>OY759243.1:9282821-10482821 GCA_963662185.1 Eilema griseolum
GCTACCTATGTGCTGCAAAATTATAATTTTGTTAATTTGCTCTATACTGATATATCAATTGAAAGCGCATTTTCTTATTTATAAATCAAATCATGTTGATGCTTCTGATTGCTAATAAAATTAAGCAGGCGTTTTCCCGTAATTGTCATTTTGAGGGTTTGAAAGATTTCTCCAAGATCCTGAGATCTTGGAGAAATCTGGAGATTTGTCTTCTTCTGTCAGATCCGGATTTCTTGGATATGAGGACACTCCATCAAACTCCGCAAGAAAAATAAAAGTTCGCTCATAATTGACGCTCATAATTGGCGCACTCAGAATTAATATCGCGTAACAAGCATACATTCATAAAATAGCCATTGAATTAAGAACCTCCTCCTTTTTTGAAGACGGTTAAAAACACAGAAAAGCTTAAAATAACTGAATTTACAGATTTACTGATCGATTAGATGTAGAAGTGAAGTGGAAGAATACACTTTCCTACAAAACAAGAATAATAAAAATCCGTTCACATTGGCCAATGCCAATATTTACTATACGCGATTACAATTAATCGCGTATAATAATACAAAATAAAAATAAATACTAATCCACTTGAGGACCTCCTTTTTTGTTGATTCATATAATATAAGAACCCATGTAACAACTACTTAGAATCAATATAGATGGCGCAATACCTAGACTAGCTATTTATTATATTGTAATAGACATTCTTATATATCTTGGAAATGTAAGCCTTGATCAATGGGAAGTATTTATTAGCCCTCTCTTTGAAATCTGTTACAAGGTCGTTTCCAACAAAGCTACCGGTAACCGAGTACTGTCGGACTGACCACTTCAAAGAGTACTGAATGAATGATACCGCAAAATGTTTGTCGCCGAATAACGCCGCACCCCAAGTTCAAAACTTTGGTAAAGTGACCCATTAATGTTAAAGTAGAGATTGGTGTTAAAATCATATTCTAAAGGTAACCCTTTGAATAACTTTGAGATAGCTACCTGAACATGAACGATAAGTTATTATAGGGATGAAAATTAATAGAAATGAGATCATTAGGAGTTAAAATGAAGTCTGAGATATAACTTTTCGTTAAATTAAATGGCACCGTAGCGTATCGTGGTAGTTTGGTTAAATAATAAAATAACAAATGAATAAAATATGTATTTTTTCGAAAATGTGTGTATTTATCGCAGGTTTATAAGTGCCGGGGTAATGGCAATAGGCTCGCCACCTATTACATTGGGACCTAATCATAAACTGGCAAAATGTGGGTACTAGCACCTCTGCCTAACCCTTCGGGGGCGTGAGTTTATGTGATGTCAATGTTTTTTCGAAAAAGGAATTGGAAGTTGGCTCCTAAAAATATAATATTTATGATTCTATCAGTTTTTATTTAGTTCTACTTCAAGAACTTAGACGAAGACTGTGAAGAATAAAAATAAGCATTACTTTCTATAGTGTAGCGTGTAGTGTAGCGTACCTATGTTGTAGTGTTATTGTGTATATCGGTACACATGTTTCTCCATAGATACAAATTCAATGCAGTCGAAACAGATTTCCGAAACCATTGTGATACAGGTCTGTTCAATTAGTATTTGATATACCGAGTTCCAGTTGCAAGGTACGAGTATTAATGTTTGCTTGAGAAATCGGACATAGACCTTTACTGCCTTTGTTATCTTAAATCACTATAAACTAACGGAAACTTATGCACAATGTTACCTAATATTTCATTTTTCCCTATTGATTTATCGAAAAGCTCCTATCCAATCCTTCTAAAAGTGCTACTCATATGAGACAGCAAGGAAAAGAAATGGAGAAACTTATGTCGTAATAAGAAGAAAGCTAATGTGAACCGTTTCGGGGAAGTCTCCTTAACTGTCGTTCGTCTTCATCATCAGATCCCAAATGATAGTCACAATAAATCCGGTATAAAGTGGTACGAATTAAAATGAATTTTTGATTAAAATATAACCACTTTAAACGGCATTGCGATTTTTATTTTCTTGCCCGACGTTTCGGCTACATTTCAGCAGTCAAGGTGATTAAAGACGGCAGTTGTCACATAGTTTGAAGTGTAAGTTAACTTAACTATGTAGAATCGTTGGTGTTACTTCCAACATCAAGAATTTATGATTCAATTCAATGGAAAAAGTGCCTACAGAAATAATGAATCTCTGTGTAATTTAACTATTCTGCAACAAAAAATATTTGCCTTTTTCAATTGCTTGTAGGTAGGTATGTATCTACTATTAGTCTCAAAGAAACTACCGGCTATACTATAATTAAAGAAGACTTAAAACTGTTACTTCAGATTACCTTGGAGCAAGTAATTAATTAAGTTGCAAACCGTGCACATGACGCAGTAATTAGCTCTACGTCTGTCTGTAGGTATACTATTTTTTATTCTAAACGATACGAGAAATAGCGATAAATTTCTCTCGTATATTTGATAATTATGTTTTTAAGCAGTAGCTAAGTATATATATAAGACTTAATATATGACAATAATCTTTTTAAATCATACTATTTAATTCTATTATGACGTTTCTTAATAACTTATTGATGAAATAATACTACATTGGCACATATTAATTGGTCAACTTAGTATTGTTAAATAAAATAAATAACATTCTATGATTATATATAGAGTATGATTGTTAGAAGATATCCTGCCTTGTTTCCTTTACATGATACAGTATTACACTAACAAAATAGTAGGGATCCAAATAATTTATTAGTTCCACAACAGAAATTACAACTCTATTCAAGGAATGTGTATTGTATGGCAATAAGAATTTATAATAGAATTTTTAATAAGCTTTAACTTTCACGAAATTTAAAAGACAGTTAAATGAATTATTTTTTACTGTTTAACATCAGAAAGTATACAGCCCAGTCTCAGCCTCAGATGCATGGCTTGAGTCCACAATAATGCCCAGAAGACGACAATAGGCTCGCCCCTAATACGTGGGATCGAATTTAATGGTTAGTGAAATGTAGGTCACCTTTGCCTAACCCACCGGGGACAAAGGCGTGAATTATGTATGTATGTATAAATGATTATTCTATCTTAATATACTTTCTATTCGAACAAAATAAGAAATTTGCTATTCCGTCCATTAATAACAGAGCTATGCGCGAACAAACATAAATATTATAATATAAATATCTGAAATGAGAACCTCCTCTATTCTAGAATTCAGTTAAAAATGTTAATTGAAATGTATAATTTAAATATATTCGAATCTTTCTATATTCTTTGTGGTATGTATGTGTGTACCATGCATAAAATATGAATAGTTATCGATGTCTTGTATCTATTATATCGCATAATAAAAGTGTTAACTAACATTGCAATCAAAAATGTGAAGCACTTGAACAAATAATGGAAATGCATCACCACTAACGGATACCACCTCACAGAGGCTAGGGGTAAACTTACTACGTTGAAATTGGACCGACTAAAACTGCAATGTTCCGTCATAGTACACGTCGCCGGATCGTAAAAGGCTACCAATACTAGATACGAAATGCACGCTACATCAGAGATGTCACTAACGCGTTACTAACCTTACCTCCAAAAAGCTTACATTACATACAAGCCGTAATACAACATTAAACAAATGAATTCGTTGACCTGAAGTTTTCTGTATGGTTAGGGCTTCCGACAGGCTACTCCCTAGAGAAATCTAGCTGAAGCCTACCTCATCTACAAAAATTAACTACCTTTTTACTCAGGACAACAATATTGTGATTTTATCTATGTCAACGACTTCTGTGTGTATTAAACCTATTGCAAGGCATCTATAAAATTATTCACTTTGGCATGGTCAATTTGTATGTATTCGTAGGTACCTCGTAAGAAATTCACAGCAAAATGTTGCTGCACAGTGCCTAGAACAAACTATATTGAATGTAAGAATATACCGGCAGTATAGTTTACACATCTATTATTTATGTACATAAAACTGCCCTAAAACATTCTTCCCCTATTTTTTTTCTCCACCCTATGGTCTGTAAGAAATTGATCTATGTACTTATATATTTTTCTCTTTACTATTTTTATCGCTCTTCAATACGTACCTACTTCTTATACAAATTAATACCTACATTTTATCTCGAGGTCCTAAGCAAAGCTTTTATCTCTCTTTAGTATCAACGAGTGTGTTTGTACAAAATGCATCCCATTTACTCGGTTGAGTACCATAAGCTTTTACCATATTTCTGTCAAGGACCATCTTTCATCAGTAACGGTAACTTGAAAATACACGGCTGTAACAGTGTACATTTGTCCTTTGGGCACCGAGATCACTTCGTGGGTCACATAATATCTAATCATATTTTATTTTAATATGAATAATATTTATTTATATTGTAAAAATATTGAAAGAAAAGAATA
Source organism: Eilema griseolum (assembly GCA_963662185.1). NCBI lineage: Eukaryota > Metazoa > Arthropoda > Insecta > Lepidoptera > Erebidae > Eilema > Eilema griseolum. Next base: position 9,287,222 of record OY759243.1, read on the forward strand.
AGTACCTATATTTTGGCAGAATACTACTATAAGACGAGTTATATAGGAGAGAACTTGAGATATACCTAGTCTAGCCATAAATATTGTTACGAAGAAAAAACATTTTTTTTATTGCAAATAATATTTATTACTTTTACAGTGTGTTAGTTTAATACATAAATATAAAACAATTTAAAATATAAAAAGCTTATTCGAAGTGGTCTCCATTGGCTGCAACACAGTCCTTTAAACGTTGGGAGTGTTACATGGGAAATTTCTTCACTGCCAATCGTATGGATTGTTTTAGGGACTCCAAATTATCATGGCGTTTAGAGCAAGCCATACTCTCTAAAACTGACCATAAATCATAATCCAGCGGATTAATATCGGGACTAGACGACGGCCAGTCTTCAGCTCTGATGAAGTCCGAAACGTTCACTTCCAACCAAGACTGCGTGGACCGAGCTTTATGACCCGGCGCTGAGTCTTGTTGGAAGGACCATACTTGGTTATTGAACATGGTGTTGTTAAGGGGTTTAACTACCTTCTCAAGAATGGTATCTTGATACACTTGTGCCGATGTTTTGATACCTTTTTCACAAAAATATGGCTCAGTCACTCCTTCATAGCTAACACCCCACCAAACCATCACTGAAGTCAGATAATGCCCACGTTGCACTCTGTCGACTAATTGGGAAGCTTCCTTAGAGCTTTGAGCATAAATACGGTCATTTTGTTTGTTAAAATGTTGCTCAATTGTAAAGATTTTCTCATCCGTAAACAAAATTTTTCTGTGACCTCCCTTTGCGTACCGCCTCAGTAGTTGCTTCGATTTTACCACCCTATTCTTTTTTAAATTATCAGTTAAAAATGACCAGTGCGTCTCTTATAGGCTGCAAGTCCTAAGTCATCTTTTAAAATGCGCGACATGGTTCTGGGTGCTATCTTCATCTCCCGAGATAAAATCTTTTGCTTTCGGACAGGATTTCTTCGAATTCTTTCCCTTACTGCTTTGACCACCTTTTTCGTACGTACACTACGTGGACGGCCAGATCTTTTTCTGTCACAAACCGAGGAGGTCTCATTGTACCTATTAATAGCCCGGTACACAAACATTTGACTAATACCAAGCGTATGGAGAGTTTTAAAAATTACATTAGGCTCCATACCAACTTTGTGTAATGCAATCACAGCGATTCGGTTTTCTTTATCACCCCACTCCATTTTAATATAGCAAAATATTGTACAATGTATTCGCGCCAAAATTAGAAAACACAATGAACAAACGTATAAAAATGACAGATTCCAAATTCAAATGTAATATCTTTCTTATTTTAATTGTAACAGTATTTATGGTCAGACTAAGTATATCTAATAATTTACAAATTACTGTACCCCTGCTTTCGCTTAAAACCAGCGCCAATAATGATTACTTGAAAAATTAAGAAAACATACATATACATACATACATATAATCACGCCTTTATCCCCGGAGGGTTAGGCAGCGGTGAATTATCACCCACATTTCACCAATATTTGTATTCGATCCCACGTAATAAGGGGTGAGCCTATTACCGTATTTCGGGCACTATTGTTGACTCGAGCCATGCATCTGAGGCTGAGAAAACATAATTGTATTATAATTGTTTTAATAGTGATTGATGGATATATGTATAAATTAAAAATAAAGCATATCATAAATGACACAAGAATCAGTACGTCTTTCACAGATATTCCAATTCAATACTAATCTTGAAAAAAAAACTAAAAACATCTTAAATATCCTTCTTAATTCCCCCTCTTCAATTTAGTCGTCATTTTATCACAAAGGAAAAATAAAAAGGATCTTGCATTACTGAAATAGCTGACTGGAACTGATTGCATGAACGGAAATCGAATAATCCTTTTTTCGACAATAACAAGTACTTACTTTTAATCAAAGTACACAATACAAATTGAAATTACTATTACGTTCAGAATCGGTAGGATTGAGACTATTGAGATGTCAATTTATAAGTTGCGTTTCACTTTTGCTTGATTAGGTATTTCGACATGGTTGTGGTTGATTTCCCGAGGGCCCATGCCATTCAACCGCTCGACAAGCGTTTACTTTAATAGCGGAAGTATTTCTGTGAGATGATTTTCATTAGAGTAATGTGAGCCACAATTAGTTCTCTTATATTTTGACATGTGGATTTGAATTGCTTGCAAATTGTACGTAGCAATATCATAATTAAAATTTATTGTGTAATTTTCTATTGATGAAATGACATTATTCTTGACCACTACATCTAGGCAGACCCTGAGCTTTGAGATCGCCTTGACCTCGGATGCAATCAGGACAGTACGTCTCCATGGAGATGATGATGACATCTATCGACATACATCAACGCATAACTAACAAAAATGTATTTTCACGCAAGGATAATGTGATCTACATGATAAATGATAATATGAGATCACATGGTCCGGTTAACTTAAAAAATATCACGTGACGACCATTTTTGGATTTGTTGATATGAACTTAGCATTCCTTATTCTAATAATAACTTAAAAGTTCCTGCACTAGTTGACAGCAGTTCAATTTGGGCAATTAAAAATCTCTCAATTCTAATAGCATGGATAAATAAATTTATATTTGGAATAAATCACTACTTTAGTTTTTTTAGTTTATATTGTTCACAAATATCACGATTGAACGAACAAACGTCCAAGTATCTATATTTTTGAGTCTTTTTTTTTTCATTTTATCTTTATTTGTTAGAATTCGAGAGGAAATCTTGAAATGTGGTGCAGAATTTCGTACAAAATTGTCCTTTGTCCTCTACACTTGAAAAGTAATGTTAATGGTAACAGAAACATTCAATTTAGTTCCTCGGAAGAATCCAGTCGATTTCATGGATTCAGCGTTTCAATTAACTTTAAATCGCCTGTGGTTGGCGACAGAATTTGTCGTGTTTGGTTCTGGATACATCATGATGTTCTACAAATAGTTAATGCTATCCAATGAAATAAATTGCGGTAAGACTATTTTTTAATAATTTAAAAAAGGAAGAGAAATGTTCTTGTTCGGAGATATAAATCTTGAATACCGATAAGTCTACCGAATCCCGTTCAAATTTGGTGAAGATATTATTTTGAAGAAATTGGTACAGACATTTAAATCTGTATCTCAAACTACTTTACACTCTGCTGGCTGCTCCACTATGCTGGAAGTTGATACTGCTATCACTTACCACCAATTAGTTAACATTTTACGTTACAACATCTTTGTTCATTCGCTATCATTATCGCTTCAAGCATGGAATGTTCACTGCAAAACCATAAGCATCACTCAAAGTAGTCTTATATGATAGCAATAAATTCTAACAACTGTGTCCGAATTATTAATACATTCAAATAAACTCCTCACTATGCAATATTTCTGTAGGTAAACATTTATAACAAAGTCCAAAACGTTTACCAATACCGACGGAATATTTGGACGCAAGCTAGAAAAACATTTAATAGTTCTGCTGGGAAATATAGTGGTGGGAAGCAAAATGAAATAGCGAAACAAGGAAAACTGTACGACAAGGTTATTACCAAAGGGTGAACAAAACGGTAGCAATAAAACATGTTTTGTTGTTATAAAGCGGAACGACACGTTTGAATGCCTTGGGCGTAGTTTGCTTTAAAATGTTTTTAAATTGCACAAAATTTAAAATTTCTCTCTTTGATTGTACTTTATATCAGTTTTCAGACTTACATGAGCTCGTTTACTGATGTTTGTTTGCAGTTTCAGATTGTTTTATGTTACTCAACATGAGAGTTTTGATTAATGTTTTTGTTAATTATTTGTACAGAAGTTTAAATTCTGTAATGGATTATGTATGTATCAATGTATTTGGAATGGGTCTGTGCTTGAACTAAATCATTTAATAAATCAGTTCAAAGATACGTGACGGAGGAACCTATACATTTGTGCAACTCATCGGTAATACAGATATCTGAAAATTCTACTATAATATTTTAAAGATTGACGATGTAGCTACCCTCAAAATATTCGCCTGACTAACCACATTAAGTCTTAAGTTTACAAATATTTTATGGCAATATTTTATCTGTAGCAACATTGCTATTCGTCGAATAATTTATTAGATAGCCAAGCAATAACTTAGTTTTATTTTAAATAGACTTCATTGCCTTCACTGTTGTAATTTCCGCTATACAAGATCAAAAGCAATTCAAATATCTTAAAATCAAAATGAATAAATTCTAATCAAATTCAGAAATTGTTAACTGTCATGAAAATTTATAAAATCATCAATATTTTACGATGACTTAAATTAGAAACTAATCGTAATTATTATACTCACGCCTGTATATCATGGAAGAGTTAGACTGAAATTCTTTGTACCTAGACATAAATTCACTAGTTTTATTTTTTTTTAATAATGGGAGTGATAAGTTTTACTATCACTTTATAGGTAAAGTGATACTAAAAGTTTTCTCTATATTGCTCCCATTCCTCATTTATTTCTTACTTCTTAGTGAGCATATAGGAAAACTCTAAGTAGAAGCACCGTACTGCTTTACAGGAGATCAATTAAATAATATTTACCTAACACAAAACTCAAACTCTTGATGAAATCATCTGCATCGAAGTAAAACATACTATCTTTATTTCTAAATATCAAGGCATTTGCAATCACTTTATTGAAACATAAAATGAGAAAATACTTGAACCAGTTAAGACTACAGAAAATCTTTTTTCTTTTCAAATTATTTAAACCTCGAAATGTTTAATATTCTATCGAGTAAGTTTTATATTAAAATTGGAATTTCAAAAATTTGAATTCCAAAATGTTATTCAAATTCATAGTCACGCGGGACAGACAGTCCTTTCAATTAGAGTTTCAAATCCCATCTGATTAAATGAAGAGCCTCTATCTGCCAGTCTAAATTGTTGTTCAGAATATCAAAATTTATTTGAAATCACAACCGGAATGAATACCTACGCAGGGGGCTTATTCAGAGTCATGGTTTTCAGTTCCTAACAAAGTACCTATTTGTTCACCTGTAAAGTTTCTACGTACATCGTGTAAGAAGATCTCATGGCATAACATGACTATTATTGTTGAGGTAACTTAGTATAATATAGGTCGCTATCAAATCTTTTAACCTCCACCTCGAGCGAGGAAGTCATAGGTAGTGTCGTGTCCTACACCAAAATATAACTGCATACCCGTACGACCTGTATGTACGCAATGTACCTCTAGACAAGGGGCAATTCGTTGACCGGCTATTATATTACAGAATGACGGATGTATGGAATTTGACGTTTAGGAGAAAGTCGAGTCACCTTCGGCAACCAAAACAACCCACAGGCAGCGTGCGTCTTGGTCCGTTCGAGTCCGACATAACCTCTTCCACCGGCTCCGGTGGTATCCGTGGGAATTTTGCGCACGTAAAAAAAAAGGAGGCTGCTGATGGTTTATAGACAATGTTCTGGAGTAGGTTTTCGTCTCGGGGTAAGGGTGGTTGAGGTGAGTTAGTTGGTTTATGTACCTACCTAACTTATTTATGTTGGCTTATATAAATTGATACGATATAATACATTGTGTACGTTACAAAATAACCCTAAATTTACATAACCAATACATTTTCTAAACCATATCATTTACTTGCAAAAGATAAAAATATTGAGCCTTACATAAAATAAGGGTAATCCTTAATCGAATGTCGACTTTGGTACTGAGGGTGTAATCAAAAACCGATCGTCGAAAGAGGACATTTTTACCTGCCACTACCCATTTCCTTGAAAGAAAACTCCGCATTTTTTTCATAGTTTATTTTGGGATAAAATTTGTAATGGTAAGATAACGTAACAAATAAACCTAGGTCACAAAGAAACACAAATATTATCAATTAAAATAAAGTTTGAATAGTAAATCAAAATACATATTTACAAAATTGGCCTCTGTTCTTCTAGGGGTTAATAAACCATTAATGATAAATAGGCAATACATCAAGTTGACAAAGTATAAATATTTATATAATGATTTACAAGAAACGATATTTTTCTTATCTTAAGTGCATACCCTTATAAACTCACCCTAATAAAACTATGACGTGTCCCTCAGTCCACGATAACGTTCATTGGCATTCAATACAAGTCTGAAACGACTAAAACGTTTATTTACTACGAAATTGACCAATAAGAGGAAAGGGGTAATTTATTGTAATGAGCACCATATCAGCGAGCTCATCGTCATGAATTGCAGACATCCAATCAAAATAAAATTGGGTACCTATCGTTTCAATCTAAACATAAAATTAAGGAGAGAAAAATTGCTTACATTTGAGATAGTCTTACTTACGCATCGTGAAATGTATCAGGGGGACATCTGCACTCTTTCGTCCAATCCGTAATAAAAGTGGATAGCGGTCATAAATTTTGAGACGAGAGTCCCAATACCGCAAGGGGAACGCGAGCCAGCGCGAACCAATCCTCAGGGGCAATCAAATTGTGATCAGTACGGCATGAGACGAATTTTTATGCGCACCCTTGAAAGCCTACCAGATAAATTTGGCCTATGAATACAGTGCGACCATGCCGAAACTTATTTGTTTTGATTGAATATGTGATAAAATTTTACTTATCAATGGAGAACGGGCCACCTGATTTTGTCTTTATAATTGGTGTGTCTTGGATAGCGTATATTTTGAAATATTTTATGCCACATATTGACAGAATGTATAATTTTTCGATGCCTAAAATTACAGTCTCCCTCTTTTTCTCTATTCCATTTTTGTATATATTGTATAGTTACCATAGTTTTATATTAATTTGTAAGTAATTGTATATTATAATAGAATATTTTATGTACCTAAACTTTATTTAAGATATCCGCGATATTAAACAAAATGCTGATTAGCAATGTATACATATCTATAATAGCGGGGTTAGATGGGGTTTTTTTATTAGGTGGCAGACATGCACACGGCCCACCTGATGGAAAGTGGTCACCGTAGCCTAAGGACGTGTGCAAAACCAAGAGAGTCACACTCGCGCTGCTAACCCTGCAAGCATTGAGAGTTTCTGTGCCGTCAGTGCAAAAGACAAAGTAGGACAAGCTTTTGCTCTTACCACTGACAGCACAAAAACCTTCCAGTGAGCTCTGGCTACACTACTCATCACCGGGAACAGAACACGAGGTTATTATAGCCGCGGTATTCAGTAGGGCGGAGGTACTTCCCCAGTCAGACTCCTCAATTAGACGGAAATAGCGTCGTGTCCTACCTCCTACACGCCACTAATTTTTAGTTGTTTTCAACATACTAAAAATTAGTGGCGTCTAAGATTAGGAATATTTTGGTAAATTGCAAATAGAAGTTAGCATTAAAAACATGTCATATCGACCAAAAAAATACATTCACAGTAAAAAGTGCTATGACAATCCCCCCAGGCACTATGTATAGTTTAAGGAGCCGCAGCAATAAAATCGTGCAGCTTAAACAAACTACGAATACTAGTACTCTTCGCTAAATCTGAATTTATTTACAAGTCAGTATGACTTCATTTTACCAGGTGATTAGCTCTTCAGAAAGAAATGCTATTTCTGAGCAGTCGCTCAGACTATAATATATTTAGAAATTCAGATAATCGGCAATAATAGTTGAGCGTCGTGGTTGAATTTAGACTGATAGAAGGAAATTGTAAAACTGTGACGATTTCAACGAACCTGCAAATGTGTAGTCTTATACTATTTAAATGTTTAGTGCTAATAGCATTTTCTGAGCTTGAATTTAAGTTGTATGTCTAATTGCTTTGTGCTTTTGTCAGGAAAGCCCACGCGAGGATATTCTAAGCCTAAGCCTCGTCCGCTAATCACCAGGCGTACCGGTCAGCAGGTGATTTTGACTTGAGCCCCGAAGATCTTGGTTTGAGCCTCCTGTATCCACACCCTACTAGCATTTTACATAAACAAAACATTACAAATTCCAATCACTCTCAAACATGAATATCTCGCACCAACTTCTCAAACAGTTAATCCATTTGGATTTGTATATATTTGTTATATCTTTTGATGTGGTTCCATCCGATCGGAAGTGAAGCTAGGAGTTCCGAGTAAAGAGTAAAGTTCTATTCAACTTGGCCATTCACATCCAAAGATCTCGACAAACTTATTCACGGAACTTATGCTTTGAATATAATTTAAGAAAATAGCATCTGTTTTAAACAATTTTAAGTTTTCTGTTTACAGTGAGGTGAGTAAAAGAAGTATAGAAAACCAGTTACATATTTTATAGTACTTATATTAATAAGTGATATAAAAGTCAAGAGTTCCAGGGTAGGTATAGAAATCAACCAGCAATTTGGTTAATATTCGAATCTCCTAATAGACCGGTTTAGATAGAAATATTAGATAATTAATTAATAACAGCATAAGACCGGTTGTAAATGAAAGGAAATATATTTAAAACAAAACTCCTTCTCTATCCTTTGGGTACACGTAGACCATGGCCCTACGAGACAGATCTATATGTGCCTCCACCGTTCCCATACAGGAGATGCCGAGACAACTTGACTCTTTGAATATCTGAGTCAGGCGGCAGATGATGCGCAGGAGCGATTTCCGAATGCCGAAATGGTATTTTTGGGGGATTTTAACGCCCACCACGAGATCTGGTTGGGCTTTTCCAAAACAGACCATGCGGGAAGAGCCGCCCACGCATTTGCTCTGGCGCAAGGCCTGACCCAATTGGTGCACGAGGTCACTAGGATACCAAGAAGGTCGGGCCTAGCACCTTCTCTGCTAGACCTTCTGCTGACGAGTAATCCGGACCAGTACAGTGTGTCGGTGCGAGCCGCTTTAGGCAACTCCGACCACTGCCTGGTCTGTTCCATGGTGCCTATTATAGCGCCCCCACGACCCGTGCAGGGGAAGCGGCGTCTCTGGCACTACTCGTCAGCGGACTGGGATGGACTTCGTGACTATTTTGCGTCCATCCCGTGGGTTCAGCGCTGCTTTGAAGGTAAGAACCCATCAGACTGTGCTACTGCTATCGCCGGTGAGATCGGTCTGGGTATGGAATACTATATTTCATATACCGATATCACCGGTGACCGCGGGGTGCGCCTTGGTTCGGGTGCGAGTGCGCGGAAGCTGTTGAACAAAAACAGTCTGCGTACCGCGCTTGGATAAGGGCGCGCGCCACGCGCCATCCCAATCTGGGCCACTTTAAGGTGGCGTACAACAGAGCCACAAAGGTCTGTAGAAGGGCCTAAGTCAGAGCGGATGCCCTGCGCATAGCGCGACTTGGTCAAGAGCTAGTGGTCAAGGGCTACTGGCGACTGGCTGCGTAACCCTGATGGATCCCTGGCCCATGAGCCGCAAGAAAGGCAAATCTGCTGGCTAATCTCTTTGCGGCCAACTCCCGAATCGATGATTGTGGTACGCAGCCACCGACACTACCCGACAGTGACCACGCGATGCCTGATATCCATATCAGGCAACGCGATGTCCGTGCAGTGCTGCAATCACTCGATGTCCGGAAAGCCAGTGGTCCGGATGGTAATCCAGCGGTAGTTTTGCAAAAACGTGCAGCGGAGTTGTCTCCAATGCTTACGCGCCTGTACCGGCTGTCCTACAGTTCGGGTACAGTGCCTTTGCCTTGGAAAGAGGCGAATATTCAGCCGATTCCCAAGAAGGGGGATCGCTGGGAGCCAGCCAACTATCGACCCATAGCCGTCACCTCAGTGCGGTGCAAAGTGTTCGAGCACATAATTAACAAACAGCTCATGCGGCACCTAGAGGATCACTCCTTAATTAATGACCGTCAATATGGCTTCTGGCCGAAACGGTCAACGGGTCACCTTCTAGCATACGTTACCCATCTTTGGGGTGAGGCTATGGACAAGCACGGCGAGTCACTGGCAATTAGTCTTGACATCGCCAAAGCTTTCGATAGAGTCTGGCAAAAATCGCTTCTTTCCAAGCTACCTGCCTTTGGTCTGCCTTCTAGGCTGTGCAACTGGGTTGCTAGTTTCCTGCAGGGGCGCCGTATTCGCGTCCTTTGTGACCGACGAGCTTCAGAGTTTCTGCAGGTAAATGCTGGCGTGCCCCAGGGGTCCGTCTTATCACCCACTCTCTTTCTTCTGCATATCCAACGACATGCTGTCTACCGGCAATGTTCATTGTTATGCAGACGATAGCACTTTACATGGGAGTTATCATGGACATTCTGCGGCCAAGCAGTCAGATATCGCAGAGAAAAGGCAGCTTCTTGTCACTGAGCTTGACGGGATCCTGAATCACATTTCTCAATGGGGCTCTGAGAAACTGGTTGAGTTCAATGCCAAGAAGACGCAGGCATGTGCGTTTACAGTAAAAGTATCTTCTTTCCTTCCCCTCCCCACTCTTCAGAGCACGCCACTGCCACTGCAGGACAATCTTAATATCCTAGGTATGGATGTTCGCTGCAACCTGAACAACAAAAAATACATCGAAAGTATCATCAAAACAGCCTCACGAAAACTCGGAGTCCTGAACAGAGTGAGACGATTTTTCACGCCGGAGCAGCGGTGTCTTCTATACAAGACACAAATTCGCTCCTGTGTGGAATACTGCTCGCATCTCTGGGATGGTTCAGCAAAGTACTTACTAGATGCTCTCGACAGGTTGCAGCGATGTGCGGTCCGCATCATTGGGAATCCCGAGGTCACGAACACCCTAGAACCTTTACAGATGCGTAGAGATGTTGCGTCCATGGCTGTATTTTACCGTCTGTACCATGGGGAGTGTTCTGATGAGCTCTTCCAATTAGTCCCACCCTCCCCTTTCCTACACAGGACAACACGTGCAGGTCTTAGATGTCATCCGCACACGGTGCAGAACATACGATCAAGAACCAAGCGGTTCGGAGACTCTTTCCCCTGTCGCACCATCAAGGCCTGGAATTCATTACCAGCTGACGTGTTTCCTTCTTCCTACAGTCCCGGGTCCTTTAAGCGGGGCGTGAAAAAGCATATGATGAGGCCTTCAAGCTGAGTGTCACCATTGTCACACGGTATGTGTAAGTAATGGTGACCCTCTTTTCTGGGACTTTGCCTTCAGCTTACCATCAGGCAAGGTGAAGTCCAATTGACGTGTCCTATTTAAAAAAACAACAGAAAAAATTAATTAGACTTGCCATGAAGTGCTGGGGTGTAATGGGGTGAATTTTAAGGGTGAAAATAGTTTCCCAAGATTTGCAGCGAAACCAAACCTCCGTTATCTACACCGATCTATAACGACGATTAAATTTTTTAAAGTTTTTGATATTATTCATAGATATCACCATGAAAACCTATAAAAGCATTTTAATAGAAAAAGTAAGTGACTAATCTAATTAGCATAATAAATTAACGTTTTAATTAAAGTAAAAAATCACTTTTAAATAAGCAAATAGGTACTTGAATCAACATATGAGATATCGAAATACATGTCGAAACCATAAGGTCACCAATTTTCGAAACTCCCGCTGATTCCTTATTCATGCATAAAGTGGTAATGCTAAATACTGCCAACAGCGCACTTTAACCAGTCTATGCTACTACTGAGAATTTCTTAACAGGCTCAATTAACCCAATCAACGTTTTTGTCGGATTTGTGGCAGAATGCAATCGCTACGTAATGTCATTCACCACTGCCTTGACTTCGTTATCGAATAACTAATAATCTCAACTTGTAGTAGGAATAATAGATACAATAAACTGATATTAGCGTTCCAATAAAATTGGAAGGATCATTAAGGATATGATAACCAACAGCGATTTTATTATTACAGGATATGGAATTGTGGTGGACATGGCTTGTGATGATCCTCCAACCGATCCTCCGATCAAGCAAGGTATTTACACCTGGTCGGCGCATTTTTGGCTATTGTAAATGACCAATCAGAGTCAGCACTTCAATATCGTAATGCAGGATTAACAGTTTCTAAGCAGTTCAACTTGTTGTCGCTAGATAGCAGTACGTATACCTATGTGGTATCACCACACCACATTCAACAGCAATCATATAATCACAGGATATGGCTTATCGAGCAGCAACCTTATGATTACAACAGTGGTAATGATATCTATATGTATAATTTTATATAATTATTAATAATCATTAAATGCATCAATAAACATATAGTAGCGGTATTGATACTTTTAATGATTGAACGCTTAAAGTGTAATCAATTATTGCCTTATTGATTGAATGCTACTTTATTTACTTTATAAAAAATATTACTTCCAATTAATAATCATATGTTGGAGTACAGATGACGTTTTAAACGATGTTTAAAGAATAACAGGTAAAGAACCTGAATTCCTAAAAATTAAATCAATATTCTAAAAAGTTGTAAAGAAGAATTGAAAACCTAGCTAGGCCATAGCCTAAAGCCTGAAGTTGAGATAAGGTATTAACAATAACAAAATAACTTTCTTACCGATAACATACACCAATTTAGCCAGCCATATTTGCTTTCCTTCAACACTACAATTTACCAAATTAACGCATTTAATTCAGAACCAACTGACTATCAAAGGGCTATATTCAACGATTGAGAGAAAATTACCGACCCTCAGCCCTTAAAGTTTGCTTACGTTCGTTTGACAGTTTGTAAGTCACGAAGCTTTTAAATTGTCACTTACTTCTTGGACCATATAATTTATTTGATCTTCATACAATTTCGTAGCACACAGCCCTTCAATCTCCTTTAGTTTAGTTTAATAATCAGAAAACTCGTTAATCCTTGAAAGTTTTGGAGCTCGATTAAGGACTCGTATTAAGTTCGCCCTCGTTTGTACATGCATTTTTTACTTCGTGCCATTGGCAGCTCCATCTAAGTCTATATAGGTCTTCATGGTTGGAACTTTTCCAAACTCAGTATAACCATAAAACGGCCGGACTGAGATTTTTCCGCAACTGCCATTTGACTTGCACAACCATTGGTGATATCGAAGTTTTATAATTAGACATGTCGAACTTTCTAGGTTTACCCGTAATAACAACCTTACATACTCTAGTAGGCATTCAAATCTATACAGACTACATTATAAATACATTAAGGAAGAAAGCAGCAACCTACGTTGATCTAAGATGATCTTCCTGCATGGTGGCAACACTGGTACGGTACATTCGCCGCGTATTTAAATAAAGCCTAAATAATAGATAAAGTGATAAATACACTATAAAAAGTTGCGTAATATAGTGTGAATAGTGTGATAAGGTAGTGTTATTGTGGGCAACTGCTATAAACAACTTTAAATCACGGATAGGAAAATAGTACACAACCAAAACAAAATTTTATATTTGTATACAATGGACACTTAAAGGTATAAAATACTACAATAGATACTCAACATACATAGAAATTGAACATAAAGTAACAGTAATAAGCGCGATTTAAAGCTGTGTGATGAAAACTGTGTAAAATTATTAAGTGACAAAAACGTTAAGAAAAAAAAAATTCTAAATAATACTACTAGTGTCTCATAGTGGCGAATAGCGAAACCTAAACTTCGCAGTGTTGCAGAAATAAAAATATTACAAGGGAAATTTTTTTGAGAGGTATTCGTTAATTAACTGGTAACTTTAACTAAAAAGGTGGCGGTCAGCGCCACCCTGCGGCAAATAGCAAAGTCACTAATAATACCATTGCAAAAAAAAAAAAATACGCTATAGTTGGGAGAAAATTAGGAGGAATAGAAATTTTAATTGTAGTAAATTATTACCTACCATTATTTTTAATTTTTGAAATTCATCTGAACTGTACATGAATAATGGCTAATAAATGCAGCGCTTGTTGTTCAACTATATTCGATGCCATCTATATGGAATGTTCTATCGAAAAATGTAAGAAAAAGTATGATATAAACTGTCTAAATGTTAAAATAGACATATTTAAAGCGTTTACTTTGGAATACAAGAAAAACTGGATATGTCCTGATTGCATGGCGATGACTCCGAAGCCAAGGAATTCTGACTACACACCGATTAGATGTAATAATAAAGCTGGTACGTCTCCTAGTTACGTAAACCTTGTGCGAGGTAGTCAAGGTAATTTCACACCTATAAGATCGGATAATATGGAGTCTATGATACTGGACGAACTGAGAGAACTACGATCTGATATGATGGCTCGCATGGACAGACAAGAAAAAACAATTGCAGATCTTAAAATACAATTTTCTGTAAATAAAGCGCAACTTGTTCGCGTGATCAACATTATGACTGTACTGGAAGAAAAAGTTAGTAAAAATCAGCCGGGAAAATGTCAAATGCAACATTCAAACAACTTAACACCTGAGAATACTACCTCCCAGCAGACAGATGCCAAAATTATGGATGAAACGTGTCTAGCTCGAAAAAATAACAACTTAGAATGCGGTATGATACCTGAAGAATATAAAGGTGGGGCCACGAAATCCCCAATGGAACCTAAACATAACTCAGAATACATTAAAAAGGGGCCAGTAAAGGAGGAAGTAGCAACGGAAGCAGATAAGAGTTTCAAGACGGGTTGGACAGTCGTGTTTGGCGCTTACACCCGGAAACTACATTAGAAGCAATGATAGATCACGTAAAAAATAAATGCGGTTATGACGTTGATCTGAAAATTGATAAAATCAATCACAAGACGGACAGGGATTACTCTTCATTTAGAATCGGTGTTCCTGAAAAATTTTTTCAGACCTTGATGCATTCTGATGCATGGCCAGTAAATACACAATATAGCGAGTGGATTTGGTTTCGAAAATCGTCAAAAAACTCGGACAGAGAATATGAAACCAGAAATACTAGTATACTACCAAAATTTTGCTGGCCTGAGTACAAAATTAGATGCCTTTAAAAATAATATAAGTTTAGTTCATGCGGACTTATACGCAATTACGGAGTCTGGGTGCAATGAATCCATACATGATACGGAGATAGTCCCCCCGGGATATCAAATATTAAGATGTGATCGAGCAGATGGTCGGAAGCAGGGCGGTGCATTTCTAGTGGCCACACACCGACTCGAAATACGACGGATACAATTGGCCGGAGACGGAGGGTACAGTTCACGTGCTGCTTCTACATCTACGAGTACTGTATGTATTGATAAGTGTGCATTTGAAATAGTAGGTGCTGAGGTATATTTAAAAAATAAGTTTTTGTTTGTATGTTGCGTGGTTTATATTCCTCCAGCTAGTTCTGAGAATGATTACACATTGTTATTTAATATAATAGAAGTGTTATGTACTAGGTACAAGGAAGTCATTGTAATAGGCGATTTCAACTTATATTCTGCTCCGTCTAGCGTTCATGGTTATTATGAGTACATTTTATCCTATTGCGAGTTCACTCAAAGTAACAAAATACCGAATTGTATGAATCGTCAACTGGATTTGGTACTGGGTGTAGGCATACCCGGTGAAGTAGCAGTGGTAGCGTCGGACGAGAGTATAGTGCGCAAGGACTCACTACACCCGCCACTGATGGTGAGCGTGTGCCCTACAACCACACCTTTGACTGTTGCGGTCGCCGGGGATATCACTGCTTCACCCACGCGCAGTGAACCCAGTTTACGTCCGCAATGGAATTTTTTTAAGGCTGATTTCCATTCATTGTATTATAGTTTGGCTACGGCAGATTGGAGTGTATTATATGAAATTGAAAATATTGAGGATGCAATTAATTATTTTTACACTACTTTTAATAACATGTTAGATGAACACGTTCCGAGAAAAAAGCAGATTCACAAGCAAACAAGTTACTAATACCCAGAATGGTACACAAGTGCCATTATAAAAGACCTAAAAATCAAGGCACGGCTCCACAAAAGGTTCAAACAGACAAAATTAGATAGTGATTACAGGGAGTTCGCTAGATATAGAAAAAGTATTAAGGCGGCAATAGAGGTTGCATACAAACAATATGTAAATAATATAGAAAATAAATTTAAAAAGGACTCTAAAGCCTTTTGGGAGTTTTTGAGAAATAGGAAGGGCACGGCTCATAAGCAGGCTATTTTGAAAGATGGTCAGCAGAAATTAATGACGAATGTGCTGAACACTTTGCTGATTTTTTTAAGTCCGTGTATAATAGCTCACCGCCCCAACTTGATGTGAAAGCGGCATGGAACATCGGCGCATGGAACATCTGGTATATGCGTGCATATCGAATCTCTTAGCTTAAATAGTGTTGGAGAAGCACTCGCGCGTTTAAAGCCAAAGCGATCGACTGGTCCTGACGGCATTCCCCCTTTTCTCATAATCATATTTAATATAATATTACAAACAAAAATATACCCTGATAGATGGAAAACTACTAGAGTTATCCCAGTTCCTAAAGGTAAGTCAGGGCCAGATGGATCGCAGGATACAGACCGGTGGCTGTGTTGTCTACTCCACCCAAAGTATTCGAATCTGCCATTCAGCGCCGCATACAAGAACAGGTGCAAGGGCTAATATCGGACGCACAGCACGGATTTCGTCCAGGTCGGAGCACTTCCTCCAACCTTCAAAACTTTATGGCTCAAGTGGTGCCCGCTGTTGATTCTGGTGTGCAGGTGGACGCGGCCTTCTTTGATATAAAAAAAGCCTTCGATACGGTCGATAATGACGTATTACTAGCGAAGCTTGCTGCTGTCGGATGCACGCAACACTTGCTAGAGTTCTTTGCAAGTTATTTCAAAGATAGGCAGCAGTACGTTGACTACAATGGGTGGGTTTCTGAGCCGTATTTCACTAGATCTGGCGTAAGTCAAGGAAGTAATTTGGGACCACTTGAGTTTCTTATAATGATAAACGATTTACCGGAAGTAGTCAAACATGCAACGTGTCTACTCTTTGCCGATAATCTGAAGTTACTACTCGAAATAAAAAATGACTCTGACTGCGAAAATTTGCAGCACGATATAGATAGAGTAGTGAGGTGGGTAGAGCAAAACAAATTAACTTTTAATGTCTCCAAAAGTTCCACTATAACTTTCAGTCGGGCGCGAAAACCGATAATGCATACATATAGAATAGATACGGAACCTATGCAAAGAGTAACGGAAGTTCGATACCTAGGAGTTTTAATGACAGCTGAATTATCATTTTCGAACCATATTACCAATATTTGTAAAAAGGCGTACAGAAACTTAGGATTCGTCCTAAGGCAGTGACGGGATTTTACTAATATCAGCGCGGTAAAGGCATTGTATGATGCACTGGTCAGGAGTCATCTTGAGCATGATGGCATGATATGGTCTCCACATGAAGCGAAGTATACACTCATGATAGATAAAATTCAGAACAAGTTTACGCGGTACTTGTATATGAAGTTATACGGAGTGTACCCATTTTACCCTCTAATGTACCCCACATTGTTCGTACTGGGTATGGTGGGGTATAATCAGTTGAGAGTGAGTTACTGGTTGTGCCTGCAGCCAGGACCAACTTGCTTCAAAAAACACCTCTTAGCCGCTCCATAAGAGTCATAAATGACATAGGTGACAAGGTGGATATATTTTCGAGTAACTGGAGTGAGCTTGCAAGGATTTTGTTAAATGACATAGCTTACAATAATCCATAGCTTGTTTTTTTTTTGGTTTAAATTTTATCTTATTTTGTGTTTGTTTTAATTGCTTTAAGATAATAGTTGTATATTTTGTTATGTAAGTCCATTTCTGTTTTAGGGTGTCCCTGTCAAGGTGGTGGATAATATTTATAATAATACATAAATAAATAAATATTAGTGCAGCTACGAGTCTAAAAATATCTACGTAGGATAGAATCCTCTTCTAAATGTATAATGTAATGTGTAATCAATTAGGCCAGTTTAATCTTACTTTTTAATTTAATATAGTTGTTGTAGATAAGTTTTTAAAAACTTACATTTGTTGTTTCTTATCTGTAAAAAACCTGGCTTTTTTATCTGTCATTGCAATTTCTTGCGATTTAGGCATTTCGATGTTTTTGATTGTGATAAGATGACCTGCGTGAATACATTATTACATTATCTTCATGTTTTTAGTGTTAATGGTAGGTAGGTATCTGAAGTTTTAACGGACGCAATCCTAAACCTAGTTGAAATTATAAGTATATTATCCACAAGATGACGTGAACTAGGTACAGTGATCTGTACTATTGTCAAGTAATCAGCAAGCTACAATCTTATCACCTACACTAAAACCTACCGCACCCACCTATTTTAGGTATATGTCATTGACCATGTGATAGAAAAAATTGTTCCTACTCGTCCCACCGGCGCGCAGTTCTGAACGAGAAACGAGCAAAGTTAGAAACTAAAATCGAGGTAGCCAACAGCGATTAACGATTATGTATTGAAGCTTCGATAATTTTGTGGCTGACTGAGAGTGACGGGCGACGTGACGGCGATTATTTGCATCACTCGCTTGGGGAGATCGAAATAGTACAGCGTGGAGCAAAATCGAAAATGCCTGCTCACTCGGCGAATATGCTGATTGGGTCTATGGTGTATGGTCATTGGGTGAATTTTCTAATTGACAAACGAGAATCGCTCCCGAATTACGTAATTTGAGCGCGTTTGTTTCTTTTTTTAGTTAGCATGAATCTCGGCGCCTCTGTGCAGCCAACACGTATCCGCCAGTAATTCATTACAATTTGCATTCGATTTCTGTCAAGGATATATGTTTCAAACTTAAATCACTTTTCCGCCCGCTAAAAAGTTCTTAACAGAAAAGAGCTATTTTGCGCCTAAAGAGAAACAGAGTGACACTTTTCGAATAGAAATATTTTTTTAAGGATGTATTGTTTTAAAAGTGGATTGATTATAATATTAACGATAAGAATGAATAACTTAAAGTCAGTAATAAAGAATTGCTTAATTCTAACAGACTTGCACACGATCTTCATATTGCAAGCAGGTTTTTGAAACTGGAAGGTTAGGTGACATTTACTTCCAAAAAAACTGTAAAAGCAGGGTAAAGAGTAAGCAGATTCCAGACTTCGAGGTGAAAGACGCTAAAATGATATTGATTTGGAAATATTTTACGCCTACTTCTCTGAGGAAATGACGTACGATCAAATTAGAATATGATATGCTAATTTTGTCGCCGTTTATCCCAAATTTCCTGCCTAATCTATACTAATATAATAAAGCTGAAGAGTTTGTTTGTTTGAATGCGCTAATCTCAGGTAGTACTGCTCCTCTAGATAAGTTGACGACAAATCCCATACGTTTGTCATTCTATTCTACAAAACGACGGCAAACAAATTGCCATTTGTCTAGAGGGACTGGTTCGAATTGAAAAAATATTTTAGTCTTGAATATTCTGAGGTTTAAGGCTATATATCATCACGCTATTACTTAAAGGAGGAGGAGCAGTGATCATGAATGTCAACAAATGCAGCAGATTTCCATACATTATTTGAAGACTAAAATTGTGGGGCCCAAAGGGGTGATATGAGGTTTCAAAATATGCAAAGGGCGTAGCCGGGGCGGGTCAGCTAGTAATATAATATATCAAAAGCTATACTTAGTAATAGGATTAATGGTGGCTTAATTAACTAACGCACAAAGGTAGACACGATTATTGGTATTATTTTACTGATAATGATATCTTTGACGTCGATACATTCTTTGAAATTATCTTTTGTATAGTTCCGTATACGTAAGTCTAGTATAGGTATTTGTTTGATGCACTCACTCATTCGATTCAATATATTTGTTTTGGTTAGCTTAACGGCTGTGCTAGTTTTATCTGGATTAAGCGTTGTTTGTTTTTCTTTTTTCAGATTTTTTCGCATCAGCGGTCGCCATATTATGGGGAGCTTTTTTAATATTATCAAATGCATTAATATGAATTTTACTTTGTAAAATAATAATATATAATACTTGTTAGGATTCACATCGTCGGTTGAAAATGACCAGCATTTGAACATCTGTAAATCAGTGTTGGGCAAATTTTAATTGCAGTTAAAAAATATTAAAAATATAAAAATCCCGACCTCCTATCTAAAAGATCGAAAAAGTAATTGGCAATGTGCACATCCTGCTATCCATATGCTGGCAATGTATACATACCTACATCCTGCTATTATGTCATGAAACCTTATATCACGCCTTTGAGCCCGAAAGTTTTTAGTCTTCAAATAATGTATGGAAATCTTCTGCATTTGTTGACATTCATGATCACTACTCCTCCTCCCTTAAGTAATAGCGTGATGACATATAGCCTAAAACCTCAGACTATTCAAGACTAAAATAATTTTTTAATTCGAACCAGCCCCTCTAGACAAATGGCAATTCGGCCAGTGTATTATATTGCCCGCATTAGTCGTCAACCTGTCTAGAGGGGCAGTACTTCCTGAGATTAGCGCATTCAAACAAACAAGCAAACAAACTGTTTAGCTTTATAATATTAGTATAGATTAGGCAGAAAATTAAGGACAATCGTCGACAAAATCAGCTTATCATATTTTAATTTAATCGAACGTAATTTCCTCTGAGAAGTAGAAAAGTATGGAAAATATTTCCAAATCAACATCATTTTAGCGTCTTTCACCTCGAAGTCTGGAATCTGCTTACTCTTTACCCTCCTTTTACAGTTTTCTTGGGAGCAAATACCACCTGATCTTCCAGTTTCTAAACAGGATCAAAACAAGTATGATACCAGGATGTACACAATGCCAATCATAAACCGAAAGAAAAATAATGGGTACCTAACACCTGCTGTCAAACTTGTTACGATATTTAAGACAGCAGTCGGGTTAATTGCATGTTTAATTGCAATTAAAATTTGCCCAACATTGCTTTTAAACTCTAAGCTACCAATGACCCTGTATTATGTGCCGTCCGTTGGTAATGCTGCAAGAAATCTATCTTTGTTATTACAAAAGAATCTAATTAAAAGCGACCACGAATCTGCGATTGTGACGATAGTTTCTGTAAAGATATTATTTACTTACATTAATTTATTTTCTTTATGTGATGTACCTTTATAAATATAATACTGAGAGATATTCTATGTTATTTTATGAATTGATATATTGAACATTAATAATATCATATCTCAAACTTCAAGATAAGATAGAATATTGTCTGGAGTACGTAACATATTGTTTGTTTGATAAACAGTATCAAATTTTAATAACAACTAAATGTTACAATTGGTTATAATTAAGATATTTAAAAAATCTAAAAGTTCATCCAGATATTTTTTTTTGTTTAATGTAATCTGTTTTAAATAAATTTTACTAAGTACTTATATTTACATTTCTACAAAGAAAAGTGAATATATACTTGAATATTTATCTTCATTATTATATTACTGATATAATGTGCACATATACATAAAATCATCGCAAATCTAAAAATACACAATAGATAGCAGTAGATTAGTCAAAATAATCAATATCTCTGCTGATAACGTTGTCGGTAATGTACATGCGGTAAAACGATTTCCAATGTTAACTTGCTAGTCGCGCAAATCGCATCGAAAATTGCGTAATAAACAATAGAGAAATGGCGGAAATCGGTAAAAATAGTCCTGATAGTTTTAAAAAACGTCATTTTTTCAAACTACATGAAAGAGTACAAAACAAGTACATTGAAATGCAACGCAAATTTGAAAAATCTAAATCCGTTGACTCATTAAATACGTTAAATGAAGATTTCGTTTTTGTGGAAAACAAATATGCAAGTCATTTTGATATCAGAGAAATTGATGAAGTGCCTGAAAATGAGCAAAATTATGCAAAACATAGTGCAACAATTCAAGAAGTGAATTTAAATAAAGCCCATTTACAATATGTGTGTGTAAAACAAGTGAGCGTATCGGAATCTGAAGCAACACCTATCGAAAGCAGTGAACACGATAATGATTCTGTTAACTTCTTCGGCGATGACTTTTGTAGAATGAGCCTCGAATCGTACGTATGTTATACTGTCGTATTCCACATAAGAATTTCAATATAATGATAAACTGCCTCTATATATTTGCAGATTAAATGAAGTGGCCAGAGACAGTGACGAATATCAACTTTCTTCCACGCCTCCCCCTGCAATTTCGATACGTAATCGAATTGGTTCACGAATATCAGCTGTTAAAGACAAACGTCGAGAGAAAAAATTGAGAGAAGCAACAAAAAAATCGGGAGTCGATAAGGTTTCTTATTATTTACATTTCAAGTGATGTCACAAGCGCTATTGTTAAAAGCTATTTCTGTCGTTTATGAAATTTTGGATGTTTTAAAATGCTTCTTGCCCATAGAATTACTTTATTTCGGCAGGTTGGAATTATCTTACCAAAATGTTTATGTTTATTATTTGTTACAGTTTATTTTAAGTAACACAAAGCAAGAACTAACAAGATTTTTTAAAAAGACTAAAATAGCGACTGTTAGCGTTGCATTAATTGAGGTCACTGGTCTAGAACCAGACATTTTTGATGAAAAAGCATCGCGTTCATTGTCTTGTCGATTGAGGTGAGAAAACATTAACATTCATTTTATGTACTCTGAAATTTATAACATATAACATAACATAAACTCACGCCCATATCCCCGAAGGGGTAGGCATAGGTGCTAGCACTCACATTTCCCCAGTTTATGTTTAGATCCCCATGTAATAGGTGGCGAGCCTATTGCCATTAACCGGGCACTTATAAACTTGCGATAAATACACACATAACTTCGAAAAAATGTGCCATGGTAAAACCTGGGATCGAACCCGAGACCTCGTCTCAGCAGTCCATTACCTATACCAGTAGGCTACCGTGGTTTTTAAGGTAGTAAAAATATGACTTAGTAATCATCAGCCTTTTCTCAACTCAGTTCTGGTCGGCTTACTAACTACTGCCATAGATGTCCGTACGGCAACCGGGACCGACGGTTTAACGTGCTCTACTAAGCACGACCAGATCAATGCAAAAACACATATTCATGCATACAAATATTTGCACTGAGCGAAGGGTTCAAACCGTGCCTACTGCATAGCAGCCGCGTATACTACCGCCACACCACAGAGGCTGAGGCTGAGGCAGAGACAGAGAGGCAAAAATATGACTTTGTTACATTTGTTTATATATACTCAGACATCTGAGGAAACTGCACGACTAGTTTATTTTAGCTACTTTCATAGCGTTATGTCATACGGTCTGCTGCTGTGGGGCTCAGCTGCCGATATTGAAACTATATTTGTACTACAGAAACGAGCGATACGAGCGATCTATAGCCTCAGACTCCGTGACTCGCTGAAAGAACTTTTCAAAAAAATTAATATTTTAACAGTTGCTTCTCAATACATCTATGAAAATATCTTTTATGTACGAAAAATCCTAAATATTTTCGAAAAACTATCTGATGTACACAAGACAAAAACGATAGCCTGTCTAGTGATATAAGTATTATACAGATCGTTATATTGATTTTGGCAAGCAGAAAAAGTCACCAGTATGTTCTACATAAATGTGTGTGTAACAAAACTCGTTTCCTCACTCACACACACTTATACACTCGCAAATTACAATTGATTCAAAACCATTCGTATTTATTTATCATCAGTTACACTTTCTTTAGTAATAACAATAACTCATAAAATTCTTATTACTGGTATATGAACGTAGTTTTTGTTAAATTCTTGTAAGTCTCTGTGACCCCAGGGTTTACAGCTTCGCTTTTTAAGTGTTAAAATCGTGCAAAGTTTTGAGTTCGAATCCCAGTCAAATTTTACTTTTTGAACTTTTAAATATTTGTAGGTATATCTTCATGTTAATTACTTACCTATTAAGGGAATGTTGAGGTAACATCACAAAAGTATCTTGATATTTTAGTTATTTATTTATAGCAACTTAAATCAGTAGTATTTTTATTATTACTGAGCGAGTATTGTTGCACACACATTGCATTAATGTTTCTCGTATTGGAATTTATGCTACCCTCATTCTCATGTATAAATAACATGATAATTTTATTTTTAACCGTCAACAATTGGATGCATTGTGCTTTCCACACGGTTAATTAACAACTTAAACGTTCTTTAATATCACAAACAAAATAAAGAACAAAAACAAAACTATTTATTAACGTAAAACGACTACATCAATATAGTAGTGGTTCGAACTCGCTACCTTCGAAATGTCTTTACGCCTGTAATACCACTCAACTACGTGAGCCTATGCTAAAGTGGTGAAATTTACTTTCTCATTCGATGGTAGGCAAGTCAGTCACACATATTCAAACGTTCACGATTCACGAATATTCACGATCATGCGCACTGGCACACATAAACATATTACACTAATACGCCTTTAACGATGACGCACACATGTGACTTCAAAGCAATGAGTTATTGTTGTGTGAACACACATATATGTAAAACATACGGGTGCTTCCACTTGACCCAGATCATAAATACATTTTATTAGATAGATAGGCTATCTTTTTTGTCTTGTGTACACAATTTTAATACGAGAAATAAAAATAAACTAGTTGTACCAAAACTTAGGCTTCACAAGGTTGGTGATTCGTTTGTAGGCAGCTGCATAAAAATATTTAACAAAATTCCTCAGGACTTGATTAATATGCCAATAAATAAATTTAAAATAGAAGTGAAAAAAACTTTAATGAGTAAAGGTTACTATAAAGTGGATGAGTACCTTAATGATGTTAATGCGTGGTCAACATAAGTCTCTTGCTTGCTCGCACAAAATAAATTGTAAACCAAAACAAATTTATAAAAGAAAAATAATCTAGTTCTAATGTAGTTCGCTGAGTTTCTTGCTGGTATCTTCTCAGTAGAACTAATCTACCGAACCAGCGAAAGAATCATTTTCCAATGATTTATTTTTACATTATTTAATATTTTTATATTATTTCTTGACATACATAATTGTAAAATTTTAACGTTCATATGTGCTCTTTATGTGCCTAAACTGAATAAATGAAATTGATTCTTTGATTCTTGATTCTTTGATTCATCTACTCATTAACTGAATAATATACGGAATGTATTTTATACACGAAAATTGCAATCCATAATGTGGAACAATCACTACCAATCGATGTTAATTAATAGCGTCTCAGAAAATAAGTACCATTTCCACAACAAATGGCATAGAAAAATCACTCTTGTAATCCCTGGGAGGTGACTTATTTGATTTTAAAATACATTTATTGTACTGATTTTTTTTCTTTAATAAATGAACATATAATAAACACTTACTACAATTTTTCGATTATAGATTGGGATCAGAAAAATACAAAACAAAAGCAATAAAAAACAACATGTCCGAAGTGAAATGGCAGGAGCTATTCTGTTTCAGTTTGTTTGACGAAAATATTCTAGAATTATCAGTATGGGATAAAGACTACTGCATGGGCAGGTAAATCGATTCAATGTTATTTTGAGTATGTTAGATTGTAACTGTCTTATTAGTTACTAGTTTAGAGAAGCAGTAGGAATTTAATGCAAAATACCTTTACCGCTTTACCTGGGAAAGATGACAAAGCGTTAGTTGTGGCAGGCAGACAATATCACTTTGGTCTACCATCATACTCGTACGCTTCAAAGCCGATAGCACCAGGCTCAAAAGGGAATTATAGGTATGCGTAGATGTCTCTAATGAACAATATCGTAAGACATTAGTACCCCTTCATTTTATATTCCATGTTTATTACAATACGGAGTTATTAAAAAACAAGGCAATGTTTAATCAGAACCTTGAAATAATGATGTAATTCGAATGCTGCATAAAAGTAGGAAGTTTATAAAATTCTAATGTCTATGAACTTGTAGATACAAAATTGATAATTCATAAAGTTATACTAATTTACACATCCGTGTACATATAAATAATAAGCTACTGCATTTAATGTTTTGTTTGTGACAAAAACTAATTTAATCGCTATTCACGTTGTTACAATGAACCTTTTCAATATGCTTTTTTGACAGTAAGTTTCTAATTTCAGAAGCCATATTGATTTATCAGAAATGGAAAAAGAGAGGACACACAAAATGCGAATCAACTTGACAAGTGAAGTGGGGAACTCGACTGTCCAAATATTTATTTTGCTCACAATAAGTGGGATCTCCCTAGCGAACACACTTGTGGATCTGAATGGTTATCAAGAAACTCAAAGGCAACTCGCTAGAGCTAAGAAGAAATTTGTAAGTACTTTAGTTTAATATTAGCCCTAAGATAAGTATCTGTTCTACGTGAATGAATAGCAAACTTATAATGGTTTATGTAAATTTAATTTAGATTTCTATCTTATTAACCTACCTACAACCCAGAGGGGGTAAGTAGAAATGTATTGACATTCACGTTCCGAAAACTGTTTTTTTCGGCCTCACGTGGCCATTACCAAGTACCTACTAGCCACTTTTTCATGGACTGTATGAATCATTACTAACAGATAGAGGACAATTCTTATTTCTGTTGTCGTCCTGTAAGACCTCTGAAGAGAAGAAGGACATTCTAATGTATCATTTTTTTACAAATCAATCATTTAAATAAACTATTCCAGTACTAGGCGTAAGTCTATGATGAATTATTGAAAGACGTGTTATATGAAACTAAAGGTACATAGAATTTGATCTAAAATATCTTAAACTGATAAAAATATCGATGTATGATAAATCAATATTATATTCTATTATCGCTAGCTTAGCACTGATTGCCAGATTTTACAAACCTACAAGAAGATTATGAAAAAAAATTTCGTGTGTTAAGATTCCCTTAAATATTATATAAAACCACTAGCTGTTGCCCATGGCTCCACCCGCGTAGATATTGGTTACCGCGATAAAATATAGCCTATGACCTTTCTCAAGG
This sequence comes from Eilema griseolum, assembly GCA_963662185.1. Taxonomy (NCBI): domain Eukaryota; kingdom Metazoa; phylum Arthropoda; class Insecta; order Lepidoptera; family Erebidae; genus Eilema; species Eilema griseolum. The sequence continues at coordinate 9,314,009 of OY759243.1, forward strand.
TTTAATCTACCCCTATACCAAATTACATCAAAATTGGTTCAACGGTTTAGGCATGAAAGTAACATACAATAACAGACAGACAGACACACATACAGACAGAGTTACTTTCATATTTATTTTTTAAATATGGATTACAAATTTAGATACAAAGGGATCAAATAACTTTTTGGGCATTTTTGCACTTCACGTACTATATTAAATTTTCTTCTATCTCTATTAGTTCTTAGGGAATTTTAGTGATAAAGTAATAAAATTTAAAAATAAGATGTGCTTCTTATACAGATATGGTATCACTTCAAGGATAAATCACCAAATATTGGGAGTCTGTCAGTTATAGTTTACGGTGCTAAGGGAATATCAGGGCAAGACTGCTGCTGTATTCTGGAACTGAATAACGAGCGACTTCAAACGCATACAGAGTCTAAAACAAATGAGCCTAATTGGATGAAGATTTTTACTTTGTAAGTCATTTACGTTTTTGTAATTACTACACCAATCCAAATTAATATAGCCAAATAATCCTTTTTCGTTAATGACATCATGCGAATGTGGTACTAATAATTACATAAATGTAAAGTACAAATTAACTAAAAAGGGACAGCAACTTAAGGAAGCACTTAACATAGAAATCACTATGTTTTTTTAACACCAAATATAAATGGGTTTCATTGAACTTTTTATTTTTGCTTTCTCTGACACTTATACAAGTAGTGACTCAAATAAATATATTCTTTTTTAGTGATGTAACCGACGTTACAGCTATACTAGATATCACAATATTTGACGAGAGGAAATCTGAAGAGGTTGGAAAAATTTCAATACCTTTGCTTAAAATTAAAAGTGGAGAGAAAAAGTGGTACGCACTTAAAGATGCAAACTTAAGAGAAAGAGCCCGCGGGAATAATCCAAGGGTATTAGTTGAAATGATACTTACTTGGAATATTGTAAGTATTGCATGGTCACGACCTTTCCATTTAAGAATAGCTTTTATTAACCTTTACCTAGTATCTTATTTGCTATTAAAAATAAAATAAAACAAAGGCAAACAAATTAAAAATTGTACAAATATAAAATCAAAGCTCAATCACTTTTTACACATATTGAGAACACACTTGTATTTTTCCACATTATTTTGAATAGTTATTAGACCTGACCGGTTTCGCCTTACCGCATCCTCAAAGTGCACTTTTCCACATTATTTTTGGTGGTGAGACGAAACCGGTTCTCACTATGTGTAACAACAAATTCCACCAAGTGCCATCAATCAACAGTATAAATAGTCAATCAGTTTTCATAACTTTTTCGGAGTATTATAATAACTTACCATGCTTTCTTTAGAATATTTTTTATTAACTAAACGAATCTTTAAGAATGATATCATGTTACTTCATAGGTGAGAGCAGCAAAAAAGGTGATAAATATAAAAGAAGTTAAATACTTGCAAACAAGAACTAAACTAGATCGACATACATTTGCGAGAAATCTAGCAAGATCCAGAGTTGTATTGAACTGGTTCCTGAACGCAATGAGAGTTTCAAGGTAAGTAATGGTACAAAAGAAATTTATAGAAGAGAAGAATTACAGCAACCCAATACTTAGCAGTAATTACGACGCTGATTTAAAATTGTTAATGAGATAATGTACAGCAAATAATTCTTGACAGTTATTTAATTTATTGTTTTTACAATTGTGATAATTTCTAAAATCTTATTTTCAGAACAGTATTAGAATGGGAATCACGGAAAGTAAACTTCATATCGTTAATAATATGGCTTTTGTTTTGTTGGTTCTTCAAAATTTGGATGTTACCACTTTTACTGCTAATACCCTTCATTTGGTACCGGCCTCCTGAATATTATCTTATCAACTGTAAGAACCGCTTACAATATTTTTTAACTCATATCTGTTAAATACTAACATGTAGATCTATACTTGTGCAGCAGAAAATTTCATTATTATTACATTTTGCGCTTTATTATAATAACATAGTACTGCTTCTGTACTTATTTTAATTGAAAGGTTAAGTTCAAGTATCCACATGAGTTATTTAATATTTGACTGATACTGAACTGATATTTGAAGATAACAGCTGATAACAGTACTGTAACAGACTTGCTTGTTGGCCTTTTAAAAATATTCAGCCTTCGTCATTTACGCCTACGCCTTACATAACCGAAAGGGTGACGGCCGAGGTCTATTACTTACATTTTTTATGTAAGTACCACATAATGTCTAGAATGTACAAATTTCAAACTTAACTCTATTGGGAATTGCACCATGTCTTCGTTCGGGTGCTCGCTGTGTTTCTCCTTCTCGATGTTACTGTGGTGAGGCAGTCGACAGCCTATCATGCGACAGGAGCACTGGCCGCTTGTTACGTCATGCACACTTAAATGACATTATCCGCTGGGCTCTTGTCACCGCCTGCGTTCCAGCCATACTTGAACTAGTTGGTTTGGTGCGCAACGATGGCAAGAGACTGGACGGTATGTCTTTGGTGCCTTGGAAGATGGGTAGGCCTTTATTGTGGGACGCAGCATGCGTCGATACCCTTGCGCCTTCCCATCTTCCAACAACGTACGATGGATTGCGCTTGTGCTACTGCGGTATCTGCGGAGACCCTCAAACGGTGAAAATATGATAATGTAAACAACAATTATTACATACTTGAGCCACTTGGGATCGAAATGCTGGGTTCGTGGGGTCCAAGCGCACGATCGCTTTACAAAAAAAATAGCAAAGAGACTAGTCGATGCTTACGTACGACGTACAACGGATGGCGCTTGTGCTGCTGCGGTTTCTGCGGAGACCCTCAAACGGTGAAAATATGATAATGTAAACAACAATTATTATATACTTGAGCCACTTGGGATCGAAATGCTGGGTTCGTGGGGTCCAAGTGCACGATCGCTTTACAAAAAAAATAGCAAAGAGACTTGTCGATGCTTCGTGTGACCAAAGGGCTGGCCTCTTTTTTGCTCTACGGATTGGCATTGCCATCCAACGGGGCAATGTAGCCATCCTTTTGGGCACATTACCAGTCGACATCGATGGGGAGGAATTTTTCGATGCTTTACTCTTTTGTATCCTATTTTATTTTCTTGTAAATATTGGTTTAAATCTTTCTACAATAAGAAAATGGATCATTTGTAATATAAATAAATAAATAATGTTAGATAACTATTGAAAATTATGTAATAAAAAAAATTAAATAGAATTTCATCTGACCTAGGAATTGCACTCTCACAATCGTATGTAAAATGATACAGGTCAGAGATTTTGTACAATAGCTATGTTCATTGCCTCCAGACTCAGGATCATGATGTTAAATTTAATATTCTCACTAGTACTCTCATATAAGACACGCCATGGCAATAGTTGCCATCGCGTGTCTTAGTGGGTTGATGAACAGTGAGATCTCTCGTGTCACCGAAAGTTAGACTTATGGGTGTGTCGAGGTATCCGCAGATAGATTTCTAGGTTAAGTTTGAATTATATGATGATTCTAAACATCATGCTATTCGGGTATTAGTTCTCTTCCATGTACTAACTGCCTTCAATTATGGACTTTGAAGCAAGTATTGATTAATAAGATGTTTTCAGTGTTAAAATCTTTCTCAAGGGACAGTAAATGGTAATACCATTATTTATAAAATACTTGATAGCAACATAATGTCATCAAAAATCTGTGACCTCGTATTTTGCGTTAGGTAAGGTTAAATCTACCCTTAGTTTTCTAATAAAGTAAACGTTTTTTTACAGGGAAAAATATCATATTACAAAAAAAGCCAGTGGAAGAAGTAAAAAAGGTAAGATTAGCACTGACAATTTAAATCAGTCTCTTTATTTGCAAATTATCGAGAAGTAATTTCATAAGATTAATTATTAAAATTACAATAATTACAGGACGAAAAACCTCCTACGCTGAGGCAAAAAATAAACAACCTGCAGGAAATGATTCATACCGTACAAAATTTTCTCGGCGAATTTGCCAATCTCGGCGAAAGTATCAAAAAGTAAGAGAAATATTATATTGTAAAAAGTCCTTTACTTAAATTTTGTTCACATTGTTTAACTCTATCTAGTGTGTGATCATTGATTAATGGGTAACAATATAACAATAACAAATAATAATTCTATAGTTATTATCAATAATTATGATGATAATGATAATCCTAGTAGGTACAAAGTAGGAAAGTCCTGGGTTATTGGAAAAAACGTGCATAACTGAATCTTTTGTTAAAATTATGTAAAGTTTTCAACGATTCAACTATGTCTATAGCAAGAATTCGCCGAGTGGTTCCCGGCAGAGTAGAATTTGGACCACCCCATCTCTTTCCATGTGGTGGCGTACAAGGCGACTAATTGATAGAGCTGTTTAACATCGGACAGATATATACAGCCCAGACTCAGCCTCAGATGCATGGCTCGAGTCAACAATAGTGCCCGAAATACGGCAATAGGCTCACCCCCTATTACGTGGGACCGAATACAATTATTGGTTAAAAGTGGGTGAAAATTTACCTCTGCCTAACCCTCAGGGGATAAAGGCGTGTATATATGTATGTATGTCTATAGCAAGAAACAAATTGTCAATATGTAGTCTTTTTTTAATAATTCAGTTTAACCAAGTGGACCACACACTTGATACCTAATACTCTAATAAAGGTATATTAGGAAACCAATAAGTGGTATTTAGCAAAATGCTTACATCCTTACTTTCTGGGCATAATCTACATGTGAGTCTTGGATCTTCAAGATTCGATCAAAAGCTGATTACATATTTCACTCTTACAAGAACAAATGTTTGGGATTGAACGATTCATAAGATGTGTTTTGTTTACAGCTTGTTCAACTTTACGGTGCCATTTCTAAGTTTCACCGCTATATTTCTGATATCAGTTATCGCTTTCATTATGTTCATGATACCGACGAGATACATATTCATAATTTACGGTGAGTTTGTTATTACATTTTTATTACAAAAAATGACTTTTGTTTTAGGACAAAATAGGTACAAAAAGAGTCTACTTACCCGCTGTCTACATCAGTTTGCACTAAATAGTAGTATTAAAGTTATTGGGATATTTACCATGTTGTATTGCCGAAATATTGGAAACTCAAAACAATTACATGTATTTCATTTCATTTATTAATTATTTGTGAAACAATAGGTCTTACAAAAGATCTTGATATGAATATCAGTGCACTATGTTCTACCATTTAACATGGTGTACAAATTAAATTTAAAATATGGTTAGTTTATTTACTAAGAGTATGGTTAGTAGGTACATATATCATTAATTTAATATCGATTTATTTATACCATAATTCATAATTATTATACTTTATTTCGGTTGTTTACTCGTCAAATTTAATGTAATACGATATTTGAATGCTGACGTAAAATAGTGTCAAATTTAAAATAGGTAATAAACGTCAACAATAAGAGTAAAAATATTAATATTACCATAATATCTCGATAAACAATATCCGAAAAACAATATCCCGATAACTTTAATAGTATTGTGAGTGACCATCTTACACTTTATATTTTAAGTCCAGCAGACTTTCTTCCTAACACATGCCGTTATAATAAGATAAAAAAAAACATCAAAACTGCTGGATCAACAGGACATTTAAGTAATTTTGGTCTTGAATATTCCATTACTGTAATTAATAACTCTAATGGAACAGCTAGGTATTCTAGTATTGTTGTTTCCCATTTCGGTCTATAATAGTAATATTAATTATTCCAGGTATTCATAAGTTCACTAGAAAAATACGTAATCCTAACAGAATACCTCATAATGAAACTCTAGATCTGCTCTCAAGAGTACCAAATGACGAAATATTGGTAAGAAATTGCATATTGCAAACGATATTAAAAACAATTTATAATATAAAGTACCTACTTATGCAAATTTTGTACTTCCTTTCATTTTAATCTCACGTTTCGTTTTTACAATATTCCATTTTAGAGATTGGATGACCTTAGCGTCGTCTGAGGTTTTATGTTTGTTTTAATCCGTACAATATTTGTGGGATCTGTCTTTTCATTTTAAATGTTTTGCTCCTTGAAATACCCTTAATAACCTCAAGTGCAAGGGTTTCTCTTGTTTATTGACGAGAATTTGGCGCAGTTTCTCCTCTCGGATTTGGGAGATCAAACGGCAGTTATTCCCGTGGAGGTAGGATAATAATAGGCCAATTAAGCAGTCCGAATGGGGAAGTACCTCCGCCCTACAAAATACCGCAGCCATAATAAACTCGTGTTGTATTCACGGCTGTTAGTAGGGTAGCTATTGCTCACTGGAGAGTTTCTGTGCTGTCAGTGACCAAGTTTGTCTCTCCTTTGTGCTCACAGGGTAGGCAGCGCGAGTGTGACTCCCCTGGTCTTGCACATGTCCATAGATAACGGCACCTTCCCTTAGGTGCGCCGTGTGCTTGTTTACCACCTAAATGGTTTACAAAAATCCCAAATAAAAGGAGAAAAGTAAATAAACCCTGGGCCCGAGGTTAAAGCCTCAAATACAAGTGGAACGACAACACCAACATGATCATGATGATTAATTTAAATTTATAATTAGGTACCTATCGAATGTTATTAATTAATTATGTGATTTACTTTGCAGCTAAACTGTGAAGAGCTTTCTTTGGATGAGGTACCGGACGAAGATGTGATAAGATAACGATCTGATTCGTATTTAGTTTAAGAAAATTCAATAACTGTGTAATGTCTAAGAAAACTTTAGTTTATGTTAATTAATAATAGTAAGAATAAAATGTTTGGTGTATGCCACCACTTAACTACTTATAATTTTGAATTAATTACCTATAATATTATTTAACATTTCTAATTAAAATTCTATATAAAAGAATGGAAAAATTTAGGACTATCAAAAATCAAATTAAATAGCTTTCTTTTATTTTTATGGCATATTATTCTATAAGACATATTATTCTATGCTTACTTTTTGGAGTAACAAATAGGTGTAGTAGGGGGCCTTGCCGTTTTACCGAAAGAGTTTGTCAAAATTTCACTACCCAAACAAATTCTCGATGCATTGCATCGACACATGCAATGATTGGAATAATTTTAGTGCGCACTATTTCATTTTGTAAATTTTTTATTTGGCAGAATATTACCAAAGATAATATCATTATGGCATTTGATCTTTAATCAAATGGTTTATTAAAGCAAACAATCTTTAGAATATAATACTCGTAGTTTGGTCAAACGATTTCTATGTAAAAAAACTAAGATTTTTTATATTATATATTAAATAATGCTAATATAATCATTTATTTAAGGCTCCAACTTAATTACCAATTTGTAACTCCGAAACGGTTCCAAGTCTTATTTCATTTTGCGTAAAATGTGTTATTCCAACTGAAACATTTGACTAAATAAAAATTGGTAAAAATACTAGTTGGTAAACAAGTTTTCGTTTAAACGCTCACTTCCCAAACATAACGTTTGTGTTACAATTATTTATGAAGAGATTTTGTCCTAAGTAATAATTTAGCAAATGAAAATATGCCAAACATTTTTTGGGAACTGATAATTTGGCAATTTTTTTTCGGTCAAACATAGGTAACCAGTGTAGTAGATATCGCCGATGGCCCCGATAAAGGTCACCAATCACGACGATTGTGGAGATTAGTGTAAAAAAAAATTACGTTCCAAGAGTTTGCTCATTACATCAAGAAGTACTCACTGCCTATATAATAAAATCGAAAACATCTGACATTTCAAAAATTTCTATATCAATATTATTTGGTATTTCTGTTACGAGACCCAGGGGATTCCCGTTCGGTTGGAATCATTTAGTCACAGTGTAGACAAATGATATATGCAAATGGAGGCTTTAATACACTTGTGGATAATTTGCGACCATCTCAACTTGTCTTGGGACTCATCTATCAATGTATTGAAAATTGCTATATTAGACAAGACCTTTGGATGCAAAGATCTATTTTACGCTAGAAATCTTACCTTAACAGCGAAAACTTTAACAGGACATGACGGTTTTCCCATCCCAATTGAGCAGTCCGAGTAGGGAAGTACCTACCTCCACCCTACAGAATACCACAACTATAATAACTTCGTGTTGTGTTCCCAACGTTGAGTAAGGTAGCCAGGGCTCACTGGAGAGTTTTTGTGCTGTCAGTAGAAAGACCAAAGGCTTGTCCTGATTATGTCTTCTGCACTGACAGAACAGAAACTCTCTGTGCTTCCAGAGTCGGCAGCACGGGTGTGTCTCCCCTGGTGTTGCACACGTTCATAAGTCACGGTAACCACTTTCCATCAGGTGGGTCATGTACTTGTCTGCCACCTAAGTTGTATATAATTTTGTTGCACATAATTTTATTACTCTAGCAAACTAGACGATGAGTAAGCGAAACCCCGGTTGCTGACTTTCAATCCTTAGGTGCGGAAACAAGGTTAAGATAACACATTGGTATAAATCACTAGTACCACAGAATAGGTAATAAATGTAATAATACTAATGTCAATACATTAAGCCAAGCGTATTGTCCCACGGTTGAAAATAAGTATCCTCAGCGTCAAAACGTCTTAAAATGATTGTAATACCAAGGTATTAAGAGCAAATCTAACTGGTTTATTGATTTAAATTGTGTTGTTCTCCAAACTAAAGGTGTGTACCAAATATCAGAACAATCAGACTACAGGAAGGGGGAAAATCAAGGCATTAAGATCATTTTGAGTATTTTGTTCCTCAACATCGATTTGATGCTGACTGTAGCATGCAAACTACGAACAAATTTTGTAATAATATTATTTTGGTCTAATTTTATTTCTGTATCATCGTCGAATTTATAGTTGTATAAGGAACGGGATAATATGGATTGGGTAAATAAACAGCGCTGGTATTCATTTCATTCATTCGTACATAATTTATTTTTACCTCATTTATTTAATTCACATAGAATATTCAATTACTTTGCTACGTCTACATATCTAATAACTTAAATAATGTTATCCGATTAATGTAATCACAGGTTAACTGTCGTAATATATATTTTGTACATATGTTTAACATCACCTCAGTAATATAACTTAAACTATAAGATCTCTGCCGAGTCTGTCCAACTCGTTTGCAAAGTAAATCATATCCTTTCGATCCAATGCGGAGTTTTGGAATACGATACGGAAGAAGTTAACGAGGTCACCCTGCGGCTGATAGGTCACCATCATGGTTCCTTCCTTTATCATTCGCTCTTTTATTTTTGGGGCTACCTTGTGAAGCCTTTCGTTATAATCAGAATCGTTTTCACACCCACGAAGGCATCGTGGGATATACCAAAACGTAATATTAGTACATTCTGGTTTATCTACAATGAGGCGAAAACCTTCTCTCTGCCTTATATGTTCCACGAAATAGTTTGCGTTATCGAAAAGTGTATCGATATGTTTCTCGAAACCTTCGCTACCTTTAGCCTTCCACATAAACCAAAACTTTAATACATCAGCTCTTCGTCCGCACTGTATATGTTTGTCACCAGTGTCATACGAAGTGTCGTAGAATTTGTCCTTCTGAAAGAGGTACTTAGCGTTGCTCGAGTGACCCTCTTTGAGGACATCCTTGTGTCTAATTAAGAAGGTAGAGCATTGTTGTGGCGCCGCCAAGAGTTTGTGAGGGTTCCACGTCACCGAGTCAGCCCTGTAAAATTTTTGAGATGTTAACATTTCGTAAAGATTTCTTTTTTGTATAGATTCGAAGTGAATCCCATTTGTACCAAAATCTTCCAAACAATGAAGGATTTCATTTTTGTTATTGTTAAGATTTGAATGAACTTGTAGGTTTACGAGTAGAATAATTACAGGAATTGTATAATTGTATTAATTGAAGCGTCCAGAGAAAATCGTCCATAGGCTACGGTAACCACTTCCCTTCAGGTGGGCCGTGTGCTTGTCTACTAGTATAAAAAAGAAAAAAAAAAGGAAGTAAGTCCACAATATAAAGATAATTATATTACATAATTAGTATTAAATGCTGAACTCAGAACTTAAGATACTTTTAATTGAATTTAAGAGTTTTAAGAATAATTTCGTGTACTAATACGTAGATATGTACTTACAATTCAATCCCATTCAAGAGGTGCCTATGTTTCTTTGACATAAGGGCGCCACCTCCCCACGCTGCGTCGACATGTAACCATAGGTTATACTTCTTGCATATCGTTGATATCGGTAGTAAAGGATCAAAAGCCCCAAACACGGTCGTGCCAGCAGTAGCTGTGACCAAGAAAGGCGTGCTCCCATCCTCAATAGCCTCTACGATTTTTGCGTCTAAGTCTTCTGGTATCATTTTACCGTATTGATCTGTGTTTACAAGTATGCAGTTATCTGCCCCTATACCCATAAAAGTGGCCATCTTCTTTGTGGAGTAGTGAGCGCGTTCTGATGTGAAGAGTACTAATCTAGGTACAGCATACACACCTTTGCTCTGAAAAAAAAAGCCTTTTCGTAAGTGTTGCTACTATTGTCTGAATAAGAATAATTTGGAAGTAACTGGTAAGTATAAATAATTGATATTAATATTATAAAAGTGAAAGTAACTCTATCTGTTACACTTCACGCCTCATCTACTGAACCGATTTGGATGAAATTTGGTATTGGGCAGATTAGACCTTGAAAAAGGACATAGGCTATGTGCGGTTGCGATAACCGACATCCACACAGGCGGAGCCGCAGGCAACAGTTAGTTGTTACATATTTACTAAAATTGCTAAAATGTGATATTTTTGTTTGACTTGCATGATATTTGTAAGAAAGAGACAATTTTTATTACCAAACTTGGTGTTGACCTCAACACACATGCACTACACATGTCTTTTACTATTACACCAAATTTTATTTTCACAATAATGATATTGTCAAGAGTCTAAAGTATTTTAAGTTTTATCTACACAACATCTATTGTGTAGACAAAACTTAAAATAGCAAGTAGGTAATTTCCTATGATCTAATTCTCTTCACAGTTAAACTAAACATTGCTTCATTGTAAAAAAAATTGCCGGTCTCTATTAGTTTTGTGAATGCATACCTATTAATAAAGTCAACAAAGTTTGACATTACCTACTGTAATGTTACAAAAAGTGTCAATTAAATACAGAATACAGTGAATATTGTTATTGTGTGCTAACACATTAATATTCATTAACAAATATACCAATTGCATATTCCTAAATAAACTCGACATTAGAATTATAATAAGCAACTACTTAAGGAGAAGCTTCTTAGGCCAAGTGACATACATATTTTTATACAGTAACACCACGTTCTTTTTTTTAATGAAGTCTATATTGTTCTATTTAAATTTCCAAACCGGAATAGAATATAGAATATCTATTCAAGTTATTCTATAAGTAGCGTAATAAAAAATCTATCCCCAGATTAATACAAATTAAAAAAAAACTAAGTTTAAATTAAAACCCGACTACTAAGAATCCCGATTTAAAAAGTATTACACAAGAAAATATCAAGGATAGCCGTGGTCGTATGCCACTTAGTGATTGAGGAGCTATGAGGGAACAGATGAACCTACATACATATATACATAGCCTGTCAAAATCATAACCCTCCTTTTGCTTCGCCGTAGTCGGGTATAAATAAAAGGAAGATACCAATCTTAGAACCCATAACTATTCTATAATGCATTGCTTACTTGCCCTTTAAGAGTTAAGCTCGTAATCAAGACGCTAGCAAATAATAACGAATGTTTCGGTAGGGATTTTTATGTTTTTCCTTTGCTTTTGTATGATTTTATGGAATAGTCAGCGTCATCTGTCCTAAACATCATGAACTATAACGCCTCATGTTTGTACTTGGTTGCGATTTTACCTCATTCAAACGATACTTTTGCTATGTCAACATAATCCAAAGGCCCAGACTTAGTATGTGTAATATGTATAATGCAGTAAATAAATTACGTAACCCCAATATCGAGAAATATATACTGATTTGAGTATTCTATTTTCGCGGAATAATGATGTACTGTTCAAGTAGCGCCATCTGTTAAATATGATGTCAACTACAAATACTTTGAATTGTTTACCGTGAGATTACTTGGACCCAAAATTGAGGTATCCATCCTAGCAAAGCTATTGATATAGGTAAGGCATTAAGGTCGTTTACCAAAGATTTAACAGTATTATCTGACTGTCTTCAAGCTTAATAAGTAACGAATTCACATTATTTGTGCACTTTTTCATGAATTAGAAGCAGTTATTGTTTTACATTTTTTTTTAATCTTCTAATGTCTAATATTTGTAACCCCGCCAAACTATTTTTGTTTGCTTCTACGTATAAAAGTATATGCGAAGACAAAACAGTTCATTACCTATTTATCCTCTGTTGTGGTAGTTGGAGATCGCGAGAAGCCAAATGGAAGGTGGGATACCACTTAGGTGGCAGACAAGCACACGGCCCACCTGATAGAAAGTGGTCACAGTGGCCTATGGACTTTTGGAACACCAGAGATGCCACACTCGCGCTGCCGACCCTGTAAGCTCAGAGTTTCTGTGCCGTCAGTGTAGAAAACAAAGCAGGACAAGCCTTTAGTCTTCCCACTGACAGCACAAATTCTCCAGTGAGCTCTGGCTACCATACTCACCGCCGGGAACACAACACGAAGTTCTTATGGCCGCGGTATTCTGTAGGGCGGAGGTACTTCCCCAGTCGGACTGCTCAATTGGGCGGAAATACCGCCGTGTCCTACCTCCTAAAATTATCTTTTTAGAGATGTTATAGTGCATTCCACCATGCAAAACAAAACGAAGAGGAAAGGAGGAGAAAAGACCTGCAGAACCATGCTGCATATTACATGAACGGAGTGAAAATTATATAGGTTCCTATTGCAGTCAATGACTGAGAGAGTACTAGCTTCTCCAGTCTATCATCTACGATCTGCTTAATTAATGTTAACAGCTCGTAGCTGTATCACAAACTTACTACAAAATATAATTGGCCAGTTTGAAGGGATAATAAAGTATCAAATAGCTGAAGGTTGGTCACACCTCAACAATAATTGTCACGTAAATTATTAAATTTGCCTTGTCTACTTTACAACATTGTAACACTTTGCAGATTGATATTTTAATGATATGTATAATGTGTAGGGTGACATGGTGACTTCAATAAAGAATATTAACCTGGCCTGTAATGGGCTTTAAAAAGGTAGAGGAATCCCCCATACTTTTATACTTCGAGATCCTCAGTTGTTAAATGGATTTTCATACGCTGTACTTTTAATCGGTTGTAGGTATACGTTTAATATTGAAGAAGCAGGCTGATAAGTACTCACCAAGCTTCTTTGTCGTTAGCTTAACTCTGTCTTCTAGATAGTAACGATAGTAGACTAATGGATCTCGGTACCCTTGTTATCATGTGATAATTCCGCACGTTTATCCTCCGTTCAGCCGCCTCCTTCACGAGCATTATTTGCACGCAGAAGGAAGCGGCGACAACCCACGCTTCCGCGCATGAATTTCGGTACCAAGAATTTTATTACTTTTTATGGCTCCAAAAAGTAGGTAAGTACATAAAATGTGTTAAATGAATTTAATGGACAGCCTCTGTGGCATGGTGGTAGTGAACGCAATTGCTACGTAGAAGGCACAATTTTCAATCAATTCCCGCCCAGTACAAATATTTGTGCATACAAATATTTGAATATGGGTCTTTGCATTGGTATGGTTGTGCCTCGGAGAGCATGTAAAGTCGTATATCCTGATTGTCCTAGTAACATCTATGGTGGTCGATACGGGTATCTGGGCCTTATAAAGTTTAACAACTGGTCTAACTGCAAAACTTCAATATCGCCATTGGGTTGTGGATGTCAGATGGCAGTCGCTCCATGGAAAATATCGAAGATTGGCCAGATTCTAAGGTGAAAGCGTCGCATTTGACTGGGATTAACGAGAGAATGAAAAGAAGAATAAGTTAGAAGTCTAACTGCGAATTTGGCTGAAATATTTAAGTTCAGCTAAATTTGCAGTTAGACTGGTAAAACTGACCCCAGACTCTGATGCGTAAGCTTTGGATGCGACTGGGGTTAGCGCTAAGATAAAGACGAGTTCGCCATGTAAATATAATATTTGCATAACTTCTAACACAGTCCTTACTAAGAGAGTTTTTATTTACATTTTATGACATAGCCGTCGAAGAGAAGGAAGACACTAAGACTAGTAATACATCTGTGATGCGCTCCAGATATATAATAGTAAAGTGCTGGTATAACATCAACGTGGGTTGTCACATGCATCAATACCTTGTAATTAAGGTTCAAGGTATTATTTTATGTTAACCCAGGATATACTAATACTTTTCATGATTATGATAGTTCCGGTATGTACTTAATGTCATTATTTATGGTAATTTATAGTTATCTACTCTTGATTTTATTCTGTTGCTATGATATTTATATAGTTATAACTTCCTATAATTTTATCATTCCTCATCTCCAAGAGGAACTTATGACAAATGATCTCCAACCGTTGATATGTAAAAAAGTAACATTATGAATAAAGAACAGTAAATAGAAGAAATATACATAACGACTACGTATGTATTATGATCTTACAATAATTTAACCATTTCTTCTTATAACAATTTTGTATAAATAATAAATAAACCTTAAAAACTGTGCATTTTTAATCAAACAATAGAGCACCAAGGTTTACATAAACCACGGCACGCAATAATAATGATTGAGTGAATTGGGGTTAAGGTAACTACCGAATAATATATACTTCCTGCAAAACTGGCAATCTATATAATGAACAAATGCACAAGAGAGATAATAAAATTTATCCAATAGCCTGGTTTACTTCAAGCTGGTATAAAATTGAAAGTATAATATTGCTTTAAACGACAATTTTAAAATCTTAAAGCGGCACCACAATTCGGTACAATGTATCATTTGTTGTACGCCTTATTCGACTGCGTCCTACAAAATGTGGATGGCACATATTTGCTTTATAAACCCTTGTTTTATATAAGTACATAATATGCTGCTATACTGCATAGAGGCTTCTGATGATTTTAAATTATTTTATCATTAAACCTCAGTGACACTGTGTCAAATGATGATCAAATTAATATCAAATTCTTAAATACTTTTCAATGTGCAGATGGGAACCAAAAACCAAATAAGAAAGAATAAAAATATAATCCAAATAACGCACGGTGACCGAGAAATGTTTAAACAAATTCTATAATTACTTTACAATCATTTCCGGCTGATAAAAGCGGAATTGTGTTTATTAAATTGAACTGACTTATTGCCAGCTCCTACCTGTTGACCATAAAGTACGAATTAATAATCAAATAAGACTGACCTTAGTTTCCGGATAAAAATAATATCGAGCGCAACTGATAGCGTAGCCATTTGCAATAGATCCTCCGGGACAAAATATGCCATCTCCTTCGCCACCTGCCCACCCTACTATACTTCTCATTTCGCGTAAAACTTCTTCTTCCATAAGAGTGAAGACTGGGGCCACTTCAAAGGTGTATACGCTGGGGTTTAGAGCATCAGTCAACCATTGGCCAATTAAACCATAAGGGTCCAAAGACGAAAACAATTGGTTCACAAAGTAGGGGTGCGCTGTGTTTACTGAATAACGAGCAACCTGTAAAAAAACAATTGTTATAATACTATAATACCCTTGACATTGTAAATTACGTAGTCAATCAGCTAGCTCATCGTTGAATCAACTCCGGCGCGCAATTTAGAATGTCCATTTAAGCTCACTGCAGCACTGCTATTAAGATATTCCATAATTATTTACTACCGTTGTATAGTATGTAATTATATTTCAATTTAATCGTAGTTTTAGTGTTTCATTGTGGATACTTTAAAATTCTATGCGTGATCAATCATCCTAGATCTTGACTCATGAGCGTCCAGTGACAGGCAAATATAATTATGAATGAAAAGTGATAGTTTTTGGTGGGAATAAATTATCAGAATTTTTAAAGTTCTTGAAAAAAATATTTTCACAGGGGACGAATAATTAATTATACACTCGTGCACATTAACATAACAAAAGTCCTTTGGCTCATAGTGAATAAGGTCCTTAATTCTTCTCGTGCAAATGTTTAAGACGTGTAGAAAGCTATCATGAATAGAATGAGAAAAAGCAGATTATAGTTAAGTATACAAATCACAACACGTGCTTTATCACTCTTCTTGAACACATTTTGTTAATCACAATTAGCTTAACTTTATTTTGTTTTAAGTAATTACAATTTAAATAATATATGAAGGTACTTACATCAGCCATAATCCCCAAGAGTTCATCATGCGTAGCTGGACTCTCTCTTGGTCTCAGATCTATCTTGGCTTTGATATCCTGAGGAGCAGACCATTCTACTACTTTTGATGTTCTCTGAGATCTTCCGAAAACGACCCTCTCAACCAACAAGTCCACAGCTCGCCTGATAAAATCTTCATGTTTTGATCTTTCCGCCAGACTTTTGAAATTATTCTTGTCCACGTCTCGATCATCTCCATGAGGAACAATCAGATCTGAATCAGCAGGCATTTTTCCTTTATCTTCTTTCAATTCACACGTATGTTTTATTCGAAGAATATAAAGTTAATAAACTGCATTTGTTATTGTACTGTGGATGATGGCTGCGGCCGGCCGCGAGCCTCTGGACTGAAGATTTGGCTCCGCAGTCAGCGCGTAGCCTTCTTAAATACTAGTGTTTGCCGTCATTCACTAAGGCCCTTTTTGCACTGCATCGGATCAATATACGGTCGTAACTACAATTATATAACTTAACATTATAATGTATTGTTAATAATGTGGTACAATAAACAATACTTAATTTTATTATTTTATTTTGATATTTAAATAATAAGTGTGTTGTTATAAGATTGCTGTTGAATGACGTCTGAAAATAACGGTCTAATTTAAGTAAGTTATAAACAAAAATAATTCCTTTCTAATTGCGATTCTACGATAATTTTTATTTTAATATTTAAGGTCATCTCTTTCTGTTTGTTTCCATGATCGTTTTTATATCTTGTATAATTCAAATACAATGATATGATTCAAATGATTTTTTTTCTGTTCAATAGTCGACAGAGCTCTTCATAGTCATATAAGTATCCGGTGGGTTGAGTAAGCATTTTTTTTGTCTCTATAGAGAATCTATAGAGAAAATAATTGAAATAAATATATTTATGATATTGAACTTGTTAAGACGTTATGTAGATACCAAGTGCTCTAAAAAGGTGGAGGTCAAGTGAGAAAAGGGAACTTATTTTTTCTATACTTACTTTTTCATTCTAAAGCGAATAATACCTTATTTAAGTGAAATAATACCTTATTTTAATCATATTGCGATTGTAAAAGTAACTGTTACCTTAAGATGAGAGACTATCAATGAGAAGCTTATTTTTGTATCAAGAATTTAAGGGAACATCTGTCTTTTTATTTAATTTATTCCGGGAAATTTAATACCACTCATCTAATTACGATGAAACTACTATAAGTTGTTTTAAGAAGATTCTACACAAGACACTATCTGTATATTACAGTACTTCTATATTACACCTGCCTACTCTATTATTATAATGATCTATATAATAGATTTCGCGTTAAATGATATCACTCGTATCTTATATGTGTACGATATGTAGCGGAGCTGCATACGAATTACTCACATAAAACAGAATAATCCTTACTAATATTATAAATGTGAAAGTAACTCTGTCTGTCTGTCTGTCTGTCTGTTACGCTTTCACGCCTTAACCACTGAACCGATTTTGCTGAAATTTGGTACAGGGGTAGATTAGATCTTGGGAAAGGACATCGGCTATGTTTTGTCGCGATAACCGACATCTACGCGGGCGGAGCCGCGGGCAAAAGCTAGTATGATATAATATTGAAATTTTTTAGTTAGGTTAAATTCATATGACAAGTTTATTGAAGCACATTTTTAGTGTCATGGGACTGTACTGTAGCTCCAATTAGTCACATTATATTACTGATATTACTTATTACTTCTTAGTCAAATTTTGCAAGTCACGCTTACGTCAGTGAAAATTCATTTAAAACCGAAATCTATCACCTTTTTACCTATATTTTTAATAACAAATGAATACGCATATTACGGTTATTCCATTAGAGTCATAGCAGGCAAAATACCAATTTTCCTTCTCAGTCACAGGTACCTATGTATCTAGGTGATGATGGTACAATTAGCAACACTATTTTTTTTGCCGCATGCGGTGTGTGCTTCCCATGTGGTGTCGTACAAGGTGACTAAGGGCTGTTTAACATCAGACAGATATATAAAGCCCAGACCCAGTCTCAGATGCATGGCTCAAGTCAACAATTGTGACCGAAATACGGCAATAGGCTCACCCTCTATTACGTGGGACCGAATACAATTATTGGTGAAATGTGGGTGTTAATTCACCTCTGCCTAACCCACCAGGGATAAAGACGTGAGTATATGTATGTAATATTTTTTTCAAAGAGAATTATTCTGTTTGGGTGCATGAACACATGAATGACCATAACACCTATGGAAGAACCTTTCGAAGATCGTCGGGTGCCAAGGCAATCTTCTACCGTTTAACGGGTAAGGTTAGGTTAGGTTAGGTTAGCCTGCGCCAAACGCAGGCTTTCCTCTCAAGGCTGGGAGGTCCTACGCCAGTGGCTCCCGTAAAACTAAGATAAGTTGTATCGCAAGGAGAAAGTGTATTGGGTATAAAGAAAAAAAAGCTGGTCAAGTGCGAATCTGGTCAACTCGCGCACCGAGGGTTCCGTAAGTTCCGTTTTTATTCTTTTGAGTTTCCACCAAAGCGGAAAAGATAGGAGATTCTAGCTGTGTTTATCCGAGTTGTGAGCTGTTTGAGCTCGAAATCAATCAAGTGCTGGTTCTACGAAAGGAAGACGTCATGTCATTATAAAAGTTATATTTTAATTTGCTTGAGGTAGAGTAATTAGAGGTTGAAAAAACAGAATTAAATTTAGAAGACAGATAGGAACGATGTGTATCATGTGTGTGAGCGCGGGTGCCGTCAGCCACCACAGACCGCTCAGCTACAACTCGTCTGTTCTGCCACGCCGCTTCAACGCTCGCCACACAAAATAGGTACTATAGAAAAGTTAGACATCTTCTCTTCTCTCCGCTTGATCCGTTTAACCGTAAAACTGAGCGTAGAGAATATCGAAATCTGATTGGTTATTCAAAACTCATCTCTTCTCGTCTCCTCTCCTATCCGCTTTGATGGAAGTCCTTACGTGACCTTACGTTTTTTTTTTTGCTTGACAACTAAGTATAATGAAAAATAAATTTCGACCGAATTCTAAATTTACACTATACTTTAGTATTATTAGTTTCAAGATATGAAATCTTGAATCTAAATACTTATAAATTAATAAATTCCGGTAACAAATACCCCAATTAAAATGCACAGTCTAAAAGAGTAATAAAAATAGCTCCAACTTCAAGGAATTATGTTTACGCATCATGACCCCGCATTACGTTAGTATTATTTTCATTCTGTGGCCCGGTGCATTTGTTTTTTCGTGTTTCTTGGCACTTTTTTTAAAATAAGGAGCTCTTCATCTCTCCTCATTCAAAGAATACGACAGTAGTTTATCTGATATGTACCTACATAAAGACAATTCACTTCAAATTCATTTTCTATTACGTGATAAGGAAATATATTACGATATATCTATGATAATACGTAATGTTTGTGAACTTCGGGTTCCGACGTGTACAGGCGTGAGTATATTTATATGTTTTTAATGAAATTTAATAAAACATAATGGAGTGATTTTTATTCCTTGCCTTGGTAGAGTTTTGTTCCTACTGGTAGAGTTTTCCGCTTGCTCTTATTCTTCTCCACTTCACACGACCAGCATCTCCGACCTTTCTATACAGTCCCCAATCAACTATCAATATACTCTGAATGGTGAAGTAATTGGCACAGTGAACAGCATTCGGGATTTGGGGGTCACACTTGACAGTATGCTTCTCTTCGATCAACATGTTAGCAATATCGTGAAAAAAGCATCTAAGGCTTTGGGATTCATTCTGCGAGCCACGGCCTGTTTTCAGTCTCTAAAACCGGTAAAGATTTTGTACTGCTCTTTCGTGTGTAGCCATTTAGAATACGCATCTCAGGTCTGGAGCCCTCAATACGAGATTTACAAGTCCCGTATTGAAGGCGTCCAACGGAAATTTCTTCGTAGCCTAGACTACAGGGCACAGCAATGTTCAGCTGACTACGAACATCGATGTAATAGGTATCATTTCTTGCCTTTGGAAGTGAGACGTGATATTGGCGACATATGCTACCTATCCAATATCGCAAACAGCAGAATTGACTGTCCACAGCTCTTGGCCTCCGTCTCACTGCGAACCAACGTGCTGGGACTTCGGCAGCGGCCGATTTTAAACATTCCGAGAGCTATTACAAATTACAGACTGAATGCCTTCTCAATAAGAAGTGCATCTAAATTTAACAAAATTACACAGCATCTTGATATAGACCTATTCAGCACTAGTATGGCGGCAATAAGACGACAACTAGCGGAGTCTTACTTTGACCGGCGGATTGATATATAGGTACTAACTTAAGAAACGTTCCTTGCGCTTTCTTCTGTTTATGTAATTATAGCTTTGTAATTGTGGTATTTATTAATTTTATTTTTGTTCTTTGTAACTGTATTTTGTGTTATATTTTATTTTTTCTTCTTTTTTAATGATTATATAAATGTGGAGGCTTTTAATTAGCGATTTGATATTTTTGTGTAAGTATTCAATTTGTATATTAGTCTGTAAGCCTTCTTTAAAAAATATAAATAAATAAAATATAAATAAATATTTCATAGCTTACGACGAAACCAACCCAGCGGAAGCAGCATGGCATGACAATTATTGCCCATGTAGTTAACACAGGTGGTTACTGTTTGGCGCAAACTACAAACGTTACCATGCCAAGCCTTTGGCGTGCGTAGACTTTAATTACGAGGTAAGTCGATCGGATGATAGGTAAAATAAATCATAACAGGAGAAAAACCGTAGGTGAGCATACACTGGCCTACAAAGAGTAAGCTTCAATAAAACTGAGAATAGTGCTGGGAGGATGACTATTAAATGAAGCGTTTACTTTCCAGAAAGTACATCTGCATAATACATATTATGGATCTTACCTTTATCCTCAGAGGATTAAGCAGAGGTGAACTAACACTCACATTTCACCAATCATTGTATTGCAGGCTCTATTAGTGACTCTTGCCGTGCATCTAATGCTATGTCTGGGATGTATATATCTGTCTGATGTTAAATAGCCCTATCGCTTAGTCGCCTTGTACGACACCACATGGGAAGAGATGGGATGGCCCAAATTCTACTTTGTCGGGAAGAAGTTTAATATCTACATTATATTATTGACAGTATTGACGTACCCCAGATGTTGATGTAGAAGACCGCTTACCATTTCTATCGGGATCCTAGATGGCCAGCCGTGACGTCCAGTACCGCAGTCATTTGGAGGACATGGTTAATTTTACATCAAAGAAACTTGGAGTGCTCAACAGGGCAAATCAGTACTTCACAACGGGGTATGGACTCCTTATTTATAAGGCACAGGTTCGGCCCCATATGGAGTACTGCTATCACCTTTTAACCGAAAGCACCTGCATACTAGCTTGACCCCATCGACAGTGCAAAGACGATCATTGAGGCTCAGGCGATGTGGAACCTCTCAGCCTTAAGCAGGACTTTGCCCCGCTGTGTGTGTTCTACTGTCTATACAATTGCTTGTGTTCAGATGAATTGTTTGACATTACGCCCACAGCTAAATTCTATAAACACACAGCTCGTGATTTCAAGCAGGGAATTCGTACTCACACATTGCGATCTGAGACGGTGCGGTTTCAAAGAAAGCTGCGGTTTTTCCAAGGGCCTACAATATGGGATTTTTCAAGAGGAGCATTAGAAAATTTCTTCAGGGTCAGCAGCGCGAGTGTAACGGCTCTGGTGTTGCATTCGTCCATAGGCCACAGTAACCACTTCCTATTAAGTGGACCGTGTACTTGTCTGTCACCTAAGTGGTATAAAAAAACCTTCGCTGCGTAGAAATACGATTCTAATTTATTAGAATAAAGACTTCGAACTAAAAATCTAGCTATATGTAGGTAACCAAACAAATCATGTCAGATTGTGTACTCTCGATCGATTTTATTGATTTTATAGAGACAATAGTTTGTAACAATGTATATTCAGTATCAAACTAGGTATTCACGTCAAGGCTATCTATGACCTAGGTACTGCAAAAACTACAATAACTTAAACTGTTAAAGTGAACGGCAGAACGTTAATTAACGATAATCAAGTACTGATAAATCACGGTCGAATACCCCCAATAGTACCTACCTACACTATATTTCGATGTTACTCAGGACTGTGTACTTTATTTACTCAGTTTAAGAACTATAACATCTCAAACCTTTTTTAACATGCGGAAATCCACTCAGATACCCCCCCTCGAGACCCGCTGGTCTAGTGCTGTTGGTTTAGTTGGGCGCGAACCGACAAGACAAGACATGTACTTCTGCCCCCCTAGACAAGTGGCAAATCGTTGGCCGGAGCCGATGGGATAGGTTATGTTGGACACGAACCGACTAAAACGCATGACGCCAGTGGGTCGTTTTTGGTTGCCGAAGGTGAGGTTAACAGACATATCCCTCGCACCCCGGACGGTGACGTATATGACAGTCGTCAACGTATGTCAATCCCTTACATCCATCATTCTATTGTACAAACGTATTTTCATTAGTCTAGACGGGCTGGTATGCATTTACATTCTTATTCTTTAAATTGCGGCTTGCATGTCACGCACCAGCTGTGTTTCATATCCATTCACATATTTATCTAAACACGTTTGTACCTTCACAATTAGTTAATTTAATGTCATTATTAAAAGTTAGTTAATGTACAAGTTGTTGAACGAATAATTAAATAAGGCTAGATTCATCAATTTTGATAAAACACATTGTTTCATCATTCACAACCTTGCACTAAACTTACTTTTTGACGCGCGTGAAGCAAATAAAATGTCGAATTAATGAAAAAATAATTCAGCAAGTACCTGTTAACTGTTACAATGTTACAAAATTCACATTCATATAGTTTTGCAGGAATATATTTTTATATATATATTTAAGCTTCCACCCGGTTTAATACACCAATAAAAAATTTGCAATAGAATATACTTAGACATGAAATAACATTAAAAATTAAGTGTTTCAACAAAAATTGTACTAATTAAAAATAAATCTTTTATTCCGTTTTTTTTATTGTTTTATATACCTAATTTTAAATTCAGTGCGTGTAATACCTAAAAATAACATAAATTATTTGGATCTACATAAAACATAACCGCTGAGTCATAACTACCAATTAGTATAATTATTAAAAAGATCTAAAAACTTATTCTAATAAAATTGACACGTATGTATGTAAAATTTAGGTATATATTTCCAATGTAAAATAATGCAAAGTCTAGTAGACTTTAACCCAGGTAGTACTACGTAACTTTTTTTACAAAATAAAACTATCTCAGATTTTTATCTGTATTTCATCTGAGGCAAAACGCCGAACGTCACGTGATCAACCGTTTTTCGTGCAATTTATTAATAAGGTTTTATGGAACAATGATGAATTTGTAACAGGTATTATTATTTAATTTTTATTTAATTATTATTACTACATCTTTTAAGATAGGTTTCCGAAAATAGTCAAATACTCAATTGCACACTAACATATTGTCTCTTTGGCTGTATTTTACTGTTCCAATGACGCCCAAATTATTTTTTTATAGAGAAACATGCTTTGATTGATGTTTAGGCCCTACACGTACACCGATATGGGAGTGAACCCTCGGTACTATCGAGAATCAAGCGGTTGAACTACTTCACCTCTCTAGTCTAGACCCAATAGGTTCGGCATTTTTTTTGCGCCACAATAAATTTGGAATTACATATTTACCAACGTGTTTCTTTCTACCTAGAACTACATTAAGGATGTTTTTTTATCATGTAAAGAAAATGAATTATGTAAACCGTTAAAACCGTTATAAATTATTTATGAGTAGTTTAAATATTATTTTTATTTGCACTACAAGGCGATAGACAGGTATGTTATAAGAAATAAGCGAATTTGTTTCTTTTATATTTTAAATTCTCGTAATCCATAAGCAATGGTAC
This sequence comes from Eilema griseolum, assembly GCA_963662185.1. Taxonomy (NCBI): domain Eukaryota; kingdom Metazoa; phylum Arthropoda; class Insecta; order Lepidoptera; family Erebidae; genus Eilema; species Eilema griseolum. Next base: position 9,338,285 of record OY759243.1, read on the forward strand.
ATTAGATATTTGTGCAACAAGTGAGCAAAATTGTTTATAGCTGCGACTGCGAGTGCTGATTTTCAGGCTCGAGCATGCGAGGGATTCTAAGATTGAATCACGAGCGTAGTGAGAGTTTCTAATGTAGAATCCCGAGCGTGGTGAGGAATTCGAATGCACAAGATGCAATTAATTTTACTCTCATGTGGCACACATTGTTTTTCACTTCAGCAGCGAGAATACATAAGAAGTATTACTCAGAAGATAAACACAATGAACAGGAATACCTAGATAGAAATTTACGCAGTTTTTACGCAGCAAAACTTACATATTTGAGCTGTTAAAGTGAAAAGCATATTTACACCTATGGTTTCATTTTTACTTTAGTTTTCCAGTTCTAAATTCGTTCTTTTTAAATTGACTTTTGAGATTATTCTGTTTTCACTGAACCGCGTTGCTATGAAAATGATTCCTAAGTACAATGTGGAGTAGAAAGTAAAAAATCAACACGGCGAAGTCACGGTTAACAACTAGTTTTAAATAATAATGAGGTGTTTTACACGTTACTTCCGGTTGTTCCTTTATCATTGGTAGCTGCTGTACTGGACTATAAACTAACGAAATATATGTAGGAAGCGAACAACTTAGACCATGTAGATTAAACAAGTTTCCGAGTAAATCCGATTCCTTAATTTCTTAAGTACCGTTTCCTTTTGTATTTGCCTTGACAATTACTTTTTGTGCAACTACGCTAATTAGCCTTTCGGAGGTCGACATCAACCTTTGTTACATGTTTAATCAACTGCAAACAAATCGTAACAGAAAGGTTATATAATGTAGTTATTAATGGGTTAGATTTGGGTCCAAATGTTTCGTTTAGTTTATTTGTTAGCCCTGTAAAATTAGCTGTTTTTCATGGTTCATACCCAAGTAGCACACGATGCGACGGATGTGTAGCCGCGGAACTACATAATTGGCGAGCGCTCAAGGATGTTTATTTTATTGTAACTAAATAAACCCTTCAGCATCAAAATAAACGGGATATTTACCATGTTTCATTGTTTTGAGTTTTCGATATGGTGGATATGATCATCCGTAGGGATTTTGCGCACGTAAGCACGTAAATAAAGCCGAATATAATAGTCTAATCGAAATTTTGTGGAACTATTAGAAGATCAATTGATCTTGATCTTTTAATTAAACATCATGTTGAATTTTTAGTTTCATTTACTAACTGAATGGTGTCCAGACAAATACTGAGGTCACCCCATCAGTCTAGAGCGTCTGGAGTGTAAAACAAACCTAATTCGATAGAAAGTTCCCACTGTTTCCTATTGTTGATAACCTAGATGTTGTTCATCCAAAATACGCGACTAAGTAATACGTACCGACGTCTGTTGTTAGAAAAGAACGGTCTGTGTGGCATAGCGGTAGAATGTTAGACTGCTACGCAGGAGGCGCGGGTTCGATTCCCGCTCAGTGCAAAAAAAAATGATACTACTTAGGTGGCAGACAAGCTCACGGCCCACCTGATGGGAAGTGGTTACCGTGACCTATGGACGTGTGCAACACCTAGGACGTCACACTCGCGCTGCCGACCCTGAAAAAGTGTGTGCACGAATATGAAGTATATTTGCATTAATCTGGATGTTTATATGTATGATATGATATGATTTGTAGGAGGTAGGACACGGCGGTATTTCCGCTAGCTAAGCTATTCTTATCATGGGTCGGGCTAGCGCTCTGTAGAATATTGTGGAATATTTAATAAAATGTTATGGAATCGCAATCGGGAAATTGTTAGGAGGATGATGATCCACTTAAAAGTGGTTTTCCCATAATGCCGTTAAGAGGAAAGAGTTCCTAATTATACACCTTATACGGGCTTCGTAGATGATGAATGAGCGAAGGGAGTTTACCGCACAGAGGTAAATAAAAAGAGTAATACTAAGTAGTAGTTCCTCTAAATTATTTTACGTCAAGTGACAAACCCTTCTACGGAACTCACGCTGACATTTACCTGTAAACTTCTCAGAAAATTCATGTTCACAGGCTTGTCCTCAACACCTTGTCCAATTTAAATAAACGACAATGCTTAATCGATAGATCAACAAATCACTGATCATCAAACTATTTTAAAAGTAGGTTTTATTGTAAATCTATTGGTTTAAATACATCTATCTAGTGGTATAAAGAATTATCTATATCTTCCTAGGTATGTTCTATTTTTTTTTAATTCACAGTTTTTTTATACCACTTAGGTGGCAGACAAGCATACGGCCCACCTGGTAGAAAGTGGTTACCGTGGCCTATGGACGTTTGTAACACCACCAGAGGAGTCACAGTCGCGCTGCCAACCCGTTTTTTTTTTTAAGTTCGCAAAATCCCCGCGGATACCTCCCCACCGGAGCGAGTGGAGGAGGTTATGCCGGACTCGAACCAACTAAAACGCACGCCGCCTGTGCCGCCTTTTTGGTTGCCGAAGGTGAGGTTGACAGGCATATCCCTCTCACCCCGGCCGACCCAGGGCCATCTCTCACGCTCTGGCCCTCTTCTCGGGTGTGGGGACTACAGAGTCCCCAACTCGTCCCCGGAAACGGTGAGGCGCGCCAAGCGCGCCTCCGCCGCGGCCTGCTTCTACCAGGGTGACAGACGGCTCCACCTGTCACCCCCAGGCCTGCGCTCATGGTGGGCGGAGGTCGTTCATTGACCTCAGCGCTGCCAACCCTGTAAGTACATTGTGTTCTGTGCCGCAAGTGTAGAAGACAAAACAGGACAAGCCTTTAGCCTTCCCACTGACAGCACAAATTCTGCAGTGAGCTCTGGCTACCCTACTTACCGCTGGGAACACAACACGAAATTATTATAGCCGCGGTATTGGCGGTAGTAAGAACATAACTTTTAAAAAAATATACCTACATTAAAATAATAGTATCTACCTATCTACTTAGGTACATAAATTCTCAATACAAATGGTTATGGAGTCCCTCATAATATTGTCATTGCTAAAGGTCATGTGAATATTTGATTTAAATCGAATAATAGAGGGTTTAAATTAAATAACGGACATTAATCAATTAGTTACGTACAGTGAATATTTATAAATGTAACAGTCGCAATTTTTCCAATTGACATTGAATTGGCTTATCTACCTATTACTCAATCAAGTCACCCTACTCTCGCCATGTTTGTTTTATTGGCTACATGTAGATACCTATCTATAGTATCTACCTGTACCTACTTACCTACCGTGTACTGATAAAAGATTATTTTGAATATTATTCCTCTCTGCGACATTGATGAATAGTAATGTAGGTATGAGCTAGGCAGAGGCGTCTCTAGCCCATGTAACGCCCGTTTGCAATGATAATCTTAGCGCCCTCTAGAAAGCGCGTGCGGATTTACGTATGAATATTCTCTCAGATAACCGCTAGAGTAGTTATGTGGGACTCGAACGAAATACGTGGTCTCGGCCCTCGGGTCTTCCGAGTTGCCCATTAAACATTTCCCTTATGTCCTATCAAAAATATCCCTAATTACCGCGATATCCAGGGATACCATCAACATTATGATGCTATTGGTCAAGGTCATATTGGCTAACCAGCGCCTCTCAGGAGGTGCTCGAGAAGGCATTCGCTATGACTCTTTCAAAGAGTTGGAATACCTCGTTAATCAACACTGTTGACTGGTAGGCGGACAGCAAGTCAGTGACGCCCCCTGACACTCCACGCCCGTGTTCACCCTGCGCCACTAGTAAAGACGGCTCTTTTTTTACATACCACTTAGGTGGTAACGGACCACCTGATGGGAAGTAGTTACCTTGGCCTATATACGTATGCAACTCGTGTTGCCGACCCTGAGGAAATGTGGTAGTCGTTTGGGAAAACCACAGCAAGAAGTTCATTCCACAGCTTGAGCGTGCGTGCCATGAAGTTTCTTTAATACCGCATAGTGTGCTCCCTTTCCGGATGAATTCCCTGCCTATGGCGATGCGGTACGATGATACAATGTAGCTGTGGCATCATATCAAACAATTCATTATAGCTCAAACCACTGTTTAGGCGGTAGAATACACACAGTGAAGCAAAGTCCCTCGTAAGGCTGAGAGGTTCTACATCGTCTGCGAGTACTGGTATGCAAGCGCTCCGGCAAAAAGGTGCAAGTACTCTATGTGGGGCCGAACCTGTGCCTTATAAAAAGGAGTCACTGCTCCGCAGTGAAGTACTACTTTGCCCTGTAGAACACTCTCAAGTTTCTTTGATGCCAACTTTACCTTGTCCTCCAAATGACTGCAGTATCGAACGTAAATATGAGTACCTAATTTTGGTGGGCAGAAATCCCTACGAATACTCAGCCCTGGGCCACATACGATTTTAAGATGCGCGCGGGCGTACGAGCTGGTTTTCCGTGTGCAAGCCGTACCTCCACGGAAAACCTGCTCGCCCCGTGTTCTCAACTGTGCCCTCTGCTAAACAGAGGGACTCTTGACAAGCCTCCGAGCAACCCTTTGTAGGGTCTCTCCCGTGTCGGTAGATGGCTTTGCAGAAAAAAAATTTGACGATTTTTTAATTTATATTTTCGGGTGTTGAAGGTCCAATTTTTTTTAACAAAAGTCTGTTCAAAATTCAGTCTCGATCTTCTAAAAATCAAAAATAATAATATACCTACACGTTACCTACCTATAGCACAATTTTTAAAGAAATAACAGTAATAATCTTGATTGTTTATGACAGTTTTGAGATCAGATTGAAACAGAATTTTGACCAGATTTTTTATGAGGAGAATTCGCCTTCTGGGTTTCCAGTAAGTATTATATTTATATAAATTTACACAGGCTAGTGGCTTCTGGTAAGTGAAATCAAAATCTTAGTCATCATCAAAATGATTTCCAGGGTTAGGTTAAACGGCCATTATGCCCTCATCTTCTAGTCGCTAATATCTAGTGGCTTTGGAGTGAGCCTATGGATAAGCAGAGTGAGTCATTTGTTCACTTTTAATGATTAGTGAATTACGTAAATGATTTCGTTTATTACTTTTATAAATAAAATCGATGTCAGTAGTCAATTAATCAATAGAAAGAGAAATACTATGCTATATACACGCGAAACGCGATGGTAAAACGCTTTACTCTCACTATTATGCCCTAACTAACACTGACTAAGTTATTAGCCAGATACTGTACGACCGGCATTTTGGTACGAAGTGTTATAATATTAAGACAAATAGCGTGCTTCACAAACTACTCCCGAAACTTCAAACATCAACCAGAATAATGTCAATGTCAAACTGTCATTAAAATCGACATGTAGTATTCCCAGCTATTGGAGAATGCCCGAAATGCGGGGGGTTTTCAATGCGATTGGGTAATTTATATTCGTATAATAATATGTTAAATAAAATGTTCTAAAAGACTCTAAACTTTTTTGGTAGATGGTACTCATTTGCTAACCATAAGCCGAAAATGTATATTATAAACTTTATATTGAGGCTTTCAATATTATTTGCCCCAAAATTGGGTATTGTAAAATTTTTGGGTAATCTAGACCGTGGATTTTGGCAGCCTTGTCTACAATACAAGTCCACATGTTACTTGACGTTGACAGTTGTTGAAGCGTTGAAACTTACAAACTATTGTGTAATTTGGTGTAATTTTACGCTATATTTTTAAAAGCCAAAGGATTTATTTGGCACTACGAAGAGAATTTACCGAAACTAAAGCTTCAGCATCATGTCGGACGGACAATTTAGCGACTACGAAGAAGATATAAGCGTTAAGGTGAAGGCGGTACGGGTATGTATAACTTTTAATTTACCTTATCACATGGCATACCGCCGTATTCCGGATTCTGAGATCTCAAGACTTTTGGATGTAAAAATGATGAACAGAATAGAATGTATTATATTATATGATTAGTCTTAAGTAAATCTCTTATTGGACTCTTGTTACTATTAGAGTCCAATAAGAGATTTACTTACCATGTGTTTTGATCATAGTGCTTGCAACGGTGGTGAAATATCGAACAACATGTGGTAAGACTGTAATACCTACAGTTGATTGATGGCACTTTGTGGAACCTGCTACACATATTAAATAAAATACCTACTTTTCCATTATATTGGAAAAGTAAAATAAATTATAATAAATCTTGTCCACTATTACCCATTGTTATAATACCCTTTATTCACTTTATATCTATAAATAAATATTTCTAAATATACCTACTAATAAATACATTAAAAAAATTAAGAAATAGTACCCCACCAACATTGGGTTCACCAACTACCATTGGATTCCTGGTAACCACTCCAGGGAGAGGAACATAGAGAGGGAGAGGAATATAGATGTACTAATTATAGTTTAATTTCAGTTTGCAGATGAACCAGAAATTAAACAATTCAGTAGAGAAAGTGAGGAGGAAGACGACTTAGATTCAGATGATTATTTCCACGACTCAGACGATCCTGGTGAAAACAGAAAAAAAGTTAATGTCAACTCCCAGGCACCTACAAACAAAATCAGCTCATATCAACCTAAAGAGAAACTGTTCAAGAAATACGAAAATAAAATAAATGTTGACAGATATGAACCAAGTTCTACAAAAACCGATAAATTCATGGACCAAAATGATAGGAAAGCTGACAGTAACAGGATTCGGATCAAGGATAAACAAGATCGTGCCACAGCTGAACAAGTTATGGATCCACGTACTAGAATGATATTATTTAAACTGCTCAACAAAGGTACAATAGAAGAAATTAATGGCTGCATCTCGACTGGTAAAGAAGCTAATGTCTATCATGCCACTTCTAAAGATGGTAAAGACTATGCAATCAAAGTATTCAAGACATCTATTTTAGACTTCAAAGACCGAGACAAATATGTTTCTGGTGAGCACCGATTCAGAAATGGATATTGTAAATCAAATCCACGTAAAAAGATTTGCACATGGGCAGAAAAAGAGATAAGAAATCTCACTAGGATGTATAATGCAAATTTATGTGTTCCTGAGCCAATTATATTGCGCAGTCATGTGTTAGTGATGTCCTTCATGGGTAAGGACGGCTGGCCATCACCAAAACTAAAAGATGTTGAATTGTCACAATCAAGAGCTTGCCGCTTATACCGAGATTGCATCATGATGATGTGGAAAATGTTTAATATTTGTAAATTGGTTCATGCTGATTTATCTGAGTTCAACATTCTATATCATCAGGGTGATATTGTCATCATTGATGTGTCTCAGTCCGTAGAACATGATCACCCACATGCTTTTGAATTTCTACGTAAAGACTGCACAAATATATCAGAATTCTTTAGAAAAAAGGGTGTAGCTACACTGACAGTGAAGGAATTATTTGATTTTATCACGGATTACACAATTACCATTGATAACTTAGAGAACTGTCTTGAAAAACTCTCAGAGAAAGCTGCATTAAGAGACTTTAATGAGATGACAGCTCAAGAACTAGTTGAAGAAGAGGCATTCAAAAATGTTTATATACCAAAAAGGCTCACTGAGGTAATAACCTATATTTTTAATAATTACTTGCTTTTGCCCGTGACTTCGTCTGTGTTACATTTGGCATATATTAACTATACTTAACTATAGACAAAATTAGCTATCATATGCGTTTTGTTATTACAAATCAGATGTGTTTTTGCTATACCACGTTATATAGTGACTTGAACTCCCTTTGAGGTTTTATGTCACGTCACGAGGACATGTTCGAAGTATATATCTACATTCCCACCAATTTTCAGCCAAATAGGTACTGCCGTTCTTGATTTATAAATAGTTTAACTAACACAACTTTCTTTTATGTACGAGGGCGGGTCAATAAGACCGTAACTTTTTTTAATTTCCCTCTTTATTGAAATTGAAACACTACTCCTGTCAACAGGCAACTGTCAGTTGACTTCTGCCAAAATTTCAAAAGCTGCGTCATGTTCGGCAGTCGTTAGTCGTTGATAGCAGACTACCGATGCAAGGAGCCATTTAAATAAAAGAAGTAGAAGAAGATAGCAGACTAGCGCGCATTTTGAAAAGAAAATGAAAATAGCTGAAATTCGTGTGCTCATTAAACATGATTTTTTGCGGAAAAAGAAATATCACTCAAACCAAGGCTAAGCGTGATAAATATTATGGGGACTCTGCACTATCTATTTCCATGGTAAAGAAGTGGTTTACTGCATTTCTGGACGCCCAGTTGGTCTCTACATCCGAAACAATCGATTGCCTGAGTAAATGCTATGGGCACGTTAACGCCCCACATGTAGATATGTATGTTCGAAAACATATGAATACAGAAATGTAGCTACCCACTTTGGAGAAAAATTCATTATATGGTTTTAGCTGATCGGAGATTAAAAGTGAGAGAGATTGTGGAAGCCATAGGCATCTCCCATGGCTAAGTGGTTTTAATTTTAAATGAACACTTAGGTATGGGAAAGCTTGCCGCGTTACAAACGCAACCGAGTGACAATGTCGCAGGACTGTTTGGCGTTGTTCAACCATAATATGGACGAGTTTTTGCGCCGTTTCGTTACCGTGGATGAAACGTGGATTCGCTACAACACACCGGAGACCAAACAGCAGTCAAAAGGTGGGTTTGTCAGCCAATAAAGTCTTGCCGACCGTTTTTTGGGATGCACGCGGTATAATCTACATTAACTACCTTCAAAAGGGGAAAACAATCATTGGCGAATTTTATACCAACTTATTAGGTCGATTCAATGAGGAATTGAAAAAAACGACCGTATTTGGCAAAGAAAAAAGGTCTTTTCGATCAGGACAATGCAGCGGTGCACACATGTGCAGTTTCCATGGCAAAAATCCATGAATTGGGCTATGAATTATTTTCTAACCCGCCCTATTCTCCACATTTCGCCCCGAATGACTATTTCTTGTCCCCAAACTTGAAGAAATGGCTCGGCGGAAAGAGACTTGACTCCAACGTCGAAATCATCTCACAAACAAATGCCTATTCCTGACCACCCAGACCTAGGCAAATAATATTTTTCGGAAGGAATAAAAAAATTGGAGAGACGTAGGAATAAGCGTTTAGAACTCAAAGGAGACTATTTTGAAAAATAAAATAACTTTTATCTAAAAATCTGTATTTCATACTAATAGTCACGGACTTATTGACCCGCCTTCGTATTATGTAATAGATTCAGGCAAAAGGCTGAATGGTAGGAAAATAGGATTAGTTTAAACAAAGAGCAAATGGTGTTTGGTTTCATGATATTTGCAACTCGATTTTGAAGCACATAACTTCAACCAATTGAGCTGAAATTTTGTATTCATATTTAGTTTGGTATATGGCAGCATTAATAGTAACTATTTAATACACTCCTACAATAGAGGATCAAATAAAAGGGCTTGCTGTAAATAACTTGTAAAATAAAGTGACACCACTTTAAATACAATATGGTGGACTATTTTTAGGTATAAGAAATAGGTAACCATTTCATTTACACATAATACTCAATATTTGCAGATCTAATCAAAAAACACTGGATGGGTACCTATGTTGCAAATCTCCAAAAATGAGAGTTATATACTTCTTCACATTCTAATTTAATATTTGCAGGTTATAAATTATGAGCGAGATATCAATAAGGCTAAGGAAGGCGAAACAGATGATCTAGTATACAAAAAGATTGCTGGTTTTAATGATAATCTAACAGGGACAGCAGATAAACCAGATATATTGCAGGATGTTGAAATATCAGAGAGTGATTCTGACAGCAGTTCGGAGAAGGAAAATGATGAAAGTAAGTTAGTTTTGGTAATCAGTAATATTCAGTTTCAGTTTAATCAACCCTCAAGATGCTTAAACTCAGATTGTTCAAAGTTCAAATCATAGGAAATTACACCTATTTGTAAAACTTAGTCTTTCTTTTTTTTAATTTAATTATCATGCATTTTAGCTATTTATTGATTTATCGTCCAGCTATATATGTATTTATTTTTAATCTATGGTTAGTCTTTTTTATTATCATTAATAAGCTGCGATCACTATGCAATTATCACCTGTTGTAATATGGTAATGAACATGGTTCTAGACCCTAGACATGAAGATTTGAGAGTCTATTATAGATTTTCGGAAACAGACTTAGGTAAGGTGTTCCACATTTAACAGTCTGTACACCTCATACCCGCCACAATTAGTTATCTATAATATACCTATAATACATCTGACCTTCATGGAATCAGTTGCTATTATTACAATATATATATATATATATATATATATATCTATATATATATATATGTATATGCCCGTATTTTTTTGTTACAAAATAATAAAAAATTAGACAAATTGCTTATTCATTATTCTGAATGAAACTGTCTAAAAGAAAAGTATATAATATAAAAAAATACGGGCATATATATATATATATATATATACTCACCACCCCCCATCTCATCCGATGTCGTAAGAGGCGACTAACAGAAAATTAATACGCAGATGAACTTACTGCTTGAGAAGGAAAACTCGAAATAAAACCCTGTTCCTACCCGACTGGCCAACATGGAAACAGTAGGACAAAGCCTCCCCAATGTTGGGAGAAGCCTATTTCCAACAGTGGACTGCAATAGGCTAAGTGATGGAATAATACCTAAAGAACTACCACATCTGTATGGTAAAATTCTGTCCATGTGGTAAAGAATAGTATAAAAAATATTATGCTTATGTTACAAAACTTTATCAACTTGTTTACAGAATCGAAATTCAAGGACAGTGCACGCCCTAGAGATGAGTCACCAAACAGCAAAAAAGCGAGGAAGAAGGCAGTGAAAGATGAAAAGGCGGAAAAACGAAAAATCAAAATAAAGAAACATGTTAAGAAACGACGCGACAAGGCATCTGGGAAAAGATAAACTTATCGTTTAAGTGTACTTATCGTTTTTTATCATAAGATATAAAAAATATTACACTGAAAAAGGGCGTTCAAACCAATGCGAGTACATTGCGTGCGATCTACTTATTGCATGCACAAGAAGGCGTTCAAGCCGACCGTTGCCTCATATGTGTGACTGTACACACAAACAGGTGCCCTATTTCGTGCAGATCTTGATCTATTATTTGCACGACTTTCGTGCAAATAATGCTAATTATTTGTACACGTATGGGGCAGCGGTTGACCATAGGCAGTCTATGATTTGATGCGTCCTTTTGTTGTGTATTTCTAAGGTCCAAAGGCAGTATAATATTCTAAATGAATAAAACTGCCCATTTAACATATTGATATAGCATATTTTATAAAACATGATAAACTTCTTCTTTTATAATAATTTGACGTAACATACGACGTTTATAGAAAGTCGATTAAGAAATAGAACATTTTTAATAGGTTCAGGCGGGATTCGAACCCGCGATCTTACCCTTACAGGGGGAACGATCTGACCACTAAGCCACAGTACCTTTACCTGAAACTATCCAAATTCTTCTACACATACATCCGTCTTACGGTAACGGTAGGAGGCACCTACCGTTATTCGTACGAACTATCGGAACCAATGAATGATGTTGCAATCATTTTTAAACATTGATTTTTGATGAATCCACTCAAACTATTGAATTTTAAAGCATTTAGTATGCTAACTATTCAAATTGATGAAGAAATAGAAAAAAATGAATCGGTTCACGCGGGATTCGATTTCGCGATGTTATAATAATAATAATAATAATATATTTATTTGCTTAAGATGTGGTAAATACAAGGTGACAAACAATTTATGAGCATAAGACACATTTTGCCATTCCGTCATGACATGCAAACATTAAAACATTAAATTAACAAAATATTGTGAATTGAATTGTCAAAATAGAACATCAAAATAATCATTTCATTAAAATTGACACAATTTTAAATATAAATAAAATTATCAATCACAAATTCCATAAAAATCATTACACATATCATTAAATCAAATTTTAAATTACACAAATAACATTAATTATATTGTCATATCATTATAGTACATTTTTTAAATGATAAGAGTGGGAGGCATATTTTTTTAGAAACTCATTGACCGAGTAGAAACTTTCTTCTATCAACCATTTCCGTAAAGCGGGACAAAATTTACGATACGGAAGATTAACTATATCGTCAGGCAACCCATTGTAGATAAGCGGTGCCATATATACGCAGCTCACTCTAAACATTTCAAGTCGAGGTATTGGCATTTTAAGGTGAGTTTGAGTAACTTTACGCCTATTCATATTATTTTGTACTTCAAATAGTTCCTTGTTAGACTTAACAAATTTGGCTACTTCATAGATAAATATACAAGGAACAGTCAAGAGATTTTCGGATTTAAAGATCGGCTTACATGATTCAGACCATTTCATACCAAATATAACACGAATACACTTTTTCTGTGCAACAAAGATACGTAACAAGTCAGACGAGTACCCCCAGACCAGTATACCGTAGCGAATTATGGAGCACACATATGCATGGTAAACCATCAGTGATGTTTGTCTTGAAGTCACGTTGTTAATTTTCTTTAAGGCGAAAACAAATCTATTTATCTTTTTGCTAGTATTATCTATATGCTCTTTCCAAGTGAGGTGCTCGTCCACTATAATGCCAAGAAACTTTGTGCTATGTACTTTATCAATTGTCCCATTATTGTACTGAATATTAAAAGCTATATCTTTGACTTTCGTTGATCTAAAGTGGATAATTTTTGTTTTTGCAATGTTTATTTTTAGTCCATTGTTATCTAACCATTTCCCTACATCTTGCAAAGCCCCATTCAATTTACCTTCACACGTGTTCATATTGTCACATTCAATAATAATGGTAGTGTCATCCGCAAACAAAACGCAGTCATGATTGTTTATTGCATTAGGCAAATCATTAACGTAAATAAGAAACAGCAATGGGCCCAAGATACTCCCCTGTGGAACTCCGTGAGAATTAAATCTGGGTTCAGAATCAAACGTTTCGACACTATTTGTGATATCATTATATTTAGTAACTCTAACGATCTGTCTTCTGCCACTTAAATATGATTCAAACCATTTCAAGGCTATACCACGAACTCCAGATTGTTCTAGTTTTTTAAGTAGTATGTTGTGATTTACAAAATCAAATGCTTTACTGAGATCCAAAAAAAGGGCAACAGAAGGTTTTTTCATATTAATTCTGTTAATTATAGATTTTATTAACACAAATGTTGCAAGTTGAGTTGATTTATTTCTCCTAAATCCAAATTGCTCTTTAGTCAATACATCAAATTTATCTAAGAAACTTAAAACTCTCTTGTTCATGACTTTTTCAAAGACCTTGGATAAGATAGGGGTCAACGATATGGGTCTATAGTTATTTCTATCTGTTTTGGTACCGTTTTTAAAGAGAGGTTTTATGATGGATAATTTCAGGTCTTCTGGAAAACAACCTTGCTCCAGCGATAAATTTATGATGTAAGCCAATGGTTCTGCTATGTATTGCGATACAGGTTTAATTAGTTCCGTGGTGAGACTATCGTACCCTGATGATTTGGTATTTTTCAGTGACTTTATAACGTTACAAATCTCTATGTCGTCCGTTGGTTCCAGAAATAAGCTATGATTTATATTATTAAATTTATTATTTATATTTAAATTATTTTGTTTATTTTCATTTTTATTTTCACGTATGTTATTTTCAACAGTTTCAATAAAAAAGTTACTAAATTTATTCGCTATTTCAGATCCAGAACTAGCTACAGTATCATTATCAATGATCTTATCTATATAAGCTGTCTGGAACTCAATGCCCGTATAGCGTTTCACAACATCCCATGTAGCTTTACATTTGTTACTGGCTTTTGCTATGTGCTTTTGATTGCAGATTGATTGAGAGCTATGTATACATTTTTTTAGTATTCTTGAATATCTTTGGAACCTGTTTTTGTGTTTCCCTTAAGGAGGCACGCTCCGACCAATAAGCCACAGTATCTTTGCCCCTTTGTTTTAGTCGGTTCGAGTCCGACATAACCTCCTCCACCGGCTCCGGTGGGGAGGTATCCGTGGGGATTTTGCGCACGTAAAAAAAAAAAAAAGACATTTGCCCGAAACCATCCAAATTCTTCTATACATAAATGCGTCTTACGGCGACGGATATATTCTATTTCTTAATCGACTTGAATAGTTAACATACTAAATGCTTTAAAATTTCATTCAAATTTATAGAAAGTCGCGTAACTCTTCCTCCTTATTCGAGTTGACCAACCGTAACGTGAGCACGCGCGTTCATATTAGCAAAAACAAGTAGTGTAAATAAACTGACGGCACAGAAACTCTGTGCTTACAGGGTCGGCAGCGCGAGTGTGGCTTCTCTGGTGTTACACACGTCCATAGGCCACGGTAACCACTTTCCATCAGGTGGGCCGTGCGCTTGTCTGCCACCTAAGTGGTATAAAAATAAAATAAAGATATACACTTCCCGTGTAGATCGAACGGATTTGACAGCTGAAATCGGGGTGAAATTGAATTGCGCACCAATGTCGTCACCAAATTTCAAGCATGCGCAATTGAAATCTCACCCCGTATTCAGTTGTCAAATCCGTTCAATCGTTCGAAACGTTCTCTTCCAACTAAAATTCACAGCTTGCTCGCGTTGCGTCTCTGTTAACAACTCGTTTACATACAGAATAATACTACCCCATCTTATTGCCGTCTCCGAAACACCAAACGCATGTAAAAACAATCTTGTACTTCAACCTATTGGATATAAAGAATGATATATATTTGTATTAATAATATTTAGTTATAGCCGAAAACAGCTATTAATAATAAAATAATAAAAAGTCTGTTTAATTTTTAACGATGACCATTTTCCCTATATCCATTGATTATATTCTATTTGCATTGGTCTTGGTACCTATTTCCCAGACCGAAGCTCTGTGCGAGGACCCCGGAGCCGACAGCAGTTAGCCACGGGGTCAAAGTGACCTTTCGTCTGCAACCTTCGCCGAAGGAGGTATGATCTTCAAATTTTGCAGACGATAGGCCGTTCTCTGGGGGCGACCTTTCATCCGTAAAGTCCAACCTTATGTTATGAAGCAAGCTGCGCCCCTGGACCCTGCCTTTGACCATAGCTGCAGGGTGAATTTATTGGCTGGCAGTGCAAAGGTTAAGCCTAGGTCAAGAACACCGCCCCGAGACCCGACAGCATTCCAGGACGGGAATTCCAGGTGGCGCGGAAACAAGAGCCTCGAGAAATCGGCTCCACCATCGGTTATCATGATGGAGTGGAAGGAAAGACTAGGGCAACTGAATGCAGGGCACGCCGTGCTATCGGCGGTAACAGTAAGACTCCTCATGGAGGACTAGCTAGGGAGGTGACGCGGGAGCCTGCCATACCGGCTCATGCAGGTGATCTCAGGGAGAGGGAGTTTCAGGGATCTCCTGTTCGGATCAGGAAGGAGCCAACATTCTGTGTACTGTCACTGTGATACGAGTGAGTACTCAGGGCTGCACACGCTGGTGGGGTACACGGTGTGGAAGGCGCTCTTGCGCAGCCCGAGCGCGCGCACTACCACCGACTTCTTGTGCGAGCAAGTAATGCTCGAGAAACAAATTGGGGAGAGGGCGACAATTTTCAATTCATGCTGCCCCATGCTTGCACTATGGCGCACGCATGGGTATAAATACAATCTTGTTCTTGGACCTATTGTATATAAAGATAGATATACAATTGTGATAATAATATTTAGGTACCTAGCCGAAAAAATGTAAAAAGGCAAGAGGCAATTAATTCATCATAATTATAATAATATAACTGTCTGTATCTATTAACAAATAAAACGTCTGTTTAATTTTTAAATTATATGATTTTATTTTGACCTCATATAAAAGTATAAAATTACCACACATTATTCATTAAATATATAGGTGAGTAAAGTTCTTGAATATTATTTATATCACTGTACAATACATTACTAGTACCTACATTTAATACCTCTTAATATTAGATAAATGTTTTCATTATGTTACTTCAATATATTAAAAACCCCTTCTTCCTTCCCGTCTTCACTGGGTGGCATTAAAACCTAAAGTGAAAAAACTATAGTGGTTTTAAAATCTATAGTGGGTTCAGTACACACGGCTAAAGAACTAGCAGATTTATATGCTTATTTGTTGGTGGCTATGGCGACATCCTGGTTCTAAAGCTGACCACATCCCGCGCGCTAACGCACAGTGTGCTGTTTCTTTCATGGATCTAATATAAACAAGCACGCAGTGCGCCAACATTTAGTGTACAATGATATCAACAAAATACTAGAGAATAAAATAAAACCATATTCGATTAAACTCATTACTAACAAATTCCTGCTTTACTAAACGTTTTCATATTTTATAGAACTTATTAATAGGTTTTTAAACTATCATGGTCATTCACATCAGTGTCAAAATAAGTTCGAGTTTCCGATATTTCAACGCTGTTGCAAGAACTCCTAGAAAAAACCTTTTTCTCTGTTCACCGCCAATAGGTACTCCAGTTCCTCCGTGATCATGGCGCTAGCAACAGCGCCGAAATATCGGAAACTCGAAACAATGCAACATGGTAAATATCCCGATTATTTTGACATTGATTATTAATAGGTTACCTACCTATAACTTAACAAGTTCAGATCAAGTTAAGATAAATATCACACTAGCAAAACAGCAAAATATTCCACACATTTAATATTATTGCCCATTGGCGTTGCAAAGTTTAATTCTAAACCTTCAACACTTACTGTGTATATAAATTAATACCTACTATTAAAATATTAATTATTTTTGTTTAAAACTATTCAAAGGCAAGAGACACGATTCAACTGCCTCTCTTAAATCTAAGTACAAACTATAGAATTATCAGTCACATTTACATCTACACATAGTATCTTTGGCTGACTACATGACCCTTATACATCAAAGATTAGTAGGCAGGCAGTTTGGAACAAAAGTTGGGCGGTGGGGAAATAAAAATAAATACGTGAATAATTAATTTACTTAAGTACCAACCTAGGTAAATCAAAACCCCCAACACAGGATAAATAATCGTACTACTGCCTCCAATAACACTATTGTAAACATAAAATTTTGCAGAGAATGCTGCTTAATTCAACTCAAAATTAGGTGAATTATAAACAAAACATACGTAACCGGATTTGAGATTTATTATTGCTCCTTTTGGGAAGCCAGGTGCCGTGTTAATGCGCACGAATTATACCGTCAATCAAGTGTCAACAATACAAATAATTTTCTACCCATTTCTATCATACATCGTCCGCTGCCTTACCCGCATGCATGCGGACTCCCACACTGTGCCTACCGCTTCGTGCAAATCGTAGGTACTAAGTATTGTAAGGTGACGTAACGGTAGAGCGTTCTGTTACACCGGCAATATTCTTAGACCCACTGGGATGACTCCGCAAAGTACTTAGGTACCTGTCGCACAATTAAGGCCTGGAATTTATTACCAGCTCACATGTTTCCTTCTTCCTACAGTGCCGGGTCCTCTAAGCGGGGCGGGAAAAAGCATTATGATGAGGCTATCAAACAGAATGTCACCATTGTAACATGTTTAGTGTATGTAATGGTGACCCTCTATTCTGAGACTTTGCCTTCAGCAGACCATAAGGCGAGGCGAAGACTAATTGACGTGTTCTATTGTTAAAAAAAACACATTCTAAACAACGTTATCTAGACCCAATTATGATATCATACGACCCAATCTTCACATGGATACAAATATCTGCACTGAGCGTTATGCATGAACATTTATGTATTTGCAAGTCTGAATGTTTATGTATAATTATGGGTTTTTACTAAAACGTATCTAAGTATCCGCATTGTAGAATTTATAACGCAAGCAAGTTAAGCTATGCTTACTTTGGGTAGGCATGTATATAGTAATACTGTGTTTTGCCTCTATTCCCACCTGTTCTGTTGAGTAATTCTGGCAGAAAATTGGCAG
Organism: Eilema griseolum; assembly: GCA_963662185.1. Classification (NCBI taxonomy): domain Eukaryota; kingdom Metazoa; phylum Arthropoda; class Insecta; order Lepidoptera; family Erebidae; genus Eilema; species Eilema griseolum. The sequence continues at coordinate 9,356,232 of OY759243.1, forward strand.
AACTATTGGTAATTTATTTCCCTTTATTTCTGTCCACAGAACTGCTTCTGTAGAATGTCCTAAAGAATTTTGCACGACCGCATGCATGCTCACGCATAATACAGCGGACTTCCTTAGGTATCATCAGCTAGGTGTTTGGTCCTACATGCACTGTGAGTTTTGTTCGTACCACAACTATTAACTTAACGTAAAAACCCGTAGCAATGTCTTCATAAGTACATCTTAAGTAGCACACACAATGTGCATAAGTAATGCCTAAAATAATAAAGAAGCCATTCTTTATTATTTTATATATACCCTTAACCCAATATAATCCTGAGGGTTAATAATAATTCTCGTATTCAGTAATTCAAGAATTTGTCTCGTTCTATTTTCCCATAATGAAATTTGTCTTACTAGTGCCCTCTGCTGTTTTCTCCAATTGCGACAAATATATTTTTATTCATTCAAAAACAGTCTTTCTTTGAATTCGAGACACTCGTTCATACGTCGTGATCTGCTGATGTAGATGAAGCCTGACCAATGTTGTGTCTGTCTACTTATTTTTGTCTGGGCGAATGCTAGACTTTCATTGAAATGAATTAACTAGCCAATACATTTTATAGCTATTATATGGTTATACACCTACCTACTCGCTGCAATAGGAGTACGCAAACTTGTATAATAATTGTAGATCTCATTTCACCGTCTATATTTTAGTTCGATGTAAAAAAGCCCTTTACTTTCCAGATGCTGCTACCGACTGAGACTTTTCTAATATAAATCTCTAACCGTGTAAAGGGTTAGAGATTATTCTTATTTAGGGGAATGATCGCAAATCGAACCCATGACTATGCACAGTATTAGTTACCATTTTTTATATAAAAAAATGTAAAACATCGGTCCGAACTATGTTACCATACGAAACAAAAGACCACTTAAAAAGATACACAAAGTGCAAGAATTTTCGAATACATAATTTATGTAAATAACCTACTTAACTTAGTAACTACTTCAAACTTACTTAAGTTACAATTATCACATCGCCTTAAATAACATTGTACTAACAACTTTATAACGCTTAACATACTTATTAAAAAAAACACTAATCATGTAGCAAACCTCCACCTAAGGCCAATATAACACAAGGATCTAAATACTATCATAATAGCCATTATCATACCGATTTCCATCCAAATTGAACTATGCTCAATATCAAGATACTTCATCAAGACATCGGGTTTTGAAAAGTGACAATACATTTCTTTACACTCTAAAGGTTGCCGATTAAAGCCGAAAATTGTGAGCACCATGGCCACGATACCGCATCTGATGAAGGAGGTCTTCATGAGGAGGTTCATTAGTAGAGGAATCTCGTGTGCGAAATCAAAACCGTAAATGCCCAGTCCGAGGAATGGGGCAATTGCTGATGGTCCGATGGCACACCCATTCTGAAAATAAAATATTTTTTGTTTAGAAGGTATGTAGGTACAAGCTGTAAATGAAATTAAATCTATCCCGAATAGATCCTGGATATGTGAAGGATTGCACGGTGCGCATAAAACTAAATACTTAATAAATGATACTTAGAGATGCATTGAATACGAGTTCACATTATTAGGTAGATATTATTCGTCAGAATAAATTTAAAATCTCTAGCTACCTAAACTAGCTATTTCATGCTTTATTGTATGAGCTATCTGTCAGTGAAAATAGCATCATAATTGACCCCACTATTTCGGAGATTACCTAGCCGAAGAAGCCAACGGGAATACAGACCGTTTTAAATAGTGTTTTTTGTTACAAGTAGGTACCGTGTATCAATATAAAAAAATGTTAGTTTTAAGAAATTGATAGGTAGGTACTTCAATTTTACTTATATAGATGTTGGGCAAGATTCGTACGTGTTTGTCATAAATTTATTTGCCAAACATGAAGAATTTTAACAATAACTATTATCATAACATTCATAACACTGGTATTATAAAACCACTATATACTATGAGACAACTACGAGTAAGTATATAAACAACTATAAATATGAATAACTAGCTGACCCACCCCAGCTTCGCCCGGGGTATATTTTGAAGCTTCATATCCCTTTGAGCCCGTATGTTTTAGTCTTCAAAATATGTATGAAAAATTGCCGGATTTGTTAACATTTATTATCAATGCTCCGCTCCCTTAAGTAGTAGCGTGATGATATATAGCCTAAAACCTTCCTCGATAAATGGACTACCAAACACTGAAAGAATCATTCAAATCGGACCAGTAGTTCCAGAGATTAGCGCGTTCAAAAAAACAAACAAACTGCAGCTTTATAATATTAGTATGGATATACAGGAAATATGAAACGAAGTCAATTTTCAGTTTTGATTACCATTTTGCAATAGTATCTACAAATTAAAAATAATAAATCTATAAACAACTATACATACATAACATACTAGTAACAAAAGTGCACACTCACCGTCACACTGAAAACAGAACCAATAGCCATGCCCATGCCTTCTGCAGCCAACGACACTGCGTTTCCCACCAAACAAAATGCCAAAAACCGTGGCACAGTAAATGGTATTCCAACCATGAAAAACACTATGGTCGAGAATATGATGTTGAACAGTATTTGGATGGGTAACTTGGACACTGTTAGCGCCGCGTAGTAGGGAGTCAAACTGTACCAGCAGTTAAAATGTTCCTTTTTGACAAGTTTTACTTCTTGCGGATCTGAAAAGTTAAAAATCTTAGTTAAATAATGAACAAACACTAAAAAAACTTAACTTAGTATGCATAACTTTGAGCTTTTTGCGGGTTTGAACCTATTTTTTGTAACCAAAAAACCCAACTCTTTAAAGTACCTATATATCTTATATTACCATAGGTTTAAGTAGGTACTTTACTGGAATTCGCAGTGTTAAAGGTACCTTACTAATCAGAATATAGACACTTCAACTTCAATATCTACTCGATACTGGGGAACCTGATTTTGTTCTAAATGAGTTTACTATCCCAAGGTAACATGCACCTTTGAGAGTTTAAACTCAAACGCCAATGAAATATATTCCCTCTTTTCTGAGACTTTGCCTTCAGCTTACCATCAGGCAAGGCGAAGTCGAATTGACGTGTTCTATATAAAAAAAAACAACTTTACACTGGCACGAACTTCACAAGTCATATGAAAAATGAAGAAGAAAACCTCTGATAATACCTATAGCATTGACATTTGCACAACTTAGAGCCACTTGCTGCAGTAATGCTCGTGAAGGAGGAGGCGGGGCGGGAGCGGCAGCGGGAGCGACGAAGGATCGCAAGACAAGCTGCCAGCGTACGAAGGCAACTCGGGCGTCGGAGGTCGATGAACGACCTCCGCCCCCCATGAGCGCCGGCCTGGGGGTGACAGGTGAAGCCGCCTGTCACCCTGGCAGAAGCAGGCCGCGGCGGTGGCGCGCGTGGCGCGCCTCCCCGTTTCCGGGGACGAGTTGGGGACTCTGTAGTCCCCACACCCGAGAAGAGGGCCAGATCGTGAGAGATGGCCCTGGGTCGGCCGGGGTGCGAGGGATATGCCTGTCAACCTCACCTTCGGCAACCAAAACGACCCACAGGCGGCGTGCGTTTTAGTCGGTTCGAGTCCGACATAACCTCCTCCACCGGCTCCGGTGGGGAGGTATCCGTGGGGATTTTGCGCACATAAAAAAAAAAAAAAAAAAAAGAGCCACTTGCTGCTAAGTAGCCTTACCTAACGTAGACGTTACCTTTCAGTCAGTGTCCATCTATAGCAATCAGATTCCAAATTGAAAATACTTACATACTAGAACTGGCACCATGATTTGTGTGTACGCGAAGAAAATAACAAGTCCGACGCAGAGCTTTAGGTGATTGAACATCTGCGCGCCGTCGTTAGCCATGTTCCAGAAGCACACGCCAATTAATAACCCACACATTACATGATGGATAAACTGGATGCTGAGACCTGAAGTGTGAAATAAAAAATATATATATATCTGTTACAAGCCGTGGGCTCCATCGGTGGATATCGTTTTTGGTCTTCTCTCCAGTTCTACTCAACCAATTGCAATCAAACAAACGTAAGATTTTAAGTCTGACCTAGACAATCCAAAATATAGCAACTTATCTGATCGAGTCGACCTAGGCTCGATCAGATGAGTTTGTAAGGAACCTTTTTCTCAGTTCCACTTCAAGTCAAATGGAACTGAGAACAAGGCACAATAGCAACTAGTCTGTCAAACGATACAGATAGGTAAGGTACCCAAATTGTCGATTGATGATGATTTATACGTACCTATCTTACAGTACGTACCGTTATTCCTATGGAAGGGCCTTTAATGAAGGTAGAACACGAAAATTACATAAAAATTTCGAGCTCAGTTTAATACCAAAAACATAACATAAACTCACGCCTATATCCCCGAAGGGGTAGGCAGGGGTGCTAGCACGCACATTTCGCCAGTTTATGTTTAGGCCTCAATGTAATAGGTGGCGAGCCTATTGCCACTAACCGGGCACTAATAAACCTGCGATAAATACACACATAACTTCGAAAAGTCATTGGGTGTTTAATACCGAACTCATTGATAACTGCAATTCGAAAGTTCCATCTAACACTAACCTTGTCTATTCCTGTATAACTGTGTCATCATTCGCTGCAGCAGTATCAAAAACTGTTCGCAATACGTTGTGGCGTACTCCGTCGAATTTGATATTTTCATCCATTCCAAAGACGAGTCCCCATTATAAATCTGGCTGGATGATGAACTAACGGAACCGCTGGTCCCGTTAAACTTTGATACTTTATAAGTACATTTCTGATTCGATAGGATTATCTGCGTTTCTTGAGAGTCAGGGTTTTCGTAGCAGATTTTCAACTCTATTTCATTGTTAATAGACTCCTGGGGTGTGTCGTCTACTTTAGCGGATTTGAAGGCCATGCCATTCTTCATTTCTTCACACAGTAATTTTATGTGTTCATGGTGTTCAGTCATTTCTATAACTGTAAAACAAAAAAACATATTAAGTATTTGGTTAATGTAAGTTTAATATAAGAGAGTATATCACTGACGCGACGGTTTTAATTTGATTTCCGGTAGGATGCACTGGACGCACCTATCAGATATTGCTTAAATTCGCTTGTGCCAACTTATTATATTTAAAAATAAGTATTTTTTTAGTTTCTACAAGGTGTATATATACGTGTAAATTATGCATAGATATAAATTTTCTCTTTTTATTATACCTATTCAGTATTGTCAGGACGAGATTTTTTGAAAGATTGTTTTTGGAAAATCTCTAATTGCAACAAGGCGAAGCCAGACAAAACATAACATAACATAAACTCACGCCTATATCCCCGAAGGGGTAGGCAGAGGTGCTAGCACCCACATTTCGCCAGTTTATTTCCCAATGTAATAGGTGGCGAGCCTTATAGACCTGCGATAAATACACATATAACTTCGAAAAGCATCGAAAAGTCATTGGTGTGTGCCATGGTAAAACCTGGGATCAAACCCGAGACGTCTTAGCAGTCCATTACCCATACCACTAGGCTACCGCGGTTTTAGCCAGAATTCGTAGTTATGTGTGTAAATAAAATTTTCTACAAGTGTTTTGATGGGTCACCTTTTTAATTTTATGGATCACTCCTAGCATACCTAGTAGAAAAAGAAATGGTTCCTACTAAGTATCTTAACATCATTATCATATTGTTAGAAAAAAATATTTTTTTTATTCTACTCAATAAGAAGTTGCGTAGCTGAGTCTGTGGCGTAGCTGAGTGAACGCGACTGCTATGCAGGAGGTGCTGGTTCAATTCCCACTCAGTGCAAATAGTTGTATGCACGAATATGTATATTTGCATTGTTTTGGATGTTTCTATGTATAATATGTATGTATTTACAAAAAAAGTATCTAAGTATATTTATCCGCATTCTAGATTCCATAACACAAACTAGGTAACCTATGCTTACCATGGATCTAGATAGCGTTGTGTAGAATGTTGCAGTAGCAGAGTAGAATTTGGACCACCCTATCTCTTCCCATGCGGTGTCGTATAAGGCGACTAAGGGATAAGGCTGTTTAACATCAGACATATACCTATATACTCAGCCTTATGCATGGCTTGAGTCAACAATAGTGCCCGAAGACGGCAATAGGCTCACCTCCTATTTACGTGGAACCAAACTCAATGATTGGTGAAATGTGGGTGTTAATTCACCTCTGCCTAACCCTCCCGGGATGAGGCGTGATTATGTGTATTTATGTATGTATTTATTCTATTGACCAGAACTCTTGTAATATTGAGATAAAGGGACACAACTATGAAAAACTTGGAAGTACGTTATCTAAGTTGGAAGTAAGTTATCTATCTGCAAGCGAGCGTTTGATTGTTGTTTTTGTTATTTTTTGTTTGTTTTACTTAATAATTATGTATTTTATTATGCTTGTTTAGTATTTAATGTTATTGATTTTATGTCGTATTTTGTGAGTGTGTGTATCTAATAAACGCGTTTTCTTTCTTTCTTTCTTTCTTTTCTATCTACTCAGATTATGATCTACGTATAAAATAATTAGCTACATTACCGAAATACGGAGGGTAACTTAAATGAACGTAATTTCTGAATAATTGGACCGTTATAGTTAAAATTTACTAGCCCCCGCCCCCGCGGTTTTTATATCTCCAGTTCTACTCAACCGGTTCCAATCAAACATAACATATCAAGTCTGACCAAGACCTTTAAAACCCGAAAAAAATAAAAAAAATAATTTTGCATCTATCACGAACAAACATTTTCAATTTACAATTATATACAAGTGTTAAGTTCAGTTAGGTTCCTACCGCTGGAAATTATTTGCCTTACAAAATCTAGTAGGTACCTACGAATTTATTGTCATAGAATAGGGAAGTACCTTTCGAGGTAGGTTGCAGACTAATAAATATTTCTATTTTGATATTCTGTGGTACATAGTAGATACCTAAACAATCAAGGTGACTATGATCTAAATAATACCTCATTACAACTTACATTAAGTATAGTAATTACAGATCTGACCTGTTTTCTACACGTGCAGCTTGTGTAGCACATAGGTAGGTATCATTTAGGTTTACCTACCTATTCTGAATAGATATGTACCTAGGTTAGGTATTCTATTTTTTTTATTTTATTACGTGCGCAAAATCCCCACGGATGCCACCGGAGCCGGTGGAAGAGGTTATGTCGGACTCGAACCGACCAAGGCGCACGCCGCCTGTGGGTCGTTTTTGGTTGCAGGTGAGGTTGACAGGTATATCCTACGCACCCCGGCCGATCCACGGCCATCTCTCACGATATGGCCCTCTCTTCGGGTGTGGGGACTACAAAGTCCCCAACTCGTCCCCGGAAACGGGCAGGCACGCGAGGCGCGCCACCGCCGCGGCCTACTTCTGCCAGGGTGACAGGCGGCTCCATCAGTCACCCCCAGGCCTGCGCTCATGGGGAACGGAGGACGTTCACCGACCTCCGACGCCCGAATTGCCTTCGTACGCGGGCAGCCTGGCTTGTGATCCTTTGTCGCTCCCGCTGCCGCTCCCGCCCCGCCTCCTCCTTCACGAGCATTGCTTGCTCACAGAAGGAGGCGCCGGTCGCCCACGTATCCGCGCAGCGGATGTTATGCATTCTATTAGGTAGTGCGAGAGCATTCAGAGGGGGAGTAGAATTACGTTTTTAATGTATTATTTTAAAATATGAATATAAATATCAATCAAGCTTTGAGTGATATTATATATGTAGGTAGAAGGTAGTTTTGTACTTACTAAAATCCGCAGGATTGTGATGTCTTGGACATGGCAAACCTACGCTCTCTAGGAAAGGCACCATAGCTGATGTTTCGCCTTGGTAGATACAAAGGCCATCTGCTATCACATATACCTGAAATAAATGAAATACATACATACAGTATAGTTTTACATAGGAAAATTGAAGTCAGATATCTACCTATTTGACAGTTTGCCACGTCATACATTTACCTATAAAGGTAGATTTGGTTTGACTAGCTGTTGCCTGCAGTTTCGCCTGTCTAATGTAAAATTCCAGATTATAGAAGATACGGGAATGACATAGGTATACGGTATGGTGTGGTACAGCCCTAATGTTATAGTATGTGTGTGGAAGCTCTATAGTTTCTATAGTTGTTGTGTGAATCCCCACGGATACCTCCCCACCGGAGCCGGTAGAGGAGGTTATGTCGGACACGAACCGACTAAACCGCACGCCGCCTGTGGGTCGCTTTGGTTGCCGAAGGTGAGGTTGACAGGCATATCCCTCGCACCCCGGCCGACCCAGGGCCATCTCTCACGATCTCTCTCTTCTCGGGTGTGGGGACTACATAGTCCCCAACTCGTCCCCGGAAACAGGGAGGCGCGGCAGGCGCGCCACCGCCGCGGCCTGCTTCTGCCAGGGTGACAGGCGGCTCCACGTGTCACCCCCAAGCCGGCGCTCATGGGGGGCGGAGGTCATTCATCGACCTCCGACGCCCGAGTTGCCTTCGTACGCGGGCAGCTTGTCTTGCGATCCTTCGTCACAAGTGTCACCTTATTTTTGAGTAATAAACGGGATTTCGCAAGTAATGGACGTCTTTAATTCGACTCCCTAACGACAACATCATAACGGAAAGGCATAAAACAAATCAACCTTCTGAGCTGTCCCTCGATCCTACTAAAGCAAAACCACAAACACTGCAAAAATGGTATTAAATTTTAGATTTTATTTCTATATGCTTAAGTTCAAAATGAAATACAAAGAATTTCATTACAATTTTATTATGCTAAGGATTATGCATAGTTTTAAAGTCGAAAATTTTATAGGAGGTAGGACACGACGGTATTCCCGTCCGAATTGAGTAGTCCGACTGGGGAAGTACCTCCACCCTACAGAATACCACGGCTATAATAACCTCGTGTTGTGTTGTGGTAGCCAGTGCTCACTGGAGAGTTTTTGTGCTGTCAGTGGGAAGACCAAAGGCTTGTCCTGATTTCGTGTTCTGCACTGAATGCACATAAAATCTCTGTTCTTACAGGGTCGGCAGCACGGATGTGACTATTCTGGTGTTATACACGTTCGTAGGTCACGGTAACCACTTTCCATCAGGTGGGCCGTGGGCTCGTCTGCCACCTAAGTTGTATAAAAAATGGATTTTTAGCAGTTTTTTTTTATTTTTTTATACCACTTAGTTGGCAGACAAGCACACGGCCCACCTGATGGGAAGCGGTTACCGTGGCCTATGGACGTATGCAACACCAGGGGTGTCACACTCGCGCTGCCGAATATGAAGAAACCTTCTGATGCCCCTCTTGAAGAACCCCATATTGTAGGCGCTTGGGAAAACCGCAGCAGGGAGGTCATTCCACAGCTTGAGTGTGCGTGGGATGAAGTTTCTTTCATACCGCACAGTGCGCACCGTCTCAGGTCGCAATGTGTGGGGATGAATTCCCTGCCTATGGCGAGAGGTGCGATGATAGAATGTAGCTACGGGCATCATGTCAAACAATTCATCTGAGCACAAACCATTGTATAGGCGGTAGAACACACACAGTGAGGCAAAATCCCTCCTAAGGCTAAGAGGTTCCACTCTACCGGTGAGTATGGGATTGTCAACCAGCCTCAATGCCCGTCTTTGCAACGAGTCGAAGGGGTCAAGCTGGTATGCAGGTGCTCCAGCAAAAAGGTGACAGCAGTACTCCATGTGAGGCCGGACTTGTGCTTTATAGAGAAGGAGTTGCTGCCCCGCAGTGAAATACTGCTTCGCCCTGTTGAGCACTCCGAGCTTTCTTGATGCCAACTTAACCTTGTCCTGCAAATGACTTCGGTATTGGACGTCACTGGAGATATCGACACCAAGGATCCCGATACTCGGGGAGATGGTAAGCGGTGTGCCCAGGAATTACGGCGCTACAATGATTAGTGTTTTGCTTTAGCAGAATCCAGGTCCTGGCTGATACCATTTCATTGCCGTGTGTTAAGATAAATAACCCTGTGCAGGTAACCTACTCTAGGCAGGGCTATAAATATCATATAGGCACTATAACTAGAAGTAGGTACCCTCCCCATTCCTACACAGGACAACACGTGCTGGGTTTAGATATCACCCGAACACGGTGTAGAATATCCGATCAAGAACCAAGCGATTTGGTGATTCTTTCCTTTGTCGCACCATTATGGCCTGCAATTCATTACCAGCTCTCGTGTTTCCTTCTTCCTGCAGTCCCGGGTCCTTTAAGCGGGGCGTGAATAAGCACATGATGTGGCCGTCAAGCTGAGAGTCCCCATTGTAACATGGCATACGTATGGAATCCTCTTTTCTGAGACTTTGCCTTCAGCTTACCAACAGACGAGGCAAAGTCAAATTATTGACGTGTCCTATATGAAAAAAATAGTAGGTGTTTTAGATACATTTCATTTAAATTTCGTATTTTACTGGGATTCCTTCTAAGAACTTGTTCTATCTCAGGTCATCACATCTTTACTTCCCTCCTGTTCATAATAAAGTTAATTAACGTGGCATTTCTACTTGAAGGCATTACAATTTTGATTATAATTTATTTTCTCATAATTTATGTAGTTATAACTCTTTAAAATTATTATTTACGGTATGTACCTCTGTTCATTAAAAGTTATTATAATATAATTTATTCTAACAGTCCTTTTTCTTTTGTTTGAGTATGTACTTTTTTGCCTAGTTCTTAACACTGCCTCGCAAGTAATAAAAGGCAGAGGTTTTACCTGCTGCATCTCGTGTATGGATTATAATAATAGGTCGTTATATTATATATGAAATTGCCGTTTTTTTTTTAATAAATTGGAGGAAGCTCAAGTTTTAGTACTAACATTTTTGTATTTTTTTAGGAATGACAAATCCAAATATTATGATTTATTTTTGTGTATGAATGAGACAACAATATGTTAACAAACACTTTTATTACATTTTTGAAAAGTGACAGCTGTTAAAAAGTAATACGAATTTACCATCGAAATGGATAACATTTAGGAAGTAGGTACTGTTTTTGAAGATCGAATTTAATTTATCAAGCGGCCAATAAAAACAAAAGTTAATACAGAGTTGTAAAATCTTGAAATCAACTTTCAAACAAAATATAAATAATGGAAATAGCTATTAAATTACAGGAATAAGGAACTCATGAATCTGTAAGAAAATTTCGGCAATTACATAGGTAAAGACCTATTATTAGATTAATAAGTATAATATTTCCCTAAAAATCCCCAAAAAGAAATCCAAAAAGAATCGAACCCGGAGAGCTCATGAAAAGGTTTCCATTCATCATTCACAACTGCGCCGCACTTACCACCTGTTTCGCGCATAATATGTACTGTATTAAATTATACACGTGGTCAACCAAAACTCGTAATAAAATTAAGTTTAAAACTAAAACCCGACTACTGAAAAATCACGCTTTACAAAGTATTAAACAAGAAATGTGTAAGGATACCACTTTTCCGAAGAATGTTTTGTTTAGTTAGACTAAGTGGCTATCCTTGATAAATTCTTGCTTAATACTTTTTAGAGCGTGATTTTTCAGTAGTCGGGTGATAGTTTTGAACTTTACTTTTTATGTATATTATGATTATTTTGGGGCAAGCGATAGGTATAATTTATACATATTTGAAATGTGTTAATTGAGCCCTTTCAGTTGATATCAAACACGACATTTTATCTCAAATGGATTTTTTTACAAGTAGGGTAGGCTGGTAGGCAATGAACCGCGGGTACCGTATGAACCAGTATAGGTAACAAACGAATGCGACGTTGGCGCTTTGTGCATTCAACGTGTCAGGACTCGTTCCCCATGTTGGTGCGGCTTACTCCAGTCGCCGGCCTGTTGCCGTCATAAGCACGCGCGTACGTCGCGTTGATGTGTTTTTGTGTGTGAAAACGGCGAAAAACACGTGAGTTTTGTTTTTTTTTACTTTTATTATTATTGCTCTTACTTTACTATGAGTGCATTCTGTGTATGTTGTGGGTTTTTGTGCTTTTTTGAGTATATTTTTTAAATAGCTTGGAGTCACTGAATGCCTACAATATTAGCTAAGGTTTTCGAAACTAGGAGTGGTACACAGTTAACCATTTAATCTCGGTACACAATGAACCGTGGTTCAATGTGTACCACATTTATGTTCATTGTGTACCACATTTATGTTCATTGTGTACTACCTATTTAACATTATTTTTAAGTAATAATAAGTAGGTAAGTACCAATGTGTGTTGTAGTACGTGTGTAATTTATGTAGGTACTTAAATAAATACTCTATAAAGCGTTCTGAAAAGGTTCCTTTTTTATTTCAGCATGGGGCGAAACACAGTGGGAAGAGAAGCCCGTAAAAAAGGAGCAATTCCGCCAGAAGACATGCAAAAAGGCATACAACTGCACTTAGCCGGGTTAAGTATCCGAAAAGCAGCAAAAGATGCTAACCTTCCCTATCCTACATTACGAAGATACGTAATAAAATACTTACAAGATCCGTCTTGTAGTTTAGAACCTCATTACAACGCCAGTAAAATTTTTACTGACGAGCAAGAAGAGAGTCTGAAGGAATACGTATTGGATTGTGCAATTAGATTTTACGGATTAACATCTAAAGACTGTCGCAGGATTGCTTACCAAATGGCAGTAATTAACAAAATCAATATGCCACCTTCATGGCAGCAGTATGAAATGGCAGGACGAGATTGGATGAGAGGGTTCAGGGCAAGACATCCTCAATTATCAATTAAAAAACCTGAGGCCTGTAGTATGGCTAGAGCTACTTCGTTTAATAAGCACAACGTACAAAAATTTTTCGATAATCTTAAACAAGTTTCAAGTCGCAATGCAAGCTTTGCTAATGGAAGTCGTATATATAATCTCGATGAAACATCTACCACCACAGTGCAACGACCTCAAAAAGTTTTAGCAGCTAAAGGAAGTAATGTGTGTAAGGTAAGAAGATAATCCCGCTTTACTTATTCTCGATAACCATGAAAGCCATCTTTCCATAGAGGCTCTAGATCTGGCAAAAGCCTCGGGTGTGACTATACTTACACTTCATCCTCATACCACAGCCAGGATGCAACCCTTGGATGTTGGACTAAATGGTCCTTTCAAAACATATTATTATGCAGCAATAGACTCATGGTTACTTCGTAACCCAGGTAAAACTTTAACCATTTATAATGTAGCCGAGTGCGTAGGTATAGCGTATATGAGGGCTATGACTCCGACAAATATTACGCAAGCTTTTAAGAAATGTGGAATATTCCCCTTTTACGACAATATATTTACAGACATAGATTTCGCACCCAGCGACGTCACTAATAGACCAGCACCAGAAAATGTAACAGATGTTGTAGTAGATTGCCGAGAACCTGATGCTAATCAACGTTGTGATTCACCTTCTATACTAACTCCTGGTTTTCATTGTGACGATGATGAAACTGATGCAGAATTAGATCATATTATTGATGAATGTCTCTATAGCGAGCCAGTACCATCTACTTCATATGTCCAGAAACCCTCACAAACATCTATTGATAATAAGCCACGACGAGAATCATCACATACTAGCATTGCATCCAATTCTAAAATATTACATGAACCTACTAAATCCTCGACAGGAGAACAAATAAAATCAGAGACACACTCATCAGACGTCTCACACCTAGGCACTCCAGGTAATTTCATTTCTCCAAAAATGTTCAGGCCACCTTTAAAAGCAGGTCCTCGCAATAATAGGTTGAAGAGAAAAATAGGTAAAAGCATGATAGCTACCGACACACCAGAGAAAAACGCTTTAATTGAAAACAAAAGACCAAAAAAGGCGAGGGTAGTCAAAACTGCTCTATTTGCAAATAGCATTAAAAGAAGAGGAAAATCGGTTTCTTTGTCAGACGAGGAAGAAGAAGAATTTATGCCTAGCGGTTCATCTTCTGGCGGTGAAGACTTTATCGTGGATTCCGATGAGGACGAAGTAGTTTTAAACGACAATTTCCCTAAGTTATCACGGGAACCCCGTTGTGAAGACTACGTAATTGTTGCATTTATGACAAAAAAAAGCAAAGTGTACTACATAGCACAAATTTTAGAAGAACTACAGGATGTCTGTGATTATTATGTATCGTATTTAAAATTAAAACAAAAGGAGACACAAACATTCTACATGCCTCTGGAACCTGACACAGCAGGTGTAAATAAAAAGGATATTATGTATATTCTACCCCTTCCCGTTATTAAAGGTACGGCACGGCGCCAAACTACTTACAAGTTTCCTGTTGATATGTCGTTACTAAATTTAAGATATTAATTATTGTGTAAGTATGACTGAAATACTGTTGCTATATATATTTTTTATATATATTATATATAGTTTTTTTGAGTTATTTAATATTTAAAAGGTTTTATTTGTTGATCTCTATCGAAATATCGTTACCAATGACGAGCAATGTGATAATAACTGATGCCTAACATACTCTGTGAACTTTAAAAATTAAGGCTGATTAGGTTTAGAAAACCAATAAATAGATGTGGTATTTGTTTGTTACTTATAATTTCATAGATATGTTCATTTATTATAAATACTTAGATTTAATACAACTGATTAGTAACTAAAGTTCCTAAAAATTACCTATATTATTAAAAATATACCTGCTGACTGATTACTATTTTAAAGTAATAAATATTGAAACTTAAAACGTGTTTTATTTATACTGTTTAAAAGAAACAATCGACATATCCTTATCTGTGATTCATTGTATACCACACGGTTCAACCCATCCTACCCCCCCTATTCATTGCGTGCCCTACATTGTACGCAATGAACCATTTTCCTTTTTTTTAAAAAAGAACGATAACTGAGAAATAATTAAATATTACCCAAAATTTGGAACAAATTATGTTACTTAATTAAATAACCTACGTGTAGATAAAAAAAGATGTTTCTAAACACTAATAACAACAGTGCTAGAGCTCTTCAAACTTTTTGTGGTTCAATGCCTACCATTCCACCCTACTTTATGACCGCTAGAGGGCGCCACATTGACACCTCAATAGCCTATAACCAGAGTCGACTAAGA
Organism: Eilema griseolum; assembly: GCA_963662185.1. Lineage (NCBI taxonomy): Eukaryota > Metazoa > Arthropoda > Insecta > Lepidoptera > Erebidae > Eilema > Eilema griseolum. The sequence continues at coordinate 9,371,322 of OY759243.1, forward strand.
TGTTTCTAACGATATCTCATAAATGTCCGGTTCTAGTAAGTGGTAGAGGCGTTGAAGAGCTATGAGGGAACAGATGAACCTACATACATACATAGCTTGTCAAATTCATAACCCTCCTTTTGCTTCACCGTAGTCGGGTAAAAAGGAACGATCACCCAAAGACGTGAGCCCTTTGAGAGTTTGGTTGATTGACGCGTCTTCGCCGTCACTAAACAAACCTTAAACTTTTTTTTTGCGCGGCCTGTGTGGGTACCTATACTGTCACGAAGTTTGCCGTGCTCTATAGCTATTACTTATCATAAACATTTTCCGGCACATATCTCGACCCCACGTTGCAAGAGAAATGAGGCACTGTGTTGAATAAAATCTATAATTAGTAGATTTTTGAGCTCTGGCACCGCTCTATAATAAGACGTGTGCAACACCAGGAGATTTATAGGTAGGTACTTACTCAGTTACTCGCACTGTCGACCCCATAAGGTTTCTATAATGCCTCTTCTTGAAGAATCTAGATCTTGCCTGTAAATTTTTACTTCCAGCTTCCAGCTAGCTTTGTAATCAACGATGTTTTTTTTATTGCAGCACCACTGTCATCAATCTAATCTAATAATAATATAGCAGCAACCCTCAATAACTTCGGTTACAAATTATTATTGAAGATGATGAACGAAAGGAGAAATGAAAATATTGTCATATCACCTACTGGTATCGCAGGTAAAGTTTTTTTAAATTATATATATATTTCTTTCTTTTTTATTTTGTTTGATAGACCCATGGTAAGCATAGCTTAATTAGCTTGTCTTATGGAATCTAGAATACGGACTATTGCAAATACCCATATTCATGCATACAAAGTAAGTTTCATATGATTTAGCAGAATAAATTTAAAATTAGTAGGTAGGGTAAAAACCCAGTAGCCAGCCCTGCACCATTAGTCAGGCTTTACAGACATTATAAATACTTAAGTTGTATATGTGATACATATTTAATAAACGCTAGGTACCAGTATCTAGGTTACTTACAGATTTGAAATTTATTAGGTACCATTCAGTTTTATGTGACATGAGTGGAAAATGATAAACATACGCTAGGTACCTGAGTACCTGTACCTACCTACCTACCAACTCCGACTCGTAATTTACGAGTACAGTGTACAATATATACCCGAAAAGGGATGGGGTAGCTCTGCTAAGCCATGTGTATTAGTGGAATACAAAATTCACTTCGCTCGGCTTGGCCCTTCGGAGCAGTTCACCAGATTTGTAACTAACCAGAGGTAAAATTAAACACAAATTTAAACTTTGCCTGCCTACCTATCATTATAGAAATAATTTTTGAATAAACTTGATTTTGCTAATCTGTCATTTTCCTTGTAGATACGCCTATAAGTATATATAAATTATTAAAAAATCCGACTGCTGTCTAAAAGATCAAAATAAATTTGATTGCAGGCGGTATCCTTTTACCAATCAATAAACCGAAAGACAATTAATGGGTACCGTCTGCTAAAAAAACTTGTTTTGATCTTTTAGACAGCATTCGGGTTTTTCTTTTAATAATTAATTTTACTTTTTAATTATGATATGACATGTACTTGTAATCTCAATTAAATTCCCTTTATTTTGATACCCTACTATAATATTTTTCACGTAGCATGGGTACGGTGACATTTGACTAATTCCATTTCATGCATGATTCATTTCGAAACAATTTACCTAACGCGGAATACAGGAAACAACACTTAATACGAAGATAAAAAGAAAACTGTTTTATTTCGCATTTTTAACTTAAAACTATTTTTATTTCTCCGTAATTATTTAAACTTTAAATATAAACATTCCAAATACATAATTCTTGATGCGTGAATCGGAACAGGTTGCGTTAGAGATTGACATAGTAAAATCGTTATAATCGATAAATTGTCGAATAAAGTATCATAAATCGTTAGTTGTATTTTTAACTAAAATACGATTATAAAATATAATTATGTAATAATAAACTTTAAACAAAGCATTTTTGTCTTTGTGGAGCTTTATTATAATATAGCAACACTGCTTAAGCATGAGCTGGCAGCCATCTTGTTATATCAACTCAGTACGAGTGCGTCTGCCTTGTATGCGGTCTGTTTTCTTTGTTTTGAGCTTGCGTGGTGTTTTTGTTACTTGTTTTTGTTATTGACTATCGTTGTGCTTTGTTGTTTTCGTTACCGTTTTTTGTTATTGACTTTTGTTTTGTTGTTTTTTTTGGCAAAATGCCAAAAAGAACGAAAAAGACTGTGCTTGGTAGTCAAGCCCGTGAATTTGTAGTTCGATTGCGGGACTACTTTGAGCGGGAACGTGAGAATGGCGGAACGCTATTGCCTGTGTCCAACGTTTTGGATCGAGTGGCAGATGCGTTAGACATTGGGCGGAACACGGTTTCTCGAATCACTCGAGAAAAATATGGTGCTCACGATACAGAAGAAAATAAGTTGTCCACCCCTAATAAAAAGCGAACCAAAAAGGCATCTGTAACAGATGTAGACAGTTTTGCGGCCGATGCTATACGGAGCCACATTTATAACTATTACCAGAATAAAGAATTACCGACGCTTCTAAAGCTGGTCAAGTCTTTAAAAGATGCTGATTTGTTTACTGGAAGTCCTACATCCTTGTGGCGCGTATTGAAGGACATTGGTTTCCAATTCAAAAAAGTAAACAAAAGAAAAATTGTCATGGAGAGGGGCGATATAGCACTTGAGTGGGTTACCTTTTTGAAAAAGGCTAAAGCGATTACCGATTGGAGCAATGTCGTCTTCCTGGATGAAACTTGGCTGAATGCCAATCATACGGTCGGTAAAATGTGGACTGACGATACACCTCATGCCTCGACCAAAGTGCCAGAAGGAAAAGGGGAGAGATTGATTATTTGTCACGCAGGCACATCGAAAGGATTTGTAGAAAATGGGCTACTTGCTTTTAAATCGAAAAAGACGGGAGAATATCACGAAGATATGAATGCGGAAGTATTCACGGAGTGGTTTCAAAATATGCTTAGCAATTTAGAAGAACCCAGCACAATTATTATGGACAATGCCCCATATCACTCCGTGCAATTGAACAAACCGCCGACTTCTTCCAATAAGAAGAGCGAGTTGATCGAGTGGCTCCAAGCCAATAATGTGGAAGCCGATGAGACGAAATTAAAGGTGGAGCTAGTGAAGCTCGTAAAAATGCACAAGCCCCAAACGACATACAAATTAGATATGATGGCAAACGAATATGGTCACGAAGTCCTGAGGCTTCCACCGTACCACTGTCAGTACAATGCCATTGAATTAATTTGGACCCAAATCAAAGGTAACTTGTTTAACCATAGTCTATTTACATACTGACAAAAATATGATTATGTTTATTACTTGAATTCTATGACTCAATTTGTTTTTTATCTTGTTTCAGGATACGCTGCACGAAAAAATACAGCTCCGCCTTTTACAGCCACAAAAATGATGGGGTTATTGAAAGAGGGATGCAAAAATGTCACTGGCGATGACTGGAAGAAAGTAGTGGAGAAAACCAAAAATCTAATCTTACATGACTGGGAGCGAGACATTAGAATAGACTGCATAATTGATTCCCAAATAATTATTCACGTCGACGAGTCAGATGACGATGATGATGATGATGATGATGATGAAGATGATGAACATGTTTGATTTTTAATAAATAATTAAACAGGTTATCAATTTTGTTTTACTTTTTTTCTTCAAAATTATTAGTTAATAGAATCGATTTCTTCTTCATTAATAAATGATCTCGATAAGATATATAATCGATTTTATTTCATGCGATTTTATCTTGACTACATCTCTAGTAACTTCAAATCCCAAACGTCACCGTACCCATGCTACGTGAAAAATATTGTAGATATTTTTAACAACCAAAATAATTAAATTTTGACAATCCGAATTTTGGCACCAAAAATCCACTGTAGTTTTAGTCGACATTTTATGTACCCAATGACGCTCGGGAGATGAATACCTTTCATTTGAAACCCCCTTCATCGAAATCCGTCCAGCCGTTTGGCCTAGAGGAGAACAAAGAAAACTACAAACATACATACATAAGCGCGTAACACATTACCCTCGCTGGAGCAGTCTTGTAAAAAACCAAACGATCAGTCAAGTCATTCAATCGCAACACAATAGACTAGACTGTATCTATTAGTCTCTATTAGTTCTAGCCGTTTTAGGTACCTTTTGACCAAAAGGCAATCCTTGCTTCAAAATTTATCTGTTATATGATATAGGTTGATAAGGAAGATAGGTACTGACATCACCCACCATACGCCTTTAAAGTTCAATTTTATGTCTATAGCAATAAGGTCTATTCATATTCGACAAATAAAAATCCTGATGCTTCCTGATGAAGGTAATGGGCGCAAGCCTGTATGTTGAAGGAAAATGCCTGTAAACAATTCCAGCAGCCGCAGTCGTAGGTAATCATATACTATGGATCATATAGTAGGTAATTCCACAATAATGTGTATAAATAATGCTTATCGGAACAATAAATAACATAACATTACAAAATGCACATTTACGCCTGTAACAATAATAAAATTGCTACACTAATAGTAAATCTCGACTGGTAATTATTTCTCTTGCCATCAAAATTCGTCGCTTCTTCTATTCATAACACCGTTCTATTCATTTGTATTTTTATGTTTTTGTATGTATTGAATAAACTCAAAAACTAGTGGAACGATTACCAACATATTTTCATTTTTTTTCATCATAACATATTTTCCTATTAGAAAGCTACATTATCGCTGACTGACATTATGTTATATTATATTTAAAAAAAAATAGGTATCCTTTCTAAAGCTCCTATAATGTAATCCAAGATGTAAAAAATTACCTATAAAATCCTTATATCGCGTGCGCTGAGAAAGCTATTAATGATAGAGTAAAGTAATGCATTACAAAAATACATTGGGAGGAGGTAGGACACGGCGGTATTGCCGGCCAATTGAGCATTAAATTCCGACTGGGGAAGTACCTCCGCCCTACAGAATGCCGCGGCTATAATGACTTCGTGTTATGTTCCCAGCGGTGAGTAGGGTAGTCAGAGCTCACTGGAGAATTTGTGCTGTCAGTGGGAAGGCTCAAGACTTGTTCTGCTTTGTCTTCTACACTGACGACACAGAAACTGGGTTTACAGAGCAACTGTGACTCCTCTGGTGTTACAAACATCCGTAGGCCACGGTAACCACTTTCCATCAGGTGGGCCGTGTGCTTGTCTGCCACTTAAGTGGTATAAAAAAAATATGTGACTAAAAAGTTCTGCTATAAAGTCCTGGATAGCATATGTCAATCTCTTAAGGATAACCCACAGTAACTATTTTTATCTTTTACAAATTACAAAAAAATCATGTATCATTTTCGAAGCTATTTTTAACATCACATCTATTATTGCTTATCCAATTAAATACGTTAGATACTTTTTGCATTTAATATAGATCATAATTGCCATTCAAACTATATAATTACAATCTACCGTCTTAAAGCTATCGCTATATCCCGCTTTAGAAGAAGAAAATGTAGATATTTTTGGATATTAAGTCTTTGCTAAGGGATTTTTAGACAGACAGAGAGGGAGGAATTGGGTATCCGTGGGGACTTCCCCATGAAAATAGGTACTAGATATAATATTGTAAGAATTAATAAGAGCAAGCAATTGGAGAAGGAAGGAGCAACAATTACAAGAAAAACAAATTTCGTCATCAACCTTTGATTATAAAATTAAAGTTGACCTTCAGTCCTTTCTACGAAATACTTTTAATAAAATAGTGTACCTATACTGTGAAGCTTCTATGCATGTTCTCCATGAGGAAGTAAGTCTACATTCTGAATTTAAATGAACACTTGCACTCGAGGTATGACTCAATGAAAGCGATTGTCATTTCTGAGGTATAATAAAATTCAAATATGGATTAACTCATTTTAATTTTTATAAATTTAATTCTGAGATTTTGCAGTTATTCTGTTGAAAGTTGTAGCTACCGATCGCTGACTCCCTAAGCCTGCCCGAGCCTTTTACACTTTCTTACATGTTCATATTGTTCAAACTGATTAAGAACTCATCATATGTAAAATCTGCAGTCTGCGGCAGCTCTTAATCTAGGAAAATAAATAATACGCCGGTACTGGGTATATGCTTGACATGTGCAAATAAAACAAAACGCTGGTAGTCGCACGCGTTCTTTTATCTTGTAAAATTGTTTATATCCTAAAACCTGTTTTTGATTCCTATCTTACGAATCCAGCCAGTTTCTTGTCTTTATGTTAGTTTTTGTGAGAAATTGTCTAAAAATAAGTTATAATAACGGTAGACATAACTGTTTATTTAGTTACAAATCCGATGCAGCGTGAGTTTGCCTAATGTGCTCTACATTTGGTGTTTAGAGGATTGTCTGGCTAACGGGCCGTTAATAACTTGAAAGGTAAGAAATTTAATGAGAAATCCTACGAAAAAAGTAAACCACTTGTATCCCCCAACATCATTTTCATGTGAAATAACACCATGACATTGCGTGGGCTGAAATAAATTTATCACATCTTATGGTGAGCCAAGCTTCTAACCTAATCTCTTATTAAACAGCATAGCGTTTTGTGTGAATCCTAGTCTTAAGTCATCTACAAAATGTTTGTACAAACATATATAATAATGTTAAAAAGTATTTTATTAATATCCTATCCTGAGAAATTGGTGGAAAAAACCGAGGTAGCCTAGTGGTTTGGGTAATGGATTGCTGAGACGAGGTCTCGGGTTCGATCCCAGGTTTTACCATGGCACACACCAATTACTTTTGGCGAAAAGTGGGTGCTAGCACTAACCCTTCAGGGATATAGGCGTGAGTTTATTTTATGTTATGAGAAATTAACTAATGTTTGGCAAATGTTTGGCCTACGCTTCCATTGTTTCGTCCCGATGCGCGTTGGTAGATGACATGATGAAAACTTCAAAATATCATCTACACTTAAGTCTGAGACAAAAGTATTAATTTGTTTCATACAATGAAATCATTCACACCTACATTATAATTACGTGTTTTAACAACTCTTGTTTATGTTATTGCAATTTATGTACCTAGCTGTAACTAGCGGACCGTAACCGTACTTACAGGCTTTGTAAGAAATACTTTACTAAACTTTAAAAATCATAGGTAGGTAAAGCCTTGTATAACCCAGTCGCTCGTTTAATTGTGAATCAATACTAATATTGTTAATGCGAAATTAACTCTATCGGTCTGTTACGCTTCCACACCTAAACCGCTGAACCAATTTAGACGAAATTTTCTATAAGGGTATTATCTTGAGAAAGGACACATGTTTGATCGCAATATCCGACATCCACACGTGTGGAGCCACGGGAGTAGAATATAAATCTCATACTTCCTCCTTCAAAACTAACCAACTTTTCAAATAAACCTGCAACCCCTAATCCACCCTCTTAGGGGTAAAACTTCAAAGCGTCGTTGTGTAAGTACGTAGATATATTTATTTCCGCGGAGCTTAGTCGGGCATATTCACATGGTGTTGTACCCTGGGCAACGAAGACGCCACCGTTTACGCAGTTTCATTTTAATTTCTCTATTCTATAGTTGCGGCATGCTATGATGGCCGTTTTGACACGACTGGTTTTGCTCGTTTTCTCTAAGCAGAACCAGTCCAGTCAAAACAGCCATCATAGCGTAAGCTACATTCTGGGAGTGAGAGTTCTCACGCTAGCCACCTTGCTCGAGACGATGGTTCGCTGTGCGGATGCGTGGATGCCCGGGTCTCCTTCTGCGAGCAAGTAATGCTCGTGAAGGAGGAGGCGGAGCGGGCGCGACAGCTGGAGCGAAGGAGAATCGCGAACCGTGCTGCCCTCGTACTAATTGCGGCAAGTGTGTCAACTCAAGTGTCGGAGGTCAGACAATGATCGGCCACCCTGGAAGAAGCAGGTCGCGGCGGAGGCGCACAATGCGACCCTTCCCTTTTCCGGGGACGACTTGGGGACTCCGTGTTCCCCACATCTGAGGAGGGCCAGATCGACTAGACTCTAGATACCATAACACAAGCTAGTTAAATGCTTTCCTTATTTTATGTCTGGATAGCGCTATGTAGTATATAGTGGAATATTGACTCATACTTTAGGTAGGTAAGTACTTATTGTGTAATTAAATTAATACAATATAAACGAACAGATATAATATATGTAATATCATGACGCTGTTAATATTGACTATAAAAAAACACACAAAGAATACCTACAAAGCCATTATTTATCGACATTTTTTTATTTAGACGCTTTTTTATTTTAATTCTCCATGTGCGTAGAAATACATAAAAAGCAGAACAATTATTTCAAGCACTTCTATTAATAAATATAAACGTCATAATGATTTAGCATTTACCTTTCGAAGCGATTGGTATAGAAATTGAATTCTGAATTTTCTATTGAAACTCTTTACATCAGCGCCTCGATATTAACCCATCATTCGTGTGGTATCACCACCCCATCTCATACGAAGGGTGTCATAAGAGGCGACTAACGGAAAAATATGCAGACGATATCACTGCGAGAGAAGGAAAACTCGAAATAAAACCCTTTACCAACCCGTCTGGCCAATGTGGAAACAGTAGGCCTAAGCCGCCCAACATTGGGAGAGGCCATGTCTTACATTGGACTGCGATAGACTAATTGATGTGCCTCGTAGTACCAGTAATCGTCCCAAAGAGAAGGAGGGTGGATCTTTGACGGCCTCTGTGGCGCAGCGGTTGAAGATTCGACTGCTACGCAGAAGGCGCGGGATCGATTCCCGCTCAGTGCAAATATTTGTATGCATGAATATGTATATTAGCATTGGTCTGAGTGTTTCTATGTGTATGTATTTAAAAACAAAATAGTATCTATCTAAGTATGTCTATCCGCATTCTAGATTCCATAACACATGTTAGTTAAGCTTTGCTTTGCCGGCCTGGGGGTGACAGGTGGAGCCACCTGTCACCCTGGCAGAAGCAGGACGCGGCGGCGGCGCGCCTAGCGCGCCTCCCCGTTTCCGGGGACGAGTTGGAGACTCGGTAGTCCCCACACCTGAGAAGAGGGCCAGATCGTGAGAGATGGCCCTGGGTCGGCCGGGGTGCGAGGGGCCTGTCAACCTCACCTTCGGCAACTAAAACGACCCACAAGCGGCGTACGTTTTAGTCGGTTCGAGTCCGACATAACCTCCTCCACCGGCTCCGGTGGGGAGGTAGCCGTGGGGGTATTGCGCACGTAAAAAAAAAAGTTAAGCTATGCTTACCATAGGTCTAGGTAGCGTGTTGTGGAATGTTGTGGAATATTTATTTATTATGGAATATTTATTTTAGGCAGTACTTTAGGTCTGTTGTCTTCACTTTGGCCTTGATCTAGCTTATCGTGACTTTTATTGGGAACGATTACCGTCTGACCTACTAATCCCAAGAAGAAATTCTCAGTCTATCTGCAAGTGGGTTAAGTGGTAAAGACAGACAAACAAACTGATACAACGACAAATTATCGGTAATACTTATCTGCAGCATCAATAAGTTCTCATTATTTTTAATGAATTTTCATTAAGTGGGTACGTTTTTTTACATGGGACACGTCAATCTGACTTCACTTCGCCTGATGGTAAGCTGAAGGCAAAGTTTCAGGAAAGAGGTAAGTAAATCCACAACAATTACAAGTAAAACTCTGTAGATTTAGAAAGGTTGACGTACAAGGTCGCTGACGCATGTGATCAAAAGCGAAACGTTACGTCGGACAATATCTAATAAGTTGTTCTTCAATGATCGGTCACAGGTATAACCTCAGGTCATCTCCACTATTTATGCTCTCTGCTACATTCATTCTCGAACTATCACCGTCATGATCTACTTCGGAATAGGATCCCAACCAATACCACCTCACCAGGGCCAGTGAAGTGGCTAGGTCGGGATCGAAGCTACTAAAACTACACGGTATTCAAGCCACTTGAGTCTTTTACCAGGGATACCAGGGAGAAACTCCCCAGGAACCCTGGCCGGTTTAGAAGCAAGTGGTAATTTTTTTTTAAATGCGGAAATTCTCACAAATACCGACCTCGAATTGGCCACTGCCACATTGTCCGTGAAATTCAGAAATTTTCCCTTTCATAGAACTCGAAAGGCGCTCGCAGAAAATGTCGCATCACCATCTCTTCGCCCTGAGGGTAACTTTTTAGTTCTCTAACACTAGATAGATACACATTTTATAGTTACCTGATCAAACATTTCAAACAGTGAAGCCGCCGGTTGGTGGATCGTGCACACGACGGTCCTTCCTTCCCTGGCTATCTGTTTCAGCACTTCGACACATTGAGTGCTTGTGACCGTGTCGAGGCCGCTCGTAGGCTCGTCCAAAAAGAAGACGGGTGGGTTGTTTACTAGTTCCAAAGCTATTGATAACCTGCAGAGACAAAAATACACTTTAGTCATAAAGTTCTTTAATATTCAGCATGAAATTTAATTTCATGAATAAATTTAGAGCATGAACTATACGGATAAGGCGTTGGGCAAAATCAAAGCAAAATGGCATGTATCCACGCGATTTTGCTGTAAGGTCGTGTCGATACGTAAAATTTTGCTTTGATTATGCCATGCCATACGCCTTATGCCTGTTGTCTTTTCTGTTCACGCCTAATATAGCACCTATTGTAGCAAACCGAAGCGCTTTTATTTTAATTAGTAATAGTGACTACCATATAAGTTTCATGGTACTTTTTTTTTTTGTAAATATTGTTTATTTTGTGATATTTGTAATGAAATATGTGTTTATATGCCATAATTGCCAATCAAAAATATCTTATGAAAAATCAACCTGGCATGTGGTCCTTCCACCTATTAATTAAACTAAATAATGCTAAATACTGTGTATGATACTACGGACACTTATTCAGTGGATACTTTGACTTAAACGGACTAGGTTTTAATGCAGGCTTTTCTCATAGGTAAACATAAAAAATATCAGAATAAACTGAAATATTAAACAGAATAAATGTAAACATTTAACGTAGTAGCGCACACACAAGTAGCTACGTCAGTTAGTTTATCACGGGCACCTTTTTGTGACACACGTTAATAGATACAGTACCTACCTATTTTTGTAGGTACTAGGTACATTAGATGCGTGTTGAAGTACAATGCACCTTCTTACTTATTAGGTATGCGTGTCCACGTATACATTGTACAATGGGACCCTGTTATGTAGAAAAGATCCAACTGGCGTTTTCATACTTTTCCGTAAATGCAGTTTATATTTTAACAGAATTTTTTAAAATGGTATTAATTAGAAATTGGTAGCAAATTACTTGGGTAATAATAGAACATGAGATAATAGTTCGTTTTGAATGTAAAAAATAATATACTTTCATATAAGGGATTTCTGTGATTACCTACTGAAAATTTACCTGAGGATCATTTTCGCAAAATATTAAAATATGGAATTGTTTCATTAGTGGTATCTTTTTACTAGGTCGAAATTAAAAACATTATGTTAAAATTACAAAATAACCTTTTAATGACAATAATACACATATACAATTTAATATTTTTATGCATTCGTATTGTCATTAAAATCTTCGTTTTCTACATCAAAATCAGGCTGTCCGGAAAATCCATCAATATCGTTTTCTATATTATTATCCCCAGACAGATTGTTATAAAATGGTCGAGCATCGTACACAATTAAATGCATAAGACTTTTGATATCTTTGGCATCTGGTATTGATTTGCCATTAGGCCAAAGCAATTCCATCAAATTCTTGGTAATTACTTTGCTATATCTACCATATAGTGGTCTTTTAATATCCACCTCAGCATAATCACTCTCAAAACTATTCCTCATAAACAAAGAAAACATAGCCTCCTTTTTTAAAAGAATTTCTTTTGTTTTGAGCCACCATATTTTATCACCAGTAAAGGATTTTTTCTATTGGTGATAATATTTTCTAATTTAGCTGAACTAAAAAATATTTGGGTTCCATTCTGTGAACTTCTAGTGGTTTCTTTTTTTGCAGGTTCTCATAGTGTGTCTTCAGGTAGATAAACTCTCTCTCGGTCAGAGCCCGTATGTATCCATAGATTGTAGACCCATAACTGCCACTTATAAAATACTAAATTTGTTGGAATGCGCGGTAGCGGCAATGTTTTCTCCATATGATATGTTATTGTTTCTAGGTTTGATTCAGTTTTTGCAAGATCCATATCACTTTTTAATTGCTTTCGTAGATCTTCAGCTGTTTTGAGATGGTCATTATGCTCCTCTATAATCTTTTTGCCTAGTTTCTTCATCTGCTGTTAGATTCTTTTTATTTTTGTAAAAGTCGCATTTATTACAAGTCATCTTTATTTATAGGTTTGTACGAAGATTAAGTTTTGTTAGGAATATTTGTTTTGCTTTTGGATATGACACCGCACTAATGTCTGTGGAATGTGCTTCTTCAGGATATATTTCGTAAATTTTCGAAAATGTTAAATCTAATCTTAAAATTTAGCTGTATCTAAATTTTTAAGACCAGATTTAACATTTTCGAAAATTCATAACAAATATTCCTAACAAAATTTAACTTTAAAAATATATGAACAGCATTCTAAAAAGTATTAATCTTGGATATTTTAATTTAATTAAAATTATAATTTATAAACAAGAAAAATATATACAAACATTATGGATGAAATAAAAGTAAATATCACATTGTTTTAGTGCAGTTTGAGACTGAAATGTGTTGGTAGTATTAACATAAAAGAAAAAGTTAAATAGATCCATAGAAATAGAACACCTCATGAGTCTATGGTAGGAAAATATATAGTTGGTATTGAGAAACCGGAAAAACCAAATAGATCAACGTCATGGATCTTATGAAAAAACTTAAATCTTAATAGATATGTTACCAAGCAACATGATACTATTGTTTTTTTTATAAATTAAAACTATGCGATGGTATCTTTAGCATGGTAATAGTTTTTTTGGATAATCGTTACCGAACTACCTGGATCTTTTTTGAACATATGAAACTTGACAAGTAGATTATGTTTACATATTTATGTGGATTTCATAAAAAACGTTTGTTGGATCTTTTCTGCTTAACAGGGTCCATGCACAATGATCTGCCTTTTTGTTTACTTCTCGAGATTGTTCCGTGCGTCCGTGCGACTATGGGAAAGTTGTCTCAAAGTAGGTAATGTAATGAGAAAAAATGGACGTGTTTTGAAGTTTTTGACGATTGAATTGCGAATTCTATCAGTATACATTTCAGTAAAAGTAGGTTGCCAAAACTCACATGCTCATAACCAATGAATATAAAATTAAATCCATTGCATTTACCGGTCTGTTCCTTTCATTTTAGCAACAGGACTGTTAAAATACAACATGTATGGCACACACCAATGACTTTTCGATGCTTTTCGAAGTATGTGTGTATTTATCGCAGGTTTATAAATGCCCAGTTAATGGCAATAGGCTCGCCACCTATTCCATTGGTACCTAAACATAAACTGGTGAAATGTGGGTGCTAGCACCTCTGCCTACTAAATAGGCGTGAGTTTGTGTAATGTTATGTTAAAAGTCCTTTTTTAACTGGGTGAGCTTTAATGCCATTCTTACAGATCTTGTTGTATTTAACGCTATCATTCACATAGAAGTTGAGTCATTTACAGATGTCCAACTTGTGAACAGATTAGTGTGTCAAAATTTCTTGGAAAAGCTCGCAATAACCATACTCTATTCACTACATAATATTATGTAGGCTTGTATTGGATGCTGACTGTTTCTCCCGGAATAGAACAGAAGCCTACCTATTCTGTTCTGTGCTTTTTTCGAACTAAATCTATCAATACATAAGCAAACATTTTTATTAATCTTACACCCAATAATGGCTTTCAACGAAATTGGCACAGATATCAATTATTATCCAAAATAGGACATAGATTACAGTCTAAATATATATCTCATAAACGAGAATAGATTTCTGTAGGGAACATAGGTTTGGATCAGTATCTAATTTGAGTGTGTGCAGTCTCACACAACAGTTAGTCTGTTATAAATGCATGCATACATGCTATGCACTAGCAGTAGGTATTCTGCATTTTGTACGATTTGTGTGATTCTCGCCTACCATTAACTAGCATGGACCGTATACTTGTTGACCAATTTATCACCATAGCTGTCAAGTAGATCTATATCCACTGTGTAAACTACATGAGTACCTACTGTCACAAATCCCATCATCTAGATAATATGTGATTAAAATTAGGTACTTATTACATAAATGGTCTGGAACTATTAAATATAATGCTTACCGCTTCTTCTGTCCTCCAGACAGCATGTCCGTCTTGGTGTCAATCGTCCGATCATCGCATAGCGACAATTTTTCAAGAATTTTTTCTGCTAACATTTTGCCTCCTTTTGGCGCCTTTAGACGGGCGGCCACATACATAGCCTCTCGTACAGTGAGTAGCGGCTGGAGCAAGTCTTCTTGAGTGATATAACAGGATGACCTCTGGAAAAGCTGCTCGTCTCTGGGTTGCCCATTTACCAAAAGTTCTCCTTCTACTCCAGCAGACCTGCGTAGAATGTAAATATATGTAAGTATTTGTCTTCATTTTCTGAGTCTTTTTTCAACTCAGCTGCGGTCGGTTTTCCAGTCAGTGACAGTTTAGCAGCTGCTATGAAGCTGCTGAAGTTCGAAATTTTCCTGCATACAAATATTTGCACTGAGCGGGAATCGAATCCCCGTCCTCTGCGTAACAGTTGCCATCACTACCGCCACGCCACTGAGGCTGTCTTTGATTATGAAAGTTAGAAAATTGTTTAAGCATGCTCATGCGATAGCGATACAAACTCTTCCGTTTACTGGTACATAATTTTGTAACAATAAGTAAATTAAAAAATTACTTAGATTAGCTAAAGCACCTTTCATCCAGAAAAAAACGAGTGGCAATAAGAAATCGTAACTATGAATGTAGAACAACATTGAAATTACCAACTAATATAAAAACATCTAAGTCAAGAAGTCAGTTTCTTATTCTATTCTTCTTCTTCGTGTCAATGGCAACAATTTAAAAAAGCTAAGTGCGCCATGCCCAAAACTCGGCGACATTGACCGCACCTTCCGTCGCTTCATTCAGGTCAGCATTTGTGCAGGTATGCACGACACAGTGGGCACAACAGAAAGTGGTCCATCGATTGCAGAGATGCACCACATTCACAGCCGCCGCCACCTGAGTCCTCAACCTAATTAGAGGTTTCCAGGTGGACGCGGGTGTATTTTCTGTGCGACACTTCTGGTACCGGTCGCTCTCTTATTCTATTAATACTAGTGTACAAACCTGTATCCGGATAGCGCGTTGAGTAGAGAGCTCTTGCCTGCACCGGACGGTCCCATGATCGCGATCAACTGCCCGGAAGTGAATTTGCCATTCACTCCTTTCAGGATTTCTTTTCTTGGAACTGCAGACAACAAGAAATGCGTTTAATAAATGGGATACGATATTAGCCAATATAACAAATCAAGGTTTTAACAGATTCACTACTTAACGTCTAGCCACTTTCCTTACGAGTTTGCGAGGTCAGACGGCTGTGGCTCCCATAAAGACTGTATTTTCCAAAAGAAAAGAATGAGAAGTAATGAGATCTGTTTACCTCGCCGTTTCGTGTCTCCCATGCCAAGGAGTATGATGGCTTAATAAGGCAAGTGCTGGAACATTCTAGATACCTATATCTAGATTTCTGTCTCTCCAAAAGGCTTTGTTTTGATTGTACGTATACTTTATTCAGCCTACGTAAACCTAAATCCCTCCGAGTTTCACCTCACCAAAGTTAACTACGAGCTGGGTATGATATTGTATGGTGTGCCCTAGAAAGCATAACTCAGAGACTCCGACGGCCTTGGCCACCAACGTAGGTAACCAAGATGTTGAAGTATTGAACGTATTTAACGCTTAGATGTACAAACAATAGTACGTGCGTAAGTATTCTATAAAGAGTCATGTCACGCGTCGAAATAAAAAAATAATGTCGCATAATTACAGGAAACGATTGTTTCTGGACTACACTACAAAGGGCATGTATCCTATCAAGCATGAATATAAGTGACCAAACACTTGTTTAGGTGTTTGGTTAATCGTATTATATATGTGTATATATAAATTAGCAGCCGTGCGAATCCGTTCTTAGCAGTTAGCTGCACCCTAAAAGGAACCTAACTGCTAAATTTCAACATACATACATGCATATACTCACACCTGTATATCCCCGTTGTAGTAGGCAGAGGTGTACTAACACCCACATTTCGTCAACTACCTATGATTTTCGGTCCCAACGTAATAGGGGGGCGAGCATTTTGCTGTCAAGCCGGCATTTAGTCATGTGCTGTATGTTTACTGTCGGACGGAGAACAGCCCTATCCCTTAAATGCCTTCTACGACACCCACAGGAAGAGGTGGAGAGGCCCCATTCTACTCACGGATTCTAATCAACACGGAATTTCAAGTTTGTAGGTATCATAGTCTCTGAGATTTCGTGATTAATCAGTAAGTGATATTTCGCTTTTATATTCCTGCTCAGTGCAAATATTAGTATTCATGAATATGTATATTTGCATTGGTCTGGGTGTTTCTATGTAAAATATATATATAAATACATTTACAGAAAAAAATATAGTATCTAAATATGTTTATCCGCATTCTAGATTCCATAACACAAGCTAGTTAAGCCATGCTTACCTTGGGTCTTTTTTTTTTTTTTTTTTTTTTTATATAGGACACGCCAACTTGACCTCACCTCGCCTGATGGTAAGCTAAAGGCAAAGTCTCAGGAAAGAGGGTCACCATTACAGACACTAAGTGCTACAATGGTGGCACTCAGCTTGGCGGCCTCATCAGATGCTTTTTCACGCCCCGCTTAAAGGCCCCGGGACTGTAGGAAGAAGGAAACACGTGTGCTGGTAATGAATTCCAGGTCTTGGTGGTGCGGCAAAGAAAAGAGTCTCCGAACCGCTTGGTTCTTGCTCGTATATTCTGCACAGTGTGAGGGTGACATCTAAGGCCTGCACGTGTTGTCCTATGTAGGAAAGGAGATGGTGGGATTAGTTGGAAGAGCTCGTCAGAACACTCACCGTGGTAGAGACGGTAAAATACAGCCAAGGAAGCAATATCTCTACGCATCTGCAAAGGCTCGAGGGTGTTCGTGACCTCAGGGTTCCCAATAATTCGGACCGCGCGTCGCTGCAACCTGTCGAGAGCATCTAGTAGGTATTTCGCGGAGCCATCCCAGAGATGCGAGCAGTATTCCACGCAGGAGCGAATTTGTGTCTTATAGAGAAGACACCGCTGCTCCGGCGTGAAAAAACGTCTCACTTTGTTTAGGAGTCCGAGTTTCCGCGAGGCTGTTTTGATGATGCTCTCGATGTAATTTCTGTTATTCAGTTTGCAGCGAATATCCATGCCTAGGATATAGAGATTGTCCTGCAGTGGAAGTGGCGTGCTCTGAAGAGTGGGAAGGGGAAGGAAAGAAGATACCTTTGCTGTGAACGCACAAGCCTGCGTCTTCTTGGCATTGAACTCGACCATGTTCTCGGAGCCCCATTGAGAAATGTGATTCAAGATCCGGTCCAGTTCAGTGACAAGAAGCTGTCTTTTTTCCACGATATCAGACTGTTTGGCCGCAGGTTGTCCGTGATAACTCCCGTGTAAGGTGCTATCGTCTGCATAGCAATGTATGCTGCCGGTGGACAGCATGTCGTTGATATGCAGAAGAAAGAGAGTGGGAGATAATACAGACCCCTGCGGTACGCCAGCATTTATTTGCAAGAACTCCGAAGCCCGTCCATCACAGAGGACGCGGATACGGCGCTCCTGCAGGAAACTAGCAATCCAATTGCACAGTCTAGGAGGCAGACCAAAGGCTGGTAGCTTGGAGAGAAGCGATTTGTGCCAGACTCTATCGAAAGCTTTGGCGATATCAAGACTAATTGCCAGTGACTCGCCGTGCTTGTCCATAGCCTCACCCCAAAGATGGGTAACGTATGCTAGAAGATCACCCGTTGACCGTTTCGGCCTGAAGCCATATTGCCGGTCATTAATTAAGGAGTGATCCTCTAGGTGACGCATGAGCTGTTTGTTAATGATGTGCTCGAAGACCTTGCACAGCACTGAGGTGACGGCTATGGGTCGATAGTTGGCTGGCTCTGAGCGATCCCCCTTCTTGGGGATCGGCTGTACATTCGCCTCTTTCCAAGCCGAAGGCACTGTACCCGAGCTGTAGGACAGTCGGTACAGCCGCGTAAGCATCGGAGACAACTCCGCTGCACATTTTTGTAAGACCACCGCTGGAATACCATCCGGGCCACTGGCTTTCCGGACATCGAGTGATTGAAGCACCGCACGAACATCGCATTGCCTGATACGTATTTCAGGCATTACGTGGTCACCATTGGGTAGTGTCGGCGGCTGTATACCGCAATCATCGACTCGGGAATTGGCCGCAAAGAGATTTACTAGCATATTGGCTTTCTCTTGCGGTCCATGGGCCAGGGATCCATCAGGGTAGCGCAGCGGTGGCAGCGAAGGCTGACAGAAGTTGGACTGCACGGCTTTGGCCAGTCGCCAGTATCCACGGCTGCCCGTGGGATGTGCCACTAGCTCTTGACCAAGCCGCGCAATGCGCAGGGCATCCGCTTTGACGTAAGCCCTCTTGCAGACCTTTGTGGCTCTGTTGTACGCCGCCTTGAAGTGGCTCACATTGGGATCGTGCGTGGCACGCGCCCTTACCCAAGCGCGATACGCGGACCGTTTTTGATCAACAGCCCTCGCACACTCGCGCCCGAACCAAGGGCGCACTCCTCGGGCACCGGTGACATCAGTGTACGGAATATAGTATTCCATACCCAGACCGATCTCACCGGCAACAGCAGTAGCACAATCCGAGGGTTTCTTACCTTCAAAGCAGCGTTCAACCCACGGGATGGACGCAAAATAGTTGCGCAGCCCATCCCAATCTGCTGACGAGTAGTGCCAGAGACGCCGCTTCCCCTGCACGGGTCGTGAAGGCGCTATAATTGGCACCTTGGAGCAGACCAGACAGTGGTCGGAATTGCCTAAAGCGGCTTGTACCGATACACTGTACAGGTCTGGGTGACTCGTCAGCAGAAGGTCTAGCAGAGAGGGTGCTAGGCCCGACCTTCTTGGTATTCTAGTGACCTCGTGTACCAATTGGGTCAGGCCATGCGCCAGAGCAAATGCATGGACGGCTCTTCCCGCATGGTCTGTTTTGGAGGAGCCCAACCAGGTTTCGTGGTGGGCGTTAAAGTCCCCCAAAAATACCACTTCGGCGTTCGGAAACCGTTCCTGCGCATCATCTGCCGCCTGACTCAGATATTCAAAGAGTCGAGTTGTCTCAGCATCTCCTGTATGGGAACGGTAGAGGCACACATAGATCTGACTCGTAGAGCCATGGTCTACGTGTACCCATAGGGTTGAAAAGGATGGGTCCTCAAGGCAGCGCAAACGGCGACAACAAACATCCGCCCTAACAAACACGCACACCCCGGCTTTTGCACGGAAATTTTCTTCGATAACATAGCCGGGGTAAAGCAAGTAGGTCGTGTCATCAGGGCGGCCTATTTGTGTCTCCGTGAGAAAGAGCATATCTGGTTTCGCCGTCTCAAGGTGTTGGTGGACGGCGTTGAGGTTCGCATGGAGTCCACAGATGTTAGTGGACTCCACCTCAAATAGCGAGCTTGTGGGAGTCTGTAGAGCCGCTGTGTTGCCCAATACTCTTAAATGCGCTGCCATGATGAAAAGGAGAAAAGGGCGTGAAAAAAAAGAGGTGATTGTCGTCGCAGCACCGCGTGACAAAGTGCGGGATATTGGTTTTGTCTATGATTATGAGGCATGGCGTGAGCCGACACGCCGTACGGAAGGGCCCCCGTACCCCCCCGAATATGGTCGCCTGGCCCCCACTTCCGGTCACCAACCGGCACGACGAGCCATACCGGGATTATGCGCGGTCTGGTGAGGCAGCCTTCCAGGGTGGTTAGTCCCAGTTGGGCCTCTGTACTATACCGCGGGCGGCCAGCGGCACCACCGTTTCTACGGGTCTCCCTGACCGGCGCGTCGCCCCGCACCATCCTCACTAGACTACGCCAAGACCCACTGGTCCCACTAGTGCTGCGACCACCATCACCCCTACCCGGCTATGCATTTGCTGATCCCTGAACGCAATCCAACCGAAATTGAATTACTATGAAGGGTTTTTCGCAATATTGCACGGTGGTACCAACCCGGTCGAAATTTGTGACAAATTTGTGCCGTCAAATCTCTACCACCAGTGTAGATACCAGTCTAGATAGCGTTATGTGGAATATTGTAGAATATTTATTATTATTTATTTATATTGCTATTATTTGAAGTGACTAAACCAATTTTAACGGAGAAGTCAAATCAAGAGAGAGAGCAGGCGCCCCGTCGGGCACAAAAGAATTTAGCTTAAAAACAGCCGGAACTCAGCGGAATAATGATTATAACCTACCTTCTTTGAAACAAAACTATACTACATATTTAGTCAGGGATAGCTATCTCACAGCCATACTAGTACCACTAAGTAAATGGTGGATGGCGGTATTATAGAGAACGAGATTTCTCGCTAGTACCACCGGTGGTACAGTTTGGTGGTACGAGTGGAATTGAAGGAGTTGGTCAGAGCACTACCCCCGGCCGCCCTCCCCTTCGTTAAGGACTCAACACATAAAGATTGCTCGGTATCGATTGAAGTTATTGGCCTGTAATTAGGTATTCTGTTTATATTTTTTATTTATATACAATACTAATTTAACTACAGTGTTGGAATAATATATCAACTAATATTTAAAAGAATATAATATGGGATACAAAAGTTTCAAGCGTCGAAAAAATCCTCCCCATCAATGTCAACTCATAACATGCCCGTTTTTATTTAAGAATGTCACACTTATATATACATACGGTTGAGTGATGGTGGATGGAGGTGAATTAACACCCACATTTCACCTATCATTGTATTCGGTCCCACGTTTTTTTTTATCTAGGACACGCCAACTTGACTTCACCTCGCCTGATGGTAAGCTAAAGGCAGTCTCGGGTGACATCTAAGTCCTGCACGTGTTGTCCTATGTAGGAAAGGAGAGGGTGGGATTAGTTAGAGGAGCTCATCAGAACACGCACCATAGTAGAGATGGTAAAATACAGCCAAGGAAGCAATATCTCTACGCATCTGCAAAGGCTCGAGGGTGTTCGTGACCTCAGAATTCCCAATAATTCGGACCACGCGTCGCTGCAACTGTCGAGAGCATTTAATAGGTATTTCGAGGAGCTATCCCAGAGATGCGAGCAGTATTCCACGCGAATTTCTGTCTCATCGAGAAGACACCGCTGCTCCGGCGTGAAAAAACGTCTCACTTTGTTCAGGAGTCCGAGTTTCCGCGAGGCTGTTTTGATGATGCTCTCGATGTAGTCTCGATGTAGATTCAGTTTGCAGCGAATATCCATGCCTAGGATATTGAGATTGTCCTGTAGTGGCAGTGGCGTGTTCTGAGGAGTGGGAAGGGGAAGGAAAGAAGATACCTTTGATGTGAACGCACAAGCCTGCGTCTTCTTGGCATTAAACTCGACCAGGTTCTCAAAGCCCTATTGAGAAATGTGGTTCAGTATCCGGTCCAGTTCAGTGACAAGAAGTTGTTTCCGCGATATCAGACTGTTTGACCGCAGGATGACCAAGATAACTCCCGTGTAAGGTGCTATCGTCTGCATAGCAATGTATGCTGCAGGTGGACAGTATGTCGTTGATATGCAGAAGAAAGAGAGTGGGAGATAATACGGACCCCTGCGGTACGCCAACATTTACCTGCAAGAACTCTGAAGACCGTCCATCATAGAGGACGCGAATACTGCGCTCCCGCAGGAAGCTAGCAACCCAGTTGCACAGTCTAGGAGGCAGACCAAAGACTGGTAACTTGGATAGAAGCGATTTGTGCTAGACTCTATCGAAAGCTTTGGCGATATTAAGACTAATTGCCAGTGACTCTCCGTGCTTGTCTATAGCCTCACCCCAAAGATGGGTAATGTATGCACCACGTAATAGGGGATGAGCCTATTGCCATTTCCCGAGCACTATTGTTGACTCGAGCCATGCATTTGAGGCTGAGTCTGGACTGTATATATCTGTCTGATGTTAAACAGCCCTATCCCTTAGTCGCCTTCTTTTTTTTTACGTGCGCAAAATCCCCACGGATACCTCTCGACTCGAACCGACTGAAACGCACGTCGCCTGTGGGTCGATTTCGTTGCTGAAGGTGAGGTTGACAGGCATACCCCTCGCACCCCGGCCGACCCAGAGCCATCTCTCACGATCTGGCCCTCTTCTCGGGTGTGGGGACTACAGAGTCCCCAATTCGTCCCCGGAACCGGAGAGGCGCGCCAGATGTGCCATCGCCGCGGCCTGCTTCTGCCAGGGTGACAGGCGGCTCCACCTGTCACCCCCAGGCCGGCACTCCTGGGGGGCGGAGGTCGTTCATCGACCTCTGACGCCCGAGTTGCCTTCGTACGCGGGCAGCTTGTCTTGCGATCCTTCGTCACTCCCGCTGCCGCTCCCGCCCCGCCTCCTCCTTCACGAGCATTACTTCCTTAATCGCCTTGTAAGACACCGCATGGGAATGATGAAGATGGGCTGGTTCAATTTCTACTCTGCCCAGGCAGAGTTCCAGAACAACGTGGCTATTCTACTCTGCCGGGAACCACGCGGCTTATATAATACAATATGAAGTTTTTTTTATAATGTTATACAAATCATTTTAACCTTTGACATACACTTATGTGTATTGTATGTGGCTTGATTGCATGCACAACGCTCTGTAATTAACCAGCGACGTTTTGTTGTAGGTGATCATAGGTGATCCATCCAACGCAAAGATAGTCTCTGCAAAGTGTGCATTGCATAAATGGTTGGCGAAATAGAACCTTTGATGTTCTTGTGTGCAAAACTCCCTCCAGTTTTACCTCATTGGAGCTAGTGATGAAGTGAAGTATCTCGAACTCGAATCAACTCAAACAACACGGTCCGTCACATCAGCCACAGGCTGGTAAAAAAATCTGAAGTGCCCTTGAAAAAATATTCCAGAGTCCGCGGCGGGCCTTGGCCATCAACATTGGCCAAATGCTAAGGTGAAAGCTTGGTGAAATAGAGTTTTTGTACAAAATTAGACTTGCATCACAACCAATTATAATAACAGTCACTGTATAATTGTAAGTATGGTTACCTAAGGAAACTTGGGTTACCAATAACACTGGAAAGCATCACGTATCATTTATGAGGCTTCGGCTCAGATACAGTTACCTACGTGACCCGACTGAGTGCATTCGCCCTTGCGCTTGAGTATGGTGAAGAATGCAGTTTTACGGTAATGCACGAATAAAACAAGATTCTTTATAGAAAGTTCTTGTGTCATAAAAAATGAATGTTTTATTTTTCGATTAATCTCGTAAGCGTTTGGGTACTCTACCGTCCAAACTCCGAGAGGAATCAATCAGGCCCCCGATTCTGCTAATTTTATGTCATAGCAAACCCACTGTAAATTAAAATTAAACGAAATTAAACGAAAAATAGTTCATTACATCTTTTCATTCACTCTACAAGATGTCATTAATTTTAGACTCTAACAACATAGCAGTAAAGTTTAAAATGTAATCCTAACCAATATCTATCACAAATGATACATAACTCGAATTTAACAGTAACATAAACAGCATGTTTGATTGTGACCGATTTATTAAATTTAGAACATACAAATTTTGCTTTAATTATGTAAGTATGTAACTTCGTATATTGTACTTTGATGTACTTGTATAGCCTACCTATATATCGATGTTCACAACTAAAGAATCATAATAAATCCCATCGCACTAAAATATTACTATAAGATCACCCCGGAGTTGGTCCCAGTCGCGTTCGAGATCCTCGCCTCGGAGTACGAAGTCCGCAGAGCAGTAGGTACCACAAAATGCAATAACAGATATAGTCAAGATTGACAATGCCACCATTTAACCTCTATATAGAATGGAAATTTCGCTATTTCACCAAATCATTTCATGACATTCAAGTAAAAATTTTAAACTCGTAAAAATAAAAATTACTTATAAGCTAATGGTCGTTGAATACAGGCAATTTCTAGAGGAGTGAAAATGTAATACTTAACATTGTACGTACACTGGCCGAAATAACTCAAGCTTTAAGTTTTTATGTCTGTGCATTAGCAGATAACAACACAATAATTACTACTATGTCACACTGTAAAAACTCTTTGCGAACTTTTTGTACCATGGCGAGTGTTCTGATGAGCTCTTCCAATTAGGCCCACCCTCCCCTTTTCTATACAGGACAACACGTGCAGGTCTTAGATGTCACCCGCACACGGTTCAGAATATCCGATCAAGAACCAAGCGGTTCGGTGACTCTTTCCTCTGTCGCACCATTAAGGCCTGAAATTCATTACCGGCTCACGTGTTTCCTTCTTCCTACAGTCCCGGGTCCTTTAAGCAGGGCGTGAAAAAGCATATGATGAGGCCGTCAATCTGAGTGTCACCATTGTCACATGGTATGTGTAAGTAATGGTGACCCTCTTTTCTGAGACTTTGCCTGCATCAGGCAAGGCGAAGTCTAATTGACGTATTCTATATAAAAAAAATTAAAAAACTACTGTATAGCAACCGAAACGTCGAGTTCAGAGTAATTTTTTTTTTTTCTTTCACCAAAAAAGTACAGGCAAGTTACAGCTGCGATAGTAGGTATTTAATCATCAAATGGAAGATTTAGTTTAAAAATAGTTAGCAATCAAGTGCCAAGATATTTTCTATATGTAGAGCTATCTCCATTTCACCCAACAATGTACTGTATGAGTATTGAGATCGTTGCCAAGTTCACGAATTATTTTATGGCCTGCATGCTATAATAGGAACATTATCGAATCCCATCAACGCACACAACATGAATGGCTAAAATTAATTAGTGTTCCTGTTAACCTATAATCTGAGTATCATACAAATCATCCTATATGGCCTTCAACGTGGGGAATACAAGCGATAAAGGGTATATATACATAAATATAATCCCGCCTTTATCCCTGGAGGGTTAGGCAGAGGTGAATTAACACTCGCATTTAACCAATAATTGTATTCGGTCCCATGTAATAGGGGGTAAACCTATTACCGTATTCCGGGCAGTATTGTTGACTCGAGGCATGCATCTGAGGCTGAGTTTGGGCTGTACATGTATGTCTGATGTTAAACAGCCCTCTCCCTTAGTCGCCTTTTACGACACCACATGGGAAGAGATGGGGTGGCCCTAATTCTACTCTGCCGGAAATCACGCGGCAATCTGCCGGAAACCACGCGGCGAAGAGTATACACTTTTTCATATAGCCTTTTACGAAAATGTGTTCACTGTCCGCTTAACAGCAGTAGATTCACCCGCTATTTTGTGAGACCAAAAAGATATAGCAAAATGTGGACGTTAATAAACCTTTACCAGACCTTTTGAAGGTATAGGAAGATACATAAAAATGAATAAACATACAGCCCATGAGAAAGTGCCCGTTTGACGATAATAGACTTGCCCCTATTACGTGGAGCCGAAGAACATAGTCGCCGAAGTGTGATAGTTATTACACCTCTACCTACCTCTTCAGAGATTTACAGGCGTTTATGTATGTATGCATAAAAAAGCGCTAACACAACACTAATAATAATCAATTTAAACTCATACGGCTTCTTTAAGTCTTAAGGCTTCTCAGTGGTTAAATTACTTGCGCCGTTATAAAAATAGGCAAAGAAAAAATTCCACACTATTTTCAATTATTTTAGGCGGTCATTGTCCACGGTTCGCCTCTCTTGCTCTATCATTAACAACTTTAAAGTTTCTTCTTCTATTATCTGTCCATTATATCTACATTATCAAGTCACTTAAGTAACTACCTATTCGAAATTGTTATTCAAACGTAGTGCACATTCAGTAAAATCCTCTCTTCAAAACGTGTGATTTCAATTCAATCTTTAATATTCCGTATGACCTGTCCAAAAAAACACCTTAATTTTATGAGGTTATTAAACTTTCAGAATCACTAATAGTTTCATTCGTTAAATTTAATTTCAAATTTTATTCACAAGTTTTGAAATCAAATATAACTTGACAGGATAAGGCTTCAGAAGTTGTATCAATCGAAATGTAAATAAGTATATAAAATATTTATGTATATTTGCACCAAGGTCGGAAGAAATTGCAGTGCAATCCGGTGACGGGTCAGTGACCCTCGCGTGCTCATGGTTCCGCGGTCACGGTCCCTTTGCGAGGTAGCGGATACAGTGTTACAACTGTTACAAACGATTACAATCGTGTAATTACATGTTGTTTTGTTCGTATAGATGATGAACATAAACTTAAACTGAAAGTATGACACTGACTAGGTAGGTAGCTATCTTGTTTGTAGACAAAACAGATGGAAAAGACCTTTATAGTTAGCAGATGCGTCAGCCATCGAAGTGGATAGAAGAATGTAACTCATATCATTTCAAATCACTATTAATATACTTCTATTTTTCAACGCACTTGGTCATAAAGTGGCTCTAATTTCACTGCATTAGGCACATTGAATATACAAACTGTGACTTTTTCCTTGCTATAATTCACAATCGAGTTGTAACTTTTTTAATAATTTAAATATTATATTTATCCAGAAAAGAACATTTTATTGAATACTCATTTTTAACAAAATACCAATATTCTGGAACCTGTTCTCACAGCTTCAGTGGGACGGGCAGCTCTGCAGCTTAGTAAGACAATATTTACTAAATACATGCTCTAATGCTACTGCTATGCGTGTACGTTTACAGGCGGTTGGTGTGTGGGAATCGGGTCTTTGGCTACAAGCCTTCGCCTAGGTGCGCCGTGTGTTTCTTCGCATCAAGGCCGTTGTGGACAAGTGAGTTTAGTATGAGAGTAGATAAAGCGTTCCCGGCAGAGTAGAATTTGAACCACCCCATCTCTCGACGACCTCCGTGTCGTAGCGGTAGAGCATTCGACTGCTATGCAGGGGGCGCGGGTTCGATTCCCGCTCAGTGCAAATATTGGGTGTTTCTATGTATAATAAGTATGTATTTACAAAAAAAACTATCTAAGTATGTTTATCCGCATTCTAGATCCCATAACACAAGCTAGTTAAGCTATGCTTACCATGGGTCTAGATAGCGTTGTGTAGAATGTCGTGAGATATTATTATTATTATATTATTATATCTCTTCCACTGCGGTGTCGTACATGGCGACTAAGAGAAAGAGCTGTTTTACATCAGACAGTCCAGACTCAGTCTCAGATGCTTGGTTTGAGTCACCAATAGTGCCCCGAAGACGGCAATAGGCTCACCCCATATTACGAGGGACATAATTTAATCTAAGTGTGTTTCGTATAACGTACAATATTAATTAACCATTTCATAACCGTGGCCTTACATTCCAGCTTATTAAATGAAATTGTTAATTCTTTATTTGCTTTATTATACAAGTATGGTCCTAAGAAGCTTAATAACCTTTGAGTGAGGCTCAGTTTTATGGGTTCAGCGTACTCGCAGACTTTATGTTTACGTCGCTTGCCTTCATTCATGTTCGGATCATAAGTGTTTAAGGAGTATTGCTTCAAGATACACTTGTATGAAAAACTGTCAGACTGAAAGATCCTGGGTATAACGATGTTTTAAAAGTACAGATTTTTTTAAATTTGAGGAGGTAGGACACGGCGGTATTTCCGCCCAATTGAGCAGTCCGGCTGGGGAAGTACCTCCGCCCTACAGAATACCGCGGTTATAATAACTTCGTGTTGTGTTCCCGGCGGTAAGTAGGGTAACCAGAGCTCACTGGACAGTTTTTGTGCTGTCAGTGGGATGACCAAAGGCTTGTCCTGCTTTGTCCTCTACACTGACGGCACAAAATCTCTGTTCTTACAGGGTCGGCAGCATGGATGTGACTCCACTGGTGTTACACACGTTCATAGGTCATGGTAACCACTTTCCATCAGGTGGGCCGTGTGCTTGCCTGCCACCTAAGTTGAATAAAAAAAAAAGATTATCAAAAGGTTACGTTGAGCGACTTCGAGGGTAAATAATGGTGTCATGTGCGCACCAACCCAGCTGAGAATGCAGTATGTGATATGTATTGAAATAGTAATCTTCTGTACCCCTCATACGAAAGACTAATTTGAATGAAACATTATCATTTTGAATACAATTAGACATACTAATGCTTGATGATGATTAATATATATTATAAAGAGGAAAGATTTGTATTTTTGTATGTAAATAATAAACTCAAAAAGTACTGAACCGATTTTAATAATTCTTTTTACATTAGAAACCTACATTCTTCGTGAGTAACATAGACTACTTTTTATCCCGATATTCCCATGGGATGAGGATTTACGCGGGTGAAACCGCGGCGCGGTGCTAGTGACTAATAAAATCAAATTGTACTCCTTCACCAAATCTCCTTAGATAGGTTCTGGAAAGTTTACATGCGTAGCGTAACGCAGCAAATTTTTTTTATAAATAGTTATAGCTTACCGGTAACCAATTTCCACCGAAGGGCCGTGTGTTACTTTGCCGATGTAATATAAAAAAGGGAAGTTACCGATGACGAACAGAAAGAAGTACTTAATCAATAAAACATATGTGCCTTGCATTCATCGATACAAGCCATAATGTATTCCAACCTTCGCTATTGTCTGTGCTCGGTGTTCTGTATTCAACTCATTTATTTGTCGTTTAAATAAACTCTGTCATATCATGCTGCTTACAAGAATTTGTTTTGCGGTCACGGGAATGATGTTGATCTAAAAATATCATCGGCATATTTTCCTGTTTACTGAGAGATGGAAAGTTAAGAGAGAAGTTGCAGATTTTCCTGTTTACAAACAGGTGGAAAGAAACCATTTAAATATCTCTTGCATTTAAACTATCTCTTGCCACACTTATGATTGGTATAAGCATCAGATTCAGATGTAATCTGGCGTATCATAACGTATAACATGTTAGAAATCACATCGTGTAAATAAATTTTATTATAATTTATGATAATTTTAATATGACCTACTCCTTTGGTATTTTACAGGCGTGAAATATTTAATAAAAACAATAGTTTATTTGGCATACATCATTATATAATTCAATGAATACTTAGACAGGTATATGAAATATCTACACACTGTACATACATACAGACACGCCTCTTTCCCAGTGGGGTAGGCAAAGACCACAGTTTTCTACTTGCTACACCCTGTAACGGAGAGACAGAATGGGAATAATTGCTAGCTTAGGTATTTGTTTGTGAAACAGTCATCTATAGTTATCTCTTGATAAGTACGTGCAAAGTCCAGTTCGATGTTGTGAATCATGTACAATCAACACGTTACGCTACGATAGACTATAATTCGCTAGGTTCACAACACTTTTTGTCATTTATCTATAATGATTGCATGCTCTCTACTTTTCCTTCAAAAGTTTTGTTTTTTTTTTTATAAAGGACATGCCAACTTGACTTCACCTCGCCTGATGGTAAGCAAAAGGCAAAGTCTCAGGAAAGAGGGTCACCATTACAGACACTAAGTGTTACAATGGGGGCACTCAGCTTGGAGGCTTCATCAGATGCTTTTTCACGCCCCGCTTAGAGGCCCCGGGACTGTAGGAATAAGGAAACACGTGTGCTGGTAATGAATTCCAGGTCTTGGTGGTGCGGCAAAGAAAAGACCAATAATTCAGAGGTTGTAAAAAAGATGATGAACTTAATGTTATGAGAGTACTAGAACATAAAATTCTTCCTACTTATCCTACTTCCAGCGCTAACGGCTGAAAGGGTCTGGCCAAAATGTGGTATAACAAATGTTCTATTTATTCAGAAATATGTAGGTCAAAAAAATTAATATCCAGAAATATGGATACCAAAACTGTATTAGGATTCAACGCGGGTACAACCGCAGGCAATGACTATTTTTAATCATGTTAACCTACAATTATAGCGTGCTACAGCACTTAGAAGTATTTCTATCGTTTCAAACTATGATCTGCACCTAATAAAATAATCTGTGTGATTCAACTTACTTAAGTTTCCGCTTTCAACCTACTTTTTAAAATTCGCACTTCGAAATCCTCCAAGATAAAAGAATAATAACAAGTCCGTTTTCTATCCCCTGCAAAAATCCCTTGCGTTTTCTACCCCGAAATAGTTATGCCGCTTCCAACTTTCATCTACAAATTCACCTATAATGAAAAAATTGGTACAAAAGTGAAACTGGCACTTCCACCCGCTGCTGATGCCGGTTTGCTGATTCCTATCGAGGCTAACAATAGTGATGTGAATTAATCGCTGTGCTCATTAATTATTTAGACAATACACTAAATCTACGTTACACAATACTAGCTTAACTTTCATAAAAAATAAAGTGCCTATTTCTAAGATATAATGCTGATTATAGAATTGAAATATAGAGTAGAGGCGATTTCATTTATTTACTAGTCTTATTTATTGTTATAGTCGATTAAAACACTTATATTAGAACCTTATTTTAAGCCCCCACCCTCCCGCCGCCGCTCTGATATCTAAAAAAATTTTTTTAAATTTAAATCCAAGTATGTGAGAATATAACACTTGTCCCACGGCCGCCATCTTGGAAAAAAGGGTTCAAATGGTTCGCCCAGCGGATATTTCACTGTGGCCCACTCTTACGATGTATTAGCTTACAACGATAAGGTAGGTATAGGTTATTAATTCAATTTCAGTCACGAAGCCAGTCATCGTCAGATACTGAATGCGAATACATAATGAATTGCATAATTAATATTTATGTCATCGTTATATTCTTAGCGTGGTTCATGATTGTTTCTTCTTCTCCCCATCCCCCAAATTCCTCTCGGAGTTGGTGACGAGATTGTGCTCCAACCATATCCGTTCCAGGGTACCTCGATTCTCCTAATTGTCAATCACTGTCAAACCACTGACACTGCAAATTTTAGACTCTAGCAGTATTTTCGTAAAGCTTAAAACTCAATAGCATTTTTGCACTGCTGGTTGACAATTAGCATAATCGGGGTCCTGGGCCTTGTTTCTGCTATAGTAAAACAATTGTCATACCTCGGATACTCTTTAAAAATTCGTTTAATTTTTGACTTTAAGGCAAGGCTGTTAAAGTTTAAAATTGAAAAGGATTTTTGCAGAGTGGATGAAAAAGTGTAATGAAACTCTTTTCATTTAATTAGTTTTGCTGTAGTACAGTCGAGGGCCTAGTCGCGGTTTGTAGCTGGCTTAGCACCAGAGTGTTGGTGTGGCTCCGCACACTCGACGATTAATATTTGTGTTCTTAAATATGTACATGTAAATTATGTTTCAAATTAAAGAAAAAAACAATGCTATTTTCTTTGTATATTATTATTTACATAAACATAACACAACATAAATTCACGCATATATGCTCGAAGGGGTAGGCAGAGTTGCTAGCACCCACGTTTCGCCAGTTTATGTTTAGGTCCCAATATAATAGGTAGCGAGTCTATTGCCATTAACCGGGCACTTATAAACCTGCGATAAATACAAACATAACTTCGAAAAGCATCGAAAAGTCATTGGTGTGTGCCATGGTAAGACCTGGGATCGAACCCGAGACCTTGTCTCAGTAGTTCATTACCCATACCACTAGGCTACCGTGGTTGGTGGTAGGTACCGTGGATGATTATCTACATATTATTTCCAAATTTATTAGTAAATGAAACTACAAACTAAACTAGAGAAATATTTTACGAGAAGCAATACATTTTGTAACATAATGTTTGTGGTGCTAGATCAGGATCAGGCCTCAAGATAGTGATATTGTAGTGACCTTATATGCTGGGCGTTAATATTTGTTATAATGGTCACCTCAATAGAACTGCCTTACCTGATGGTGAGCACAGAAAAGAGGGTCACCGTCACTAACATCACAATATTAGTTCATAGCGTGATCTCATCACTCCGGATGGTCCGTCACGCACTTCACTGACATCTATACATTTATGATACCTATCTATCTTGATTAAACAATTCACCAACGAAGAGCCTCAGAGCCTAAAAGTGAAAGCACCTTTTGTTTTGATTGTGCAAGAAATTCCCACAGATACCCATTGTTTATTTCAACTCCAATATTTATTTCCGGTGGAGGAGAGAACCGACTAAAACGCACGCCGTCTATGGCTCGTTGTTGGTTACCAGAAGCGAGGTTGGCAGGCATATCTTACGCACCCCTGTCGACCCAATCGTCGGCTCAATCTGGCCCTCCTCAGGTGTAGGGACCATGGACTCCCCTACTCGTCCCCAGGTTTGCATACCCCGCAATGAAAGAGAGTCAATCTAATGGTAATCCATAAATCAGCACTTGTTAGTACCGATTTGCAAGTTAGATTGACTTGAGCCGCGAAGTTCTTGGCGGGTTGCCAGAAATACCTTGTGAGGTAAATAGGTACCTATTGTGGTATAAGTTGACGATATGTGTATTATATTTGATTGTAAGTACATATATTTAGGTCTTACATATATGTACCTACTTACGTCTTCGATTAGATACCAATCCAGCCCTCCTAGACAATTGACAACTGTTTCTAATTTTTATATCTAATTTATATAATGTATCTAATTTTGGTATATAAATAATGGAAAATGGACAACCTGCGGCCAAACAGTCTGATATCGTGGAAAAAGACAGCTTCTTGTCACTGAACTGGACCGGATCTTGAATCACATTTCTCAATGGGGCTCTGAGAACATGGTCGAGTTCAATGCCAAGAAGACGCAGGCTTGTGCGTTCACAGCAAAGGTATCTTCTTTCCTTCCCCTTCCCACTCTTCAGAGCACGCCACTGCCACTGCAGGACAATCTCAATATCCTAGGCATGGATATTCGCTGCAAACTGAATAACAGAAATTACATCGAGAGCATCATCAAAACAGCCTCGCGGAAACTCGGACTCCTAAACAAAGTGAGACGTTTTTTCACGCCGGAGCAGCGGTGTCTTCTCTATAAGACACAAATTCGCTCCTGCGTGGAATACTGCTCGCATCTCTGGGATGGCTCCGCGAAATACCTACTAGATACTCTCGACAGGTTGCAGCGACGCGCGGTCCGAATTATTGGGAACCCTGAGGTCACGAACACCCTCGAGCCTTTGCAGATGCGTAGAGATATTGCTTCCTTGGCTGTATTTTACCGTCTCTACCACGGTGAGTGTTCTGACGAGCTCTTCCAACTAATCCCACCATCTCCTTTCCTACATAGGACAACACGCGCAGGCCTTAGATGTCACCCTCACACTGTGCAGAATATACGAGCAAGAACCAAGCGGTTCGGAGACTCTTTTCTTTGCCGCACCACCAAGACCTGGAATTCATTACTTCCTACAGTCCCGGGGCCTTTAAGCGGGGCGTGAAAAAGCATTTGATGAGACCGCCAAGCTGAGTGCCACCATTGTAGCACTTAGTGTCTGTAATGGTGACCCTCTTTCCTGAGACTTTGCCTTTAGCTTACCATCAGGCGAGGTGAGGTCAAATTGGCGTGACCTATATAAAAAAAAAAAAACATTATTGAATAAATCACGGAGTTTCATCTGCCAACAAACTGTTTTACAGTTTGTCAGAAGAAAAATATTGTAACGATACTTGTTTGCCGTGAATAAATTTTATTTCATTATTAGGTCATCGTTTTATAGAACAGAATAGAATGCTCGATTTAACACTTATTTTGACATTTATGACAGGTGTCAACGTATGTACGTCTCGTCCCATACATTTACATCCTACTATACAATATGACTGTCAGTAGCAGGTAACAGCACGTATTCTCGGAATAAACCCGATCGATAATATAATAACAGACATAATAATTCTAATAGAATTAATATTGGTAATAATTACTATTGTTTAACGAATACACAATAAAATATCTGACATCAATACTATGTCTGCAGGATACGAACCTAACGATAAAATAATGATACGCTCACGATTGGTAGGCAATATTTATAGATGGGAACGAATTGTGGTATTTATATATTTCCGTTCATTGAATTGAATTTCCCCTCTGCTTACCCCTTCAGGGATTTAAAGGCGTAAATATATATACGAGGCGATACTATAGCCTTTCGGCCGGGAATCTGGCAGCGCGGATGTCGGTTAACGCTACTTTTGTTCATATCTACAGTTCTACACAACCGATTGCGATCATATAAACATAAGATTTTAAGTCTGATCACGACCTTAAAAAAACTGCATTGAAATCATTTCAGTAGTTTTTACGTCCATTGCGGACAAACCGACCAGAATTTTAAAACTATATTTTTGTATTCAGTATCTAAAATGTATAGAGTACAGACACGATCACCGTCCAATTATATATAGGTACAATAGTATAGAAGTTGTGATTTTATGATAAAAGTAAACAATAATAAGTAGTTTATCAGTGTTATCACTTACCTCATTGACATTGAGGAATAGCCTTAACTTTGTTTACATTAATTTGTTATTATAAATTCTAATATATTGAAATCAATCTATATTTGTTCACAAACATTTTTTGCGCTAATTTGCCGTTCTTACGATTATGATAAAAATTCGTCAATTTATTGTAATTTTAAAACCAGTAAGCGATCGCTGCAATCGTAGGTACCTAATATAATTCTTTTGCGAAACTTACCCGTGCGAAACCGGAACGAAACTGCGAATAAAAGATAAGAACCACAACGCTCTTGCGGCAATCCGGCTGGTTGTATGTCTATTTAATTACCTGACTACGACGGAGCAAACGGAGGGTTATGATTTTGACACTATGTATGTATCTATGTAGGTTCATCTGTTCCTTCATAACTCCTCAGCTACGTATTAAAACTGGAAAAATGAAGTACCGTTAGAAAAGTCTTGATTGCCGCTGGTCATAGGCATATACATAACGTGTCATTGAATCTAATGTGGCGCCCTCTAGCGGTCATAAAGTGCTGTGTCAAAAAATTATATTGTATTTAGGATCCACTGAAAGGGTTTGATTGGCACATTTCAAATATGTATATATTATACCTATTGCTTGCCTAAAATAATATAAATAAAAATTAAGTTCAAAAACCCGACCTTTTTTTTACGTGCGCATAACCCCCACGGATACCTCCCCACCGGAGCCGGTGGACGAGGTTATGTCGAACTCGAACCGACTAAAAAGCACGCCGCCTGTGGGTCGTTTTGGTTGCCGAAGGTGAGGTTGACAGGCATATCCCTCGCACCCCGGCCGACCCAGGGCCATCTCTCACTATCTGGCCCTCTCCTCGGGTTCAAAAACCCGACTAGAGATAAATCGCGCTCTAAAAAGTATTAGACAAGAAAATATCAAGGATAGCTGTAGTCGTATGCCACTTGGTCTAACAGAACAATACATTCTAGGGAAAAGTGGTATAATACCACGGCTATTATAGGGCGTGATTTTTTATGAAAACGCATTACCGCAACGCACTTGAGACTGATTTGAATTTAATTTACAAAATCGATAAAATCTCGTATAAATGCGAACGTACTCTGTGTTTCTGTCTGTCTGTTACGCGAGTGGAGCCGCGGGCGACAGCTTGTAGTAGCTAATGCATTGCTCATGCACATGCTGTGTGGCAAATATTTAGATAAATATATTTTATTTAAGCAAGATAAACTTATTAATAGTAAGTTAAATGGATAAGTGTCCTCAATATATATCGGGTACATCCAAATCTTTCAAAATTGAACTAATTGAACTTATAACGTAACTGAGGGCATTCACCCCATAATTATAGGTCGAGGACTGCAAGTAATACTTATTTAGTGCATCCAAACGTAATGTATACCGCGATATTTCACCTTATCAGCAATCGAACAGCCCTTCTAGACAAGTGG
Organism: Eilema griseolum; assembly: GCA_963662185.1. NCBI lineage: Eukaryota > Metazoa > Arthropoda > Insecta > Lepidoptera > Erebidae > Eilema > Eilema griseolum. The sequence continues at coordinate 9,407,376 of OY759243.1, forward strand.
CAATTCGTTGGCCGACGTAGGTATTGTAGAATAGAATGACGAATGTATGGTATTCGACGTTTAAATGACATTTAGGAGAGTCGATTATATTGGACCACTTTTGACTTGGACTCGGATATTAAGCTTATAAAAGGACTTGAAAATTTAAATATGCATTTTTTTTTCATAGGTATAGCTTATGGAAAGTTGTTACCGTGACTTATGAACGTGTGTAACACTAGAGTAGTCACACCCATGCTTCCGACCCTGTAAGAACAGAGAGTTTCTGAGCCGTCAATCCAGGACACAAAATCAGGACAAGCCTTTGGTCTTCCCACTGACAGCACAAAAACTCTCTAGTGAGCTCTTACTCACTGCCGGCACACAACACGAGGTTATTATAGACATGGTGTTCTGTAGAGTGGAAGTACTTCCTGTTAGTAGTATGTACATACCAGTTAGAAAATTAACACCAAATTCCACCGAAAACTGTTATTTTTCGCTCCCATATATAATTCTCGTTAGATGTCAACTCAAAATGATGGGCAATTGTTGGTAAAACTTTAGTAACATAGTTTGGTGTTGCCAGTGTAGAATAAAGTGTCATTTGATGAGAAATCTATAATTTATTATTCAAAAGGTGGTACAAATTACTTATCTTTCCCCTTGCGTTGATGACTGTCAAATACGTCAAATTTGCCATTCTATTCTACAAGACGCTACTTGTCTGGAGGAGGAGCTGGGCTGATATGGCGTTATTTGCTCAGCCCACCCGACTGGGAATCTGTTAATTGCATGCGTACAACAAAACATCATAGGTATTAAAATACTCAGGAACTTTTTTAGATAAATTCTCTTTGCAACCCAAGATCTAAATGAAAAACAACCCAAACTTACATATTTGTTTGCGAATTAGAAATTTTCTTAACTGGAAAAGCAACTATTAACTGAATTACTACTCATTTAAACTATCATGGTCACTCACATTAGTATTAAAGCTATCAGGATTTTGAGCATGTTCTATTGTTCTGAGTTTCCGATATTTCGGTGTTGTTGCAAGCACCATGATCACGGAGGAACTGGTATCGAAAACTCAGAACAATACAACATGGTAAATATCCCGATAGCTTTTTACAAGAATTACAAGTCACTTATAATTGTTAGAATTGAGGTGAAGACCCCTGAACAATTACATAAAGGTCTAAACACCTCGATGCACACGAAGTATGTCGCATAAGCATGTTGGATGCAATGGAAATATTTTATCCTAGCGAAATAAAAATAAATATTGTGTGTACAGACAGCATCAGATCGATGTTGACGAACAAACTTTTCAAAATTATCTTATTTCTTTGGTTTTCTCCCTGCTTGTTTTCCGTGCGATGATACTTGTTAATTCCACATATAGGAGAAGAGGAAAAGTGAAAAAAAATTTAAAGGTTTTCTTTCCAGGTCATTTGAATTATGATGACAATCACAAGATCAAATTACAAGACCTTCCGTCCATTGTCGTTAATTAAGTCTTAATTATTATAATTATCTCAAAGTAAATAAATTAAAAATAATAAATTAAATTTTATATACTTTTTTATTTATTTTATTGTTAATTACTGTTACTCACTACTGCTACTGTTAGTGGCGTATCATCAACAAATTGCCAGATATACCTAGGATACCACAGAATAGATATTAGAGCAGTCTGACTGGGGAAGTACCTCCGCCTTACAGAATACTGCAGCCATAATAACTTCGTGTTGTGTTCCCAGCAATGATTAGGGTATCCAGAGCTCACTGGACAATTTGTGCTGGCAGTGGGAAGACTAAAGGCTTTTCCTGCTTTGTCGTCTACACGGACGGCACAGAAACTGCGCTTTCACAGTCGGCAGCGCAAGTGTAGCTCCTCTGGTGTTACAAACGTCCATAGGCCACGTAACCACTTTCCATCAGGTGGTCCGTGTGCTTGTCTGCCACCTAAGTGGTATAAAAAAAACAAAACTAGCTTAAACACATAACTTTATAAAGTAAAGCTCGGATGACGAACATTCAGATTCAATGGATTATTAAAGCATACAACGCATATATCTCAGTACGTACCCGTATTGTAGGTACACAAGCGTACTTATCAGTGGAAGCATTTCAAATGGAATGCCAATCAAAGCATAATGTAATCAGCTCATGTCCTACTTTCTGTACTGTACTCTTGACCCGTTGTTCCATAAAACAAAAACGTGATACCTTTAGATAATTTTTGTATTCATATTTTATATTCACGTTGCTTGACTCGCTAATGCACGCGTTCCATTATCACTAATTATTTTTTTAGAACTTCCTCAACCTACCCAGGTTAGAACCCGGCGATAACTTCGTGTTGTGTTGACCAGTGGTGAGTAGGGTAGCCAGAGCTCACTGGAGAATTTATGCTGTCAGTGGGAAGACAAAAGGCTTGTCCTGCTTTGTCTTCTACTGACGGCATAGAAACTCTGTACTTACAGGGTTGGCAGCGCGACTGTGACTCCTCTGGTGTTACAAACGTCCATAGGCCACCGTAACCACTTTCCATCAGGTGGGCCGTGTGCTTGTCTGCCAACTAAGTGGTACAAAAGAAAACCCAGGTTAAAAGTCTACCTGTTAACTGGGTTAATTATCAAGAATCGTGGTCCACTCTTGCAAGGAGTTTGTAAACCTTTTTTGCGGTCCTTCCTAGCGGCCCACTGTTTTATTTTTCAATTCGCTCTTGGGAATGACCCAATGATGAAGAGCGAATTGAAAACCATAAGGTAGGTACTGAAACAATACTGAAACGGAAATATTTGTCCCATAAGAATTTAAGATAGGCATGCTATGATGTGCAGTGTAGTAAGTTAGAGTCATGCAGATGCCACGACCGGTATATAGTTCATTCACTTGCTTTGTATTAGGTAGGTACCTATTCTATATTCTTAAACCAGACTGCGGATTCTAGACGTTATGTGAACTCCCTAAATACATCACATAAGTATAATATATAGCCAAGTTTAAGTTAAGGTACAATTTACTCGTCGTATGAACGTCGCCGGGAAGCATTGGATGCGGGCTGCTTTAGATCGGTCATTCTGGAGGTCTGTGGGAGAGGCCTATGTTCAGCAGTGGACTGTGTGTGGCTGACATGATGATGATGATGATGATGATGATAATGACAATTTACTCGACTTTCCCCTTCGTCAAAATCCCATACATTCGTCATTCTATTCGACAATACGCTGGTCAACGAATTTACACTTGTCTAGGGGGGCTGAATCCTTACTCAGCAACGCCACGCAACGGGATATAGAACACGATGATGGTATTTCCGTCCAATTGAGCAGTCCGACTGGGGAAGTAGCTCCGCTCTACAGAATAGCCAGAGCTTACTGGAGAGTTTTTGTGCTGTCAGACCAAAGACTTGTACTGCTTTGTCTTCTACGCTGGCGACACAAAACTCTCTGTGCTTACAGGGTCGACAACGCGACTATAAGTCCCCTGGTGTTGCACACGTCCACTTTCCATTAGATGGGCCGTGTGCTTGTCTGCCACTTAAGAGGTTTAAAACAACACTGTAATGCGTGTTTTTTTGATTGATGATTAGCAATACGAGTAAAACCTTATAAAAATATTTGATAAGTATTCCATATGGAACTGGATGTGGAAGGCGGAGGATCGGAGAACATGGCGCACATTGGGAGAGGCCTATGTCCAGCAGTTTACTGCGGTGGGCTAATTGATTGATTGATTGATTCCATATGATCTTTCGAAACAAAACCTTCCAATATCTTCGTGAGGCTATTGAACTTTCAGAATCCCAATCACACTACCAAGTTTGATTCGTTTTCTGAAATTAATACCTATTTATAAATTTTCGTAACTATATTTTGAAAACACACATTTTTAAAACTTATCTTTACTGAATCGGTATCTTAATGGAGATGACAGAGGCGACGGAACATTTTGCGGTTAACGAATTCCCTCAAAAAGTGATTCACAAGTTACACTTTACCCCAGATAAATTATGTAGGCTAACCCAAAACATAGGTCACTGACCTACTCGTCATTATATTACATTAATATAGGGGTCAATAATGTTAATCGTGAGGAATATCGGCGCAGTCGGCTGTTATTGAGAATATTGAGGACACACAAAATAAATAACTACGGGTAGGTTGGATACCTACGGTATTTTATTGCAACTGGTATGTACTCGTATCTACATTCGAATAACAACGAAATAGGTTTTTAAGTGCGTTTTCTAGTTTCTTACCACTAAGCCTAGTTACTAATTACTCCCGACACAAAGGAACTAAAGTATTATTTTACCTTCACCCAGATCCTCCATTCTACTAAACTACTGTGATACCACAGACAATGCAAAATTGGTATTAAATTTCAGACTTTATCACTTTAGTTTTAAAGTCCAAAATTATATGAAAAGAGTTTAGTTATACTTTTTATACACTCTGCAAAAAGCCTTTTTTTTATATTTGGACTTTAATCGTATTGCATTGAACTCTAAAATTAAATGGATTTATGGCAGTGTCCATGGTATTATAATGGTTTTGCTTTTGCAGAAATGAGGCCCAGTTTCGTTAGTTATAATTTACAGTTATCAGCATTCATTCACCTTCATTTACCTCCATAAAGATCAAAACTAGAAATATAGGTCTTTGCCGGGTTTAAATCGCAAATAAAAAAAAATCTTTCAACGTTTTGCTTTTAGGGTTCTATATCAATTACAGCCAGTCCTATCCACCTGACGCATTGTCTGTCAGTCCATCTGTATGTCTGACTTTGTACCAGTCAAGTCCGTTCATGAAAGCCATTTTATTTAGATGTAATTGGTACTATAGGCTGCTAAAAAGACGGCGTTATTTTGAATAACTAATAATAATTTAGATATCTACCTTTTGTATGTAGTGCTACGTCTGTTTTAAAAAATACACCATGTAGTTATATTATGTATGTACTGACACTGTAGATAGGTTATTTTCAAATTAACAAAATACAAAATATATTACGTCACAATAATTCCAGTGTCTTAAAAATAGGAATATTAAACTTTTTTCCCTTCAGAAATAAAGTAGGTAATTAACATTTTTTGAACATTAAATATACCAAATTATATTCTTGAATGTTTAATCGTCTAATTACGGAACACATCACTATGCGGGCTTCGCCACATCATCTCAAAAGAGTTAGGTATATACCTAATGGTAATTTCATGAAAACTTTAAACATTGGTTTATTTAGATCTCTACAATTTTTAGAAAATATAATATTTCTCGTTCTGCATCCTTAAAACTTATATTATGTCATCTATGTACTTTTGAAAATTAAAAGTTTGATCTCCTGTTTCGTGCCCTTTTTCACCTGCTCACCGTGAACGCGAAAGGCCAACAGTACTAAATTCCTTATACTAGTTAGGGTGCAACTTCAATACAACTACGTCATACCTGTAGGAATGCGGCTTTGTACTGTGTACTTTAAGTTTCGAAACTCCAAATCCATCTTGGATCAGCTGAAACAAGAGAATAACATTTTTTTAATCTAGAGACACAAATATTAATAAACAAATAATAATGATTAATAATAATAATGATACCTTTATAAAAAAAACACGCTGTAGGACATTTAATAAATTATGAAATATTCGATATGCTGTGCGTTTGATGCCATTGAAATAACATACTGTTCCATAATGTTTTCATACCAATTACCAAATTCTAAAAATTCTCTGACATCCAATATTGCGTTAGTAGTGTAATTATATGTGCTTACATTATTACTATACTTTTTTCGAAACATCAAATAGATAGATGTATTTAGTCCATCTATTCAATAAATAAATACCTAATTTAAATATGTTTATTGAAAACTGAAAAATGAACTTTAAAAAAAAATATTAAGGAATTTTAATATTGATATAGGTACCTCCTTTGTTGGAGGTGGAAACGAAATTTTAACAATATATTACACACACAATATACAATATATAGATTATGCGTATTTAATGTTTACTCGCAATGCTTTCCCAACCAATGGTCTACCTAGGAATTGCGGCGCAACAATGAATGGGGTTTTCTTAGCGGTGAATACACATACTTGTTTTCTTACAACACTGTTAAGTAGGTGATATGAAAATGATGAAAAATTTGCTAACATTAGTCAGGTAAGAAGCCAATTTATCAAAAATATCATAAATAATAAATAAATGGTCAATTTTAATTACATGAAAAAACACAAAAACAACCTTGACGTTATTACAATAATAAATTAATTAGAGTACCTAATAGTAAAAGTATGTCAAGAATAATTTTCATAATTGTCTTTTAGTAGTTTTAGATATGTAGCCAATTTTATCATTGTCAAATTTGTCATCTAATTAGTCAGATATATTACAATTTCATTTATTTATTAAAATATAGTTAAAATCTTCTTGAAGTTATCCACTTTCATTTCCTTAAGATCTTTTGGCTGTGTGTTCTGTATAATTAGTGTTTTATGTGGAATACACTTTTTTACATTTAACAGTTAAGTTTAGGTTTCTGTTATTCCTAATAGTAACTGATTAATAGTTTTAGTTTGGAACTACTGACATATCTATTTATGTCATTTAGTTATATTAATTAATATGAATCAGTTACCTACCTAATTAGATATGATACCTAAGTAGATAAAGTGATCTAAGTAAGTAGATAAACTGATCAAAGGTTAAAATGGAAATAATCCGACAGTGTGAGTTATCTTGAGCTTAAATACAATTCATAATGAGTTAATAAGTAACAATAATGAAAACTAAAAATAAACTAGTAATTCGAGAAATTTCGAGAAAATAACATTTTCATTAGTAGGTAGGTAGGTAGGTAGGTAGGTATTGTTTAGTCTAGGTACACGCCCTACCAAGACTTTGTCAAGTTCTTCTCTTCTCAAGTGCACGTGATTACTTCACAATTAATAAATGTATTAAATTTTCGCGTTCCTGAATACCCAAGAAAAATAACCTCACGCTTGATCTGTACGTTTCACGTTCTTCTAAGAAGTTATTTTTATTATAATTATTATATACATAATACATCAGTGACATACGAGATAACATTGCTCATTTATTATTCAATCATTAATATTAATAATATTTAATAACAATGGAGATCGTACGGGTAAGTTTAAATATTATGAAAGCAGAGGCCAACATTCGCACAGTAATTTACTAAAACGAATGCCCCTTCGAACTTGTTGAATCCATAATACATTGTAGTTAACATTACAAATTTAGCATTAAATGACGGAAATCCATTGTTAAATAATATGAGGTAATCAATTATTTATTAGATGTATATGTAAAATAATAATTTGACAGTGAAAATTATTACCAAACAAAGGATTCATCAAATTCGCATTCTCAGCAAACCGATTCTAAAAATTACTTGATTATCGTAGTAGGAATAAATAGTCAATACATTCATTGCGATATCATTTTTCATATCAATATTGTACGTATGTTATCAGCTAGTTGAGAGAAGTCTCTCGACTTCTCTGATTGATTGTCCGTATCTAACAAATGAAGAATTTGACCGGCAAATGACTAAATGTAAATAAAATAAATCTACATATATCAGACTAAAATAAAAATTATTGTAATGCATAAGTTATTTGATAAGTAATCTTCTTTTTGACCGCAAATATTTATCGCGAAGCATTGATAAGATGATTAGTTATTATTTTTGTGCTCTCGGGCTGATAAAATCTTTGATGATGCACTATAAAGAATTATAAATTAAATAAGAAGTAGAAAATTAAAATTCAGTGTTATTTTATGCGATAATAGTAAATTAGATAATATTTAGGTTTATAATTCTTGCAGCGGTTGTTGCTATTAACTAGGTCATATCGACATCATTAACAATTATTAGGTCAAGATGATGATTCTCGCCTACATTTCCGTGTATAATTAGCCGGGAGAAACCATGTGTCATGTCTAGTGTTTGCAAATAACGATATCGTGTTTTCATTATGAGTGAACTGTATCTAAAAAATAAGAGGTGGCCTATGACAAGAAACTTCCTTCAACTTTTTACAGCAGAGAGCATTTTTTAGTAATTTAGTGCTAGTATCGTAGATAACCGTAGTATCAAAACGATTATTATAATGTTAACGATTAGCATGCGAAGGTTAATTGGGGATAATTAAAACACGTATAAAATGACAAATTTACTAATCTTATTGAACTGATTCTGGAGAAACAACTCTTTACCATGTACGTATCTCCTGTATGTATCCTATGTTTGGTGTGCAATAAAGACTACTTATCTCATCTTATCATTGTAAGAAAGTGGCATTAATATAAAGTTCAACAGTGAACGGATTGAGCTAGATCTTGAATGTCTATTTATCATTGTAAATGTATACTAAACGATCTTGACGACCCAAATGCAAAAAAGTAAATTACTACAAATTGTAGTCTACTGGTATGGGTAATGGACTGCCGAGACGATCGATCTCGGGTTCGATTCCAGGTTTTACCATGGCACACGCCAATTTTCTATGCTTTTCGAAGTTATGTGTGTATTTATATTTATATGTGCCCGGTTAATGGCAATAGGCTCTCCACTTATTACATTGAGACCTAAACATAAAGTGGCGAAATGTGAGTGCTAGCACCTCTGCCTACCCCTTCGGGGATATAGGCGTGAGTTTATGTTATGTTATGTTAGGTAAATGACGAATTATTTTAAACAGTTTTATCATTTCATATATTTGCATTGCATATCATTTGACGTAGATTTCATTTGTATTTGCGATATTAAATTAAAAAATGCCGAATTATTTTCTGGACACATTAAATATTTCTTCCTTATTCATATCTATATCAAAATTTCCGATTCGAAAACATCCCAAAGCGTAAATAGCCCCCTATTCTTTAACATCGTCATTAATCAATTACACAGTTTGTATATAACACTTATAATGTCAATTGCCTTGCTAAAGAAAAACACGACGATGTTTCTTAATACCTAGGTCAAGATCGGTCATTGAACGGACAGTGTCAAGTTTGTCTACTTTTACTTCCTCGAGCACATTCTGACATTTGACTTCACTTTCATTGAATTTCCCTTTTATAGCTAAAAGATCGGGAACGAATTAATACAATTCTTGAGATCGCTAGGTCATATTTCCTTGTACGTTAAGTAATTTACGATATATGTAGACTTGACCTTTTTATTGTAAACAGTGAAATGTCACACGTTGTCATCATTTCAATCATCATCGAAGCGTCGAAAATCTTCCATAGCTTAGTGTTGAACGAGACCCCTTTGCGTTTGAGAGGTCCTGGGTTTCGAATCCGGGCCATTTCAGTGTCGTAGTGTAGTGTCGCACTCTTATTTTAAGCAATTTTGCTTAGGGTTAGTGGGAAATGTTGATTAATAATATGCAAAAAACAACAGCAACAATCTCGATACGTTTATTTCGTACGTTTATTTCTGTAGATATATTATTTGATGAACCATCAAATAATATATCTACAGAAATAAACCTTGCACAGACTCAATCTACCATTTCAAATTGTACAAAATGCCTTGTATTACAGTATCGGAACATTAATCTAAGAAAAAAAATTGTTAATAGTTCATTAAAAGCAAAGGTTATTTGGTAGGTATTTTTGGGTACTGTAAGTCTAGCTTTTCTTTTTATTTTTTGTTATTTGGTTGTATTATTTCATTCATAGTAATATTACTAATGTAGTCTGGGAAAAGGCTATGAGGATGATGATGAGAAAGCAATAAAAATGTTGTAGAAAGGAATAAAAGAAAGTTCTCCGCTTCTATCGCACAATAACAGTAGTTTTATTGGTCAAGCCCTAATAATAGAATGTATAGTATTTAAATTTAAACATGTTATTAATGTATAAAAGATAAGCACCAGTTATAAAAAAACATAGATTGAGTTTATGTATCCGCATCGTTCTTTTTATATACCAATAATGATTTTTAACAGTTTTTATACGATAAAGCATAAAAGTAATTTAAAATTAATCTTGCATTCGATCCCAATGTCGAAGTTATGACAATCGACAAAAGAAATAGGGTCTAAATTTTTTCTCTATATAAAGGTGCAACCGTATCTCCTTTGCCACATGACTTCCAGCAGAGGAATATATCTTGTAACAATACACCTTCGTGCGCACCTACATCGAGTATGGTACTATATAGGTATTTAAACTATCATGGTCACTGACATCAGTTCTGATATCAGAATAAACGGGATATTTACCATGTTTCATTATTTTGAGTTTCCGATATTTCGGCGCTGTTGCAAGCACCATGATCACGGAGGAACTGAAGTAGTGGCGGTGAACAAAGAAAAAGTTTTTTCTTCTAGGAGTAATTATATCGATCTACCCTCTTTCGAGTTCTTTTACTACGCGTATCTGCACTACTATTGGTTTCACTCTCACTACAAACTCGAACCCGATCTCGATCACGTTCACGACATACGATGCTCACTGTATCCACTCGCGATTTTGTTTTAGCTTAAACTCAAAATAATGAAACATGGTAAATATCCCGTTTATTCTGAGTATGGCACTAGTTCATTATCTACGAAAGTTAAAACTTGAAACGAGGAGGGTCAGATCGAGAGAAATGGCCCTAGATCGACTGCGGTGCGAGAAGGGAGAAAACTAGAGCATGTATCATAGAAACATTAAAGACAAGATTCTTCGCAGGTTGTTGTGAAAAAAAATATCATACCTCGTGAAGGTGAACTTCGTTATAAAGGATAGTCAATAATTTTAATGAAACATGTTGTTCAAAATAAGAAGATACGTGTTGCTTTTTTCATGTTTTTAAGGATAAGGATAAGGGCAAAATGTGATCGCGGGGTCTACTATTGTTCATAGAACAACAAGTGAATTTTATGCTTTCAAAAGCTGTGAAATATTTTTTTTTTTTTAAATGGCAAATGAATGTAAGTAAGGATATTAAAAGCATGAATTTAAAAAAAATAATTAGGTAATGTAGCGGTTGAAATGACGTAAATGTATGTACTTATGATTTAAATGCTTGCAATTACTGTTAATTACTAAGAAGCGGTGTCGAACGAATTATCTAATATTTTATTTACATCCACAACAAAAAGCACGGAGCGCCACGGCAATATTTACTTGAGTGTGGATTTAATAGTGCGTAGTGCAACGAAGAAAACATAGTTAACATAAAAGATTTTCAAAACATTTTTACTAATATAAATTTTAGGTATTGTATAGCAACTTAACCGGTCCTTGCGCATGACAATACATGCTGTCTAATGGTTCCTTTCATTGTTATGCGGACGACAGTACCAGGGACACATATCACACGGGCCATGCAAATATCCCTCGGTCCGAGGTGGTGGAGTATCGCGAACAATTTGTGTCCGAAATCGAGACTACTCAACGACGCTAAGGTCTCCCTCTGCTACCGAAACCCGATAGAAGTAGATGTTTATAGGAGTTTTATAGGAGGTAGGACACGGCGGTATTTCCGCCCAATTGAGCAGTCCGACTGGGGAAGTACCTCCGTCCTACAGAATACCGCGGTTATAATAACTTCGTGTTGTGTTCCCAGCGGTGAGTAGGGTAGCCAGAGCTCACTTGAGAATTTGTGCTGTCAGTGGGATAACTAATGGCTTCTCCTGCCTTGTCCTCTACATTGACGGCACAGAAACTCTGTGCTTACAGGGTCGGCAGCGCGAGTGTGGCTCCTCTGGTGTTACACACGTCCATAGGCCACGGTTACCCACTTTCCATCAGGTGGGCCGTGCGCTTGTCTGCCACATACCGGTATAAAAAATAAATGATCCGAAGCATGAAATAGCGTTGAATCGAATAGAGTATTTATCTATTCGATTCTACGGTCTATGCATTGAAATTATTCACGTCATACAAATATTTTGCTACTGATATCGGTTAGTATATCTAGGAACCCGCCAGTGCCGTCAGTCTGTATATAGCTTTGGTAATAACTAACACGTTGAACGTTAGAAAAAGACAATTTATACTATAGACTTTCAACCACGCGTTTAAATAAATATACAAGAAGTAAATAAGTGAATCTATAAAGCTATCACACTCTTAGAAGTTTTGTTAGACGATTACTTGTGATAACTGAAACGAAACATGGAAATAAAGTAAACAAGTAAATTTCTCCAGAAATTTCAACTAAAGGGCGCACCTTCAAAATCCTTTTTGTGATATAAAATACTTAAATAAAGATGTCGAAACCGTTACTTTTTGAACAATCCATAAAAAAACTGGATATTCTTTTTCGCTATTCAGGCATGAATATTAAAAACGAAATCATTACACCATCAGATGCATTCAAACACCGTTGGTTATACATCTTAAATTTCCTCTGGGTCCTATCTGCTACAATCGCATCAGTATACTACATAATTGTAGGTATAGCTAACGGGAAAAATTTCATCGAACTCACAAGCGTTGCTCCATGCTTAACTTTCACAATACTCGCAATGATCAAATCTCATTTTCACTTCATAAACGAAGAATATGTGAAAGAACTACTAACTTTTCTAAAAGAATTAGAAGTTAAAATGATTTCGGATGAAGATAACGGAGAGAAAAAATCTATTACTGATAAAGAAACTGGTTTTTTGAATAACGTTATCAATATACTGTATATATTAAACGGTTCAATGATTGTTGTTTTTAATGTGACACCTCTAATCATGATGGCTGTGGAGTATTTCATGACTAATGAGTTACAGCTATTGTTGCCATATCTAGATGTGTTTTCCTTCATTCCTTATAAACTAAAGTATTGGCCATTTTTGTACATACATCAGTTTTGGTCAGGTAAGATTTTTAAAGCTAGTTGATATATGTCATAGAACCTAAGAAATAAGACAATAATGAATTGATTCACGAACTGATTGCCTGCAATTTATTTTTCTTTTATCAAGCGAGATTCATATCCATCGTAAGTGCTTCTTCGTGAGTTCAGCTCTTCTTGATCTTCAGATCCATCCTAAAGAATTTCGATATTGTTCGAAAAAGAAAGTTAGAAAGAGTTCGAAATTGAAAGTTCGTATTTATAGTGCCTTTTTCTCTTTTCTCAATTCAGAATGCATCGTATTATTAGAAATGGGCGCTGCAGACTATTTATTCTTCACTTGCTGCACGTATATTCGACTACAGTTCAAATTGCTGCAATACGACTTCGAAAGGATTCATTCTAGAGTTCATTCAGGAGATATGTCTCAAAGAGCTGAAGAGCAAGATAAGTTTAGAGATCTGGTAAAATGGCATCAAGAATTGATATAGTATGAAAAACTTTTATAATTATCACATTCTTGTCTATAAAAAATAATTATTATTACTTCTTGTTTAATGTTAAAGTACATATTCGGTATGAGTGATGGTTGGTGATTTGGAGTCGGCCTTACATTTGTGACTTGATGGGTGTCGATCAAAAAACAGTACTCCAAGACCAATCTTATGCACAACTAGCTACTTACTTATGGATTAATAAAAAAATGCCACTAATCCAAGCGATCTAATTGCAGCACAACGGATATTTTAGAAAAAATCTACTCCAAGTCAACTCTAATGAACTTTCTGGCTAGTTCGTTGGTGATTTGCCTAACAGGGTTCAATGTTTCGGTAATTATTTTAGTATTTCTTGCAAACACTTCAACTAAGATAATAGTAAAGTGTTAGTGATTTAGAAGGAATCCTAGTCCTAATGGATTCCATTCATCAATGAATATGGGCCGGTGGTACCTAGAAACTTGACCAGCAAATTTATTTTTTTAATTTTATAGTGCGTTTGACGAATCCAAGACATATTACATTTCATGAATATCGGGAGTTATAACCGTTAGAACTCACGAAGTAGGGTACAAAAATATTCACAAAATCAACGAAAAAAGTTGAACAGTAAAATATTTACTAATCATTTTTATATTAGAATACATTGTGTCGTTATTTGATGTCTTATATTATGGTGTTCCTGAGAGGACAAAGTAAATATATTTTTATGAAAGGCTAAACGTGATCAGTAAATTAGAATTTTTTCAGCTTGTTTGGTCTTTGACATTCACATAAAGCTAAAAACTGTGTTTTACTTTTTGCACAGGTGGTGAATGATGTTGAGGTTATCATAACTTTCTTGATCTTCCTCTCCATGGGACTGATGCAGGTCTTCTTCATGTGTTTCTTTGGAGACCAGCTGACGAGTGCAGTAAGTTTTGTTTTATCAATATCTAAATGATTTATTTGTTTGGAGCCTCACCAAGGCTGGTGGGGCACTTATACGGCTTTTATGGAAGCACTAGTTAAAAGCCTGCGCTAGAGCCTGACCTGTAAATTTGCAGGTGTTCTGGTTAGTGGAGGAGGTTAGCTTGACGTTATTGATCTTGTTGGGGTCCAATACCACCTTTAAGGCGGCCTCAAAGGCGGTATGTGCTTTAAACAATTTCCATTATTATAGAGCGAGGAGCTTACCAGCGCAGTATACAGCAGTCAATGGTATTCAGCCAGAAACTGTTTTCAGCGACAATTGCTCATTGTACTAACTCGGTAAGTAAACTGTTTATTTTCGTGATCGTAAGCCCGACTCACTTAAGCTACCGATGCTACCTACACGATGAATATTAGAGATCATATACTTTTATACAAGAGCTACGTACTTAGCATTTTTATTTAATTTCCTTAAAGTTTGGACCTGGTCTATAAAGGTAAAAACGAGTAACTGTGTGTGTGTGTGTGTTATTATGATAGAAGGTGGAAGGACGACCTCATTAAGGTCGCTGGGAAGCGCTGGATGCGGGCTGCTTCGGATCGGTCATTCTGGAAGTCTATGGGAGAGCCCTATGTTCAGCAGTAGACTGTGTGTGACTGATAGGACGATGATGATTGTAATACGGTTCAAACTCCAAGTCATAGGGGTACGCAGTCAAAATTCGTAACCACCCACTCACACATTCATCACACACCATCTCATCAGTTGTAAGCCTGCTGAATCACGAACGTAGCTCTACCGCCCACTTGACCGCTCTGGGGAAAGTCATCTCCTACTTGGAGGGGTAACGATAGCCACTTCGTAGGAAATGAAATCTCGGACTTCGAATGCAACCGCGATTGGCGCTCGGGTGAGAAAACAGAGAAAACTATAGGTGCCATATGAATATTAAAGTAAAATAGTAAACACACTCTTGTCGACAACAATTTTACTTTTTTTTTCTGTTCAGAGCCCAGAAACCATGCAAATTGACAGCGGCAGGGTTTGCAGACGTCAACCTACGAGCGTACATGCGGGTTAGAATAACTTGTATTTACTTTTCCTCTATGAATATCCCTATTTATAAAATAAAATTTAACTGGATATTATTAAAATCCTACTTCCTACAAATTATTCTAAATGTGAAAGTTTTTGAAGATTGTTGAGAAGTGTGAAGAAGATGATGAAGATGTTGACAATTGCGCGTGATTGAGTAACAAATATCTAGTTTGTTATTGCTCGGGACATATATTATCTTGGATCTAAAATGTGCTCAAAATCTGCTCTATACGCGTAGTACAAGATTTTTACAAGTTTCTACTGTACACGTTTCTTGGGTGTCTTTTGTGGATAGGTCTGGGTGCTATTGCGGTTGTCGAATTCCAATTCATAATAACATATAACATAAACTCACGCCTATATCCCCGAAGGGGTAGGCAGAGGTGCTAGCACACACATTTCACCAAACATAGATAATTATAAAATAATACGCGCGCGCCAGGGCATCGTTTGTCGCCCGATGTAAGTCAAAGAAACGTTCCCTGGGGTATACTCAATAACGCTCAACTGACAAGACTTCTTTACTGTCTGACGCATCGCTACCTAACTTATCCGAACCGTTGGAGGGTATATTAATCAGGGTACCTGGCATGCCCAAAACGCTTGAGCGGTTAATGAAAAGTAAATTGAAGGAGTTGAATTATATAGTGTAATAAAATATATTATATTTATCCACAGGTTTTAAGTACTTCATGGTCGTACTTCGCGCTACTACAAACGGTATACGGACGATAGTGACTATTTAGTAACATTCAACTTTAGTGACTTCTGCCTAATCGAATACTAGAACTAGCAATTAAAAGATATTGTAAGGGGTACCACACATCAAAGTAGCAAGCTACAGCAACACAGCAAGAGATGTCAAGAAGCATATGCTGTATAAATGTAGGGTACCTATTTGCTGTGTGCATGTTCCCTTATTCTATAAGTTTCCCGGTTTCTATTTAGCTGTGAAGTCAAAATGAGTTAGTTGAGGTAGTTTCAAACTTCAAATTTTAAGTTTATGGGCAAAATAATTTATATTACAAGTACATATCACTTATATTGTTTATGACTATACACTGACCACGTGTACGTACTATTTTCAGGTCAAAATATTATGTTCTGGTCAATTATGATTATGACAAAAAAATATACGTCAGAAACTTAAAACTAAGTATTTGGTGACATTTACTTTAAGTTTCAGTACCTACTTACTTTTTATTATGTTCTCATGGACGTAACTTTGTATGACTTCTTAATAGTTAATTCTTTAAACTTAAACATTATGCAATTTTATCATTTGATATTATAATGTGATTAGGTTATCTGTAGCTATATATTATAATGTGATTAGGTTATTGTAGCAAAAAAAACCGCGGTATCCTAGTGGTATGGGTAATGGACTCCTGAGACGAGGTCTCGGGTTCGATCCCAGATTTTACCATGGCACACACTAATGACTTTTCGATACTTTTCGAAGTTATGTGTGTATTTATCGCAGGTTTATAAGTGCCCGGTTAATGGCAATAGGCTCACCACCTATTACATTGGGACCTAAACATAAACTGGCGAAATGTGGGTGCTCGCACCTCTGCCTACCCCTTCGGGGATAAAGGCGTGAGTTTATGTTTATGATGTAGGTTATCTGTAGGAAAAAGTTTAGTATTGTAACTAAAAGTGTTGCAAGTAGGCTTCTAAAACAAAATAGTTGTAGTAAGAATTATACTTTCTATTGATAATGATCTTGAGCGCAAACGCAAGTCGGCGCTGTTAACGATCTACAACTTTCCCTCAAGTAAGTTGTAGATACCAAGTAAATGGCCATCAAGGTTTTAACGTAAAACCAAGGACAACTTAATTTTATATCATGAGCGCTAATTCTCGCTAACATTATTGCATATCATGGAACGCGGAAGTTTAAAAGATAGTATAGAGTAGAATTTTATTTATCAGATGATTTCATAGTGTTTATATAATACTAACTTCACGTTTAAGAAACATTAGTAGTAATCTTAAAACAATCGAGTTTATTTTAAAAATTCAATGACATTAAACCCACCCAAAGATAAAATATTGTCTAATTAAAATAGTTAGTTAAGTAAGAATTATGAATGTTTCTTTTGGTTATGAAGTAATTTTAAACACATATTTAATTAACATAACAAATGTTACAGAAGTTGTCATTTGTATATAATCTATTTTTTTATCTAGGACAAGCCAATTTGACTTCACCTCGCCTGATGGTAAGCTAAAGGTAAAGTCTCGGGAAAGAGGTTCACCATTATAGACACTAAGTAATGTTACAATGGTGGCACTTAGTTTGGCGGCCTCATAGGATTCTTTTTCCCTTAAAGGACACGGGATTGTAGGAAGAAGGAAACACGTGAGCTGGTAATGAATTCCAGGTCTTAGTGGTGCATTATGGCACCAATAGTAATACACTAATTACTATTGGTGCCATAATAAAATAATAGATGAAAATAAATGTTTGTTGGTTTATTTCTTTATATTTTATGCTTGATGCTATTGTGTTAAAAGCTAATGAAGTAATTGCTTTGCACATGCGCGTAACTATAGTACAGTTTTTGGATCCAGTAAGTGACACTACATTGAGTGAGTAATATAATACATAACAATAGCATAACATACAACAGCATAACATTTATTGCTTTTTTTAGAATGGATTCATGTCGGTTGTGTGGCCAGCATCAGATCGATCGATTTAAATTGTATTATTGTCCGAACTAAATGTGTGAACGCAACAACAAAACAATCAGTCAACAGAACGAGAGAAATACCGAGGTATTAACATCATTTTGAGTACTTTGCATGTCAAGATGAAGATACTTACTGTACCCATTTGCAAACTTTCGATTGCATGCAAGTCCTTGTCCCACGCCTCGGTCGTGATTAAAAATATCTTTATTCATTTAGGTCACAATGTACTTATGAAGCATATGTAGCATATGTAATGCTACGTCCGCTATAAAAACAACACAGATAAATATAAATGAGTAACGGACGACCGCCAAACTAGGCCAGCGAGTAGGACTGTAGCCTAACCTATGACCTATTAGCTGTGAACGTTGGCGTACTTAAAAAATAAGTAAAATTGTTTTATTGATTGAAATTGTTTTATCATCCGAACTAAAGGTGTGTACCAAATATCAGTTATCAATAATCATACATACATACATATGAGCCATAGAGTTATTGACCAATTTTTTTTTTTTTTTTTTTTTTTTTTTTTTTTTTTTTTTTTACGTGCGCAAAATCCCCACGGATACCTCCCCACCGGAGCCGGTGGAGGAGGTTATGTCGGACTCGAACCGACTAAAACGCACGCCGCCTGTGGGTCGTTTCGGTTGCCGAAGGTGAGGTTGACAGGCATATCCCTCGCACCCCGGCCGACCCAGGGCCATCTCTCACGATCTGGCCCTCTTCTCGGGTGTGGGGACCACAGAGTCCCCAACTCGACCCCGGAAACGGGGAGGCGCGCCACGCGCGCCGCCGCCGCGGCCTGCTTCTGCAAGAGTGACAGGCGGCTTCACCTGTCACCCCCAGGCCGGCGCTCATGGGGGGCGGAGGTCGTTCATCGACCTCCGACGCCCGAGTTGCCTTCGTGCGCGGGCAGCTTGTCTAGCGATGAGTTATTGACCAATTTGCCGACACAAGTATAATTGGTGTGATTATTGATTAGTCTGATTACTACTCTTACTTTTGACTTTGATTTTTAGTTTCCCTTTTGGCTCTCAGTTCAAATTTAGTTGTAATAATGTTTTTTCATTTTTATTTATAAGCAGCCAATGCATTAAATATTGCATTCTAAATACAAAATTGTCTGTGTATATCTATGGTCAATTCGTGGACAATTGTGTTGGTTACATGGTTGATAATCTGTTTTAGTTTTTAAGAATATTTGTTTAAGACTTTATCATGTAACTGTTTTTTGTCCCCAATAAATAAATAAATAATCACGCGTTTATCCCTGGAGGGTTAGGCAGAGGTGAATTAACACCCACATTTCACCAATAATTGTATGCGGTCCCACGTAATAGGGGGTGAGCCTATTGCCGTATTCCGGGCACTATTGTTGACTCGAGCCATTCATCTGAGGCTGAGTCTGGGCTGTATATATCTATCTGATGTTAAACAGCCCTATCCCTTAGTTGCCTTGTACGTTACCGCATGGGAAGAGATGGGGTGGCCTTAATTCTACTCTTCCGGAAACCACGCGGCAATAATCAGTCGATAGGAAAAGGTTAAAAATAAAAATATAGAGGTAACGTCATCTATATCAAAGGATTATTATAGATAGCTAAACTGTCCACGGACTTCTGCAGCCCACTGTACATCGAAACACTTAGAGTAATTAGACTACACAAATATACATATTCATCCGTATAAATATTTGCACTGAGCGGGAATCTAACCCTCGACATCCGTCGTAGTAGTCGACCGCTCTACCGCTCTATCGCTGCGGTAACACACAGACTACCTATTAGTTACTAATATAAGGGGAAATTACATTCCTACGTTATCGTTTCAATCAGTTGTAGTAGTAATTATTTCACCAAAGCCACCATTATTTCAGTGAGCAATCATAACCAAGGTCAAACGTGCGGGGTCAAATCGTAAGCCGAAAACCGCAATGTGTTGTGGTTACGCACTAACCCGTAGTGCGCGTAGGAATCTTAACTAAGGGCACAGGCCTAATGGTTTATTGGTACTATACCCAGTCTGTATAGTGTATACGGGTACACCTAGTAGGTATGTTAGGTACAACATGTTTACAAATACTATCTTTCTAGCTATTAAAATCTTTCCGGGGACGAGTTGGGGACTCTGTAGTCCCCACACTCAAGACGAGGGCCAGATCGTGAGAGATGGCCCTGGGTCGGCCGGGGTGCAAGGGATATGCCTGTCAACCTCACCTTCGGCAACCAAAACGACCCACAGGCGGCGTGCGTTTTAGTCGGTTCGAGTCCGACATAAACTCCTCCACCGGCTCCGGAGGGGAGGTATTCGTGGGGATTTTGCGCACGTTAAAAAAAAGGTAATAAATTCTTCAATGACAATATCAGATTATTTTTTTAATTAAATCGTATAAATCATATATGATGCACTATTTTATTTTTAAATGAAATTGAACTTAATTTTCTGATAGGGAATTTAGATGTAGTAAAATATTCATAAATTAGATACAATAAAACTAAAATAACTATTATACAACTTATAGCTAAGAATAATTAAAATGCGTCGTGGAATTCCTTCGCATCCCTCTTGTGGTAGCGCTGCCAGAAAACTGGCAGCATTGCCACGTTGTATGGCAATGCTTAGAATATAATATTAACTATCTCTATTTCATTTTTTTATATATTGTATAGTTAGCATCATAGTTATGTATAATGTTTTTAGTAATTGCGTATATTTTTGCTGTATATTATAACAGCATTTATTATGTACCTAAACTGAATAAGAAAACAGGTAGGTAATATTATTTTCGTAGTGTGGAAAAATATTTTATTTAGAAGTGGAATAATATTGCTATTTACCTCTTTCGATTGTATATTCAAGCGCTTACGTATACTTACTTTTTTTTATACCACTTTATTGACAGACAAGCACACGGCCCACCTGATGGAAACTGGTTACCGTAGCCTATGGACGTTTGTAACACCAGAGGAGTCACAGTCGCGCTGCCAACCCAGTAAATACAGAGTTTCTGTGCCGTCAATGTAGAAGACAAAGCAGGACAAGCCTTTATAGTCTTCCCACTGACAGCACAAATTCTCCAGTGAGCTCTGGCTATCCTTCTCACCGCTGGGAACACAACACGAAGTTATTATAGCCGCGGTTTTCTGTAGGGCGGAGGTACTTCCCCAGTCGGACTGCTCAATTGGGCGGAAAAACCGCCGTGTCCTACCTCCTAATTACTAGGTATGTAGTGAGTTTTTAAGTAGAGAGATACTTCTAAACGTAATGGAAAATCGATAGTGTTTAAAATTGCTTAAGCGTCTATGTTTAATTCCTTTAAATAAATAATTACGGCCATCGATCGAAGCCCGATCTAAAAATGAACAAGACAAGATTATTGTCCTGTCAATTTTTATCAATCAATTAGCCCATCATAGTCCACTGCTGGACATAGGCCTCTCTCAATGTTGGGAGGCTTTGGCCTACTGTTTCCACGCTGGCCAGACGGGTTGGTGAAGGGTTCTATTTCGAGTTTTCCTTCTCTCGCAGTGATATCGTCTGCTTATTTTTCCATTAGTCGCCTCTTACGACACCCTACAGATGAGATGGGGTGGTGGGGTTCTTTCTCCGTCAATACATTTACCGTAAATTTTTGTATCGGGGGAAATTAATATGGCTGCGCCGCTAAATTTATTAAAGTGTGTTGATCATCTGTGAAAGTCAATTAACCAAAAAAAATCTATAGTTATTTTCTCGAATGCTAACAATAATTCCAATGCTATGTTTCAGTGGAAACTTGAATAACTGTCCGTTATTTTCTAAAACAACGTATTTTATTATCGCCTGCAATAAATATTTATGCTCGCAGAACTTGTCGAGCAAAACCGCCTTGGAGATCTCTCTCGAATTGCACGCTTTCACAAGTTAGTCAAAGTAGGTACATATTATAACTAAGCTCATGTTCAGTGTACTCCTACGCACATTTCTAAACACACCATGAAATGTTTACGATGCTCAGTGTTATTGTCACTACCCATGGTGGATGGAAGCAGCTTGACCCCTTCGACTCGTTGCAAAGACGGGCATTGAGGCTGGTTGGCAATCCCATACTCACACGTAGAGTGAAACCTCTTAACCTTAGGAGGGATTTAGCCTCACTGTGTGTGTTCTACCGCCTATACAATGGTTTGTGCTCAGATGATGCCCGTAGCTACATTCTATCATCGCACCTCTCGCCATAGGCAGGGAATTCATCCCCACACATTGCAACCTGAGACGGTGCGCACTGTGCGGTATGAAAGAAGCTTCATCCCACGCACACTCAAGCTGTGGAATGACCTCCCTGCTGCGGTTTTCCCAAGCGCCTACAATATGGGGTTCTTCAAGAGGGGCATCAGAAGGTTTCTTCATGGTCGGCAGCGCGAGTGTGACACCCCTGGTGTTGCATACGTCCATAGGCCACGGTAACCACTTTCCATCAGGTGGGCCGTGTGCTTGTATGCCAACTAAGTGGTATAAAAAAAAAACGGACAGAAATCAGGTTAAAGAGACCCCTCGCCACTACCTACCTATCATAAACACTACAGCGTTAGCTCCATTATTCGGGGCACGCGATTCTACATCTATAATAGGTGCAGCCCATTTACATAAAATTGCCGGGCTCAGGACTAATTCGTAAAAACCCTATAACCTGCGATAGCCTTTCAAACGTAAAAACCGCATCAAAATCACTGTATACTTGATTTGCGTCCATCGCGAACAAACAGACAAGAATTTCAAAATAGTTCAGTATCGTTAATACATAGGTTACACTAAAAGTTTCCGGAACTGGCCACTTACATAAACAATATTTAAAAATTTATTACAACATTTGAAAATAGAACTCTTTGGCTGTAGAATACAGTTTGTTTCATCTGACTGTCTTTTGTTTTTACCTTGTGGCGCCATTTAAAAAATTGTGTGTCTGCTTTCGTAGTATGATTTTCTACGATTTTAAGTGTAATTTGACGGCTCAACAGAGCATCGCTCGGCTTGAAACAGCTTTTGGCGATGAAGTTCCATGCAAGACGACTGTTTATAGCTGGTTTGCAGAATTCAAGCGTGGTCGTATCAATCTCAGTGACGAATCTCGCGATGGTCGGCCGTCAACCGCCGTGACCAACAAAAACATCGATGCTGTGCGCCGTATGATTGAAACAGACAGGCATGTGACCTACCATGAAATTCGCGCATCCTTAGAAATAGGCATGAGTCAAATACAATCAATCCTACACAAACATTTGTGAGAAAGCTGTGCTTGCGGTGGATCCCACATAACTTGACCGAGGATCAAAAAACGGACCGCGTCACTTGATGCAGTGCCATGCTTACCAGATTCAACGAAGGTGCGTCAAATTTGGTGTGGGACATAGTAACAGGTGACGAAACATGGATTTATTGCTACGATCCCAAAACAAAGCAGCAATCGAGCGTATGGGTCTTTCAAGATGAGCCGAAACCAACCAAAGTGGCGCGCGTGAAAAGTGCATCTAAGCGGATGATTGCTTCTTTTTTTAATAAAACTGGACACGTGGCTACTGTTGCTTTGGAAAATCGTCGTACTGTGAATAGTGACTGGTACACGACCATTTGTTTGCCGGAAGTTATTGACGAACTCCGTAAAAATAACCGTAAACGCCGTACCATCCTGCACCACGACAATGCTAGTTCTCACACGGCCAGACAGACAAACGACTTTTTGAAGGCGAAAAATGTAGAACTCATGAGTCATCCTGCATACAGTCCCGACCTGGCACCTTGTGACTTTTATCTGTTCCCAAAAATTAAGAACCAATTACGCGGCCAACGATTTTCATCACCAGAAGAGGCTGTCGAGGAGTATGAATAACACGTTTCAGAGGTCACCACAGAGGAGTGGCACAAAAGTTTTCAAAACTGGTTTGATCGAATGAAAAAGTGCATAGACGCCAAGGGAGATTATTTTGAAAAACAATAAATTAATTTTGTACCTTTAATAGTATTTTTTCATATTCATTCCGGAAACTTATAGTGCGCCCCACGTATAACATACTTAACCTAAGTTTTTTTTTTAATAAAATTTTAAGGCATTTAATATGCTATTTTTTATTTCTTTTTATTAATTAGTTCAGACAGGATTCCAACTCGCGACATTTCCCTTTACAGGGGGAGTGCTCTGACCACTGAGGCACTGAACCACTCCCGAAATCATAGAAATATTCCTATCCGTCTTACAGTGATGGTGGGACCCATCTACCGATACTCGTAAGAACTATCAGAAGCAATGAATGGCATTACAATCATTTTTAAACATTGATTTTTGATGACTTCGCCCAACCTATTGAATGTAATTTTAAAGCATTTAGTATGCTAACTATTCAAAAATATCATAAAAAACAATAAGCGAACCTTGGGCTCCAAAGTGCAAACCTTGAAATCGCTATGATGGTGAAATTAATAATTCAAGGGTTATTTTTTTATATATCTTATATATAAAATTCTCGTGTCACGGTGTTCGAACTTGAACTCCTCCGAAACGGCTTGACCGATTCTCATGAAATTTTGTGAGCATAATGAGTAGGTCTGAGAATCGGCCAACATCTATTTTTCATCCCCCTAAATGTTAATCCACCCCTAATTTTAATTTTTTATTTTTTAGGCAACATATTTTGTTTTTTATTTTTTATGACACAGCATACAAAAATACATACAACCCTAAATTTTCAACCCTCTACGATCATCCCCTATTTTTCTATCGCGATTTTTAACTTTCGATTATTAGTAAATCCCCGCTTCCCCGCAAACTTACATTAGTAAATAAGTTATTTTTGTTGAAATAAAAATACATGGCATAACAACGTTTGCTGTTTCAGCTAGTATATATATATAGAACACGTCAATTAGACTTCGCCTTGCCTGATGGTAAGCTGAAGGCAAAGTCTCAGAAAAGAGGGTCACCATTACTTACACATACCGTGTGACAATGGTGACACTCAGCTTGACGGCCTCACCATATGCTTTTTCACGCCCCGAAGAAGGAAACACGTGAGCTGGTAATGATAATAAATGGTAATGGTAATAGTTCAAAGGTCGGTATTTAGTATCTGTCGCCAAAATAATAGGGTTTCATAACTGTACAACGGTTTGTAACGCTCTAACCACTGAGCCACTGTCGCCACAAGACGGATATATGTGTAGAAGAATTTGGATGGCTTCAGGCGAAGGTTTGGTGGGTCAGAGCGTTCGCTCTGTGAGGGAAAGATCGCGGGTTCGAATCCCCTCTGAACCGTTCAAATTTTTCTATCCTAACCGATCTACGTCGTCTGTCAATAAGCCCGTGTAGAAGCCCCTCTAAAAGCTGTATAAGCTAAATCAAAAGCTTCGGTAGCTTAGTCCTTTGGATAAGGAGACCGCATTTCGACCGAGAGGTTCCGGGTTCGAATACAACTTGAACCCATTCCTTGCTCAAGCAATTTAGCTCAACTGGAAAGATTAGAAGGAATATTATTAATATCGGTTTCCTTAGAAAAATAAGGCAAATTAGTAGACGCACCGGGCTCCGAAAGGAAAGCTGGGGTTGTAACTTAGACCAACGGTAACACAATGTCACTCAATATTTTCATGATTTGAATTTTGATAATTTGAAGGTATTCAATGTGGGTACTTCTAAATTAGCGTAACGATGAAGTCTAGCGCAAGAAAAATTACCATACCATGGTTTAGCAACGCTACGTAAATATTGCTTAATTTCCCTCAATGAGTGAGTTCACTTGCAATACAGCAGCCAGTTACGAAAACCTTTGGGTAAAGCAAGCTAGTAAGATGTTCACAGTATATGTACCTACATTACATACATACATATACATATAATCACGGTTTTATCCCCAGAGGGTAGGTAGAGGTGAATTAATACCCACATTTCACCAATAATTGTATTCAATCACACGTAAAAGGGAGTGAACCTATTGCGAATTATGGGCACAATTGTTGACTCGAGCCATGCATCTGAGGCTGAGCCTACACATCATTGTAAAATTAAATTAAATATTTTATATAGAAACGCTAAATAAGCGTTTCGAAATAAAATATTTTATTTAATTTATTTCGTTTATTTCCTAAGAGATACTTACAAATTTAAAATTTAATATTAATTCAGGTTACATAGACCTAACATATTATTCTCTTTTTGCGTTTTACTTCAGTTAATGTGTAATATGGTATCGTGATATTATTATAAAAGTAATAAAAATAATTTATTTCGGAGAACAACAAATCCATATCTTGTTAGTAACAATATACCAATTAAAAATAATAAAATAACTGAAATATTATATGATAAGATTTATTTTAATAAAAAATTGGAAATATGAATAATTTATTTTTCTCTAAAAATATAAAGCATAGTTTAGGTTGTAAATATTCCATTGATACTTTCTTAGTCACCTACCTGTAAAAATGACTACCTACCTATACCTTATCATATTCATATTATGCAGAAAGTCACAAATTCACAATAATCATATTAAAGAACTTTATAGAACACTAGCACCGCGCCGCGGTTTCACCCGCGTAAATCCTGATCCCGTGGGAATATCGGGATAAAAAGTAGCCTATGTTACTCACGAAGAATGTAGCTATCTATTGGTGAAAGAATTTTTTAAATCGGCTCAGTACTTTTTGAGCCTATTCATTACAAACATACAAACATACAAAAATAGGTACAAATCTTTCCTCTTTATAATATTAGTGTAGAAGTAGATATTTAAATAGGAAGGTTACCTTAGTAGGCACCAATACTTTTATGAGAAAAAGTAGGTATCCGAATAAGAACCGATAAACCAATCAAACACAGGAGAGAGGAGAAAGACAGGATGTAGGACACGATGGTATTTCTGTCCAATTGAGCAGTCCGACTGGGGAAGTATCTCCACCCTACAGAACACCGCAGCCATAATAACTTCGTGTTGTGTTCCCGGCGGTGAGTAGGGTAGCCAGAGCTCACTGGAGAGTTTTTGTACTGTCAGTGGGAAGACCAAAAGCTTGTTCTGCTTTATCTTTTACACTGACGACACAGAAACTATTGTGCTTACAGCGCGGTTAGCAGCGCGATTGTGACTCCCTTGGTGTTACACACGTCCATAGGCCACGGTAACCACTTTCCATCAGGTGGGCCGTGTGCTTGTCTGCCAACAAAGTGGTAAAAAAATAAAAATACCTTTTCAATTTATCTTTTATCTATAATTTGGTATAACATGAGAAAGTTTTGGTAGATACTTAGATGATATTAGCACGCACAATGACCCAAAAGGGAGGCTAAGTGCGGACAAAAGAATCTCGAAATAGGTATTTAAACTATCATGGTCACTATCGACGTCGAAGCGCTGAAATATCGGAAACTCTAAACAGTGAAACATGGTAAATATCCCGATTATTTTGATACTGAAGAAAAGAATTTCATTCCATAGATGCTATTAGAAATGGATACGGCATTGCACAATCCCCATTCTCAATTCACCTATGAACTTCTATAGAATTTGGATGTTATGGCATTTGGAAATAAATATCCTGTGGAACTACTAAGTATCAAGTGCTAAAATTACACAATCTTATGTCGGTCAAACACATGTTAATTTTATTTATTTTTATTGTTATCGCAATTCATAACGCAATACTCAATTATCTGTGTAAGAATGTTACTAGGACAAGGGCAATACATTTCCTATGGAAATAATAAAAAACAATAACTGATTCCGAACAAAAATAAACGTTTTTGCAACGATTGTACTAGATTATTTTATTAGCTATACCTATTTTTAATGTGGGCAAAGTCCCCACGGAAACCCCCACCACCCGAGCTGGTGGGGGAGGTTATGTCGGACTTGAACCGACTAAAACGCCGATCCGAGACATATCCCTCGCACCCCGGCCTGCCAAGGACCGTCTCTATGAGACGGCCCTCTTCGGGTGTGTGGACCACGGAGTCCCTAGCCCTATATCCACGGGTACGGGGACTACTGCTAGGATGACAGGCAGCTCCACTCGTCATCCCCTGGCCCGCGCTCATGGGGGACGGAGGTCATTTAGCGACCTCCGACGCCCGAACCGCCTCCGCTCGCGGGCGGCGCGGTTTGCGAGTTTCCATCGTTCCCACTCCGCCGTTGTTAGCTATACCTAGCAACATATCATAGGTTACTTACTATGTCCGCCACAACTACCACAAGTGCAGACTAGGGTCCCTAGTCAGCAGTACCGGTATATACCTATGTCATAAGCATAACTAGAAAAAAGAAAAGTAATCAATTTTATATTTAAGAATAAAAAATCCGACTGCTACTCAAAAGACTAAAACAAGTTTGATAAGAGAAAAGGGAATTAATGGGTTCCACCTGCAATTATAATTTGTTTCAGCCTTTAGGTACAGCAGCGGTTAGAGTAAGTATTGACATTTTCAACCATCTATTTTTAACCCTATACTTTCACTATCAACAACGCATGTTCAGTTATAAATAAATTCGTACCAAATAAACCAGATCGGCTAGATGAAGTATCAACTACTTATCAAACATTTCTTAAACTTAACCTTTGCAAGTTCAACAGATTAATAACCCCAAAGTAGGACAATGAAAGTGAGTGTGAGCGCGGAAGGTGTAGGTAGCATGAAACAAATCGGTACACAGCAACAATATATTTCCGATAGTTTCGATAGTGTGTAAACATCCTTATTTTACTAATTCATGAACATTGAAAGCTTTAGGGGATTCTGACTTTCCGAAATTAGTTCGAACTATCTTGCATAAAAGCTACATCCACTTCTCTTACCTTTACTATTTTTACCCGACTACGGTGAAGCCAAAGGAGGGTTATGGTTTTGACAGGCTAGGTATGCATGTAAGTATGTAGGTTCATCAGTTCCCTCATAGCTCCTGAACTACGTATTAAAACTTGACTAATGAGGTATCATTAGAAGCGTCTTGGTCGTCCGCTAGTTATAGGCTATATGACGTATCTCTGAATCTAATGTAGCGCCCTCTAGCGGTTATAAAGTACCGGATTAAAAATAAACTTGAAATAAATATGCCATATTTGGTATCAGATTACAAATATGTATAAATATAGCTGCTGTTTGCTTCAAAATAATATAAATAAAAAAATAAGTTTAATATTAAAACACGACCACTGAAAAATCACGCTTTAACAAGTATTAAACAAGAAAATATCAAGGATAGCCGTGGTCGTATGCCACTTACTCAAACATGACAATACATTCTAGGGAAAAGTAGTCGGGTTTTAGTTTTATACATATTATATGCGGTCATGCAGAGACCACATGTTTCCTTTTACAACGATCCAGACTTACACCTTCCGCTTCTTCTGCTTGCATAATCCTTTTTGTACCAGCACGCCGATAGCGACTACTCTTGACTCTTGGTCTGGCCCTTATTTAGAACGTCCCCAATTTTATCAACATAATGTAGTGGAGCGATTTCAATTTCATCTAGCAGCAGCAAAAGCCTGCCTAAATTTGCGACTGCTAGAATTACACTATACACTGTACCACTGAGTGTACGTCCCACCAATAAGTCAGTACAGTTGCACTCTCACAAAAATCAAGACAAGCCAAATCATGAAAAAGAGTAGAAGCGCAGACCTAGGCTCCAAAGTATAAGTTTTTTATTCAGCCGCGTCTCACGGTGGGAAGATGATGGCACTGTATTCGCATTGATTTTATCAATATCAACCTTGAGTAGCTTATATTATCTGATTACACCATACAATAAAGCCTATAATTATAACACATAAATCTAATTCCTAACAAGTCTGAAAAGCTTTAGGTATCTATATTAATATTTTGCGAATTTTGAACATAAACATACCTATTATTATAAATATGTTAATTTTACAAATTCACAAACCAAAACAATGTGCACGAATATTATTATTGAAATCTGAATCACATTTCACTAGAAATTATTGATAACAGTTATAAATTTATCAAACGGCTGTTACAGTTTGAAATTGTGCAATAATTTTATAAACGATGCGCACATCAGTGATTCATTCAAGACCTAGTTTACGTTAGTTATAAAGTTTCCTTTAGCACTGACTATTAACTAACAAAGTCACTACACTACTAGGAGTGATAAACAGTAAATTACCACAATTAATCACCGTTTTCGACAAATAGAGACAAGCAAATGGTTTGATTATATTTATTAGGTAGGATTCTCATAGCATAAGTCTATTTATTACATTTCACAAGTATTTTGATAAATGAAGCCAAATAATACTGTAATGTACCTATACACATTATTATCTATATTGTACAATGTACAATGTGAAAGATTTTTTCATGTTACGACTCTCCAATCAAGCCTAACCTAAGCGTGTGTGTCATTGTACTGTACACATTAATACCACATGAGTATCTACTCATGTGTTAATACAGAGCGCCCGAGTACCGTGTCCGGGCGCGGTATCCGTACCCGGCACTAATACAGCTGTACACTGTACAAGGTATTCGTACAGGGTATCCGTAATATGTACACGGTATGCTGAAATGAGATGACAACCGGCCTAATGCGGACAACTAGTCACAAATCAGCAACTGGAATTGACGGACTTGCATGAAAGGTGCAGCAGAAGTTAAGGACTTAATAGCAATAGGTAAATATCGCGATTAAATATCGGGATCCAGTAACAATATCGATATGGATTATTTTAGCCTTTTAATGGTTTATTTATATTACTTATTATTTTTATAACATTTCTAAACATGCTCTTTATGTGCCTAAACTGAATAAATGACATTGATTATTGATTCCTCTTGATAGTACTTTAATAGTATTATAATATAGTCGTGATGATTATATTGATCACGTTACGGTAAAAAATAATTACCTATCAACATTACCTACTTATTAGTATTAAAATTCAACTGTTTACAAAGTTTAAGTTCTACGACTATCACCACGTTATCTAGAATTCACGAAATGTTAAATAGAGTCAACTAACTGCATATATGGGCATGCCCAACAAGTTATAAAGGACTACCTTATTAAGGACAAGACAGATTTGCTAGTATTGCAACATTGTGAGTAGTACCTACTTGTAGAAATAACAAAAATAACTAGGTATAATGCTGTTAAACGTGATTTTTTTTTATACCACTTAGGTGGCAGACAAGCGCACGACCCACCTGATATAAAGTGGTTACCGTGGCCTATGGACGTGTGTAACAACAGAAAAGCCACACTCGGACTACCGACCCTGTAAGCACAGAGTTTCTATTCCGTCAGTGTAGAGGACAAAGCAGGAAGCCTTTAGTCATCCCAGACAGCACAAATTCTCTACTCACCGCTGGGAACACAACACGAAGTAAAATAACCACGGTATTCTGAAGCGCGGAGGTACTTCCCCAGTCGGACTGCTCAATTAGGCGGAAATACCGCCGCGTATCCAACCTCCTCATGGTGGAATTAGTGATGCTGCCAAAAATGAAAACATCTTTGGCGATGACACTCCTAAGCATATTAAGATATGCTCGGGATAGTATTGATAAAACAGCCACTGTGGCGTGGTGGTAGCGAATTCGGTAGCTACCCAGGAGGCGCGGATTCGATCCCCGCTCAGTACAAATATTTGTATACATGAATATGGATATTTGCATTGGTCTGGTCGTGCCTTGGAAAGCTTGTTAAGCCGTCGGTCTTGGTTGCCATACGAACATCTATGGCTGTCGTTACGGATACTTAGAGTCTTAAAAAACCCTAAAACTGGTCTAACTGGTCAAAATATCGTCTCTCGGTTGTGTTAGATAATCGCAGTTCAGTCAAATCCACAGTTAGATTGATAAAGCGGACCCCAGATTTTTTTTTTATACCACTTGATTGGCAGACAAGCACACCTACTCGTAGACGGGAACACAACACGAGGTTATTATGGCTGTGATATTCTGTAGAGTGGTGGTACTTCCCCAGTCGGACTGCTCAATTGGACGGAAATACCGTCGTGTCCTACCTCCTGCTCTACGACTCCGACTCCGAGATGAAAGATTTGTATGATTTCCCGGTTCTCAATCTGACTGAAAATGTGTGTTCGTTATAAGCAATTTGTACGATAAAACGCTATTTTTAAACCAAAATTTTTCGATACTAATCAATAGCTGTATAATAAATATGCTCTGGTTTAGTACGGGCCTAAATTAGGCCTGTATTTTAAAACGACACTCACTTGAATCACGATGTATCTGAGGATAGATTGTAAAGACATCCGTAAAACCTGTCAATTCAGTCTATAGAATATGTCCTCAGAAAAATCGGGATTCAAGTGTCATTCTAGAATACAAGCTTTTATGTTTTCCCATAGTAACTCTCCACAAGATGTTTTTTTAACTCCTGAAGCTAATCAATTAAGATACAGAAAAAAATTTATCGGTTCGGGCGGGATTCGAACCCGCGATCTTTCCCTTGCAGGGGCAACACTCACCACACCACACCACTAAGCCACAGAACCTTCGCCCGAAACCATCCAAATTCTTCTATTCATATATCCGTCTTACGCCGACGACGGTGGGCCTGGAGCTAAACTAACCTGCTTATGTAAGGGTTAAGTTAGGAGTGAGTTTACGTCGTTATCCATGGCATGAATTGACACCGAACCTAGTGAGAACCATCCGTTAAAAGGTAAGTATAATACTACATATTCACCGGCATCTGGCTACATGCCGATAACATCGGTTACTTAGTCTTAGTACCTACTAAACATGGAGATAATTAGAAGTCGCAGGAACCGGAACGCGTGGTTCGCATATCCTGTCAAACCACCTAGATAGGTATTCATTAAAGCTGCTTTCTGTATACTATCTGTGATATCTTCGGTTTTACTTAATTGATCGTAATGAAACATACCTACGTAAAATTTCAAGTCTGACCAAAACCTTTCTAATAGGACTAAAAATTCGCCTATTAGTTTTTGAGAGCCGCTTATTTCCCGGCAGAATAGAATTTTGTCCACCACATCTTTTCCCATGCGGTGTCATACTAGGCGACTAATGGGACTCAATTGTGAATTCACCTCTGTATGTAGATTTTAAGTCCAACACGAACAAATAGACAGAATTCATACAAATATAGTTTTGCATTCAGATTCGTTAATCTAACCAAGGTTTATCGCCAATGTTGAGACACGACTAATTGACAGTTTTGTAATATATATCAAGTACATCGTCGATTAAGATTGGAAAAAGTGAAAAGACATAGACGGGACGGAAAAAAATAGATATCACGGTTTAAATAGCATAACAAGGTAGAATTTCAAAAAGTGTTAAAATCCTACGTAAGGAATGAACGAATATAATAACACTTTACTCTCGCATCAATGCGCAATATCCACTACATTACACATTAATGAGAATATTAAAAGTGAATTTATCAAATACGATAGGTATACAAACAATAATAAATGTATTATACAATTATTTTATTATTGCCATAAAACTACGTTTGTTCTTGAGGTACCTCAAGAACAGAATGCTTATCAACTACAATTTACATTTCTATTTAATTCATGCAAGATATTTCAAAACGTTTAAGACCTTTTTTGTGAAACGGAATCTAAGAGTTCAGAAATAAATTTACAATAATTTAGAAATTAGAGTACGCCAATATATAAAAATTAATTATTACATTATACAATTAAAATATTGTCCACATTTTTGTACAGTCAGAGTGACAGTCTAATCTATTAACCCGCCCCTCATCGTACCTGGTGCAAAGGTACCCATGACACTGGCGGCATTGCCCCGTTGAACAGCTATGGCCAACCGTTGCCCCAGGTACGAGCCGGAGCGGGAGTCACCGGTTTTGTTCCTTGATTAAATTACTGAAAAAATAAATTAAGGTCTGTTGCACCATTGCGATAAAACTTCATCAATTTATTGCTTTATGAAAGCTGTGTAACTCCGTCCATGTGGAATTCGATACCCATTCCCGCAACTCATGTGGTGTCAGAATCCTTCATATTCCGGGTACCGGAGATAAAAAGTAGGCAGCGTATTATTTTAAACTATAATCTATCCCTGAACCTAATTTCAGCCAGATGTGTTTAACTGCCTGAGCGTGATTGAGTATATTAAAACAAACATCTTCAGTATGGATCCACAGTTGTGTATATAATACACATTAATATATCGTACACATTTGCATAATACAAATTAATTTAGTTCTCAAAATTTTGACTCATAAATTATAATATAATCCTAATAAAAAATAGTAAATCTTGATCTTGACGAGAAAAAAACGAAAATTTAAAATTAAGAGTCATAATTAAGGATTATCAATCATCACCGTAGCCTCAAGAATCGAATATAACTATACTTATGTCTGACATTCAATATAATAACATACACATATACACTCTTTTTTATAAGGTACATATAACTTTTGGGGCAACGCCTTTAGGTGACCGCAATGTGGTACATTTTTCCGCATTAAAAAAAGCTGAATTATAAGGATTCAAAATCGGATTCAAACAAGTCTCATGTACCAATGATAATATAAATTATGATAAATGGTTATATAAATTTACTTTTTTTAGGAATATTAATAACCGAAATTAGTAGTATACCCTTAAACCCCTGCAACTAACGGATAACTGTGGTTCTCCTCTTTCAACATTGTTTACCTCTCTTCCGAAACGTCTATTACAATATAGATATAATAGAAAAACACAATATAAATCGCAACAAAATCCTATTATAGATTTTATCGTGATATAGGTACCTAATGTGTAACATTCTCATAAACTTCCGATGTAACAGTTTACTTCTAATTCATCTCCGTTTCTGGCACGGATTCGACCGTGGATCTGACCTTAATTTGTTCATCGAACTGCATTATTTTTAGAATTTTAATTTATGTTAATACCTAATGAATTACATTACCTCATATATACCTACAATAACAAAACAATTGCAAATTAAAAAATATTAAAATACCAACTATTTAAATAATACCTGCTTCGTATCTGTTCGTTGGGTCGAAATTATTAAAGGTTTGTTAACCCGATATTCATAACTTTAATTATTTCGACATGTAGAACATCTTAATTTTATTTGCGAAATATATAAGGATTGCATAAATAAACCAATTGAAACGCCTCAAGTTGACAAGTTTTTTAACATTACTATTCACAAGAAATGGGGTCACGGCTTTTTAGCTGTGCAATTAAGTAGAAGTCATCCGAATCAATAGTCGTTATTTATAGTGTTGGTATATGGAGTCAGAATATACATTACCATAGCTAAAAAAACCATCCGCCCTTAAAGGCAGATTACCGAAAAACTGATGAATTCGATCTCAAATCAACCGAATATTAAGGATGTATCTACAAAATTGTTAAATTATCTGCATCCAATATGCACACAATATGCACTAAATTGCATACTGAGTGCATGCATTTTATTTGATTGAAATAAAACTATGAAACAACAAATCGTCTGCAGGTAAA
The DNA here is from genome assembly GCA_963662185.1 of Eilema griseolum. NCBI lineage: Eukaryota > Metazoa > Arthropoda > Insecta > Lepidoptera > Erebidae > Eilema > Eilema griseolum. Next base: position 9,442,901 of record OY759243.1, read on the forward strand.
CAATATTTTAGTACGCTATAATATATTTATAATCGTCTCCGTCCTTAAAATTATCCTATCCCAATTTCGTGAAGTGTGTCGGGTCATTAATCCGACCTACTAATATCATGACATCACGATGTGCCGTGCAGCATAGTTAATTCTGTTTATTTTTTGTAGATACCCTGAAAAAAATGCCTGTTAAGGAACAACTAATGTACTATCGTGTACAAACTTTTAAATAGTTTCATTTACTGTTTGAACAGTGATTTATGCTGTGAGATTAGGTACTGTTACTTAAGTCCAATCGGTTACAATTAAATATAAAAATAATTACCTTACCTAAATTAGTGAAATAAATAAATTAAGTCAAAAATTCAAGGCATCAGTTATTTCCACACACATACCTATCTACTGTTTTAAGAGGCCATTCACCAAAATGACCGTTATTTGTTTTTGCCACTCGACCATGAGCCCGTGACAGAGCCGGGAATGTTGCGTCACGATATCTCAATAGTCAATACCTCAGCTACCTGATAGATACAAAGAAACGAACTGTCAGGACCGATAGCACCAATTGTTCCTTCAAAAGAGGTTCAAAATCTATGATAGAAAATAACAGGCTCCCGAAACTACATTTTTGATACGGCCACACAAGGTAATTACTCAGACATTTTAAATTCCTAGAAAAAGTACATAATCATTATAAACTACGGTAGCGAAGCTTCCTTTAACGATAACGAATCAAAACCTTGACCCTAATCTCACACAATAATCTATAAACATTATAAAATCTATACAGGAACAACAATCCATATTGTACTATCTGTGACAATATGATTAGTTAATAGACGTTTGACTATACCTATGTTTATTCTGATTGTGGCGTACTTTGAAATGTTTTGTCAATAGTATTCAAATACCAGTTAATCAATTTAAATAAAGTATACGTGACTGATATCAGAATGAAGACTAGTATTTTTAAAGGGTCCAAATTTACCCAATATTTATCCTGATTGTGGGGTATGTTTAAATGTTTTGTCATTGGTAGGTATATGAATACTTGTCAATCAATTTCAAACATTGTGTACGTGACTAACATCGGGATGGTAACTAGTATTTTTAAAGGATCTAAATTATCCCAGTGTTTACCCTAATTGTAGCATACGTAAATATAATTGTCAATACTTGTTAATGGACTTTAAACAGAGAGAACGTGACTGATATGAAGATGATAGCCAGTTTTTGAAACAGTCCAGATTGTCCCAATATATATCCTGATTGTAGCGTGCCTTAAAATGTTTTGTAATTAGTATATGAAAACTTTTAATCAATTTCAATAAGGTATACGTGACTGACATCGGGATAGTTACTAATTTATTTGAATAGTTCAGATTTTCCCATTGTATCTGTACCCTAATTGTCGCGTACATACATATATATTATAAATACTTGTAAATGAACTGTATACAGAGTGGACGTGACTGATATGAGGATGATAGTCAGTTTTTTAAAGAGTGTCCCAATATTTATCCTGGGGTACGTTTAAATGTTTTGTCAATAGTATTTAAATACTTGTTAATCAAATTCAAACAAAGTATACATGATTGACATAGGGATTATGACTATCCTTTTTAAAGGATCTAAATTTTCTGTGTTTACCATAATTGGGGTATACGTAAACATAATATCAATACCTAATTAATGAATGTTAAACAGAGTGAACATAACTAATATGAAGATTGATAGCCAGTTTTTAAACAGTCCATATTGTCCCAATATTTGTTCTGATATTGGGAATTTTACATGTTTCGTCATTAGTATTTAAATACTTGTTAATCAATTTTAAGCCAAGTGTACGTAACTGACTAGTCATTTTAAAGGGTCCAAATTGTTCCAGTGTGCACTTAATATTGTGGCATATTTTAATATATATTGTCAATACTTATTAATCTACTATAAATAGAGTGGACGTTATTGTTGTGAGGATGACGACCAGTTTTTGATCCAGATTGTCCCAATATTTATTTATATTGCGGCGCACTTTTAAATATATTACTAATAGTTCATAAATACTTGTTAGTCAGTTTTAAACAAAGTGGGTGTAAATTAGTCATCACCCTGATATACTGATTAGAAGTTCAAATTGTTCTAAAGTTTACCCTGATTGTGGGGTATGTTTAAATGTTTTGCCATTGGTAGGTATATGAATACTTGTTAATCAATTTCAAACATTGTGTACGTGACTGACATTAGGATGATAACTAGTATTTTTAAAGGACCCAAATCATCCCAGTGTTACCCTAATTGTAGTGTACGTAAACATATTGTCAATACTTGTTAATGAATCTTAAACAGAGTGAACGTGACTGATATGAAAATGACAGACAGTTTTTAAACTGTCCAGATTGTCCCAATATTTATCCTGATTGTAGCGTGCTTTAAAATGTTTTGTCATTAGTATATGAAAACTTGTTAATCAATTTCAACAAAGTATACGTGACTGACATCGAGATTGTTACTAAATTATTTAAATAGTTCAGATTTTCTCAGTGTATCTATACCCTAATTGTCGCGTACATAAATATATTGTAAATACTTGTAAATGAACTGTAAACAGAGTGAACGTGATTGATATGTGGATGATAGTCAGTTTTTTGAAGAGTCCATAGTGTCCCAATATTTATACTGATTCTAGCGTGCTTTAAAATGTTTTGTCATTAGTATATGAAAACTTGTTAATCAATTTCAACAAAGTATACGTGACTGACATCGGGATTGTTACTAATTTATTTAAATAGTTCAGATTTTCTCAGTCTATCTATACCCTAATTGTCGCGTACATAAATATATTGTAAATACTTGTAAATGAACTGCCTACAGGGTGGACGTGATTGATATGAGGATGATAGTCAGTTTTTTGAAGAGTCCATAGTGTCCAATATTTATACTGATTCTAGCGTGCTTTAAAATGTTTTGTTATTAGTATTATGAAAACTTGCTAATCAATTTCAACAAAGTATACGTGACTGACATCGGGATTGTTACTAATTTATTTAAATAGTTCAGATTTTCTCAGTGTATCTATACCTTAATTGTCGCGTACATAAATATATTGTAAATACTTGTAAATGAACTGCCTACAGAGTGGACGTGATTGATATGTGGATGATAGTCAGTTTTTTGAAGAGTCCATACTGTCCCAATATTTATACTGATTCTAGCGTGCATTAAAATGTTTTGTTATTGGTATTATGAAAACTTGTCAATCAATTTCAACAAAGTATACGTGACTGACATCGAGATTGTTACTAACTTATTTAAATAGTTCAGATTTTCTTAGTCTATCTATACCCTAATTGTCGCGTACATAAATATATTGTAAATACTTGTAAATGAACTGCCTACAGGGTGGACGTGATTGATATGAGGATGATAGTCAGTTTTTTGAAGAGTCCATAGTGTCCCAATATTTATACTGATTCTAGCGTGCTTTAAAATGTTTTGTTATTAGTATTATGAAAACTTGCTAATTAATTTCAACAAAGTATACGTGACTGACATCGGGATTGTTACTAATTTATTTAAATAGTTCAGATTTTCTCAGTGTATCTATACCTTAATTGTCGCGTACATAAATATATTGTAAATACTTGTAAATGAACTGCCTACAGAGTGGACGTGATTGATATGAGGATGATAGTCAGTTTTTTGAAGAGTCCATAGTGTCCCAGTATTTATACTGATTCTAGCGTGCATTAAAATGTTTTGTTATTAGTATTATGAAAACTTGCTAATCAATTTCAACAAAGTAAACGTGACTGACATCGAGATTGTTACTAAATTATTTAAATAGTTCAGATTTTCTCAGTGTATCTATACCATAATTGTCGCGTACATAAATATATTGTAAATACTTGTAAATGAACTGCCTACAGAGTGGACGTGATTGATATGAGGATGATAGACAGTTTTTTGAAGAGTCCATAGTGTCCCAATATTTATACTGATTCTAGCGTGCTTTAAAATGTTTTGTTATTAGTATTATGAAAACTTGCTAATCAATTTCAACAAAGTATACGTGACTGACATCGGGATTGTTACTAATTTATTTAAATAGTTCAGATTTTCTCAGTGTATCTATACCTTAATTGTCGCGTACATAAATATATTGTAAATACTTGTAAATGAACTGCCTACAGAGTGGACGTGATTGATATGAGGATGATAGTCAGTTTTTAAAGAGTCCATAGTGTCCCAATATTTGTCCTGATTTTGGGATACGTTTAAATGTTTTGTCAATAGTATTTAAATACTTGATAATAAAGAAAGTATACGTGAGTACATATGGATGAAGACTAGCCTTTTTAAAGGATCTAAATTTCTCCAGTGTTTACCATAATTGTGGTGTAGGTACGTACGTGTATTAACGAACTATAAACAGAGCGGACATGACTAATATGAATATGATAGTCAGCTTTTTAAACAGTCCATATTGTCCCATGCACATGCAATTAAGGGAATTTGGGATCTGACCTTCTGGGCACAAGTCAACCTCACATGTAAGATGGGATACCTACTGATAGATGAACAAGACTCTAACGCATGCCTTTCACACGAGATTGAGGTGTTAGACGGCAGTTGCTTCCGTAAAAGCTGAGATAAACCCACATTAGGAGTAAGAAACGCGTTTCAAAGTGCAGGGGTGCTATGTAGGGTAATTAGCGCACCTCCCCATACCCGGGGACTAGATGGCACTCCGTGGTTTTTTTGTAATTGATGCAACATCTGGATTCCAACACAACTTATTGATAACTATTGTGTTTTAAAGATTGTGATTTAATATAAATAATAACGATTTTATATTACGTACGTTATGCAATTGATAATGAAAACAGCTATAATGATTGAATCATTACAGCTGTTTTCATTTCATTGTGAATGAAATATTAACTTATTCTGTGTCATCTAGGCAAACAAGCGGACGGCCCACCTGATGGAAAGTGGTTACCGTGGCCTATGGACGTGTGTAACACCAGAAAAGTCACACTCGCGCTGCCGACCCTGTAAACACAGTTTCTGTGCCGTCAGTGTAGAGGACAAAGCAGGACAAGCCTTTAATCATCCCACTGACAGCACAAATTCTCCAGTGAGCTCTGGCTACCCTACTCACCGCTGGGAACACAACACGAAGTTATTATAACCACGGTATTCTGTAGGGCGGAGGTACTTCCCCAGTCGGGCTGCTAAATAAATACCGCCGTGTCCTACCTCCTCACAAAAATGTATTTAATGAGATTTAAGTTTGTTGCCAAACAAATAAATGTTTATATATAAGCAGTTCATAATTTTGCAATATGAAAGAATTATGGAATTCGAAGGTTAGTCCCCCAAGGTTTAAAAAAAAATGCAAGTTAACAGCAGTAGCGAATTATATGCCTATTTGACAGTAATCAGGTTGGTTCACGTTTTATTCCACTGTCATCATCATCGTACAAGCGCTTTTCTATCATGGTTACATTCACAGCCTACATTTTGCAGCCTAAGCTCCGCTAATTGCTTTACTATCCCTCATTTCCATACTTCGGTTTGCACTGACTTTTCCGGTACCTCCTCTGCTATCTCCAAACAATAAGTATGTATACAGCTTACAGGTAAAGTTGATTTGAACCTTGAAGACTTCACTATACCCTAATAGTTCAAAGGCGAATGTTTAAATATATTGAACTGTGCGCTAATCTCATTGACAACAATAGGTACAGCTATTATATGTAGGTAAATTCATTTGCTATGGACATGAAAATATGAAAAATAGGTGATTATTGTACCCGGTACAAGAACTGCGGTAGCCTAGTGGTATGGGTTGAATTGCTGAAACGAGTTCTCGGGTTCGATCCCATCCATATAAGTGCCCGATTAATGGCAATAGGCTCGCTACCTATTACATTGGGACCTAAACATAAACTGGCGAAATGTGGGTGCTAGCACCTCTGCCTACCCCTTCGGGGATATAGGTGTGAGTTTATGTTATGTTATGTAGTACAAGAACAATACAAGCCAATGGATACTCCAACAAAGTCATTTATATAAAACGTTACGAAAGTGCGTTAGTTTTGCCTTCAAGTTTTAGTTAGGTACATAATTATTATGTGGTACTAACCTTTGAGGTAATAGCTCATAATTAAAAACATCTCCAGCTGTTAAACACTAGGTTGAACGTGGCATTGAAAAACAATATAGCCAGTGGTCTTTGCCCTGAGTTGTCTACAAATTACATCCGTAAGTTTAAAATACAGGTATCTATGGCGATTTTTGGCATGATAAAAAAGAAATACGAAAAAATTTAGGCGCAAAGTTACCTAATTATTTTATTACAGTCTATTAAAATTGAATTGTAGTATCTGTTAATAGTTATTATTAATATTTTTAGCAGAGTTCGCTAAAATTTATCCTTAACTAAGTACTTTCATATGTCAATGACAACTGCTATCTTAGGGGCTGAAGTCCTGAAGTCAAGGTTGCGGGGTGGGTAATCCCCTCCTTAATAATATTTTTAAGCTTATTACATTGTAGATACTCTATTATTTTACTGTACTAAATTCTAAATTATTTGTCAGAAATATCAAATACTTAATTTTTTTTTATGATATGCTCACTATAACTTGAATATAACCTACCCATTCTAGACAATTTATTGACTGGCGTATTGTAGAATAGAATGATGAATGTATCGACACTTTTTTTTATATAAAACACGTCAATTAGACTTCGCCTTGCCTGATGGTAAGCTGAAGGCAAAGTCTCAGAAAAGAGGGTCACCATTACTTACACATACCATGTAGTAATGGTGACACTTAGCTTAACGGCCTCATCATATGCTTTTTCCATGCCCCGTTTAAAGGAAGACTGTAGGAAGAAGGAAACACGTAAGCTGGTAATGAATTCCAGGCCTTAATGGTGCGACAGAGGAAAGAGTCACCGAATCGCTTGGTTCTTGATCGGATGTTCTGCACCGGGTGACTTCTATGACCTGCACGTGTTGTCCTGTGTAGGAAAGGGGAGCGTTTATGACAGCCGTCATTGTATGTCGATCCCATACATAGTCAATCTACTCTATTCTACAAACATTGTCACAAGTCTGAAGAGGCTGTAAGGTTACAACTACGGCAACAAAACCCATTTCAGTTTAGCTCGAACAATGATCTCCAAAAAAAATTAGTTTGTGCCATAAATTATGGAAATTTAGTCGTTTTTTGTCCTGTAATGTAAACTTACTTATGTTAAACCATTTGCCATGACCGTGATATTGTAGTTTCTATGACCACTGATATTTTTTTATGTGGCTACCCATTCTATATCCGTGTCTGTCAGCTACCTGTTTGGTTTTTATCTGTTAGGTTCTAAATTTACATTTAATATCTACTACCTATGTGGTTTTACTCTATGTTAAGTTTGTAATTAGTTTATTGATAGCCTATATGCGGGGAATTTTAGAGAAAGTCGGAAGGTATTGTAAAAATACTATCCATATAAACTTTTTCTCGACATCATTGCAATATGAGGCCCATAACCTCAATAGACAGAAAGACTCTATAGTTCAACTCTCGGATAAAAATAGTCACTTTCTAATTGTGTGTAAGTGACTGTGTACCTAACTGACTACCATTATTCAGCGCCAGGCCTTCAAAGTTGTAAATATCCGTGACAAAGACTTTCAAAGGCACTCAAACCGAAACTTACTGAGCGGACTGTGCGTGGTAGCAAAATAAATTAATATTTAACGATGCATCGGGAAAATATCTGGTCTCCAAAACTGAAAATCCCTATTGTTGTCAAAATTTAAAAATAGGTAGAAAATTAATGTTTATAAACTAGTGGGTAAGTAGTTTTGTGAGCAGTAGACCTTGCGAGCACCCTTTGCCACATTTTTCTGGTATCATCAGTAAAATCTGGTATCCTTAAAACTATAGGTATTTTCTTGAATAGCCCTGGATGTATCACCAAAAAATAATGACGATCCATTCCTTAAAAAACGCTACAGCAAACTTCTCCATTTTTTTTCACAACACCCTATGAGGAATCATGTCATTAATGTTTTAGTCAATAACCATCACGATCCGTTCACAAAATCACGACAGCAAACTTTCCCCCTTTTCACCCCCATTTGCCCTCCTATCAAAAAAGCTCTCGACAAAAGTTGAGTTTTAAATTAAAGAACATGTGTGCCTAGTTTGGTGAAAATCGGTTTAGAAATGCGCCCTCAGGACCGGAACTGACAAACTGACATAGATACTGACAAAAGCAAAATCAGCCACCTGGAAGTCTAATAAGGCTACTTTATTGGAATCGTATTAGGATAATACTTTGTCTTGCTGCGATATTTACACGAAATTAGAATCTGCTTAGTGAATGAATTGTTGTAATTCATCTGAATTTAATGACCATTTTACAAATTATATAGGAATTAATGCAGATCTACTAGATATTCAGAAAGTTACCAGTTTTGAGCAGAATCGCTCAATATGACCTTTTTAGACCTGCTTGTCGAAAGCGAGACAAACGCTCGCTTCGCTCACTCGGTCAATTAGTGATTCAATCGATTAATTTATTGACCTGAACATTGGTCATTCGTACCTACCCTGTACTCCACCTGACTGCAAAGTGTTGGCTATTATTATTTTTAATAAGTGCCCATATATTATGAATGACATGTGTTCAATAAAAAAAATAAACAACTATAAACTCAAGGTCCACCGTTTATTCTTTGCTTTGTAGACATATTATAATTAATATGTACGGTGCAGATCGACATGGGTGATGGTTTAACTCAAAACTTGGTTGATTTGAGAGCATAATAATTTAAAAGCATTTACTTAGTAGAAGCTTATTAGTTTACATGCGGGCCATTGTAGGTTTATCCGCAGAATCCATGTATTTTGTCTTTTTTTTTTCAAAGAGCGGGGTACTGTCCCTACTAGCCAGCGTGGCACGAACGAAGCAGAACGGATACTCATTAAGCACAGTCATAGAACAATCATTATATATGCTGTTCCGAGTTATCGCCATACAATTGGTTCATGCGATATAGGATAGGCAGATCAAGTCAAGCCGTCACCCAACGCACGTGGCAATGGGCAGGAACACATGATTGAGCAAAAAATAACACATGATTGAGCAAAAAATCTTATAAAAAGTCAACCCTAATAACCGAATGGTGGCAAGCTGGGCAGCCTCTCACTGTCAATATATTATTATTACACTAAACGAGGTAGCTCACGAATATTATGCGCGCTGCTCAAGAGGTATTGTAGGTTTTGTTGAGCTTTCTCGGCACAGTACACAGATTGACACGTGCAAACTTTTAAGTAAACACATTTTTATTAGTGAAATCTATCTTCAATGTTCTGTGGTGTCGCGTCGGTTCGAAATCCGCCATACAAATAATCTATCTTCGTACGAAATCTGTATGTATATAAACTTATTATTAATTATTATATTCAACCATTGTCCTAATTATAATTTGTTACTTCGGTAGGCGCCTACCTACTTTATAAAATTTCGAATTAACTATAATATAGGTACTTCTATACAAAACTAGTAAATGGTGACGGCGTTGCAATACTTCTTATGATTAACTTTTTTTCGCTATGAACCTTCACGGGCACGGGCACAACGACTTATGTACCAAACTTCCATCATAGCAGTCAAGTGAATGACATAAGTAATGAACTAATGATACAGGAATAAACAGGGGACAAAGAGGACAGAAAAAAGTAATTAAAGTACTTACCTAAGTAGATATTAAGTCAAGTTTTTAGGTAGTTTGTGAAATAAAGAATAAGTAAAATGTAATTACGTAGGTAGATAGGTATCTATAACACTACTTGAGTAGAATAACCTTCCCTGCTCGCTCAAAGAACATTTACCTGTTTTATTTTTCTCTCAGGTCTAAAGTACTTCTGAGTAACTTGGCTGCATTTGTATTATAAATTCTACATTGTATTATAAAGGTTAATCAGTCAGCGCAATTTATACAACCATAACTTTAAATAGGTATCTACCTACATAACTGTGACAATTTTCAAACTTGGAATTTCCCCAAAATAATGTACGTACAAATTACAACAACGCAAAAAAAGATGATGAACATCGTAATAATTTCGGAATGACTATTCAGATACCTCGTGTATGGTTGCATGGTGTATTCCGCGTAGTGACTAAACTAAGGTGGTCAGTTTAAATTATTTAATATTCTCAGATATAATTATTAATAATCTTAATAATCTTGTGGTCCGTCAGCATTAGATCAATCTTGACCACCAAAGTATTTAAAAAACACGACCTTGTCTATAAAAACATAATCTATTTCAAAAGCAATCAAATTATTCGAATCCGACTATTTGTAACAACTGTCTGCGTTTAGCATTATTAACTGAGAAATAATTGAAAAAAATTGATCGCGGTAAAGTTCTTCACATTTCCGCGAGTTTAAGAATCTTGTCTGATCCTTGGAACCAGGTTTTGTGGAGGTCCTGCTAAGTTTGGACTGGTATAAGATGGCCAAAAATAAATTTAGTTATACTAGTTGAGAACGTCATCTGTAGATTCGTCTAGTATGACAAAAATAGATCAAAGCACAGTTAATTAAAAGCACGAGTAACGTTTCATGTTTGAGTCGTCAATACCGCAATACCTATCATTGAAATTTCACTTGCTCTCACTGGACGTAGGTATGTATGCATGCATGTCATGTTTAAAGATCTAAAAAAATAATGTTATCTGTAGCGTGATGTTGCTTAAGGGTAGGTAACACCAGGGCATAAATAAAGTAAAATAAATGATACCAACGGTTATCTTTTTATTATTTTAGTGTAGTATTTTTTTTATACTGGAATGTGAAGTGTGGAGGAGTGTACATAGGACTTTTTTAATTAAGTTAATATCATATATTACCTCGTTATACTAAAGAACCTGCTTAGTATAACATTGTTTTGCTACTCAAAAAATATAATTTAACACCAAAACTATCTGGAAACGCTTCCATAAAACGTTTTGCTTTCATAATATTTTGCAGACACAAGCAAGTATTAAACATTTAAATGTACCGTTGACTTACAAATCAAAGCAATTATTGTCGCTTCAGTGTTCGGAGAAAGTAGAAATTGTAAACATCAACTGAGTACCCATACACAATACTAGTGTGTAAGGCGACCTTAGTTGACAGGCCATAAACTCTGTACATCTATATTTAAATTTCTTGAAACGAAAATACAAGTAGATTTTTTTTAATTAAAATATAGAAAATAAGCTTACCTTTCTCTTGTTAACTTGAAATGCAATCACAAATAATATATTACATACGACACTAACTGCGTACTAGTAAAACGCGGCACAATATCACTACGATTCTCAAAATTATAACTGAAAATCAATTCAATTTTGATCGCAAAAATATTTATTTATAACGCACAGTACAATGACATTCACTTATTTACCGATATTTAATAATTTTGAATTTTCATTGACTATTTCGCGTTCGAATAGCAGTATTTGTCGGTCAGTATCGCGCACACCCGGCGCTTGTTGGCGCGCAGCGTTGTACTGAGACTGGAGCTCCGAAACAACACCACTACGGCTGTGACTACGGACTCAGGAGCGTTAACCGAATCGTCAGCTGTCTCACTGCTGAAACAATTTTAGAGATCCGTAACTTTAAAACCAATTGTTTATGATTTTATGTGAATTGTTGATACAACTTTCTACGTATAACAATAATTGAAATTGGTTCTCAATTAGGTACAAATAAATAAGTAGTTCTATAATAACTAGTAACTGTACACAACTGCGCAAGTAATTTTTATCTAGTTTCTAATCATTTATCTTTAGAAGATTATATCAATATATTTCTAGCCACTAAGTACCTATTGTACTTAGTGAATTTTAAAGGTAACTTAACTATTTATTTGTTTGACATGATTTAATCCGAGTAAAGAGTTTTCTGTCCTTTACGCCTTTAAGAAATGTATAGCAATTAAATGTCTCATCTGGATTTTGCAATATTGCAAATAGTATTAACTAAGTAATATGAAAACGGAAAACCAATAGCACTGGAAGAAACCACTCTCTCTACGAGTGAGTAATATAATTGACACAAGAAAGCAAATATATTATTTCTAAATAACTTACTGGCATAATAAATTTATTTAAACTTTCCAAGCTGTTACTATGGTAGGTACCTACATTGTTAAGGGTTATGGTGGATTCGGACTGACTAGAACTGTACGCCATCTGGGGTCTTCCAAAGCCGAGATGTAAGATTGCCCAGAGTATATCCTTCGCACCCTGGCTGAACTCGGGTGTGGGAAGCACGGTGACCCCATCGAAACCCAGAAAGAGGGGGACGAGTGTCGCACCGCTGCGCCGGTAGAGAGTAGAGGTGAACACTGAACGGGTGATATGTGGTCGCATCTGTCACCACCCACCAGCCCACCCCTTGCCTTGTCCCCACTGTGCTCTCAGCTAGTTAGACTGCTCAGTGGATAGCTAATATAGATATATGCAAAAATTAAATATCTCAAATTAGACAATAGGCTCATCCCTTATTACGTAAGACTGAATTTAATTATTGTTGAAATGTGAGTGTTAATTCACCTCTGCCTAACCCTTCGGGGACAAAGGTCAACTAATCCCTTTCCAGTTATTTATCAGAAACAAGAAAGTGTAAAGTGTTATAAGTAATATATATACGGAACCATTATTGTAAACACACAAAAAGTTTTTGACATCTGTTACTCTCTCTACTCATGCGCGGAAGCGATGCACAAAGAGCGCATGCGTTCCCCTCCAACATCTAAACATAGATAAAGTGTGTAAACAGCAAATGAAATGAACTATTTGTACATTACAGTAGCGATTTAGAACAATGGCCAAGCTGTGAATCAGCTGTTTATGTCTAATGTACTTATTACATACAAATGTGTTTGTTAAATCGATTAAGTACAGGAAAATGTAAATTCATGTTTTTCAAGCATATATACTTATTACATTACATTAACAGATATCCGTGATTACATTACAGTTATTTTGATAGGTAAAATGGAATCTTGTATACATATTATACATTTGGGTAGGTTGGTATCTAAAACAACCGCGGTAGCCTAGTGGTATGGGGAATGGACTGCTGAGACGAGGTCTCGGGTTCGATCCCAGGTTTTACCATGGCACACACCAATGACTTTTCAATGCTTTTCGAAGCTTTTGTGTATTTATCGCAGGTTTATAAGTGACCGTTGCATGGATGTCGGTTATCGCGACTATACATATAGTCTATGTTCTTTCCCAAAGTCAAACAGCCTCGCGGAAACTCGGACTCCTAAACAAAGTGAGACGTTTTTTCACGCCGGAGCAGCGGTGTCTTCTCTATAAGACACAAATTCGCTCCTGCGTGGAATACTGCTCGCATCTCTGGGATGGCTCCGCGAAATACCTACTAGATGCTCTCGACAGGTTGCAGCGACGCGCGGTCCGAATTATTGGGAACCCTGAGGTCACGAACACCCTCGAGCCTTTGCAGATGCGTAGAGATATTGCTTCCTTGGCTGTATTTTACCGTCTCTACCACGGTGAGTGTTCTGACGAGCTCTTCCAACTAATCCCACCATCTCCTTTCCTACATAGGACAACACGTGCAGGCCTTAGATGTCACCCTCACACTGTGCAGAATATACGAGCAAGAACCAAGCGGTTCGGAGACTCTTTTCTTTGCCGCACCACCAAGACCTGGAATTCATTACCAGCACACGTGTTTCCTTCTTCCTACAGTCCCGGGGCCTTTAAGCGGGGCGTGAAAAAGCATCTGATGAGGCCGCCAAGCTGAGTGCCACCATTGTAGCACTTAGTGTCTGTAATGGTGACCCTCTTTCCTGAGACTTTGCCTTTAGCTTACCATCAGGCGAGGTGAGGTCAAGTTGGCGTGTCGTATATAAAAAAAAAAAAAAAAAAAAAATCTACCCCTATACCAAATTTCAGTAAAATCGGTTCAGCGGTTAAAGCGTGGAAACGTAACATACAGATAGATAAAAGAGTTACTTTCGCATTTATAATATTAGAATGAAATTGGATGGTCTGGTGATATTTTACAGTAGTTTTAGTCATACAAACTATGATTATGGTGCAGTTTTGTGTTACTGAAATACACTACCTATTTGATTTACTAATGGCACAATCGATCAAGCATCAAATACATTTGGAGTTTGAACCAAATGTGAACAAAGGTTGTATTTGTCATTTATTCAGTATCCTTGTCACGTATCCAAACTACATCAGCAAATTATCGTTTTAAACTCTCGTCATTATATCATTTTTCAAATCACACATCATTGTCCTTTAGGGAGGTATATCTGTATATCTGCTGTTCACGAAAGCATCATACTATCAGCTGATAGGTACCATTTTTGTGCAAGTAGGTACAAAGTCGGCGGCGGGAGCGACGCCGGCACCGGGAGCGACGTCGGCAGCGGGAGCGACGAAGGATCGCAAGCCAAGCTACCCGCGTACGAAGGCAACTCGGGCGTCGGAGGTCGATGAACGACCTCCGCCCCCCATGAGCGCAGGCCTGGGGGTGACAAGTGGAGCCGCCTGGCAGAAGTAGGCCGCGGCGGCGGCGCACCTGGCGCGCCTCCCCGATTCCGGGGACGAGTTGGGGACTCTGTAGTCCCCACACACCCAAGGAAAGGGCCAAATCGTGAGAGATGGCCCTGAGTTGGCCGGGGTGCGAGGGATATGCCTGTCAACCTCACCTTCGGTAACCAAAACGACCCACAGGCGGCATGCGTTTCGTGAGTCCAACATAACCCGCTCCACCGGCTCCGGTGGGGAGGTATCCGTGGGGATTTTATCACGTAAAAAAAAAATAGGTTCAAAGTTTATGTTCGTCTGATCGTCTAGAACCCATGATGTTCTCGGTACATTTTAATTACTATCCTATTAATTTACTATCGCTGTCGACTTTCTACATACATACATACATACATACATACTTACTTACATACATACATACATACATACATATAATCACGCCTTTATCACCGGAGGGTTAGGCAGAGGTGAATTAATAATACACACATTTCACCAATCATTGAATTCGGTCCCACGTAATAGGGGGTGAGCCTATTGCCGTCTTCCGGGCACTATTGTTGACTCAAGCCAAGCATCTGAGGCTGAGCCTGGCCTGTATATATATATATGATGTTAAACAGCCTATTCCTTAGTCGCCTTGTACGGGGAAGAGATGGCATAGTCCAAATTCTGCTCTGCTGGGAACCACGCGGATTTCTAAAGTAAACAAAACCGTCGACTTTCTATAGTAAACGAAATCGTCTAAACTGAATACCTATAGGCCATAATTTGTCGTCTAAGTACTTATTTATATTTTGAGATAAACAATTTAAAGCATTGTAGGGTCGCTCCATCCTCATATTTATTTTCTCTAAGACTTAGAGGAAATATATATGAGGACGGACACATAGAAAAACGCCGAGCAGGTCTTTACAAGGACTTCTCCTACCTCGGCCGAAACACAGCATAAATTTATTCTGTGGCCGATATTAGCCTTATGCAGCAGCGTCTTCCCGGCGAGAGAGAGGCGAGAGGCGCTGTCGCCTTCTTCGCTCTGGGTACACCAAGGTTTTTTTTTTTTTCTATACCATTTAGGTGGCAGACAAGCACACGGCCCACCACCTGATGGGAAATGGTTACCGTGGCCTATGGACTTGTGCCACACCAGGGGCGTCACACTCGCGCTGCCGACCCTGAAGAAACCTCCTAATGCCCCTTTTGAAGAACCCCATATTGTAGGCGCATGGTAAGACCGCAGCAGGGAGTTCATTCCACAGATTGAGTGTGCGTGGGATGAAGTTTCTTTCATACCGCACATTTCGTACAGTCTCAGGTTCCAATGTGTGGGGATGAATTCCCTGCCTACGGCGAGCGGTGCGATGATAGAATGTTACTGTGGGCATCATGTCAAACAATTCATCTGATCACAAACCTTTGTATAGGCGGTAGAACACACACAGCGAAGAAAAGTCCCTAATAAAGTGGAAAGGTTCCACATCACCTGCGAGTATAGGATTGTCAACCAGCCTCAACGCCCGTATTTGCACCGAGTCGAATTGGGTCAAGCTGGTAAGCAGGCGCTCCAGCAAAAAGGTGACAGCAGTACTCCATGCGGGGCCGGACCTGTGCCTTATAAAGAAGGAGTATCTGCCCCGCAGTGAAGTACTGCCTCGCCCTGTTAAGCACACCAAGTTTCTTTGATGACAACTTAACCTTGTTCTCCAAATGACTGCGGTACTGGACGCCTCTGGAGATATCGACACCAAGGATCCCGATACTCGAGGCAATGGTAAGCGGTGTGCCCAGGAATTGCGGCGCCACAATGAATGTTACACCGTACAGAACCAAAATAAGTTTATAATAAGTTGAACCCTTTAACGCAAGTTATATAAGTACTTGAATACGAACCGTTCGGTTTGTTTTTAATTTAAATGTCAATTAAACCAAAAATATTATAGGTAAACTTCACCATAAAAGGCGAGGGGTGACTTCGCCCTCCTCCGCAGCCTCCGCCCCAGGCCATGGCCTTCATGGCCCTAGTGTAAATACGCCACTGCTCTGGGTGAACTATTTATATCTTATTTTGGATATAATGTTTTCATATAGGTATATATGTCTTTTTCCGTAGTTTTTTTTATCGAATTAATGGCCATATCACGAATTACACAGATAGTATTTTGATAAATTAAATAATGTGCTTCTATTAACGAAAAACATATTTTTATCTTTCAAAGATAATTAATATTGAACTTATCATATTCAATCACTCTCATTCATCATTTACCTATCCTTGTGGTAATCCCTTTCGCAAGAATAATGATAAACACTAATAAACAACATAAAATCTCCCCGGTTCTCGGCAGAGTAGAATTTGAACCACCCCATCACTTCCCATACGGTGGCGTACAAGGCGACTAAGGGATAGGAGGGCTGTTTAACATCAGACAGATTTATACAGCCCAGAATTATAGTGCCTGGAAGACGACAATAGGCTCACCTACTACTATTACATGGGACCGAATTGCAATGATTGGTGTAATGTGGGTGTTTATTCACCTCTGCCTAACTCTCCGGGAATAAAGGCGTGATTATAATGTATGTATATAATAACGTGTCACTGAATCTAATGTCATAAAGTACTGTGTATGGACAAGTGTACCTATACAACAACGGCGACATCGCAATGATATCACATTGAATAGATTATTTTTCCTGTCTGTGAATATGGAAGTTGCCCAAGTACCTTGAACCATTGTCATGATTTGTGATAAGCTTAATTAATAGAATTGTGTCTTTGATAATTCGGAGTTCCGCAACCTATATACGGCAAGTCTAGTTTAGAAATGAATGAGTTTTAACTTTTTTATGCCACTTAGGTGGCAGACAAGCACACGGCCCACCTGATGGAAAGTGGTTTGTAACACCAGAGGTGCCACACTCGCGCTGCCGACCCTGTAAGCACAGAGTTTCTGTGCCGTCAGTGTAGAAGACAAAGCAGGACATGCCTTTAGTCTTCTTACTGAGAGCACAGATTCTCCAGTGAGCTCTGACCCCTACTCACCGCTGGGAACACGACACGAAGTTATTATGGCCGCATTTTCCAAAAGACATTGAAATAATCCTTATTTCATTATCACATATCCATTAATCATCTCATTTAAATCTTAACTTCGACCTCTATGTAGATAAATTAATGACCAAATCTAATAAAAGGTGCATATTGTCAAAAAATTGCGTAAACCTTAATTTAAACCTACCAAATCAAATCAAATCAAAGCATATTTATTGTAAATCATAGGTACAGAAGATGTTCACATAATAATGAGTTCAGCTATGTTTCACCATTTGGGTATACAATATTAAGTAGGATATTAATTTTATTAAGTTATTAGATTATTAATTAACATAAAATTAAATAAAAAATACAAATAGCACAAAGTCAATCGCAACAGAAATATAATTCATCAATAAATTATCATGCACCAGCACCACATTCATGTTGTCATTATAGGTAATATACCTATTAATTACAGTGAGTTATCCTCCAAAAAATCATTGATGGTATAATAACATTTTTCAATTAAAAATTTGCGAGGTTTTATTTTAAAATTGTCCATTTCAATTATATATCTAATTTTATTGGTATACCACAAACCATAAACAGTCCGCGTCAGAATGATCTTGACTACAAAGTCTCTAAATGAGGTATTTAGAGCAAATCAAACTGTTTTATTGATTTAAATTGTATTATTGTCCGAACTAAAGGTGTTTACAAAATATCAGAATGATCAGTCAACAGGAAGGGGGCCAGACCAAAGTATTAAGATCATTTTGAGGATATTATAAGATAAGATTCATTTATTTGTAAGAATATTGTATAAAAGTTGTTACATAGTTGAATGTAGGTACATAACTGTCTCCAGCGTACAAATATAGAAAGGTAGTAATACAAATTTAAATAATCTCAGCATACAATTAATAATAATTCCTCATTTAAATGATATAGTCATAATAAAAATTATATAATTACAAAATGTCAAATCATGGGTTATATAAGTCAAGGTTCACAGAATAAGTCAATTTTAGACTCAAAACGTTCGCTTAGGAAGTCTTTCGTGGAATAATAACATTTAGTCAGAAGGAATTGGAATAGTTTACATTTAAATGTCTTTTTTTTTTTTTACGTGCGCAAAATCCCCACGGATACCTCCCCACCGGAGCCGGTGGAAGAGGTTATGTCAGACTCGAACCGACTAAAACACACGACGCCTGTGGGTCGTTTTGGTTGCCGAAGGTGAGGTTGACAGGCATATCCCTCGCCCCCCCGCCGACGCAGGGCCATCTCTCACGATCTGGCCTTCTTCTCGGGTGTGAGGACTACAGAGTCCCCAACTCGACCCCGGAAACGGGGAGGCGCGCCAGGCGCGCCACCGCCGCGGCCTGCTTCTGCCAGGGTGACAGGCGGCTCCACCTGTCACCCCCAGGCCGGCGCTCATGGGGGGCGGAGGTCGTACATCGACCTCCGACACCCGAGTTGCCTTCGTACGCGGGCAGCTTGGCTTGCGATCCTTCGTCGCTCCCGCTGCCGCTCTCGCCCCGCCTCCTCCTTCACGAGCATTACTTGCTCGCAGAAGGAGGCGCCAGCCGTCCACGCACATTTAAATGTCTTAAGCTTTAGAGTCTTAAACTGAGCGGGTAGTTTATTATAAATTCTAATTGCCATACAGTATACATTATTAGAAAATATTTGAAGATTTTCCTTAGGCATATGTAATTTGTGACCTCTTCTACTACTTGGTCTGGTTACCATGTCATTATGGAGAATCAAACAGACCAATGTTACCGTGGACAAATACACACATTTCAAATATGTATAAGGCAGGCAGTGGTCGTCAAGATCGATCTGATGTGACTGTACCATATACGAATAGATACTAATTGTGCAAATAGGCTATAGACACCTTTCAAAGTTTTAATTACTGTCTAATTTTCAGATATCATTCAGTCCAAGAGTGTAACTGAATCGGGTTTTTCCGACATGGCCAACTGAAAACTGCACATGTTTTTTTTTTTTTTTTTTTTTACGTGCGCAAAATCCCCACGGATACCTCCCCACCGGACCCGGTGGAGGAGGTTATGTCGGACTCGAACCGACTAAAACGCACGCCGCCTGTGGGTCGTTTCGGTTGCCGAAGGTGAGGTTGACAGGCATATCCCTCGCACCCCGGCCGACCCAGGGCCATCTCTCACGATCTGGCCCTCTTCTCGGGTGTGGGGACCACAGAGTCCCCAACTCGTCCCCGGAAACGGGGAGGCGCGCCACGCGCGCCGCCGCCGCGGCCTGCTTCTGCAAGGGTGACAGGCGGCTTCACCTGTCACCCCCAGGCCGGCGCTCATGGGGGGCGGAGGTCGTTCATCGACCTCCGACGCCCGAGTTGCCTTCGTGCGCGGGCAGCTTGTCTAGCGATCCTTCGTCGCTCCCGCTGCCGCTCCCGCCCCGCCTCCTCCTTCACGAGCATTACTTGCTCGCAGAAGGAGGCGCCGGCCGCCCACGCATCCGCGCAGCGAACCATCGCCGCGAGCAAGGTGGAGAGCGTGAGAACCCTCACTCCCAGGGCCGCCACAAGCTCCCGCCTCGGCGTCTCCCACGCCGGACACTCGGTGAGTGTGTGCGGACCTGAGTCCTCGCTCGCGTCGCAGTGATGGCACTCGGACGTTGGCTCTTTCTGCATCCGACGCAGATACTTTCCGAAGCATCCGTGCTCGGTGATCATCTGCGTCAGACGGTACGAGAGGCTGCCGTGTGGCCTCTCTAGCCACTCCCCCATGATGGGTCTTACCGCCGTTACTACGGCGTGCCCTGCGCTTGGTTGCCCAAGTCGTCTCTCCCATTCTGCCACCATTTCCCTGTGGAGCCGGGATCTCACGGCCCGAATTTCTTCGGGCTCGGGATCGTGACCCCGCTCCCGCGCCGCCCTTCGGAACCTGTATAGCGCCGAAAGGATTCTTCCAGGATCCATGGTGGCGATCCGGCGAGGAGACTCGCCGCGTTGAATGATATCGTGCGGTACCCCCTTATGATGCGGCACGCCAACTTCCGCTGCGGACGCTGCAGCAGAAGCATGTGCCGATCACTCAGGGTGTCCGCCCACACGGGACACCCGTACAGGGCCATGGACCGCACGACACCCGCGTAGAGTCTCCTGCAGGAGTCATCCGGGCCCCTCAGGTTGGGCAGTAGCCGCGCCAGAGCGTTGGCTGTGCCCGCCAATTTGGGGCCCAGACTTCGGAAGTGCTTCCCGAAGTCCCACCGGCCGTCGAGCACGAGCCCCAGATATTTCATCTGGGGCTTGATGCCGATGAGAGTGCCTCCCACTGTGAGACTGGAACCAGGTGGTGGCGTGCGCCGAGGTCCATGAAAGAACATGGCCTCGGATTTATGCAAAGCCACCTCAAGGCCCAGCCGCCGGATCCGTTCCACGACTTGAGCAACCGCGGTCGTGGCCCTCAGGATCGCTTCGCGGTGTGTAGCTCCGCTCGCCGTCACTAGCGTGTCGTCCGCATAGCACGTGACGGCGGCGCCGTCCGCAAGCTCACCGCGAAGCACCCAGTCGTATCCAATGTTCCACAGTAGCGGCCCGAGAACCGATCCCTGTGGAACACCGCACGACATCTCACGCCGACCGACGCCGGTCGCACTTGGGTAGATGACGGCTCTCTCCGTCAGGTACGCCCCGACTATGCGGCGGAGGTAGAGAGGCACACCGTGGTACACGAGTGCCTCCCTGATGCAACTCCAGGGCAAGGTGTTGAACGCGTTGGAGATGTCCAAGGACACCGCCAACGTCACCTCACCCCGGGCAACTGCCTCCTCCGCCAAAGTCCTCACGCGCATGATGGCATCCACGGTGGACCGCCACCGGCGGAAGCCATATTGGGCATCCGCCAGGTCCGGCCCCCTACCAGAGAGGTGCTCGACGAGGCGCTTCGCAATAACTCTTTCAAAGAGCTTGCCCACCTCGTCGAGCAACACAATGGGCCGGTAGCCGGACGGTTCGTCCGCCGGGCGACCCTCCTTTCGGATGAGGACCAGTTTCCCCGTCTTCCACATCTTCGGAAACTGGCCCCGCTCCAAGCATGCGCTGAGGAACCCTCTCAGCCGGGGTTCGAGACCGTCTTCTCCCAGAGCTAGGACCCACGCGCGGCCTGGAATGCCGTCGGGTCCCGGGGCGGTGCTCTTCTTGGCTCTAAGCCTTCGCACCGCCAGCTCCAGTTCTACCCAAGTGACCTCGGGGACTTCGTCGTCAACTACCACACTGGGCGCCACAGGCGACCGAGGTGGCGGAGTCATCTGCGGCGGAACGTGTTCCGCTCGCGCCGGGAACAGGGACTCGACCACTCCACCGAGCAGAGCTGGCTGGAGAACCCGGGTCAACGGCGGGGCCCGGGGGCGCAGCTTTCCTCTTACCATAAGGTAAGGCCGCCCCCATGGGTCCCGCTCCAGCGTCTCCATGAGCTCCTTGTAAGCCGCGGCTTTCGCCCGCTTAATCTCCGCTCGGAGGGCATCTCTGGCCTCCCTGTATCCCACATGAAGCTCCGCCACTCGGGGCTCCGTATCTGCGGTTCGGCTACGCCTCCTACGGAGTCTGGTCCACCGGCGGTGCGCGATCACGCAGGCTTGCCGTAGCCTCGGACTGTAGGGTGGTGCCCTAGGCATACCCGCATCGCAGACACGAGTCATGGCCTCCCGGAACCACACCGCCTCATCGTCGATATCGACAGGCCTGTCCGGCGCAATGGCCCAGGCCTGTACGATGGCGGCCTCCAGGAGGACCTCCCGATTCAGTCTCCCAAGCACCCAGCGTGGCTCGCGTGGGGCCGGTATGACCGGCGCATCACCCGCGGGGGGGGAGACATCAAACCGAACGTATCGGTGATCCGCCAGTGTCTCCACCCCCACAACAACACGCCAGTCCCGCACACGGTGCGACAGCGAAGCGCCTGCGAACGATAGGTCGATAATCGAACTGCGCTCCGCGGTCACGAACGTGGCTTCGGCCCCGCGATTCTGGAGAACTAGACCGTGATTAGCGGCCCAGCTCTCCAGAGCCCTACCTCGTGGGTTCGTGTGCCGGGACCCCCAGGTCACTGACCAGGCGTTGAAGTCCCCGAGCACAAGAACCGGATGAGGATGACAGGCGTTGACGACGTCGGTCAGTCGCTCCAGCGACTGCCGGTACTCCCCTATGCGTCGGTGTAGGCTCGGCGTGAAATAGACGGCCACGACCGCAATCTCCCCCACACGCGCCGCTACGATGCCATGCTCCCTTGCCACGACAACAGGGGGGGGGGGCACCCATAGCGGCGTTGTACACCAGTGCCGCCGACCCGTCCAGGTCGACCACCCAGGCAGGCCCCAGGTGCCGGTGGGTGTACGGATCGGCGACAGCGGCGACGTGTACGGACCACTGTGCCATGCTCTGGAGCAGAAGACCCTGAGCATCGGCACCGTGGCCCACGTTCGCCTGCAGGATGCGGAGCTGAGGATCCATTATGGAACCATCTCCGCATCCCGCCGCGAACTTTGGGTGGAGCTCCCGCCTTGCGG
Organism: Eilema griseolum; assembly: GCA_963662185.1. Classification (NCBI taxonomy): domain Eukaryota; kingdom Metazoa; phylum Arthropoda; class Insecta; order Lepidoptera; family Erebidae; genus Eilema; species Eilema griseolum. The sequence continues at coordinate 9,466,104 of OY759243.1, forward strand.
CTTCGGCTCCCCCCCGGTGCAGGCCTTGCTGCCAACCCTATGGTCGGCCGGTTTGCCCCCCGCTGCACACCTAAAACAGTGCAGCGGAGCTTCGCATCCACCGGCCGTATGACCGGGTTGGCCACAGCGGAAGCAGCGGTCACCGACCGTCACCGCCGCCGTGCACTGCACCCCCACGTGGCCGACCGACAGGCACCTATAGCACCTAGTCGGTCGAGCCTGCAGGAGCCGGACCTGCACCCGCACCACGCCTCCAACGGCGAGGAACCCCCGGTCGGCAGCCTTTTTGGCTGCTGCGATGGGGCAGCCGACAACTGCCGCCCCCAGTCCACGGCGGCCGAAGCGGATCGCTCCGACCTTAACCGTATCTAGGGGGCAGCCCCCGGCCTCCGCCACGGTGAGGCGGATTTGCTCCGCCGTGATGGAGTCGTCCAGGTCCGAAATGCGCAGTTCTGCGCACTTGTTGGGCCTGGACACCCGGACGTCGGCTGCGTCAAGCGTCTCCCTAAGCTTAGCCGCTAGGGCATCAGCCTGGGGACCGCTCGAAGCGCCTGGGATCTCGAGAAGCCGAGCACCCGTCCGAGTGGGTTTCACCCGGATGGGGCCCGGCATGTCGAGGGCCTTCATGTCAACGCAGGCTCTCGCCTGCGTGACAATTTGGGCGTACTGCACGCCCCTATCCGCCGCCTCCGCCGTCATCGTAAGGACGACGGCGGTTGAGCGGGGGACGCGCAGCCTCCCCGGCACTCCCCTCGCAGCAGCCTCAGCCCTCCTGGCCTTTTTGGCTGCCTTTCGGTTCGCCTTGCGCCGCTTTTTGGAGGCACCGGCAACCTCCCAGCCCCCCTCCGGCGAGGAGCTCGTGGCGGCTATACCCGCCGAAGTTCGGGCCAGAGCTGGGGCCGGGGCTAGGGCTGGGGACTTCTTCCCCTTGCCCTTCCCCTTCCCCCTTCCCCTGGGCCGGGCAACTTGCGCATCCTGGGGGGGGCTCCCAGCCCCCGCAGCGAGAGCAGCCCGAGCGGGCGGAGCGGCAGGGGCGGCAAACGCAGCGGACGGGCTGCTGGCCGACCCCTGCGGGGACCCCGCCACTACCGGACAGGTGGGGCCCCTCTTAACCGCCCCGGCATATCCGGCCGGAGCCGCCAATGGCGGTCGGCGGCTCCGGATGGCTCCGGGTGCGCTCCTCCTGCGCCACCCGCCACGCCCGCTGCTCCGCCAGCGCCTCCTCCTGGCGCTTCTCCATGGCAGCTATTGCCGCCATGCAGAGCGCCAACGGGTCCGCAGGCCGAGCCGGCCGCAGCACCGGCGACTCCGGCTGAACTGGTCGGGCCGGCGACTTCGGCGGCCCCGGCTGCAGCGACTCCGATGGCGCCAGAGGCTCCGGCCGCAGCGGCGACCTCGACCGCACGGGCAATAGCGGCCGCGCAGGCCGCCCCGACGGCGTCGGCTGCGCCAGCGACTCCGGCCGCAGCGGCGACCTCGACCGCACGGGCAACAGCGGCCGCGTCGGCGGCGTTGGCTGCGCCACCAGTCGCCTCCGCGCCGACCGCGTCACACGCTCCGCCGGCAGCCCAGCGACGACCGCTTGGAGGCTCGCCAGTTCGGCCGCCATCCTCCCCATCTCCTTGCGGTATTCGGCCGCCATCCGCTCATTATTCTCCAGGAGCTCCACATGCCTCCTGCCTAAATGAGCCCTGTCGATCCGCAACTCGGCTAGCTCCGCCCTCAAGAGGTCGAAGAGCTCGACAAGCCGCGTCGTCGCCTGCGTGACCCGGTGCTCCTCCGGCGTTGGAGAATCGGTGCGGGCCCCGGCCCAACCTTCTAGGGCTTCTATTACCTCCTTCGACATTATGTCGGCGCGAGGTAAGGGTAAGGACGCCGCCGAGGTGGAGGAACTCGGCGGCGCCTCCACATCCTCCGGGGCCCTGAGGCTATCACCACGCTGCAGCTGCGTGCGGCTGACCGCTAGCAGCTTCGGCGGTGGTGGATGCAGCGTCTCGTCACCGTCGTGACTGCTGCTGGTGGAAGAGGAGTCGGTCAAGGTGAGCTCCAAGTCCGACTCCGTCTTCTGTGGTGGAGGGGAAGGAGGAGGAAGAGACTTCTTCCTGAATCTCCTCTTCCGCCGTACAGATTTCCGGGTCTGTAGGCCCACCGGGCTGTTCGCCCTACTCCTCTCCGTGGCGGTGTCGAATTCCTCCGACACCGCGGTTTGGGACGCGACCTCCGCGTCGTGGTGCTGCGCGACCTCCGCGCAGACTGTTCTGCTTGGTTTGGGTTTTAATGTTAGTATTGAATCTTCCATGTAAATCCCACGAGTAGAACCGATAAAATTACACTCCCCGGGTGACGGCCATTCCGGGAAGCGGGGTACATACTACGGAGGTCCCCTGGTATCCGTAGGTTTTAAGCGACTTCGCTGTCGGGTTTTTCAGACTTTTCCTTGTCGCGGGCCGGCCAATTAAGGCAAGCCCCGCGGCCTTCAGAATATCGGCTTCCCAAGTGTGGCTAGCACTCAGGTCGTTGTCGATATCCTGGAGGTTACGCGACGCGGGAGAGCAGCCAACTCTCCCAGCACCGACGGTGGCACGAATGCCTGCCAGCCTCTGCGCGAGCAGTAGGCCGGCCCGTCCCTGGATCCCATGGATCCATGTGTCGCCCCCATGTCCCCTCTGAAAGCAGAGGGATACCGGGAGCGACAGGCTAGCCCTAAAAAGGGCTGTTTGGGATGGAAGGGATTCTACGAATCCCTTCCCGCGGGCCTTGCAGGTCCGCCATACCACGACCCCCTCAGGGTCAGCTAGCCCTAAAAAGGGCTTGTCGGGTTATTGGTCGACGGCTAGCAGAGCTCCTTCTCCTTGGAGTCAGAGTCTACTAACCGTCGTCCAGGGTGCACCAGCCTCCCCGCTTCCGTTCCCCAGGACCGCGGTCCAGAGGGAAAAGAAACAGGTAAGCCAACGTGGAGGTTACCCAACCCGCACCCCAAAACTGCACATGTTGATATATATTCGTATCCGTACTATCCATCTATGGTGGCTTGATATTTAGTGACACATTATACCTATAATTAAGTACTTGTAATTGGAAATCTCCTTGACGTTTAATATGAGAACAAAAAACAATTTCATACGCTTTTTCCGTGAACTTCTTACAAAATTGCTCGTAAAACATTAAAGTACAATTTAACTGCGACAGTTTTACTCGAAACACCACTTTTTGTAGCTACATAAGATTTTTACTTTATAATAATTACTTACGGTAAAGTAACGAATCCCTGAATTTTCCTCTGACCGCCGATCCCGGTTGCATCCAAAGCTTGTTAATTGAAATTTGAATAAAAATTATTTGACGGTATAATTCAAATTGGGGCTGGGGCAAATAGACCGAAAGCCTTGTAAAGGCGATTGGGAAAAGGCTCATAAAGGCCACTGGTGACTCGACCACCCGTCCGATTCATTCCGGTGCAGAGACTGGCCATCGCAATTCAGCGTGGAAACGCAACAAATGTGATGGGCACCTTTACATCGGGAGCGATCAGGGGTGGCTTATTCAATTAGTACAAAAATAACATTATTTATTTATTAAATTAATTTAAAAGATGTTTAGATTAATAATATGATCACATAGTATTTAAAATTCAATAATAAACCAGATTATATGTAAACAAATCATATTTACATACATACTTATAATCACGCCTTCGTCCCTGGAGGGTTAGGCAGAGGTGAATTAACACCCACATTTTTTTATTTTTTTTATATAGGACACGTCAATTGGACTTCGCCTTGCCTGATGGTAAGCTGAAGGCAAAGTTCCACAAACAATCATCGAATTCGTTCCTACATAATAGGTGGTGGGCCTATTGCCATCTTTCGGGTACTATTGTTGACTTAGGCCATGCATCTGAGGCTGAGTATGTGCTGTATATATGTCTGATGTAAAACAGCCCTATCTCTTAGTCGCCTTGTACGACACCGCATGGGAAGAGATGGGGTGGACCAAATTCTACTCTCCCGGGAACCACGCGACGTAAAAACATATTTACAATATAATATATCTAATATTGACAATATCTATTCGTATGGGTAATGGACTGCTGAGACGAGGTCTCGGGTTCGATCCCAGGTTTTACCACGGCACACACCAATGACTTTTCGATGCTTTTCGAAGTGATGTCTGTATTTATCGCAGGTTTATAAGTGCCCGGTTAATGGCAATAGGTTCGCCACCTATTACATTGGGACCTAAACATAAACTGGCGAAATGTGGGTGCTAGCAACTCGGCCTACCCCTTCGGGGATATAGGCGTGAGTTTATGTTATATTATGTTATGTAAACTTAGAAAACCACGCTGTTAAGTTCGACTATATTAGTAATTGTCCTCCATACATTCCATTAAGACGTAAGACGAAGAAAAAATATGAACTTTTATACCTAAGTTTTCAATGAACAATACCTACTATATTTCTGTGAACAGTTGTTGACCTCGCGACAACCCTTTACCACATTCCCATCATGGGGGAGTGGCTAGAGAGGCCACACGGCAGCCTCTCGTACCGTCTGACGCAGATGATCACCGAGCACGGTTGCTTCGGGAAGTATCTGCGTCGAATGGAGAAAGAGCCTACGTCCGAGTACCATCACTGCGACGCGAGCGAGGACTCAGGGCCGCACACGCTCACCGAGTGTCCGGCGTGGGAGACGCCGAGACGGGAGCTTGTGGCGGCCCTGGGAGTGAGAGTTCTCACGCTCTCCACCTTGCTCGCGGCGATGGTCCGCTGCGCAGATGCGTGGGCGGCCGGCGCCTCCTTCTGCGAGCAAGTAATGCTCATGAAGGAGGAGGCGGGGCGGGAGCGGCAGCAGGAGCGACGAAGGATCGCAAGCCAAGCTGCCCGCGTACGAAGGCAACTCGGGCGTCCGAGGTCGATGAACGACCTTCGCCCCCCATGAGCGCCGGCCCGGGGGTGACAGGTGAAGCCGCCTGTCACCCTGGCAGAAGCAGGCCGCGGTGGCGGCGCGCCTGGCGCGCCTCCCCATTTTCCGGGAACGAGTTGGGGACTCTGTGGTCCCCACACACCCAAGGAGAGGGCCAGTGCGAGGGATATGCCTGTCAACCTCACCTTCGGCAACCAAAGCAACCCACAGGCGGCGTGCGTTTTAGTCGGTTCGAGTCCGACATAACCTCCTCCACCGGCTCCGGTGGGGAGGTATCCGTGGGGATTTTGCGCACATAAAAAAAAACCCTTTACCACATTTTTCTGGTTTCCTTACCTGGTATCAAAAAAAAATACGTATCTTCTTATTATATATAAAAAGCCTCGTGGTTTCTGGCAGAGTAGAATTTGGGTCACCCCATATTATATTCCCATGCGGTGTCGTACAAGGCGACTAAGGGATAGGGCTGTTTAACATCAGACAGATTTATACAGCCCAGACTCAGCCTCAGATGCATGGCTCCAGTCAACAATAGTGCCCGGAATACGGCAATAGGCTCACCCCCGATTACGTGAGACCGAATACAATGATTTGTGAAATGTGGATGTTAATTCAACTATGCCTAACCCTTCGGGGATAAAGACGTGATTATATGTATCTATGTATGTATGTATCTTCCTATTTTAAACAGCTCTAGATGTTTCACAAAAAATTAATGATGATTCGTTCTTAAGTAAACGCTACAGCAAATGGGGGATTTTGTTTCTTATTTTTTATCTCTTTTTTATAACGAAGTTCATCTTTACGAGACTTGATTTTTATCACAACAACCTGTGAGGAATCAAGCCCTTGATGTTTCATTCAAAAATCATCAAGATCTGTTCATAAAGAAAGGACTGCAAACTTCTCCCCTTTTCGTCCCCATCTTCCCTCCTATCAAAAAAAAACTCTCGATAAAGATGTATGTAAAGTTTAGTGAAAATCGGTTAAGAAATGCGCCCTCTTATTCAGACAGTAGAGTACAGTCGTTTACTTAATTTTTTGTACATTGCTCTTATTGTACACCTACAGTTCACAATGTGCTCCTTTCTCGAGTCTTTTTCCAGCTCTGTTGAGATGTCGTAGGTACTTCAATATTTTCCGTAAAACGTCTGTCATATGACCTGCACAATCCACTACCCACCTGACCTCAACAATAATACATACATACATATAATCACGCCTTTATCCCCGGAGGGTTAGGCAGAGGTAAATTAACACCCACATTTCACCACCCACCCCACGTAACAGAGGGTGAGCCTATTGCCGTATTCCGGGCTCTATTTTTGACTCGAGCCGTGCATCTGAGGCTAAGTCTGGGCTGTATATATTTGTCTGATGATAAACAGCCTTAGTCGCCTTGTACGACACCACATGGGAAGAGATGGGGTGGCCTTAATTCTACTCTGCCGGAAACCACGCGGCAACTATAATATATTATGAAATAAAATAAGGCCTAAATGTGATGGATACTTACAATGGCATTAATCTTGCCATGACTCTTATAAAATGTTAATTCTTTCGCCCACCAAATCGAATTCTCTCAGAACAATCATGGATGAACTTTCCAAAGTAAGCGATAAGGAAATGTTAAACCTCTATGAGGAAGTAAAATGCCGTAAAACAGCGATATGCAATTTAAGAAGGGGTTTATTTCGAGAAATGGATGATACATGATCAATGAGGAAAGAAAATAAAGCTTTTGCTTCAGACCATGTCGTCGTACAAAGCTCAAAGTCACGTCAATAAAGTGGCATATCTTTACATAAAAGGTACGTTTGCTCAAAAATGGGGTATAATGTTTTCAGAGTACATTGGGGCTGCTCGAAGGCTTTCCAATTGTCCTTCTGACTAGCATAGTGGAAAGCAGACAAGGGCAGGACTGGTCATCGAGCGCAGACGTGTGGGGGGGAGGTTATAGGTACGGCCGTATGTCATCCTTTCACCACGGTCGGCGCTGCAGCACCCTATCTTAACGCCGAGGTTCAAGGGTTTCTGCAGCCCCGAGACAGATTGCAGTTCCGCACGGAAAAAAATGTATGTGAGTAGATATTTTTATTCTACTACAACTAAAAGTGCCTTGCTAAAATTCTCATCCCGAGACATAAGAAAGTTGTCTAGTGTAACGCATTTTTTATTGGCAGGCACCTACTTATCTTAATGAATGATCTTGTCGTGTTGACAATAATTGTAATCAAGATTGTGGAAACGTGATACTGTTTTTACTTCTCATGAGATGAGATGAATGAAATTGAGAGTTGGAATGAGAGTAACCAAAACATACAAAAAATTGTAAACCGAGAAATTATTTATTTGTTATTTTAAGATGTCTCTCGAATAACGTAAACACTGATCTTGCTACGTGCATGATGAAGTGTTTACATTCGATCCTTCCATCATGGTAAGCAGAAATCATATTTTTTTGCTACGATCCTGGTACAAAACTTTCCCTTAATCTACTTTCATGATACATAAAGTAACATATTCCTATTAACAATCCTATCATCAAAAATCAGGCTGAGTCCTGGGGAAGCCGGCGATGCACTTTTGAAGGAGCTAACGGCCTATCAACCTAATGCTCTCCGGCAATGTGTGCGATGCCATCGTTGATTTGCTTTACGGCGCAAATTTATGCGCCTTTCATAAGAAAGACGGTGGTATTCGTCCCATTGCCGTAGGGTGCACGTCTGTACGTGCACCCTACGGCATTGCTGCCATACGCCTGTGCAACTTGGCTTTGGCTTTAAAAGGGACTACGATTCTGTCAACGTACCTTGGCTGCAATGGAGGAGATCTGATTCTTAAAGTTGAATTGAAGAACGCCTTCAACTCAGTGAATAGGGACACATTGTTGACGCAAGTGAAATTGGAAATCCCTAAAATTTATAAATATCTTTGGCAATGTTACAGGTACCCCTCAAAATACTATCTATACAAGGACAACGTTTTGAAAAAAAAAAATATTGGTGCATCCCACACCAAATGCCTTCCTATCTCTTCCCCCCTTGCGCCTTCACATCTTCCAGGGACTGCAAACTGCGCCTGCGCTGCTGCTGCGTCGGCAAAGACCCTCAAACGGCGCAAGTATAGTGATATAAGTGGTAATTACATATTTGAGCCGTTTAGGGTCCAACTGCCAGTCTTTTGTTTAGAGAAATTTCTAAATGTTTAATTGACGCTACCCGTGACCAGAGGGCTGGTTTATTCCTTGCGCAAAGGATTGATATTGCCATTCAACGTGGCAATGCCGCCAGCCTTCTGGCCGCCCTCCCGGTTGACATCGATGGAGAGGAATACTTTGACGCCTGAACCTGCAGGATTGTTTATGTATATTCTGTTTATTTTTATATTTTAATTTAGATAACTTCCATGTACATTATGTAAATATTAATATTGATAAAGTGCAAGGTGTAATGTGAGTTGTGTCTGTAAATAAATGAAATCATCTAAGTAATTGACAACAGAAATAACTGGGATCATACTGTTTTCATTTGTATCTTACCTTACAAATGTAAAGTAAATACTTAGATTCTTGCCTTTTTCTTTCTACTTGCATTTACCTCCCCTTTTCATAGTTTGCATACGGAGTCTGGACTGACCTCACTTTTTACATTTTTGTCAATCGAAATAAGATTAGAGTAATTACTGGAAATATTCAAAACTTAAAGCAAAGGACTGAATAAAATTTGCGCCTAAGATTTATATGAGCAAACTTTTACTTCTGGTAACCTGCCTAAAATATTGATTTGATTAGTCACACACACAGAAGACAGTTTGCTCACATTACTTGACCAGGCCCACTACTAAAGCAAAACTACTGTCATCACAGACATTGCGAAAAATTTGCATTAAATTTTAGACTTTATTCCCACACGATTAAAATGAAATGATAAAAAGTTTCATCACATTTTTTATTCGCTGTGCAAAAATCTTTTAAATTTTTGACTTTAAGCGCATTGCTTTAAAATATTAAATTAAATCGATTTTTTAGCAGTGTCCTTGGTATGACAGTGGTTTTGCTTTAGCAGAATCGAGAGTCTAGAGGAAGATTGGTTTTAATCAGTGTAGATCATACTTGAAAGCGTTATTTGAATATGATAATGGTTAAAATAGAATTGGTATTGTACTGATCTAATGAAAAACATACTACTCGCACAATATGCCGAAAACGGCCTTTTTTATACCACTTAGGTGGCAGACAAGCGCTCGTCCCACCTGATGGAAAGTGGTTACCGTGGCCTAAGGACGTGTGTAACACCAGAGAAGCCACACTCGCGCTGCCGATCCTGTAAGCACAGAGTTTCTGTGCCGTCAGTGTAGAGTACAAAGCTGGACAAGCCTTCAGTCATCCCACTGACAGTACAAATTCTCCCTTGACATTGCTTGACAAATACTGTGTTAGTTCCTCTGCCATTAACCCTAATGCTCTGGCTGACTGTTACCTGCATCAATAGGGCTATATTGCCGCCTCTCTCTAAAGGGGGAGGCGTGATGAAGCATCCTGCGAAAATAATATCCGCAACAAAACTGGTCGAGAACTATGAGTGACATCGAGCTACCTAAAAATCGCATTTTTATATGTACTGCAAACATTTTTTATATTTATTTGGCTCGCCAAATTGGCTACACCCCGCCTGATGGTAAGCTGGGGTACAGTCCAAAGAATAGTGGCCGCCATTACAGATGCTGTCCCTAGAATGATAGGCCCACCTTGACGGCCTCGACAAATGTTTTGTCACGGCCTGCTTATAGGGACTGTAGCATCCCTGGTGGCCACGGTAACCACTTTCCATCAAGTGAGCCGTGTGCTTGTCTGCCACCTAAGTGGTATAAAAAAAAGATGAAAACACGTGTCCTGGTGAAGAGTTTCACACTTAATTGTTTGACAAAAAGAAGAGCCACGGAACCGCTTGGTTCTTGACTGAATTGGGTATTTGGCTAACTAGTCATTATAAGTTAATTTTTACTTATTATATTTTTAATAACTAATAAATTATTGTGACGTCATAATATTCAACACTCAAATAATTTACAACTATACACCTATAATTGAAAATTATTTGACTATAATATCGAATATTATGAGGTCACAATAATGGTGGTTGAATAAAAATAAATAAATACGATAAAATAAGAACAGATGCAACTTCTACCGCAGCCGCGCAGCTCAGTTAAATAATTTAAATAATTTTCTAACTGGTGGTAGAAACTTGGTGGCACAAATTTGTCTCAAGTTTCGACCGGGTAGGTACCACCGTGCACTATTGCGAAAAACCCTCCATAGCAATTCAATCTCGGTTGGATTGTGTTCAGGGGTCAGCAAGTGCATAGCCGGGCAGAGGTGGTGGTTGTCGCAGCACTAGTGGGACCAGTGGGTCTTGGCGTAGTCTAGTGGGGATGGCGCGGGGCGATGCGCCGAACAGGGAGACCTGTAGAAACGGTGGTGCCGCTGGCCGCCCGCGGTATAGTACAGGGGCCCAACTGGGGTTAACCACCTTGGGAGGCTGCCTCACCAGGCCGCGCATAATCCCGATATGGTTCGTCGTGCCGGTTGGTGACCGGATTTGGGAGCCCGGCGACCATACTCGGGGGGGTACGGGGGCCCTTCCGTTCGGCGCGTCGGCTCTCGCCATGCCTCACATTCATAGATAAAACCAATATCCCGCGCTTTGTCACACGGTGCTGCGGCGGCAATCACCTCTTTTTTCACGCCTTCTCCCACCCAAACTCATGGCAGCGCAATTCAGAGAAATAGGCAACACAGCGGCTCGTCACACTCCCAAAAGCTTGCTATTTGAGGTGGAGTCCACTAACATCTGTGGGCTCCATGCAAACCTCAACGCCGTCCACCAACACCTAGAGACGGCGAAACCTGCCATGTTTTTTCTAACGGAGACGCAAATACACCGCCCTGACGACACGACCTACTTGCTCTACCCTGGCTATGTTCTTGAGGAAAGTTTTCGTGCAAAAGCCGGGGTGTGCGTGTTTGTTAGGGCGGATGTTTGCTGTCTGTCTGTTTGCGCTGCCTAGAGGATCCATCCTTCTCCGTCCTTTGGGTACACGTAGACCATGGCCCTACGAGTCAGATCTATGTGTGCCTCTACCGTTCCCATACAGGAGATGCTGAGACAACTCGACTCTTTGAATATCTGAGTCAGGCGGCAGATGATGCGCAGGAGCGATTTCCGAATGCCGAAATGGTATTTTTGGGGGATTTTAACGCCCACCATGAGATCTGGTTGGGCTCCTCCAAAACAGACCATGCGGGAAGAGCCGCCCACGCATTTGCTCTGGCGCACGGCCTGACCCAATTGGTGCACGAGGTCACTAGGATACCAAGAAGGTCGGGCCTAGCACCTTCTCTGCTAGACCTTCTGCTGACGAGTGATCCGGACCGGTACAGTGTATCGGTGCGAGCCGCTTTAGGCAACTCCGACCACTGCCTGGTCTGTACCACGGTGCCTATTATAGCGCCCCCACGACCCGTGCAGGGGAAGCGGCGTCTCTGGCACTACTCGTCGGCGGACTGGGATGGACTTCGTGACTATTTTGCGTCCATCCCGTGGGTTGAGCGCTGCTTGCCATCGGATTGTGCTACTGCTGTCGCCGGTGAGATCGGTCTGGGTATGGAATACTATATCTCATACACCGATGTCACCGGTGACCGCGGGGTGCGCCCTTGGTTCGGGCGCGAGTGCGCGGAAGCTGTTGAACAAAAACAGTCTGCGTACCGCGCTTGGGTAAGGGCGCGCGCCACGCGCCATCCCAATCTGGGCCACTTCAAGGCGGCGTACAACAAAGCCACAAAGGTCTGTAGAAGGGCCTACGTCAGAGCGGATGCCCTGCGCATAGCGCGGCTTGGTCAAGAGCTAGTGATGCATCCCACGGGAAGCCGTGGCTACTGGCGACTGGCTAAAGCCGTGCAAGCCAACTTCTGTCAGTCTTCGCTGCCTCCGCTGCGTAACCCTGATGGATCCCTGGCCCATGAGCCGCAAGAGAAGGCAAATCTGCTGGCTAATCTATTTGCGGCCAACTCCCGAATCGATGATTGTGGTACGCAGCCACCAACACTACCCGACAGTGACCACGCGATGCCTGATATCCATATCAGGCAACGCGATGTCCGTGCAGTGCTGCAATCACTCGATGTCCGGAAAGCCAGTGGTCCGGATGGTATTCCAGCGGTAGTTTTGAAAAAATGTGCAGCGGAGTTGTCTCCAATGCTTACGCGCCTGTACCGGCTATCCTACAGTTCGGGTACAGTGCCTTTGCCTTGGAAAGAGGCGAATGTTCAGCCGATTCCCAAGAAGGGGGATCGCTCGGAGCCAGCCAACTATCGACCCATAGCCGTCACCTCAGTGCTGTACAAAGTGTTCGAGCACATAATTAACAAACAGCTCATGCGGCACCTAGAGGATCACTCCTTAATTAATGACCGGCAATATGGCTTCAGACCGAAACGGTCAACGGGTGATCTTCTAGCATACGTTACCCATCTTTGGGGTGAGGCTATGGACAAGCACGGCGAGTCACTGGCAATTAGTCTTGACATCGCCAAAGCTTTCGATAGAGTCTGGCACAAATCGCTTCTTTCCAAGCTACCTGCCTTTGGTCTGCCTTCTAGGCTGTGCAACTGGGTTGCTAGCTTCCTGCAGGGGCGCCGTATTCGCGTCCTTTGTGACGGACGAGCTTCGGAGTTTCTGCAGGTTAATGCTGGCGTGCCCCAGGGGTCCGTCTTATCACCCACTCTCTTTCTTCTGCATATCAACGACATGCTGTCTACCGGCAATGTTCATTGTTATGCAGACGATAGCACTTTACATGGGAGTTATCATGGACATCCTGCGGCCAAGCAGTCAGATATCGCAGAGAAAAGGCAGCTTCTTGTCACTGAGCTTGACGGGATCCTGAATCACATTTCTCAATGGGGCTCTGAGAACCTGGTTGAGTTCAATGCCAAGAAGACGCAGGCATGTGCGTTTACAGCAAAAGTATCTTCTTTCCTTCCCCTCCCCACTCTTCAGAGCACGCCACTGCCACTGCAGGACAATCTCAATATCCTAGGTATGGATGTTCGCTGCAACCTGAATAACAAAAACTACATCGAAAGCATCATCAAAACAGCCTCACGAAAACTCGGAGTCCTGAACAGAGTGAGATGATTTTTCACGCCGGAGCAGCGGTGTCTTCTATACAAGACACAAATTCGCTCCTGTGTGGAGTACTGCTCGCATCTCTGGGATGGTTCAGCAAAGTACTTACTAGATGCTCTCGACAGGTTGCAGCGACGTGCGGTCCGCATCATTGGGAATCCCGAGATCACGAACACCCTAGAACCTTTACAGCTGCGTAGAGATGTTGCGTCCATGGCTGTATTTTACCGTCTGTACCATGGGGAGTGTTCTGATGAGCTCTTCCAATTAGTCCCACCCTCCCCTTTCCTACACAGGACAACACGTGCAGGTCTTAGATGTCATCCGCACACGGTGCAAAACATCCGATCAAGAACCAAGCGGTTCGGAGACTCTTTCCTCTGTCGCACCATTAAGGCCTGGAATTCATTACCAGCTCACGTGTTTCCTTCTTCCTACAGTCCCGGGTCCTTTAAGCGGGGCGTGAAAAAGCATATGATAAGGCCGTCAAGCTGAGTGTCACCATTGTCACACGGTATGTGTAAGTAATGGTGACCCTCTTTTCTGGGACTTTGCCTTCAGCTTACCATCAGGCAAGGCGAAGTCCAATTGACGTGTCCTATATAAAAAAAAAAAAAATATTTTAACTAAAGGGAAATACCCAATTGTCTCCACCTTTTGCAGGTGGCATACAGTTTATTGACCCTTATACCTTAGCGAATTGCTCGGTTACAGCTCAAAGTAAATTGATGTGTAAGTACGAATAGGTTGTTAATGGTGATTTAATTTGTTGTTCGACGTAGAGAAGTATGTAATTACAGCACCGCGAGTGTAACATATGGTGTTGCATACGTCCATAGGTCACGGTAACCACTTCCCATCAAGTGGGTCGTGTGCTTGTCTGCCACCTAAGTGGTATAAAAAAAAGATGACGGGCTTTTGTTTCTACCTACCTCGTAGGGAAATAGGCGTGAGCGTACATACGCAAGTAAATTAAAAGTCCGTCGACGGATTTATTGATAGAAGTTCTTTTTATAACCTCTAGGAATATTTAAGGAGTCAGCCTTATCGAGAGGTCCCTGGTTCGAATCCTGGATACTCCTAACACAAGCAATTTAGCTTAGTGGGAGGGGTTAGAGAGAATATTATTCTTATAATGTCTCTTTCTTTCACATCCCATGGGTAATCCAACTTAGGATGGGTGCTTGACAATATCTTTCCACTTCCTACGTTACTGACAAATACCTTTCGCTTTTTGTAAGGTTTAGTTTTATGTTTACCGGATTAGATATTCAAGCTCACCACATAAATCTGTTTCATCAGTCTTCTTTCGTCCATCCTTAGTTCAGCTTTATGTAGAACCAAGATGTAGTGACCTACATAGAGATCTTGGTCGCTGCATCTTCAACCATACCACAACGTTACCTTAGCACTTTGTTCCTAACTTGGTCCATCAACATCACTCCAGCTATATGGACTTTCTTTCGTTTCTACTGCAGTTTACTTTTATGCTCCTACTGCCACACTGGATATGAAGAGCATATGACGACGAGCACTCTTCTATGTAGAGCCAGATGCCTCTCTAGATACCTACGTTCTGGCTGCTCATAAAATTATGCAGCTCGTAAAATTAAAATATGCAGCATACAGTTACATCAGCATCCTGTATAATATTTTAATTCGCCGATATATTCATATATTCATAGTACATCCTTACAATATTTATTCTGTGATAGTAAGACGTGCGAACTATTAATTTCAAGCTTGCTAATAATAATGTATATTTAATTACTTCTAGCATCGAAACTTGTGTAACATTTGCAAGTTTTATGAGAGTTGATAAAGCAGTTTACCTACCCGTTATTTGGTACAGCTTGGTGATAAAACGGTCAAGCGACGTACGTATCTCTGTGCCAGTCAAGAGCCTGGAGATGGTGATTCCAACCAGCCACGTCGTGATCCCTCCACTTTCGACTATTTTGAGAGACATCATACAATTATCCTATTACATTTAATTATTGCTGCTGGCAGCTAAACGTATATACCAATAAGCTTTACTTCAGTAGGTTTATCCGTGTTTTTTTTTTTTACGTGCGCAAAATCCCCACGGATACCTCCCCACCGGAGCCGGTGGGAGAGGTTATGTTGGACTCGAACCGACTAAAACGCACGCCGCCTGTGGGTCGCTTTGGTTGCCGAAGGTGAGGTTGACAGGCATATCCCTCGCACCCCGGCCGACCCAGGGCCATCTCTCACGATCCGGCCCTCTTCTCGGGTGTGTGGGGACTACAGAGTCCCCAACTCGTTCCCGGTAAACGGGGAGGCGCGTCAGGCGCGCCGCCGCCGCGGCCTGCTTCTGCTAGGGTGACAGGCGGCTCCACCTGTCACCCCCAGGCCAGCGCTCATGGGGGGCGGAGGTCGTTCATCGACCTCTGACGCCCGAGTTGCCTTCGTACGCGGGCACCTTGGCTTATCCGTGCTTAGGTTTATCCGTGTGGTGATTTTCGTGTGGTGACGGAGAAAGAATACTAGTATCACCATCCCATCTTTTTTTCAATATCTGGCAACACTGGCCGGGTGAACACCTTCTTCTGATCACTATATCGAAAAATTGCAAAAATAGATCAAGAACAGTGGAAAATCAGTGGAAATAAGTCTAAAAGTTGCGAAACCTAACCTACAAATGTGTTTACTAAGAAAATAATAGCAAATACCTGGATATCTTGTGAGTAGAATAGCAATTTCATTATTATAAAACAGTTGCTTCATTTCAAAATACACTCACACATTGATACCAGCTGTTATCCAGCTGTTTCATCTATTTGCTGATACATGCACACATGAACATCTCAAAAGTAAACAAATGATTTTGACATTCTGAATTTAAATACAAATGACATTTTCGTGTACGTTTTATGTGCACGAAGACAGCTACCAACATTAGTGAACTAAACAATCTGTGGACTCGGGGCTGATATTCTCGATATTAAAACCCATTTTTATAAGCTCACTGCATTCACTTCAAAACCATAGACTATATTGAAAATTGATGAATGACCATTTGCTAAGTGCTATTGTAACACTTTAATATCGCCTCTCACGGTCGCACGCCCCTTGACAAAACTATTCCAAGGAACAAACCCGTGCCTGCCTACTAAACGGTCACGGCCAGAAACCGAAATCCGGCAAGATGCCTTTAAAGCGTACCCCACCACCCACACCTACTATGCAAAGTTGCAATCCTGGCGCTGAGCCTGTGCCCAATTTGTCGACAGGAGATATTCTTCCTACCCCGACTAATACTGTCGCTATTACGAACAAAAAAAGCGCAAACTGGAGGTATCCTCAGCGAACAATACGAACAATTCAAATGGGGCTGGCACCGATTTTATGAGTGACATAAGAAAAATGTTCACAGACTTCAAAATACAGCAGGACATTAAATTGGAATCTCTGCAGAAAACAATTAATTTAATTAAAGACCGAACTGATGACATACAAACTAGCATGTTGTTCGTCTCCCAACAATACGAGGAGATGAAAATCAAACTCGATCACCTCGAAACCGAGAGAAAAAACAACCTTGCGTACATCCAGAGCTTACAGAAAAGGGTCGAGACGATGGAAAAAAATCAAAGAGAATCCTGTATCGAGATCAAAAACATTCCCACAAAACCTTTGGAAAATAAGAATGATCTACTAAATACCGTTCAAAACATTGCGAAGACATTAGACATACCATTACAGCAAACGGAGATACGAGATATCTACAGGATCCACTCCAAATCCCACAGCAAAACGATGGTAGTTGATTTTAGCAATATTATTACGAAAGACAAATTTCTTCAGTCTATTAAGAAATATAACAGGCAAAATGGTGGTAATAAATTAAACACTCAACACCTTAAACTGGCCGGACCTGCTCTCCCTGTCTATGTCACTGAGAACCTAACATTCAACGCAAGAAAGTTATTTTATATGGCGCGAGACTTTGCCTCTGAAAATGAATTCAAATACTGCTGGACTGCACGAGGACGAATTTATTTACGCAAGAAAGAAGGCGAGCCTTATTCTCGCATCGATACGGAGGAAGACCTGGTCAAACTAAAGACACCAAAATGACTAATATCACAAAAGTTTACAAGTCACTTCTCAAATTGCATGTTCCATAAATTTATTTTTGATATTCCTAATTATTTATTAATTTATTTTTGTTATGAAAATTGGTACAACATTTTTGATCAATTACAAAATGATATTGAAAATACGAACGACAAAAATTGCACTGGTGAATTGCACAACACGATAAACTTACAGCTGCACACTAAAACGTACACATTACACAACATAACTTATTCTACACAAAAGTATAGTAAAATCATGACTTGTCTCCGATGCTCTCATCCGGGGTTCCCTGGATGCTTGGGTTCATCAATTAGATGCATTGAGCAGTGCTCCTTGTCCCTCAACCTACTTTTCGGACAGTTTGTAACTCCCCCATCATCACATGTCATATCCCGTGCGGGTGTTGGCTTCGGGTATTTGTTGTTGTATTTATTGTTATTATTACTGCAATTTAATCGATGGCTTCTATACACACAATATGCTATGATATAGATGACACTGATATTGCAAAGGCTTACATCTGCGACCCTGACCAGTGTTCGAAACACATTAGTAGCAGCAATCGAAAAAACATTAATATTTTTCATATGAATATATGTAGCCTGAACTGCCACTTCGACGAGCTTAATATTCTGCTGTCGCAGGTGGATATCAGCTGTGATATCATTGTCCTGACGGAATGCTGGTTGAGCAAGGTGCCGATCATACCAATGCTTGATAACTACGTGGCATACGGATCGACCTTCTCTAACCAAAACGATGGGGTGGTGGTGTATGTATCTACTAGACTGGCCTCGGTGATTTGTGAGGAACCTACGTTTGTGGACGGTACCTGTCTGGTGCTTAGGCAACAGAATTTAGCAATTGTTGCTATTTATCGATCCCCATCATATAATCAAATCGGGAATTTTTTGGCTAGCCTAGATACAGTGTTAGAAACCCTTTCAGCATATGAAACTGTAGTCGTAACAGGGGACATAAATATTAATATACACCCCTCTGAAAATAACTCTTTTACCGAAGAGTACCTTGCCCTCACTGCTGCTCACGGCCTTCTGCCTGCTCATCGATTTCCCACACGAATGGAGAGGTGTTTGGATCACATTATGCTAAAAACTAAAGCCACTGTAGCATCGGCAATGGTACTGAATGCGTACATAACCGATCATCGTCCCACACTGCTAAGCTTAGAGTATACACCAAAACAGTCCATGGCTGGGAGTGATGGCACTAGACTTAATGTTAAGGCTGCACTTAATGACATCAAAGATCTAAATTTTTGCAAGGTTCTGTCCTCAAATGACCCAAATCTCGCTGCGGAACATTTTGTCCATCAGCTATCAACCGTAGTGAATGCAAACAGCATGGCTATAAAAAAAACTCATAGAACCAAAATTATAAAGCCGTGGATTACGCCGGGCCTTTTGAGGTGTATCAGGAACCGTGATAGGCTTCATATGAAAGCCAAAAAAGACCCTGCCAACATGATTTGTCAGGTCACTTATATGAGGTATCGTAATTTTTGTAACAATCTCCTGAAAAACCTAAAAATTGCCTACGAAAGGGAAGAACTACTTAACGCCAAGGGTAACACAAAATCTATGTGGAAAGCTATTAAAAAAATTGCACAATTGCAGCACCACAAGACTACCCCAGTTGAACTTTTAGAAGCATCGAATAATGGTTCATCATCAATCGATGATGTCAATTATTTTTTTGCTAATATTGGCAAAACTTTAGCCGACAATATCACTGCCCAACAAAGAAATGGTGTTGATACTGGATCCCGTAACCTACCTTTCAGGGTTAATGACCACTCGCGGAACATCCTGGGCAACTCTATGGGTCTGTTGAGTGTAGACGAAATGGAGCTGGAATCCATTATATTAGGATTACGGAACGAATGTGCTATTGGGTGGGATGGCATCCCTGTCAATCTCTTGAAGGAAGCTCGCACCTTCCTAATCCCTCCCCTAATGCACATCATAAACCTTTGCTTCACAAAGGGTACATTCCCTTGTGTCTTTAAGAAAGCGCTGATTCATCCGATCTACAAGAGTGGGGATCGGAGTAATGTCACGAACTATAGACCAATCGCAGTGCTCAGCACATTGTCCAAAATCATGGAAAAAGCCCTCAACAAACGTCTGGTTCACTACCTAAACGAAAATAAAATTCTTGCAAGTAACCAGTATGGCTTCAGACAGGGAAGATCAACAGAGGATGCAGTAACTGACCTGACTGATCATATCATTCGGACACTTGACTCTGGCAAGAAGTGCCTTGGAATATTTCTAGATCTGTCGAAGGCGTTCGACACGGTTTCGATTCCCATTCTTGTGGACAGATTAGAGTTAATTGGCATAAGAGGAATAGTGCTAGACATCTTTCGTGACTATCTGACTGAAAGAAGTCAGTGTGTTAAAATAGGAAACGTCACGAGCGGTGAACAACGTGTCACGTACGGAGTTCCTCAGGGCAGCGTTCTCGGACCTACACTATTCCTAGTGTATATAAATGGCCTATGTGCTCTTGAATTGCCCCACACTAAAATATTTACATACGCCGATGATACCACACTATTAGTTGACGGCCAAAACTGGGGTCAGGCACGAGCGCTGGCTGAGGAAAGCCTGAGGACAGTCTCAGGGTGGTTATCTTGTAGTCTTCTTACCCTAAATGTAGAAAAAACCTCTTACATAACATTCTCGTGTTCAACAGTGGGGCAACCCGGCACCGAGTTGTTCCCCATCAGGGTACACGAATCCTGCACGCAAGATATTTCTTGCAACTGTACCACCATTCCAAGGAAATCACATCTTAAATACCTGGGTGTACATCTTGACAGCACACTCAGCTGGAATAAACACATTGACACCATGGTTCCGCGAATTCGAAAATTATTATTCGTCTTCAAAAGCCTTAGATCGTCAGCGGATTTTGCAACCTTAAAGAACGTTTATTTCGCTCTTGCGCAATCTCTGATGGGCTACTGCATTGCCGCCTGGGGTGGCACATTTCAAACAAGCATGACTCGACTGGAGAGAGCACAAAGAGCTGTTCTCAAGGTTATGTGCAAGAGACCCTTTAGGTATCCGACAACAAACCTTTATTTGGACTGTGAGGTCCTTACCATTAGACAACTCTTTGTGCTCAGGGCAGTCCTACGCATGCATGCCTCAGCATCTCACTCACTGAACATGAGAACTGGTTTGCGCAGGAGACTTAATGTGTTCACCTCCGAAAGGCACAGAACCGCAACTGCAGAAAGACATTTTTGGATATTGGGTCCCAAACTTTACAATGAAGCGAACAAGTACTTGAACATTGCTGCACTTGCCCGGCACGACTGTGAACATGCAGTAAATAGATGGCTAAAAACTCTGACATATGAGGAAACAGAAACACTTCTACTCATACCGAAATAGATTGCATTCACACACACACACGCACACACATACACACTCACACACAATTTCTCACACGCACACACTCATTTACACTATTTTGGTAATTCATTATTGTTGTTGCAATGAATTGACTGTACGTAATTAAAAAGAAAATATCTCTAAACTATTACTAAGCAACTTATAATCATATTCTCTAGGTGTGCGGCGTTGGGCGCGGTGTTGCGGCGGCCTGGTGGGGGTTGCCGTTGGTCGGACTGGGCGACGTCACAGCAGATAGACAAATGGCAATCTCTGTCGGGGCTGTCGCGGCGCTGCGCTTGGCGCTGTATGCTTGGATAATTGCACAGCTGATCAATAGGAGGGTGTGGGCATTCGTGATACAGGGTTCCCCTAGTACGAATGCCTAAGCACTCCTTATAGCCTAATTTAAATTGTATAGCATCTAGCTTTTACCATACACTCCAGGACTGCTATAAGGAGAAATTTATAATGTACCTTTTTTGAAATAAATTATTCTTATTCTTATTATTCTTATTCTTATTTTATATAGAACACGTCAATTAGACTTCGCCTTGCCTGATGGTAAGCTGAAGGCAAAGTCTCAGAAAAGAAGGTCACCATTACTAACACATACCATGTGACAATGGTGACAATCAACTTGACGGCCTCATCATATGCTTTTTCACGCCCCGCTTAAAGGACCCGGGACTGTAGGAAGAAGGAAACACGTGAGCTGGTAATGAATTCCAGGCCTTAATAGTGCGACAGAGGAAAGAGTCACCGAACCGCTTGGTTCTTGATCGGATGTTCTGCACCGTGTGCGGGTGATATCTAACACCTGCACGTGTTGTCCTGTGTAGGAAAGGGGAGGGTGGGACTAATTGGAAGAGCTCATCAGAACACTCACCATGGTACAGACTGTAAAATACAGCCATGGACGCAACATCTCTATGCATCTGTAAAGGTTCTAGGGTGTTCGTGACCTCGGGATTCCCAATGATGCGGACCGCACGTCGCTGCATCATCTGAAGGTTGTCGTAAGAGGCGACTAACGGAAAAATGCGCAGATGATATCCCTGTGATAGAAGGAAAACTTGAAATAAACCCTGTACTAACCCGTCTAGCCAGCGTAGATACAGTAGGCTAAAACCTCCCGACATTGGGAGAGCCCTTAGTCCAGCAGTGGACTGCGATAGGCTAAATGAATTGATGCAGTAGGTTTAGGTTTTTTTTTTTATATATAGGACACGTCAATTGGACTTCGCCTTGCCTGATGGTAAGCTGAAGGCAAAGTCCCAGAAAAGAGGGTCACCATTACTTACACACATCGTGCGACAATGGTGACACTCAGCTTGACGGCCTCATCATATGCTTTTTCACGCCCCGCTTAAAGGACCCGGGACTGTAGGAAGAAGGAAACACGTGAGCTGGTAATTAATTCCAGGCCTTAATGGTGCGATAGAAGAAAGAGTCTCCGAACCGCTTGGTTCTCGATCGGATGTTTTGCACCGTGTGCGGATGACATCAAAGACCTGCACGTGTTGTCCTGTGTAGGAAAGGGAAGGGTATATAGCGGTATTAATTTTTTTTAGGTCATGCTGTGTTTACACTGTGCTGTGAATACCTACAATGTTTATATTCTGTGACCTATTTATAAATAAATATGCAAATGTTATATTGATAATAACTGTATTGCTCATAAAGATTGAATAATAAAGTGCAATCGTTTTATAGTGTTATTTATAAAATAAAATAGTTGTATAGTCGTAAATGGGGCAGATAAATGATCTACGGAACAGAAAATAGTTTTATCTGCGCACCTAGATCAGTTTTACTACCTACTCAATCAAAACTGTAAAACCGGTTTTCTAAAGTCTTTGGTATTGAAGCCTTTGCATCAGAATTAGTCTTGTAGTACTTATTGATATAGTCACGTCCCTAGCCTAGCATCCACATCAATTCAACCCTAGTAGATTCTGAGATGATTTGCTATTTTTATTTCTCCTCACAAACAACCAACAAGACAGGCACAATAAACAAAAAGATTCATGATGGAGGCAAAAGTGATACTCGGCTACGCTATAGGTAACTCTTATGGAACAAATCGACAACGTAAAAGGTATGGCCAATGTTAATATTTTATTCGTTAAACGTTTTAATCAATTGTGAGTTGAGTACTCACACTCGATTAGAACATAAGAAATATGTATGTAGATACAAAAACAACACAGAACAGGTACAAAAAACTACAACAATAACATCAGTTGTACTAAAAAGGAAGCAATGTATCTACCTAATTATAATATTCAAAAATTTCACAGAAAAAAACTTACCTAATGTAAAAGAGCAACTAACATGCAATATGATGCTTAAAAAAATGATTTCACATTGTTTACTGTGAGATATAAAATAAAATTTCCGGCAAAAGCCTTACCTTTAGGTATACTTAAAAACCTTTAAGTAGGTAGGTATACATTTGTTGACCGTAATGTGCCAGTAATATTTTGCTTTACAATCCGCATGGCAGGTGAATTTGGCAAGCTTTGCTAATATTTAGGGTACGTAAAACACTACAAAACCTTGCGTTCGTCCTTAGCTCTTGCTAAAATATATTGACCAGTGGAACTGTAGCAAATGTAGGTACTAGCTTATAATACAACTTGATTACCAACAGTTAACTCAGCACTATTCCGGCGCGGCGATACAATCCTTGTAGAAGATCACTGAGATCTTCCCTGCTACTTTTTTTATCTAGAACACGCCAATTTGACTTCACCTCCCTTCGTAAGAGGGTCACCATTACAGACACGTAGTATGTTACAATAGTGGGTCTCAGCTTGGCGGCCAAATCAGATGTTTTTTCACGTCCCGCTTAAAGAACCCTGGACTGTTGGAAGAAAGAAACATGTGAGCTGATAATGAATTCCAGGTGTTGGTGGTCGACAAAGAAAAGGCCGTCTCCGAACAGCTTGGTTTTTGCTCATATATTCTGCACCATGAGCGGGTGATATCTAAGATCTGCACGTGTTGTCCTGTGTAGGAAAGGAGAGGGTGGGATTAGCTGGAAGAGCTCATGAGAACACTCACCATGGTAGAGACAACATTTCTAAGCATCTGCAAATGCTCGAGGCTGTTCGTGACCTCAGGATTCCCAATAATGCGGACCGCACGTTGCTGCAATCTGTCAAGAGCATCAAGTAGGTATTTCGCAGTGGCCGCTTCGGCCTGAAACTTTGGGCAGTGCTTTCTATAATGTTCGTATATTATAGGTAAATTGAAATACCTAAGTTATTTTGAATGATTACAATTGTCTTCTTAGTACAGCTAACGCTGCATTTATTGTAATAAATTATTGTAATAGACGTAGAGAAAACAACCGTAGATGACATTGGCATAGTAAAGACGATCTTTGTATCCAGTCAGCTTACAAAGAAAGCCTGTTTTATAAAAGTTCCTTTATTTTACAGTGATGTCTCAATTGTGAGTCTCGAAGACGTACATTTGTGAGTCTCACACAGCCGAAAACAAACAAAGGCCTTTGTTGGGTATGGATTAGTTGCCCTTGCTTTGAATGACGTTCCAGTTTGAGGGTATTCGTTCCTATACATGCATAACAAAAACTTTTTATCTTTTAAAATTATATTGCTTGGTTGAAATATGACTTTACTAAATCTCCTATATTGAATAAAATAACTATCACTAGTTGTTGCTTCCGGCTGAACGTCACCGTAGCTCATTATTTTTGCCCGGGGTCCGCTCTTGTACCTACTCTTTCTTTTGATTTAACTTTTCGATATAAATATATATTATAATACGGAGAGCGAAAACCCAATCCGAAGAAGAAAACTTGTGTCAGAGCCTCGTCTTCAGCAGTCTCTAGTATATATGTAGGTATAAGGTTGATTGGGGCCTCGAACATCTTCATAGTGCATATGCGTTCAATATATTCTAATGTGATTCCAGAATAATCTGATAAATAATAGTAAGAAACGATGTTGTAATCAAGATATTTTATGCTGAAATAGCTCATCACTGTATCCAGATCAACTAGTCTATTAGTCGTTCATCCACCCGGAAGTCTTACCTTAATGATTTTCTAAGAGAAGTGTTCTACATGCGTACTGATGACATGATGACATAAGTGACTGTCCACGAGCGCTTGTGACAAATTACAAAATGTTAATAACTCTCCTATCATTTCTAATACTTAGAAAAACAAAATGAGTGATCCTGTGAATGCAGTAGGAACACTTCTGCAGATCTCTAAGGCAACAGCCTTAAGACGATTATAGACTGTTTTAACATCGTACGGATTTCATCACGCATGCGTAAGTCCCGCAAATGTACTTTTCATACAAGTATTTATTGTAATGCGTGGAATACGCACGCAGGACGCGGAGAGTGAATCCTGGGCAGCAGCCCGTGCGGGCTCCCCGGGTGCTTGAGCACCATAGTGCGGGACAAACGTTCCATCAAGAATCCTTCTTTCAAATAACATGCCATACTGCGATCTTGTCTTCTTATGCCATCTTTTGTAATTAATTTAAATGAAAAAACTAAAATAAATGATTATAAAAACTAAATGATTAAAAACTTTCTGAGTTTGTCGTCCATTGTACACAACTACAACACATAGCACAGCCCGCATAAGACTAGATCGTAGGCTATCGGGTTTCACGCTGCGTGTAATTTCTGCGTGCGGGACAATTCCGCACGCGTGATCAAATCCGCACGATATTAAAAACACCCATAGACAAGTATTTCCCCAATCTCGCTCTACATACATACATACAATCACGCTTTTATCCCCGAAGAGCTAGTCAGAGGTGAATTACCTAACACCCACATTTCTCCAATCATTGTATTCGGTCCCACATAAAAGGGGTTGAGCCTATTGTCGTCTTCCGGGCACTATTGTCGACTCGAGTCATGCATCTAAGGCTGAGTCTAGGCTGTATATATCTGTCTGATGTTAAACAGCCCTATCCTATATTCGTCTTGTACGACACCGCATGGAAAGAGATGGGATGGTTCAAATTCTACTCTGTCGGGAACCACGCGGCGTCTCGCTCTATGTTGAATTTTCAGACTCCAAGTTAATAGAAAAATTATAATGTGATTATTTTATTTTTATTTGAACGACTATTTGTATTTTTTTGCCCCTTTAAGTCCATGTAGATTTATTACGAATGAAGTTGCTTCTTTTAGTCGTAACTTATGTGAGAAAAACAGAGAGCGTGTGAACACTGTGAACGCAACGCACCCAAGGAATTGTTTTAACGAAATATTATTATCCTGTATTCAATTAAAATAATCATTATACTTCCTTACTTTTACTGAATTGTAAAAGTATGTTTTTAGATGTTACAATAGATGTGAAAATAACACCTAGGTGGCAGGATAGAGTACATCTATCAATTACAACAATAGCATTAATTATCATTTCCCCGAAAACTAAATTATCTCAATTTCATTTCAAATCCGGTCTATCCCACTAGTCCCAATTCCCAAGATGGGACCGGTGTTAGATGTTTATGGGACAACTGATACTTTCATTATAAGTGTCTAAAAACGTATCTGAATTCCCATATCTTCAACATCTGTAGGTCTAAAAAGATCACTTCATTGGAATCGTATTACGATAATATTTTGTTATGCTGCGATATTTACACGAAATTAGAAGTTGAAGTAAATTAACTGTTGTGATTCTGCTCATATAAGTGATTTTACGAGTTTATGGGAATCTACTGAGATTTACTGGTAACTCATAAAGTTACTGTATTTTAAGCGGAATCGCTGATCTATCGCTGGAAACGATGGCAGCTTTTGATTCCTCTCAGACTGAGGACATCCTGATTGGCACGCCGAAGGCTCAATTGTGTTTTATTCGTCAAAAATATAGGTAATAGGCACATAGACACTGGTAAACATTGATATAAAGTATTACTAAAAACAAACAAAGTAGGTGGTAGCCAGGCTATCTCAAAATAGCATATGAAAAATTAAAAATAATGTTTATTTCATTTCACAACTTTTGTACAAGTAATTTCTGTAAGAATTTATAAGCTATTTTGATGTTTATGTTCTAAATTCAGCTTTTATTAAAAAAAAATTACACCACTTAAGTGGCAGACAAGCGCACGGCCCACCTGATGGAAAGTGGTTACCGTGGCCTATGGACGTGTGTAACACCAGAGAAGCCACACTCATGCTGCCGAAGACGATAAGAACAGAATTTCTGTGCTGTCAGTGTAGAGGACAAAGCAGGACAAACCTTTAGTCATCCCACTGACAGCACAAATTCTCCAGCGAGCTCTGGCTACCCTACTCACCGCCGGGAACACAACACGAAGTTATTATAACCGCGGTATTCTGTAGGGGGAGGTACTTCCCCAGTCGGAGTCTGCTCAATTGGGCAGAAATACCGCCGTGTCCTTCCTACAAAAATAAGCTCCGCTCCGCTCCTCCAAGAAAGTCTTTCCTAGAATATATACATTAATGAGTATTTACAAATTCTAACATCTTCCTAGGTCAGTCGTTGTTTGAGGTAGATATAAGTAACAAACATAAACAAGGAAGGTTTTAATAAATACACATTATTTCTTACACAAATTTATGAGTAATGAACAATAACAAGACTAGCGTCGCCCATAACAATAATAATGGTATAGGAAAATACTTAATTTACTTTCTACTAAGAGAGAGCTAGTTTTTAGGATTGTTAAAGCTCGTCAATCTTCTGTATTCGAACGCCTATAAACTTAATGCCCACTTTACAGTTATTGCAGTAACATTCCAGTCTAGCAAGCGAATGCAGTGCTGGAATGAATGAAGGTTAAACGCTGGAATGTTTACATTCCACTTTGGAACTAAAACCCGGAGTAGGTACGCTCTTATACTTTCCATTTTCTCGTATATTTATTATTTTGGTTTCTGCTAATATGGTAGCGACTGGCACCTGAGAGAAAATCCTCCAAACCCTAGAGTAAGCTTGCGCCAGAGTCAGAGCGCTGAGTCAGAGTTTGGGTCTCGCCCCAGTGATATTGGCGGGGTTTTTATACATACATACATACTTAGTCTGGCCATAAATACTGTTACAATTAAAATAAGAAAGATATTACATTTGAATTTGGAATCTGTCATTTTTATACGATTGTTCATTATGTTTTCTAATTTTGGCGCCAATACATTGTACAATATTTTGCTATATTAAAATGGAGTGGGGTGATAAAGAAAACCGAATCGCTGTGATTGCATTACACAAAGTTGGTATGGAGCCGAATGTAATTTTTAAAACTCTCCATACGCTTGGTATTAGTCAAATGTTTGTGTACCGGGCTATTAATAGGTACAATGAGACCTCCTCTGTTGGTGACAGAAAAAGATCTGGCCGTCCACGTAGTGTTCGTACGAAAAAGGTGGTCAAAGCAGTAAGGGAAAGAATTCGAAGAAATCCTGTCCGAAAGCAAAATATTTTATCTCGGGAGATGAAGATAGCACCCAGAACCATGTCGCGCATTTTAAAAGATGACTTAGGACTTGCAGCCTATAAGAGACGCACTGGTCATTTTTTAACTGATAATTTAAAACAGAATAGGATGGTAAAATCGAAGCAACTACTGAAGCGGTACGCAAAGGGAGGTCACAGAAAAATTTTGTTTACGGATGAGAAAATCTTTACAATTGAGCAACATTTTAACAAACAAAATGACCGTATTTATGCTCAAAGCTCTAAGGAAGCTTCCCAATTAGTCGACAGAGTGCAACGTGGGCATTATCCGACTTCAGTGATGGTTTGGTGGGGTGTTAGCTATGAAGAAGTGACTGAGCCATATTTTCGCGCCGGGTCATAAAGCTCGGTCCACGCAGTCTTGGTTGGAAGTGAACGTTTCGGACTTCATCAGCTTTAGAGCTTTAGAGAGTTTTAGAGAGTATGGCTTGCTCTAAACGCCATGATAATTTGGAGTCCCTAAAACAATCCATACGATTGGCAGTGAAGAATTTTCCCATGGAAAGAGTGCGTGCTTCTATTGATAACTGGCCTCAACGTTTAAAGGACTGTGTTGCAGCCAATGGAGACCACTTCGAATAAGCTTTTTATATTTTAAATTGTTTTATATTTATCTATTAAACTAACACTAGACAACTAGACTAGGTATATAGAAACACGCCTTTATTTGCCCGGAGGGTTAAGCAGAGGTGAATTAACACCCACATTTCACCTGTATTCGTTCCCACATAATAGGTGGTGAGCCTATTGCCGTATATCGGACACTTTAGTTGACTCGAGACCCGCATCTGAGGCTGAGTCTGGGCTGTATATATCTGTCTGATTTTTATAATTAGGTAAATTAGTTAATATTAATTCTTTACTGGGCGCGTAGTTAATAAATAATCACAGTATTCACTAGTCGTTAGACAAGAAAATTAGTCGTACTTACAGGAATCTTGTTAGCATGGTCTCGTGAATAAATTTGACTACCTAAATAGATTACCAGTTGACCTCTCACAATGTGGAATAAGACAGAATATAAGTAGAAACAGATCGGTATTATTGAATAAAAAGAAAAAAATCTAACTATCCTTTTATGGGACTGACTGATCTCCCAACCCCAAAAGGAAAACAGAACCTTGCCGTCAGACAGCAGGTGGCAGATACCATCCATTAATTTAATATATAAATAGCCTTTAATACAACCCCGTTTATTCAAGCGAGGCGTGAAAAAGCATCTGTGAACGTCGTCAAGATATGGACCACCATTTTGGGAAATTCAGCATCTGCATTGGTGGTTCATAACATCTGACGGGCTGAATAGGAATATAAAAATTTCTAATAAAATACTTGTTTACTTACTTTCAATGTTGTTTCTCTTACAAAGTAGAGCGACGACTTGCAGCGTGATTAGCCACACATCCGCAAAACATTGATGAACCTCGACATGAGTTAAAAATAAACTGTTTACCTTCTTGGCTATGACCTACAAAATGGTTTATTTAGGCCCGATTACAGATAGTTTTGACTCTTTGTACCCAAGTGGTGATAAAGCTAGCAGTACCGAACTGAGACAGACACATCTACATGTTTCGGTAGATTATTTATTTATTCGTGATAAATAAGATGATATAAACATTGAGAAAGAGAATATTCCAATTTTTTGAGAACTCCTCCATACATGCATACAGAATGTGATTTCTTCTGTATTCTGTGTCTAGATGTAGGTAACAAATTACAGATTAAATATTTTATTAAGCTTTGCCCACGATTTTATCTACATATTTGAATTAAATTTAAAAGCGCTTAGTAAGCTATCTAATCAAATCAATTAAGATAGGAAAAATTGAATAAGTTCAGGCGGGATTCTAACCCGTGATCTTTCTCTTACATGGGGATTGCTCTGACCACTGAGCCACCGAACCACGCCTGAAATCATCCAAATTCTCCTATATATCCGTCTTTGGGGAAAAGACCGCGAGTTTGAATCCCGCCTGAACCTTACTACTTCTAGGAGGTAGGACACGGCAGTGAGCAGTCCGACTGGGGAAGTACCTCCGCCCTACAGAATACCGCGGCTATAATAACTTCGTGGTGTGTTCCCGTCGGCGCGGGCGGTGAGTAGGGTAGCCAGAGCTCACTGGAGAATTTGTGCTGTCAGTGGGAAGACTAAAGGCTTAAGCCGCTTTGTCTTCTACACTGATGGCACAGAAACTCTGTACTTACAGGGTTTTTTTTTATTTTTTATTTATTTAACCAGAAAAACATACATTGGGTCGAATGCCTTAGTAATGTAACAAAAACCAGAAAGGTTTGTCCGTACACTACGTTCGTCGTCGAGTCTATATAATACTAATTCTGTACATCAGATAGGCAAGTACTAAATCTAGGTATAACAATATCAGAATTAAATCTGCACAACAAAAATATGTTACATTGTGGGTACATATATAGTGCAACAATATAATTTTACTTTCGTTCTGTGTTCGTAATATAATATTTTTTAAGTGTATAGTAAAATAATGTGCGGGTAGATTGGTAAATTTACAGCGCACAATGGCTCACAATATGAATAAGTTTACCGCTGCGACTTAGATACCGAGCTACTTACAGGATGTTTCATTACTTTTCGATTTTTTCTTTTCTTTGATTTTTAGTTTTATTTTCTAGCTACTTAATTATTTTAGTGTATTAATAAGGTAGGTATTTAATGTAGTTTTTAGGTTTCTACAATTTATTTTACTTTTTAAATGTTTAGGTAATTTGTTTAATAAGTTAGGGACTATATAGTTCAATGTTCTTTTTCCATGTAGGTTATTGAATCTTGGTATTATCAACTTTTTATTGATCACGCTTCTGGTTAATTTATTGTGAGAATTAACTATTTGTAGGTCCTCACTAAAGTATTGTTCCGTTAGTATAAACTTACGCGCTAACTATTACTTCTATTTTTGTTTTCAGTGAAAATTGCGTCAATGTAGATTAAAAATGTAGGCGCTCTTACTACTCACAAACTTCTGATTCATGTAGGTACTTATTACTTATACTAATTCTTGTTTCAGCACACATTTGTTTTTTTTTTTATACCACTGAGGTGGCAGACAAGCGGCCCACCTGATGGAAAGTGGTTACCGTGGCCTATGGACGTGTGTAACACCAGAGAAGCCACACTCGCGCTGCCGACCCTGTAAGCACAGAGTTTCTGTGCTGTCAGTGTAGAGGACAAAGCAGGACAAATCTTTAGTCATCCCACTGACAGCACAAATTCTCCAGTGAGCTCTGGCTACCCTACTCACCGCCGGGAACACAACATAAAGTTATTATAACCGCGGTATTCCGTACGGCGGAGGTACTTCCCCAGTCGGACTGCTCAATTGGGCGGAAATACCGCCGTGTCCTACCTCCTGCTACGGTCATATTGAGCATAGATTATTAAATTGAAGACTTTCATTTCTTCCTTTTTTGACTAAACTGGAAACAAAAGAGGAAAAGATATCAAGTTTCTCAAGAATTTTGAGCCCTAATTCTCTAAGTGAGTTTAATTTGATATCTTTTTTTATATAGGACACATCAATTACCTAGACTTCACCTTCTGGAGACTCTACGCGGGTGTCGTGCGGTCCATGGCCCTGTACGGGTGTCCCGTGTGGGCGGACACCCTGAATGATCGGCACATGCCCCTGCTGCAGCGTCCGCAGCAGAGGTTGGCGTGCCGCATCATAAGGGGGTACCGCACGATATCCTTCAACGCGGCGAGTCTCCTCGCCGGATCGCCACCATGGATCCTGGAAGCGAGATCCCTTTCGGCGCTATACCGGTTCCGAAAGGCGGCGCGGGAGCGGGGTCACGATCCCGAGCCCGAAGAAATTCGGGCCGTGAGATCCCGGCTCCACAGGGAAATGGTGGCGGAATGGGAGCTACGACTTGGGCGACCAGGCGCAGGGCGCGCCGTAGTAGCGGCGGTAAGACCCATCATGGGGGAGTGGCTAGAGAGGCCACACGGCAGCCTCTCGTACCGTCTGACGCAGATGATCACCGAGCACGGGTGCTTCGGAAAGTATCTGCGTCGGATGGAGAAAGAGCCAACGTCCGAGTGCCATCACTGCGACGCGAGCGAGGACTCAGGTCCGCACACGCTCACCGAGTGTCCGGCGTGGGAGACGCCGAGGCGGGAGCTTGTGGCGGCCCTGGGAGTGAGAGTTCTCACGCTCTCCACCTTGCTCGCGGCGATGGTCCGCTGCGCGGATGCGTGGGCGGCCGGCGCCTCCTTCTGCGAGCAAGTAATGCTCGTGAAGGAGGAGGCGGGGCGGGAGCGGCAGCGGGAGCGACGAAGGATCGCAAGCCAAGCTGCCCGCGTACGAAGGCAACTCGGGCGTCGGAGGTCGATGAACGACCTCCGCCCCCCATGAGCGCCGGCCTGGGGGTGACAGGTGGAGCCACCTGTCACCCTGGCAGAAGCAGGCCGCGGCGGTGGCGCGCGTGGCGCGCCTCCCCGTTTCCGGGGACGACTTGGGGACTCTGTAGTCCCCACACCCGAGAAGAGGGCCAGATCGTCAGAGATGGCCCTGGGTCGGCCGGGGTGCGAGGGATATGCCTGTCAACCTCACCTTCGGCAACCAAAGCGACCCACGGGCGGCGTGCGTTTTAGTCGGTTCGAGTCCGACATAACCTCCTTCACCGGCTCCGGTGGGGAGGTATCCGTGGGGATTTTGCGCACGTAAAAAAAAAAAAAAAAAAAAAAGACTTCACCTTCTGGTAAGCTGAAGGCAAAGTCTCAGGAAATAGGTTCACTATTACATATATATATCATGTTACAATGATGACACTCAGCTTGACAGCCTCATCATATGCTTTTCACGCCCCGCTTATAGGATCCCGGACTGTAGTTATTCATATCATGTACCTACATGTACCTACCTATTAGTATGTCAGTAGGTAATAAATACGCACAGAAATTAATAGGTACATGGTTCATATAGGATTCTACTCTAGATATGCCTGTTAACAGTAACTGTACTAATAGCTCTGTCCCGGGAGAGTAGGTCAAAATCATTAATACCCTCAGTGCATTTGCTGTACTGGCTACTGAGTTGACGTCGCCATTTAGTGGAACAATATGCACACAGCACGATGATCCTTTCTTCTATTGGAATATAGAAGGCTCTTAAGAAATTATACCGCGATAGTGGTATGGGTAATGGACTGCTGAGATGAGGTCTCGAGTTCGATCTCATGTTTTACCATGGCACACTCCAATGACTTTTCGATGCTTTTCAAATTTATGTGTGTATTTATCGCAGGTTTATAAGTGCCCGGTTAATGGCAATAGGCTTACATTGGGACATAAACATAAACTGACGAAATGTGGGTGCTAGCACCTCTGCCTACATATGGGGATATAGGCATGAGTTAATGTTATGTTATGTGTTAAGAAATAATCCAACTAATATTACAAATATGGAAGTTTGTAAGGATGATAGTTTGTTACTCTTTCATGCAAAAACGGCAGAACGGATCTGGAAGAAACTTATTGGTACACATATTAAGAACATACTGGTAAGTTTTGCACAGTATTTTTGTTGTGAACCTTTGAGGATGCCGCGAGGCGAAACCGGTCAGGTCTAGTAAAAAATATTGTGGAAAATTACAGGTGTGTTAAACAACAAATTCCACCGAGTGCCATCAATCAACAGTATAAATAGAAATTTTGGTACAGTGATAGCTTATAGTCTGAAATACTATATAGGTTACGTTATATTCCAAGAATTGGTTAATGCGGATCGCAGGACGAGGATCGCAGCACTTCAAGTGTACGAAACCGCGGGCAATAGCTAATCCATACTAATATTCTAAATGCGAAAGTAACTCTGTCTGTCTGTATGTTACGCTTTCACGCCTAAACTACTGAACCAAGTTTGATAAAATTTGGTATAGGGGTTATGTATTTTGAGAAAGGACATAGACTATGTTTGGTCGCGATAACATGCGACGCGACAAAACGCGGGTGGAGCCGCAGGCAAAAGTTAGTAAACAATAGGTACCTATATCGCAAAATGCGTCATTTTTTGCCCGACAATTGTCTAAATATAACTTCAATTTTGTTATAAATAGTCAAACGTGATGTTTTAATACGTACCCAATTTATCTGTCACATGTATTCCGAAAAAACAACTTCAATGACACTTATATGCCGATTAGTTTATACCAATTAGCAACAAAGATACCCAAAGGACTGGATGGTAAAACTGCATTTCAAAATTTGATTAAACATTTTGAAATTCTAAGTCTATTATTCAAAACTTGATCTCCCAGTAAACCTCTCTCTAGAACTAAATACCATCAGGGCTACATGTGCAGACACAGTAACTAACCTTAAGTTACACAAGTTTTAAGCACAGATACACAGGTCATTTTGATAAACTATGTTCGGGTTATATATATAATAACATGTTTACGATTCAATTTTGGTGCTAAGTTAATAGGCACATTGAAGTGTTTTGTACGCATTCAGCCCTCGCACCAGTGCTGCAGTGGGGTCGGCATAACAGTTACTCTCCGAATTTAACAAGTTTTATATTTGAAATAAGAAATTCAGTTGTAACTTTTCGTGAAGATAAATTATTTATGCACCTTGAATATCATTAGGGACTTGTTTACGAGACATCGGCGAGTATATAAAGACTGGAGCTATTTGTTTTCCAACCATTAGATGAGGGAACCTCTACGAAGTGGAATAACGAGCTTTTCTTGGACAACGTGCAATTTTAAAAGGTAAATTTGAACAAGTATATCATTGTATTTATAATCTGTGTGTTTACCTATATTCTGTTACGGATATTAATGAATTTAAGTAAAATTCACAGTGAAACATGCTTTAATAACTGCAAAAATTAGATGAACTCAAAACTCATTGACTTTGTTTAGAAACCATGTACTTAAAACATATACATAGTGTCTGCTATGTATCTACGAGTATTTAAATTATTTAACATACTTAATATAACATAAACTCACACCTATATCCCCGAAGGGGTAGGCAGAGGTGCTAACACTCACATTTCGCCAGTTTATATTTAGGTCCCAATAGGTGGCGGCGAACCTATTGCCATTAGCCGGGCACTTATAAACCTGCGATAAATACACACATAGCTTCGAAAAGAATTATTTGGCAAGCATAAATTAATTAGTGATTTACTCATTAGGATTTATAGATCTTTACTTGCTTCCTCTTTTTGCAGATCAAAATGTACATCAAATACTCCATGCTGGTGCTAATGATCGTATACAACCAGAACTTTGCTTCATCCCACGTTTTAAAATCAGCATATATGGACATGTCTCTAACTGCGTGCACGAGATTGCTAACAGATTCTGTGATGAACAATTTGTGCCCCACATATGAAGATTATTCTTCCGGTAAGTAATCTCTTCTTATGTAATATAAAATGTATTAGCTTAGTTATCTTGAAGATGGACAAATCATACTATTGATACTGCATTGGCCCAAGTTTACGTCACTGACTAGGTATGAGTTACTGCACACTTTACTACTTACTTGTAAGTTTTTTTATACTAGCTACTCAAATTCAAAGTCAAAAATCACATATTCTGTATAGACCATTATATCGGCACTTACAAAACGTCAACAAAAAAGGAACATGTATATCTGTTTAGTAAATGGACCACCGGTTCAAGCCGGACAAGCACACGGCCGACCTGATGGAAAGTGGTTATAGTGGCCTATGGACGTATGTAACTCCAGAGAAGCCAAACTCGCGCTGCCGAACCTGTAAGCACAGAGCCTCTGTGCCGTCAGTGTAGAGGACAAAGCAGGACAAGCCTTTAGTCATCCCACTGACAGCACAAATTCTCCAGTGACCTCTGGCTACCCTACTCACCGCTTTTTTTTTTGTTTCAGAATATGTCTCACCTATTGCGGAAGAACTGACATTAAATCAACTGGAGTACAGACAAGATATTATGAAAAAGTGTTGCACCAAGCCTTGCACTCCATTAGAATTGATTGCGATATGTTAAATCACTTTTAAATTATTTAAGTTCGGTGGTATAGTCAAATGGTATTCACATGAGTAGGTAAATGAATGTTTGACGACAAAATTGAGTCCTTGTACCTATTTATAATACGTAATTAGTACCTGTTATTGAAATATTTAGTTCTCGATAATATTTTATTCTTCACGAATGCTACATCAATAATAATGAGCAATACTTTACAAACAAATCTGAACATGACTGTCCCACTGAATTTCAAAGGCCCGTTCTTCCAGTACAGAACGGGACTAAAGTCCGGGACCAGGCTCGAAAACAATCCTTCTCTCACATCCCCGCTCTCGTCCCTCGAGACCAGCAACATTCACAACACTGCAACCGTAACACATTTGCCTAAGTTTGAGCGGCGGCGGCACGCCTGGCGCGCCTCCCCGTTTTCTGGGGACGAGTTGGGGACTCTGTAGTCCCCACACACCCGAGGAGAGGGCCAGATCGTGAGAGATGGCCCTGGGTCGGCCGAGGTGCGAGGGATATGCCTGTCAACCTCACCTTCGGCAACCAAAACGACCCACAAGCTAAATGCGTTGTAGTCGGTGCGAGTCCGACATAACCTCTTCCACCGGCTACGGTGGGGAGGTATCAGTGGGGATTCTGCGCACGTAAAAAAAAAAAGAGTACTGACAATCATGGGTGGCTCTAACTTACGAATCAGGGGAACCTAAGTAACTAAAGTACCTAACTAGTAAATATTTTTTTTTTTTTAATTTCACTGAATGAGGGCTTACCTCATAGAATACTTTAATTACATTTCCCACCAATTTTCAATTGTAGATAGCAAATATTATTATTAAAGTATTAGACAGTAAGACTAGTATTAGATTTATCATTACATATTATCTTTAGTACATCATTGTTCTCAACATATTACATGAAAATAATGAAAATTGTTCTTTTTTTTATTTTATTTTTATACCACTTAGGTGGCAGATAAACACACGGCCCACCTGATAGAAAGTGGTAACCGTGACCTATGGACGTGTGCAAAACCAAGGGGGTCACACTCGCGCTGCCAACCCTGTAAGCACAGAGAGTTTCTGTGCCGTCAGTGTAAAAGACGAAACAGAACAAGATTTTGGTCTTCACACTGACAGCACAAAAACTCTCTAATGAGCTCTGGCTATAGGGTAGGCATCACCGCCTAGAACACAACACAAGGTTATGATGGCCGCGGCATTCTATAAGGCGGAGGTACTTCCCCAGACGGACTGCTTAATTGGACGGAAATACCGTCGTGTCCTACCTCTTCTCTATCATTCTTCCTTTCACCAAGGGCATCACCAAATAGATAGGTATAGACATCAATCGTCCTGGGTGAAACCGTCCCAACCACTACCTAGCATCTCATATGTCTATATCTCCGGGTCACTAATTTATACGAAGTGGATCCGACTAGAGAGTATAAGTAGGTAGATACCTAGGTTCATATTACGGACCAATTAATATAATTAAAAAACTAAGAGAATTGCACGTGTAGGAGATTACAAAGTTGGCCTTTGGGTCAGAGAGATACGTACTCTACAGAGACACTACCACCTAGGGTGCCTCATCTGAAGTTTCAGAATCACACACCCCTGTCATACGATCCTAGGCACAATAATAAATAAAATTACAATTGTTTTCCCAACAACTTATATAAAGGTATGCTGCTAAATTTGGTGCTACTCGTCTGTCAGTATATTCTCTCATGTTTACAAATAAAATTTAAATAATGCACATCTCTGCACGAGTCTACTTAGCTCACTTGTCAGTCACACACACGATACAACTGCGTTACAAATATTTGCCTGCGTGCAGCACGCAGCACGCAGGACAAAACCAGTAGGTAGGTATAACAGAAAAAGCTCCATGAAATTTAGACACAGCGTAATTCCCTACAGCGTGCTTTCATCCTTCGAATCCAACTCGAACCTTCTCATTACACATAGGTACAATGCATTGAATAGGTAGGTATATCAAGTCTTTATTTAAACTTGGTACAAAGTTGTTCCAAGTTCCAATACGGACTTGTACAAGTTCCAATAATTAATACTAATGCATGATAAGAGATCTCTTATCATGCATTAGTAACTACTGAGACAACCAGTGGTCGTCGCATGGTTAGATGACACACTGTAAAGTAAATAGCAGATTATTATGCTTACGTTGATACACCAGTATGTAAGGGAGATGATAACAATAAAATAGTATTTTGTAAGAATATATTAGGACAAATTTAGCGGCCGTACCTACAGGATTTTTTGTTACAAAAATGTTTTAAGTACCTACGAAATAACATAATGGTCAAAAATAATAAGACAAATAATTGAAAAAAGTTAGTACGCACGTAACAAACTTCCCATATAAGCTGTCAACCTCTTAGTTCAATTTCCACTGACCACCAGTGCTTTCTTGACTTAATTACAAAACATTTTGAATCTGTACTATAACATAAGCTAGTTAAGCTATGCTTATCATGGGTCTAGATAGTGCTGTGTAGAATGTTGTAGATGAATGATGTAGAACATAACATAAACTCACGCCTATATCCCCGAAGGGGTAGGCAGAGGTGCTAGCACCCACTTTGCGCCAGTTTATGTTTAGGTCCCAATGTAAATAGCCTTGCCCTTGCCCACCTGCGATAAATACACACATAACTTCGAAAAGCATTGAAAAGTCATTGGTGTGTGCCATGGTAAAACCTGGGATCGAACCCGAGACCTCGTCTCAGCAGCCCATTACCCATACCACTAAGCTACCGCGGTTGGCGGCTGTTGTAGAATATGTTTATATATTTATTTATTTACTATATGGGACAAGGTTTACAGTCATTTGAAGGTAAAAGAGGGGCGGGCTGCACGAACCTCTCACAAGAATTTCTAGTAATAAATTCTGGCCGCCGCCAATCGCATGGTAAGAATTGAAGTTGTGTGTGGATGAAGGAGGTAACTAACAATTTCTGAATGTTGAGATATCGGCTTCAAAGTTTGAACATTTCATTTGGAAATATTATGTTTTCTGATTATTTATGTCATCATATTATAGTGTGAAATTATTGTAAGTGTTCATATTTATTACGAGGGAAGCATAAAATTTAAAATAAGTAGATGGAAAATTATTTATTTGAAAAAATGTGCATATACATTCTTCATCCACCGACAATGTAATATGATATTACGTATTTTAAGCATGGAAGAAGGGGGTATGAAACATTAAATATATAAAAAATGTAGATTTTGCAACATTTTGTCAACCTAACCTTGAGCGACAATGTTATGTTAGTAATATTGATATTCTGGTTTCAGGGATGTTATCTATTTTTAACCGACTTCCAAAAAAGAGGAGGTTCTCAATTCAATCGGATTTTTTAATGTATGTACACAAGACAAAAACGATAGCCTGTCTAGTGATATAAGTATTATACAGATCGTTATATTGATTTTGGCAAGCAGAAAAAGTCACCAGTATGTTCTACATAAATGTGTGTGTAACAAAACTCGTTTCCTCACTCACACACACTTATACACTTGCAAATTACAATTGATTCAAAACCATTCGTATTTATTTATCATCAGTTACACTTTCTTTAGTAATAACAATAACTCATAAAATTCTTATTTTATTTATTTATTCATTCATAACAACTTTTACATTGTGTTGAATTTTGAATTACATTGTATTAAATTATGGAAGAATAGTAATTAATGAGGCATGTCATGCAAAAATTATACAAAAAATAAATCATTATCAATGTCAATCATAAATGTCAATGTGAAAATAAAGTTAAATATCATAGTATCAATATTATCTT
This sequence comes from Eilema griseolum, assembly GCA_963662185.1. Classification (NCBI taxonomy): domain Eukaryota; kingdom Metazoa; phylum Arthropoda; class Insecta; order Lepidoptera; family Erebidae; genus Eilema; species Eilema griseolum. The sequence continues at coordinate 9,506,091 of OY759243.1, forward strand.
ATATACCTACCTACCTACATAAACAGCATATACATTACAATTCCAGTCAATTAGGTACAGTTCATAATGTCATCTAAAGAATAATAACAGCCTTCTAGCAAAAACTGCCTTAATTTGGTAATAAAATCCCGTTTGTACAGTAACAATTTTAAGTCATCGGGAAGCTTATTAAAGATTTTTACTGACATGTGTCTAGTGCCATGTCTAACAATGTCAAGGTGTGGAATACAATTAGTTTGGAAGTCTTTCCTTCTAGTACTTTCCCTAAATTTTCTTTCCTCTTCTGTTTCGAACTCATGTACATATTTAACAAAGTATTTCATTAGCACAAGCACATACAACGATGGCACAGTGAGGATATTTAGATCTCTGAAATATTCCCTACATGATTCTTGCTGGCGAATACAGACTATGGTGCGGATTGCCCTTTTTTGCAATACAAAAGCATTATTTAAGTTATATTCATAACTGCCCCCCCAACACAGGATACTGTATCTCAACCTGGACTCTATTAGTGCGAAATACACCCTCCTGAGCTGTGGTATGTCAATTACATTTCTTAGGCTTCTTAAAACATAGCATGCAGAGCTAATGGCAAGTTCCAAGCTTCCAAGTTCAGGTTTCCAGTTAAGGTGACAGTCGACACGTACACCCAAGAACTTAACTACCTCTACCATGTCAACGTTCACACCGTCTAAGGTACAATTTAGACGATCACTATTTTTAGATGTTGTACAAAATAATATTAAATTGGTTTTAGTTGCATTCACCTTGAGTCCGTTCGTAGTGAACCATTTGTGAAATGCTCCCAGAGCTTCATTCACGCACATATTAAGCAAGTCATTAGAAACTGCCGATATGACGGCGTTTGTGTCATCTGCAAAGACTACTAGCCGTGTGTGTCCTTCTAAGCTTTTTTCTATATGTTTTATCAGGTCATTCATAAATACTATAAAAAATATTGGACCAAGTATTGATCCTTGAGGAACTCCTATGCTGTTACTCTCAAACTTAGATCTAAAAACCTTTTCACAAGCTTTATTACTCGTCATATTTTGCTTATTGTCATTGTCATTTTGTCCATTCATGACTTGTTTCGCTTCGACGAACATTTTTCTATTATTAAAATATGATGTGAGAAGTTGTAAAGCTTTGCCTCTCACACCATAATGTTCTAACTTACATAATAGTAGATTGTGGTTAATTGTATCAAAGGCAGAGCTTAAGTCCAGGAAGAGGCCGGCTACCTTTTTCCTAGAGTTTAGTCCGCTTCTAACATCCCTCACTAGAGTTTCAACTGCATCTTGCGTGCCTACGCCAGTTTGAAACCCAAATTGTCTAAGATTTAAGACTTTGTTTCGATTCAAATGTGTTATGAGTCTAGACTTTATTAATTTTTCAAAAATCTTCGACAAGGTAGGCAACAAGGAAATGGGTCTATACATTTTAGGGTCTTTTGTAGAACCCTTTTTGTGGATAGGAATGACTTTCGCTATTTTCAGTTGGTCCGGAAAGATACTATCGGTCATGCAACTATTTTAAAAACATTTAAGCGGTTCAGCTAAGATATCTATGTTGTCTTTAAATATTGTTATAGGTAACCCGTCGAAACCACAAGAGCTCTTACTTTTCATTTTCTTTATCACGTTAATGATTTCGTGAGTACTGATAAGTTCCCAAGTAATGTCACCTCTGACTCTGGTTTCGGTTTCTTGCAATAGATCAATTGCACTACCACTTTGGATATTACGACTGGTGCCTTCATTCGAATTGACGGTAAATTGTTTTGCAAAGATATTTGCTACTTCTACTGGCTCTGTGATGACCTTCTTATCTACTTGTAGAAGTACTTTTTTTGTACATATTTTTGTTTTATTCCTATGTATATTAATAATTTTCCAAATATCCCTAGAAATATTTTCAGAACGCGAAATTTGAGACTGGACAGCAATTTTTTTTGCCTTTTTTATTACGTTTCTGTATAAGGTTATATATTTTTTTCTGTAATTGCTAACACTTATATCATTATTTTTATGCTTATTTGTAACCAAGAAACGTTTCATTGTACTGGATACCTTAATTCCCTTCGATACCCATGTTAGGGAAGATCGTTTTGTACTTACTTGCCTAGTTTTCAATTTAAAAGCTGTTTTAAAGGTGTTATTTAGCTTCATATTACTGGTATATGAACGTAGTTTTTGTTAAATTCTTGTAAGTCTCCGTGACCCCAGGGTTTACAGATTCGCTTTTTAAGTGTTAAAATCCTGCAAAGTTTTGAGTTCGAATCCCAGTCAAATTTTACTTTTTGAACTTTTAAATATTTGTATATCTTCATGTTAATTACTTACCTATTAAGGGAATGTTGAGGTAACATCACAAAAGTATCTTGATATTTTAGTTATTTTTTCATAGCAACTTAAATCAGTAGTATTTTTATTATTACTGAGCGAGTATTGTTGCACACACATTGCATTAATGTTTCTCGTATTGGAATTTATGCTACCCTCATTCTCATGATTAAAATAACATGATAATTTTATTTTTAACTGTCAACAATTGGATGCATTGTGCTTTCCACACGGTTAACTAACAACTTAAACGTTCTTTAATATCACAAACAAAATAAAGAACAAAAACAAAACTATTTATTAACGTAAACGACTACATCATTATAGTAGCGGTTCGAACTCGCTACCTTCGAAATGTCTTTACGCCTGTAATACCACTCAACTACGTGAGCCTGTGCTAAAATGGTGAAATTTACTTTCTCATTCGATGGCAGGCAAATCACTCACACATATTCAAACGTTCACGGTTCACGAATATTCATGATCATGCACACTGGCACACATAAACGTATTACACTAATACGCCTTTAACGATGACGCACACATGTGACTTCAAAGCAATGAGTTATTGTTGTGTGAACACACATATGTAAAACATACGGGTGCTTCCACTTGACCCAGATCATAAATAGATTTTATTAGATGGATAGGCTATCTTTTTTGTCTTGTGTACATCGATTATGATCCGATTTTCGTGATTCTTTTTTAGTTCGATGCGAAATAGTTGCCATTTGGTTCCATAAAAATGTTAAATTTTATAAGCATTCATGTATGTTTCGACATGTATATTTTAACCGTCTTCTTCTCTATGTTCTTCCATATTTCAGTTTTTTATGAACCGATTTTATTAATTCTTTTGGCTTTGGATTCGGTATAGCTCACAGGTAGTTCCATACAAATTTTATTGGTACTTGACCTTGAACTCCGGAGATACACCAGAGAACTACTCACAATCAATTTTTAATATTAACTTACGTGTTTGCGGAAATAAACTAGTAAGTAGGGATCATCATCATCTCAGCGTTGTTATTTAGGAGGTAGGACACGTCGGTATTTCCGCCCAATTGAGCAGTCCGACTGGGGAAGTACCTCCGCCCTACAGAATACCGCGGTTATAATAACTTCGTGTTGTGTTCCCAGCGGTGAGTAGGGTAGCCTGAGCTCACTGGAGAATTTGTGCTGTCAGTGGGATGACTATTAGGCTTGTCCTGCTTTATCCTCTACACTGACGGCACAGAGACTCTGTGCTTACAGGGTTGGAAGCGCGAGTGTGGCTTCTCTGGTGTTACACACGTCCATAGGCCACTGTAACCACTTTCTATCAAGTGGGCCGTGTGCTTGTCTGCCACCTAAGTGGTATAAAAAAAATCCCGGACACATCCAAAACTTTTGTATTTTTTAAAACAGTCAAGACGGGCAGTCGTCATCATCATTGCGTTAGTCCCGGTCGCATTCACCTCGGAGTCCGTCGTCCACTTTCCGGCTTTTACTTTTTCACTTCTCACGGTCTTAAGTAGGTACCCGTGGTATGAGTCCATTGGTACGCATGTCATCCTCCACGATGCCAATTCAGCACTCGCTCTGTCTACCCCTCTTACCGGGCTCAGTAAAGGTGACATGGTCAGACGCAGCCTGGCGATCGCCGCACAACACGACCACACCAGCGGAGGAACTCTCCTGTATTAACCGCGATGGCACGGACATGAAGGCTGCCCCGGATGCAAGAGTTACTCACGCGATCCTTAAGCGGGACTCCACATATTCATCTGGTTGTGTTGCTCTAGCAATGATCATACTTCGCAGCCGTGTAAGCGGACAGGTCTAATAATGGGTTTTATAGATCTGCCTCTTTTACTTAACCGACATTTTGGGGACACAAATGAACCTAGTTACCTCACGCCACTTGGCCCATGCAATACGTGACTTAGCGTCGCCTGTGCGTTCGACCAAGGCATCAGTTTAGCGGTTTTTTGAAGATCTGCTTTGGATCAGGAAGGAGTGTCATCACTATGATGCGAACAAGGACTCCGGACCACCCTTGTGGAAGATGACCGGGGCAGCGGCACGATGCGATGATGTTCCCAGTTCACACATCCACCGATTTCACTGCAATTCTAAACCGACTTCACTCCGAATTCGACACTCGAGTGTACGGCAGCTGAGTAAGAGTGGAATCGTAGGGGTATGGAGTCCGTTTAAAGTCGGAATGCGTTGAAATGGATTCGTTTAGGAGTCGGAGTGAAGTTACTTTACCATTGGAGTGAAGTCGGTTTGAAGTCGGAGTGAAGTTGGATTAGGCTTGGAGTGAAGTCGGTTTGGAATCAGAGTGGTTGTTTTAGAGCTGGAGTTGGAATGGAGTTTGGGGGAGTCAGCGTGGTATCGGAGGGAGTCGGATTGAAGTCGGTTTGGAGTTGAAGTGAAGTAATTTTAGATTAAGATTAAAGTCGGTATGGAGTGAAATCAGTTGTGTCGGAGTAAAATCAGACTGGAGTCTTTCATATTTAACACACAACACAACACGTCACGCTTAAAAAGTTCAGCAACATTGAGCAACATGTGCGATGTTGGCAGCTTATGCGCAACGTGAGGCGTGACTAGTCATCTCTTCAATGATTGATCATTCGTAGAAATACAAAATTGTGCCGCTACTGCACGTTTGTCTTGTGCAACAATATTGCTCAACATGTTTCAAGAAGTGCCTTAAAAGATTCAAACTTGGTAGCAGGAATGTCAAGATATAAGCCCCTGGTGATATACACCTCCATAGATAGGCTGCGGTAACTACTTCCTATTAGGCGGCCCGTGTGCTTGTCTGCCATTTAAGTGGTATAAAAACTAGATAATGAGCTAATGAATTTTGATTTTAATCTGTATAGCTGTAGTGCGCCTTTTTGCACTGTCTAATATGACGGCAACAAAAAGTTGCTCAATGTTGATGGTCAAGTAGTGATTTTTCAGAACACCTACTAAGTTTTTTGTTACATACAAACAGTTTAGTAGTATAAATGAAGCAGCAATGATAGAGCATGGTAATGAGTGAAATAAAGCGTCGTACCAGTCCATTTTCCTGCACATAATCCCTTCTTCCATGGAAGAAATAACTTTAATTGACCGATTTCAAATGAAAGAAAGCGTTAAGGCACATACCTCCTTCTTCCATGACACTTTTGCTTTTTTGGTGCAGTTATGCCCTTCATCTTCTGGTATTTTTGAAACTAAACTTAAATTGCGGAGTTTTATGGTCTAATATAGTTTATTTACACCTATATACTGGTCATTTAATGCAAAAAATCAAAAATCTCATAAATGTTAGATACCCCCTTCATCCACTCACGTCTTTAATTGAAGTTGCGTGTGTCTACATTTATTTCGAAGTTAATGTTGTTGTTCTAAATTTAAATTGTAAAATGTCTTATTATACAAGTCCAAAAAACAGGTACCTAAGTAGGTACAACTAACCGCTCAGATGAATTGTTTGACATGATGCCCACAGCAACTTTCTATCAACGCACCGCTCGCCATAGGCAGGGAATTCATCCCCACATATTATTGCAACCTGAGACGGTGCGCACTGTGCGGTATGAAAGAAACTTCATCCCACGCGCACTCAAGCTGTGGAATGTACTTCCTGATGCGGTTTATCCCATGCACCTACAATATTTATGGGGTTCTTCAAAATGGGCATTAGAAGGTTACTTCAGGGTCGGCAGCGCGAGTGGGACGCCACTGGTGTTGCACACGTCCATAGGCCACGGTAACCACTTCCCATCGATTGGGCCGTGTGCTTAAAAAGTGGTAAGTGGTATAAAAAAAAACTACCTACTGAAAAAATGCAAGTAATGCAAGTTATTGTTATTGTTACATCATATTTAAGTATTTCGTAAAAAGAATATTTCCTCAACAATGGAGAGATCAAGAGGTAAACATAATAAAGATAAATGTCACGTTTTATTTTGTTCTGTTGGTAGGTATTTAAGTCCGTCGCCTGTGGGTACCTACCACCTGTACAACAACAATTTTTGGCATGTAACCTGTAAGTGTAACCCACGGCCACATTCTATCATCACCCGTTTCGACCAGAAACGCTGTGCACAATGCAGTATGAAAGAAACAGGTGGAGCCGCCCGTCACCCTAGAATCTGTGGTCCTCACACCCGAGGAAGGCCATATCGAGAGAGATGGCCTTGGGTCGGCTGGGGTGCGAGGGATATGGCTGTCAACCTCACCTTCGGCAACCAAAAACGACCTACAGACGCCGTGCGTTTTAGTCGGTTCGAGTCCGAAATACCTCTCCCACCGGCTCCAGCGGATCCGTGGGGACTTCTCGCACGAAAATAAAAGTTCGAAAGAAACTTAATTCCGCGCACGCTTAAACTGTAAATATGGGATTCTTCAACAATTAGTAACCTAGAACTAGCCGCTCAGTGCAAATATGCATGAATATGGGTATTTGCATTGGTCTGGGTGTTTCTATGTATAATAATTATGTATGTATTTATAAAAAAAAAGTATTTAAGTATGTTTATCCGTATTCTAGATTCCATAACACAAGCTAGTTAAACAATGCTTACCATGGATCTAGATAGCGTTGTGTAGAATGTTGTAGAATATTTATTATTATTATTATTATTATTATGATATGGTAGTGGACTCGACAACATACCTATACCATGGTAAAAAATATACTGTGCCTGTACTTCATTTGGTTAGGTACCTACTTAACTGAAGGTAAATAATCTTGTAGACTTTCCATAAAAACACTTATTACACAAATAAGTTAAGTTAACTAGCTGACTAACTAGTGATATAATTTCCGTTTTGTTAGTAGGTACATCAAGATTGTTTAAGTTTAGTTAAGTACCTAACCGGAGTATAAAACTATTATTAGTATCCGGTTAACAGATAAGTTTTGTAAAAAAAACATGATAAGAATCAGCACACCACGCCGGCGCACTTGCTAATCTGGTGTAGTGCGAAAAAGGTTATCAACTCTTGTCATACCTACCTACCTACAATCACAAGACATGAAGTAATAATAAAGATTTTATTACTCCTAGTAGCCTCACTACAAATATTTATAGTATTTGAAACTACAAATGTATGCGCTTGTTGTGACCTCTATTTGCCAGAGAGTGTTTTTATTTGCCAGAGACGGCATGCGCTGATGTTTTAAAAGAACTTATGGCAGTCTCATGTGACTGCGCAAATATTTTAGTCCTACAGAAAACCGCAGCTGGACTTGTTTTTTTAATATAGGACACGTCAATTAGACTTCGCCTCGCCTAATGGTAAGCTGAAGGCAAAGTCTCAGAAAAGAGGGCTATTACTTACATATACCATGTTACAATGGTGACACTGTCACCCGTAGGTGAAAGTGTTGGACCGTAGTTTTGTCGTAGTTCACATCGATGAAATGTCGACGTTTGAAATAAGTCAGAATTTCACCATAAAATCTCTGCAATAAGTCGATACTTCAGCATACAATGTCTACAATAGGCCGTAACTTCGGCATGTTGTCTGCAATAACTGAAACTTAAGCATAAAATGTTTGCAATAAGCTGAAACTTCAGCATAAAATGTCTGCAATAAGTCGAAACTTCAGCATACAATGTTCGCAATGAGTCGAATCTTCCGGTATTTCCTTGTGGTCAAACTATGTCGACAAACTAATTTGGCTACGAGGAATTCAGCATAAAATGTCAGCAATAAGTCGAAACATCAGCATAAACGCTCGTGGTTTATGACTGTTGGTACAATCATATTCTGTCCTCTGTGGTTGGTACCTATTATGGATGTGACGTCATTCTTTGTTCTGATTTAAGGTGTTCCGGTACCTAAAGATACCACTTTTGTCCGATACTAGTTACGGGGTGCGGAGTATAGTTTTAATCCAGGGACGAGTCAATCAATAAAAGTGATATAAATAGATAAAATACATATATTCACGCTCCTATAAAGGGGTAAACAGACACCCACATTTTGCACTTCGTTTTTCTTGTGTGTATTTTAGTGCCTTGTATAAAAAAAATATGAATACCGAATTTGTTAATAAAACCTTGTTTTGAAAAGAGTTTTCTTTATTAATTATAATTTTAATCGTTTTATTTCATATTTCTACTATCATTTATTTATAATTCCAGTTTGCTCCTACCTAAATACCTTATATTTCTAATATCTAGCAGTGAGTTCGATAAGGTCCATGAGAGATCTTTTGACTTAAATAAAAGTCATATCTCTCCAACACAATTTTTTGCTACTTACCTAAATTATGTGTAACAGTAACCATTTTTATAAAAAATAAGTGCACTACTAAAGTAGCAAAAACACGGGTTCGAATCCCGACTCAACCTAATTTGAATAGTTTGCATACTAAATACTTCATTCAATCATAACCCTTCCTTGGTAGTCAGGTAAAAAAAACATACAAACTACCAATTTATTTTCACGAATTTATGAGCACTGGTAACACCATTTCAATACATTTTGTCTTTGTTTTCTTCGTCAGAACAAAAATATTTTCACTAGTGTTAAACGGTCATTGATTAGAAAGAAACAATCCTATATTTAATAAATAATTAATCTACAAAAGTCCTTCCATTTCCTTCATGAATTGCATATAAGCGTCATCTTTGCTTGGTGCTTGTTTAGGAATATCAGCCTGCCTTTGAACAGTCCCAGATTTGATTCCCGGTTTAGACTTCTTGTCTTCACGTTTAACTCGCAACGCCGATGGCACAAATCTCGTGACGTCGGCGGAGAGGTTCCGTATTTGAGGTTTGGCACTTATTGTTGCACCTGGAATAAGATTTTAATACTTATTAGTTATAATTGATATTATTGAATAAATTTGAATGATTGATACATATCGACGGGTAAAAGGAAATAGGGCATAAGCGACATTTTGGTCAAAAATGAGTTATTATGCCATTATACTTAAAATTTTCTGCTCTTTCGAATGCGCTTACTCCCATGGCTCTACGATGACTTTTTTGGCGTTTATGCCCAAGCAAAACAAATACAATTTATAGTGTTATTTTTGCTAACCGACGAAAATTCTGGTCATTTTTGCTATAAAGGTGATTGTACCCCTACAAAAATGATTTATTTTGGGTTTGTTGTCGGTAATACTTTTTTACTTCACAAGGGTGCCAAGCTTTTGGTTGTTTATGCCTTTTAAGAATTTCAATTGAAAAGTACAAATGTTGCTTAAAGCTTACTTCCATTTCATAATTTAACAGAGCTATGGCGCTTGTGCCCTATATACAAAATGCATACTTATATTACTCTGGCGGTTATCCCCTATTTCCATTCAGTTCTTAATGACAGCCAAGTCGGTTATGCTCTATTACCTAAATTGATTTTAATATGACACTGGTGGTTATACCTTACTTCCGTTTACTAATATAAATACGATTCGTGTTTTTATTAGTAAGGGGGTTAATTTAGATTTTTCTTGATTAAAAAAACTCCTTTTTTATTTCAAGAAACATCACACTATCTGCTCGCTAGCAAATATGAAATGACGAGCTATATCTTTTAAATCTACCATTTAGTGTAAAATTATAGCAGGGTATACTGTAATAGGCTTCTTAGTAAAATAGATCCTTAATATGTTTCTGTGAAAATTTACTCCCAAGCAATTTCCACCCTACTTTACGGTGTCGTGTAATATCTGTTTTAGATATTTTCCTGATGAAGGATTGTGTTTGTTGCGCTACTTCATTACTTTTGGGGTGGCTTTTCATCCATATTTCTTTGCTTCGTAGCGACATTGTGTGTTACTAATGTCGTATATCCTGGTATTGTTTTGAATGCCGAGTGTTTCTTGTGCCCTATTACCTTTTATACAACCACTATGAAAAGTTCCTTATCCTTCTTTTCCTATAATATTGATTGAACGGTCTAGTCGCTTATACCCTTTTACCTTGCGAAATGATAAATTAGAATGTCGCATATGCTTCTTATCCTTTAATATTTGATTTTGTCATTTGTATCTTATGCCATATTTCCTCATTCAAAAATTATAAGCTGTGGTTATAAGCGACAAAAACTACTTTAAATAACGTCAAATCACTAAAACTAAGAATACCAGTAACTGTTCCATTTCTATCTGATTTTATAACTGTTTCGCTTTTCACAATATCTTAATAAATGACAAAAATACGTCAGTTTTTCTAAAATTTAAAACTTTGAACGGCTCTCCTGAACATTTCATCTTTTGTCGCTTATCACCTATTTCCTTTTAACCGTCGATATAATGATATGTATCAATCATTTTATTTCTCTTATTTGGACTTCTAAGCCTTTATTAGGTTTAGTCAAAGCCGTGCGTCATCATGAGAAAAATAAAATGATCGATATATTAATTTTACATTTCATTTTGATACACCTATCGATCAGAGGACGAGGTTCCGACACAGGTTTTCCTCTCTGGGTCAGACGGCAGTCACTTCATAGCCAAATAAAAATCTAAGGTGGAGGAAAGCGGACTACGAGGCTAGACGTCTCCGATGCGACCGGAATCTAAGGCTAAGAAGACGATGGCTATCTACTAAGCAAGGAGGTAGGACACTGCGGTATTTCCGCCCAATTGAGCAGTCCGACTGGGGAAGTACCTCCGCCCTACAGAATACCGCGGTTATAATAACTTCATGTTGTGTTCCCAGCGGTGAGTAGGGTAGTCAGAGCTCACTGGAGAATTTGTGCTGTCAGTGGGATGACAAAAGGCTTGTCCTGCTTTGTCCTCTACACTGACGGCACAGAAACTCTGTGCTTACAGGGTCGGCAGCGCGAGTGTGGCTTCTCTGGTGTTACACACGTCCATAGGCCACGGTAACCACTTTCCATCAGGTGGGCCGTGCGCTTGTCTGTCACCTAAGTGGTATAAAAAAAATAGGCAGCTTAGAAAGTCTTTTCCAATCTAGCGTTAATCCCGATCACAGAGAGAGCTTTAGCCTCGGAGTCCCGGATCCGCTTTTTCCAGTCTAGAAATATATACTCAAAACGAAATTCAAAATACTATTTACCTTGCTGACCATCCTTTTTGGTTATAAGCTGAGGAGCTGCCGTAAGAACAGAAACTTGGGGATGCGGTTTTGGTGGCGGTGGTGGTACCAGCGGTCTTAGCAGTCGAGGAGGAGCACCTGGAGGTGGCCCCGGTGGTCTCAACATAGCACGAGCGGCGAGGCCTGGTGGGCCCGGTGGGGGTCCAGGAGGCCCAGGTGGGGGCCCGGGAGGACCTGGCGGTAAGCCTGGTGGACCCGTCAGTCCTGGAGGTATTAAACGCATCGGAGGAGCTAGCGGTACACGTAGTGGCGGTGGCCGAAGTCCTGAAATTGTAGCACAATAAAATAAACTCTATTTTTATTATTTATAATAACTTTTAGTAACTCCATCAGGATGGAGTATGGAGTGGATAGATGTGCGATCATGCATGTGAATAAAGGTGGGATTGTAGAAACTGAACGGAATTTCACAAAACGTAGTCGTTTAGGTGACTCTTTCCTCTATCGCACCGTTAAGGCCTGGAATTCATTACCAGCTCGTGAGCTGAAACGTGTGTTTTCTTCTTCCTGCAGTCCCGGGTCCTTTAAGCGGGGCATGAAAAAGCATATGATGAGGCCGTCAAGCTGAGTGTCACCGTTGTCACATGGTATGTTGAAGTAATGGTGACCCTCTTTTCTGAGACTTTGTCTTCAGCTTACCACCAGATAAGTCTACAAGTATCTGGGTATGCCACAGGCGCGGTTTTTCTGCCGCCTGAAAAATGTACTGAAAAGTCTTTTGTCAAGCGGTAACAAGGTGCGTGTCTATAACGATTGGGTCATACGAGTCCTAAGCTATCCTTTGGTATTTTCAGATGGACTCAGACTGAGCTGGAAGCTCTTGATAGAAGAGTAGGAACACTGCTTACTGCATATCGAATGGATCATCCACGTTACTCAGTAATGAGGTTGGATATCCCGCGGAAGTGTGCGGATCGTGGTTTTTATAAACGTTAAGAATCTACACAACCACAAGATATGCAACCTTAGAGAATATTTTCTCAAGATGGATCAGGATGTGCATCACGATGTAGTGGCAGAGGACCACGAACTTACCCCGCTCTTGCAAAAGAGTCCTGGCGCAATCCTGTGATACTCAGCATTAATGATCGCAAAGTACTTCCTTATATGGGCCCGATGTAGATTTAAAAGCATCTGTTTCCTGGTTGTGTTTTGGAGATCACTTTGAAGAAACCGAAGGTTTTGTCTGCGCAATTACTGATGAAGTTGTAATAACGAACAACTACCGCAGATATATACTTAAGGATGGTACGGTTGACATCTGTGGCGCATGTCACCGTCCCAAAGAATCCATCAGGCATATAATTTCTGGTTGTTCTCGTCTAGCCAACGGTAAGTATTAGCATATACACAACCAAGTAGCCAGGATTGTCCATCTGCCATTTGCTCTTAAAAAAACCCTTGTAGATTCGGAGGTGCCGTATTAAAAGTATGTTCCCGACCCAGTTCTTGACGATGGTCACAAGACTCCGGCAAGAAACTCTCACTAATTGTTTATAGGTCTCAAAGTGTTCACCTGGCGGCATTAGCGGCGGCGGCATCTGCCTGATCTCGGCGCCGGGCGGCTCGAGCGCGAAGTCGGCGTGGTGGTGCGCATGCGCATGGTGCGCCTCCGAGTCGCTGTCCGAGTCACTGTCGCGCCCTCCGCCCGTACGCTTCAGCGCGCTCAACCTGGAACACAGTTTCATTATTTAATTCAGACGCTATATACGTGATTGCTGCGCGAAATAGTATCAAGAGTCACTGTATCTCGTGTGGGTACCGTCTGTGCATCTAGCAAGTTCATCCTACTGGTTGGCACCAAGATGCCAAATAAAATTGTTCCTTCATACTCATATAGGTTCATGCTTTTCCTTATGAGCGACCTATCTAAACACGTAGATCCACACAAAAATAACTCTCAACCAAGTCTTAGGTCAGGTCATAAGTACTACCAAGACATTATTAATTTCAAATTTTGAATATTTCAAGTAATTTGGCAAATAGGCCATTATATACTGTATATACATTTAAGTACAGCGAGCTTGCCAAAAATAAAAAAGGAATTAGTTCTTCTTGTTTTTAAATACGGAATGGTGGAAAAAGGAACATGGATTCACGGTTATCGTGTTGCATTTTGCTACGAAAACAGCTACAAGGTGTTGGAGAGCTGAGTATTTGGTATGAACTTGATACCTCCAGACACTTACAGGCAGGCAGACAGACGGACAACAAAGTAATTCTAAGTATAAGGGTTCCGTTTTCTTTTCCTCTTGAGGTATAGAACCCTAAAAATGGTTGAATAAATACCTTGCATTCAAATCTGCAGCTCTGTCCCTTTCCCTCTTTCTGTGCACTTCCTCCATCTCTTTCATAAAATCGTCAATGTTCTGTCCTGACAGCGCTAACATGCGTTGTTGTAACGATGTAGGTTTTGGTGTATGTGTCGCAGATGGGGCACCGTTGGCGGTATTATTAGAAGCCCCAGTGCCTTCTGGTTCGTCCACTTCCTCTCCATCAATGTTGTCTGAGACATGTGTAGGTACTGGGGGATGTGGTTTGGCTTGAACAGGTGGTATTGATATCTCCTGTAATGCAAAATTGCTATAATAATATCCATAGAAATGAACCGGACTCAGGCCGTCCACTGTCCCATGTTTATCATGCATGTGCGTTTCGTGCAATTAAATATGTAGTATTTATAACATAACATAAACCCACGCCTATATCCCCAAAGTGGTAGGCAGAGGTGCTAGCACCCACATTTCGCCAGTTTATGTTTAGGTCCTGATGTAATAGGTGGCGAGCCTATTGCCACCGGGCACTTATAAACCTGCGATAAATACACACATAACTTCGAAAAGCATCGAAAAGTCATTGGTGTGTGCCAAGGTAAAACCTAGGATCGAACCCGAGACCTCGTCTCAGCAGTCCATTACCCATACCACTAGCTAGTATTTTTATTTATTTCTTTCTTTATTGGGACATAAAACAGTTACACGTTAATACATTGTTAAAGAAAAATACATTACAACAATTGAGTGAACGTGTAACCCACACCAATGTCTGCGAAATAAATGTTACATGTCAGTAGATATTATAAAGCTGCAGAGTTTGTTTGTTTGTTTGAACGCGCTTATCTCTGGAACTACTGGTCCGATTTGAATGATTCTTTCAGTGTTGGGTAGTCCATTTATCGAGGAAGGTTTTAGGCTATATATCATCACGCTACTACTTAAGGGAGCGGAGCATTGATAATAAATGTTAACAAATCCGGCAATTTTTCATACATATTTTGAAGACTAAAACATACGGGCTCAAAGGGATATGAAGCTTCAAAATATACCCCGGGCGAAGCTGGGGTGGGTCAGCTAGTCTTATATATAAAATTCTCGTGTCACAATGTTCGTTCCCGTACTCCTCCGAAACGGCTTGACCAATTTTCATGAAATATTGAGCATATTGAGTAGGTCTGAGAATCGGCCAACATCTATTTTTCATACCCCTTAGTGATAAGGGTTGTCCACCCTTAACATTATTCTTTAATTTTTAGACATTTACTTAAAAATGATTTATATGGCAAAACAACATTTGCCGGGTCAGCTAGTTTATAATATAAATAGGCGATACAGGCGTGAGCACGTATCACACAGTAGACGACCTTACCTATGCTATATTGTACAGAAGATTTATGTTAAAGTTTCATAACTAATAAATACTTATACATACTTCTCCTGGAGGACCTTCATCAGGCATGTCAGAAAACCTGAGGCTCTTCTTTTCCTTCAGACTCTGTTCAGTGGATGTTTCATTCGCTAATAACAGCTGGTAGTCTACAGGTGGTCCCGGCGGTACTCCTGGAGGCTCAGCTCCAGATGGTTTCTCCTAATAATATTAATAACTTTTTTATGACCCGTATTCCAGAAAAACGCTCAGTTATCAAACGACACTCACAATGACATTAGAACTGTCATCTAGAATACCATTTGCCCTTAGATCAAATCATAGTCTATACTATAATATTATAAAGATGAAAGATTTGTATTTTTGTATGTAATGAATAAACTCAAAAAGTACTGGACCGATTTTAATAATTCTTTTTTCATTAGAAAGCTACATTCTTCGTGAGTAACATAGACTACTTTTTATCCCGATATTCCCATGGGATCAGGATGTACGCGGGTGAAACCACGGCGCGGTGCTAGTAGTTATAAATCGAGATTTAGGTAGTTCCGATAGTGTCATTCTAGAGTATGACTTTTACTCTAAGGAGTGTTTTGGAATACCAGGAGGAGTAAAAGAGCAGACCCTGGGCTAAAATGCCAGACTGGCGTTTTGGATAAAAAAAAATTGTAGAAGCAATTTTTAAGATATAACATAACTAACATCCATTAGTAAACCCGTCAGTGTTCACACACTGTAATGATACTAAAAAGGCCAGTTAGCTCCTAAGTAACTTACTTTGTAAACTGAATCCTTCTTCAGAATGGGCTTGACTATAGCAGGAGGTGGAATATTAGGGTGTGCTGAGTCCAAAGGCAGTGGAATTTGTGAAGGTGCATTACTGAATATTAAATTCTCTGGTATCTGCAAGAAAGAATTGTATAAATTAGTTGAGATCACATTCTCATGATAAAATGGACCTATTATATGTTCAAACTTACCAATATTTTGATGTATAACAGTAATAAATGCCTCAGACCTTTTTTTTTCAAAATTGTATGGCTTATAGGCAATAATACTATACTATAAGATACTGCAAATACATTTTACTAGTAAATATTAGATACCTAATCCTGTCTAAATAACAATTGCTTTTTAATTCTTTTTTTATTTATTTTTTTATTTATACTTTATTGTACATATAAATGTCATTTATACAAAAAAATTAGATGTAATTTACAAAGGTGAGCTTAACTTAAAATTGAGTTCTCTTCCAGCAGATAGAGTCTTCAGCTGAGCCTTTACTTAAAAAGTCAATTTAACTTAGCAACTTAAGCATACTTACTTGTAACGTAGGCAAAGGAATATCATCCACTTGCACAGACTGGGCATGTTTCACAGATTCATAATAAGATATTAAATGTGCCCTCCTTTTCTCATATTCCATTTCCTGGCGTTTTAATTCTACCCATTTTTCTGGATCATCTTTGTCCTAAAAAAAATTCAATAAAGAACATTAATGTTATTTAAACTTAAAAATGTAAGTAGATCTTGGAATCCGTTGTATTTTTTATTACCACTTAGGTGGCAGACAAGCACACAGCCCAGCTGATGGGAAGTGGTTACCATGGCCTATGGACATATGCAACACTAGGGCCACGCTGCAGACCCTGAAGAAACCTGTGATGTGATGCTAACACTATAATTTATCAGATACTCTGGGCAGTTTGATCCATCCATTTGACTCATGTTCTGGTAGGTTTAAGGATATTAATTTTCATAAAGACAATTGTAGTACCTAATTCTATTAATTTTAGCTAGCATTACATATTTGTACTACAAAACCTACTTACATACATCTTGAGAACTCTGTCAAACGTCTCTCTCAATTTTTTCCTCTTTTCTCTTAACACCTTTTCATTTAAAGGTGATGGCTGCAGTACATTGTACTCTGAAATGAATAAGACAGTGTTAAACTTTCAAACAACATTTTTAAGCAAATTTGAACTACAGGATACAGCGTAGAATGACTAGAATCTGTAATATGCCATAATATACAAGATTCACAGGAAATACTGGTTTTTACTGCTTTTATACACCAAAGGTCAGAACTTTATATTTATTTATATAAAAGTGGGCATGATGTATGCATACAAATTATACCTTAATAGTATGTTCTGTTTGAGGGGAAAACGGTATAACATAATTATTCTATAGTCAGCATATTCATCTATTGGATCATGTTGAAAAAGTCAGAGCAGAATTGTAAAGATAAATTGGGATATTGTGTCAATGAGTGGATACTATTTAAAAAATATACCCATTTCATCAATTTTCTGCAGCTCTTCTAAGATTTGTGTAGGATCTTTCATTTTAAGTACAGCAGCGCGCACCATCTGCCTTTGCCGTTTATTTTTCTTCAATTCCTTTTTCCTTGCTTCTTTCCCTGTTTAGTACAAAACAAATTCATGAAACTGTTGCTTTCCCACAAAAAAAATATGAGAAGAATTCATGATCGTAAATGTCTAAATTCCCTTTAAGCGGGGCATGATAAAGCATATGATGAGGCCGTCAAGCTGATTGTCACCAATGTCACACAGTATGTGTAAGTAATGGTGACCCTCTTTTCTGAGACTTTGCCTTCAGCTTACCATCAGGCAAGGCGAAGTCTAATTGACGTGTTATATATAAAAAAAAGTTTACAGGTTTGAATTCCTCTCATATTCTTTTGTTGTTAAGGTATAGATTGCTGAAGAAAACTCGTAATAACAATAAAATAATTTAAAATGTAAGTATATCTATATGTGTATACCAATAATGAATGTCTTTAGAGTGTTGTGAGAGTCTAGTTTCAACACAATGTAATATCAATATAAGTGTATATTACATTACTTTATTGTTAGACTTCGGATATTATGCTTATTCATATGTTCTTAATAGAATAAATAACTGTGCTTAATATTTTTTAAACAAACAGATTTTAGAATGAGTAGTTCATAACCAATACTTACGGGCTTGATCAGTCGGATTCATGTATTTACCACTTTTAGTGGTATTTATCGAACGGCGACCCATTTTACTGGTTGTGTAGGCACCTACAAGATTGAAATTATTCTCACTTAAAGATTAATTACAATAAAACAACGCTAATTATTGTGAAAATCATAGAGACCAGCAGCAAGCCTCAATGTCGATTTGCTATGTTTTGAGAACCGTCAAACTGTCAATTTGACAAGTGCACCTTAGTGTAGCCAACTTCGATCTCAGACTTTGCACATTTATGCCGATCACACGACAAGCAGAGGATTGCTAACAAAGAATGGGGATACCTCAGACTATGGTATAATAATAATAATAATAATAATAATAATACTCTTTATTGCACACCAAACATAGGACACATACAATGGATACATACATTCTAGATAGTTGTACAATGGGCGGTCTTATCGCAATCTGCGATCTCTTCCAGACAACCAGTGTATGGACTATACTGCCAGTAATCAGGGTAGTTTGCGGTGTACACTAAATTAAAACTAATGTAAATTTGTATCTAGTAAAGCATTTAAGAACAGAAGTGAAGAAGAATAAGAGATTATATTATTTAATTAAATAAATACCAACCTATATATACAGATACATAAATACATACCTAAAATATATACCATATATAAACATACATATACCATAGTTACATATATACATACCCATGTTAAATATATACCATATAAGTGAATTACACACAAATAAACACCAATTACATAATATACAGCTGCTAGAAGTAAATAAGAAAAAGGAAAATAAACAAAAAGCAAAGAGTGAACATACATAACAACTCATAACGCTAGGTAGTGCTCCCCTACCAGTCTCTGAAATGTTGACAGTGACTGTGCTCGTCTAATATTTACAGGCAACGCATTCCACAATCTTGCAGCTTGAACTGTGAAAGATTTATCGCAGAAGCTTGTAGAATGCGTCACAATTGCCAGGGTTAAGTTTTCCGTGGATCTTAAGAGTCTGGAATTGTTCTCGCACAGAAATCTAAATCGATTTTTTAAATATAAAGGAGTAGTCGGGTTAAATAAAATATTAAAAAGAAGAGAGAGAATATGAGTATTCCGGCGAAGGCGGATTGGTAACCACTTGAGTTTTTTACGAAATTCAGAAACATGATCATATTTGCGCAAGCCAAAAATAAATCGTACACAGAAGTTTTGGAGTCGCTCAAGTTTATCAAGTTGGTCCTCGTTAAGATCAAGATAGCTGACATCGGCATAGTCCAGAATAGGTAGAAGTATGGATTGTGCTAGCTCAATTTTAGTTGCGGTTGGAAGGAAATTACGTAGTCTCCTCAGCGATCCACCGGTGGCGAAAATTTTACGACTAACGTTCTGAACCTGAGCCGTCCATGACATGGTTTTGTCAAGATATATGCCCAAGTTCTTCACTGTATCACTTATGGGAATGGTAGTACCTTCAAAGCAAATTTGGGGCAGTGCCGACCAATCGACCTTAGCTAAAAGTCTTGAGCTACCAATTACAGTGACCTGAGTCTTTCCGGGATTAACCTTAAGTCCATGCATAGTAGTCCAAGCACTAAGGTTAGCCAGGTCAGTATTAATCGTGGCAATACCTTGGGACAGCCCGTCCACATTGGTCTGGCAGTAGATTTGTAAATCGTCTGCATAAAGGTGGTAGGAAGAGAGAAGTTGATTAGAGATAGAGAGAGATTAGAAATAGGTGAAATGCCCCACAAAGGGCTGATCATTCGTTGCGTACAGCTAAAGCCCTGAAATATCATAATCTAAATGCAGAACTACGATGTCACCATTGGGTAGTGGAGCCTGTGGAGGTTGATGGCAATCTGGCCGTTTCTTGTTAGATTGAAAGCCAACCCAAACTGAATTCAATAGTACTCAGGAGGACTTAATAAATTCATAATTATTTAATTACTTAAATATTGCAATATGAGATATTGTGACGTCGTCGTAAACCCTATTATATATACTTTACTTTATTACATTTGAGTATAGTTGTGGACACGTGTCTTGGACCTAAATCGGACATTTTGTGCATGGTGTAGTACCAGACAAAAATAGCTACCTACCATATTTAATGCTTTAGATTAATCGCCCAAACCATTAGAAATTTGCATTTTGAATAGTTAATTTAAATTATTTAGGTATTAAATAGTAATTTTTATGTAATAATGTTTACTATAATATTAAAAGTTAATTGCATTACTTCCCGTTAGCATGATTGTAGGCATATTAAATCATGAAACGCGAAAGTTAAATGGTTAGAATAGATTTAATTGTCAACAATAAAATATATGTCTTCAGTCAATTTATTAGTTGGTTCTGCTGTATGGATTCCCAAATTTAGACTAATTCTGAGCTTTAAGAGCCCTCCTCAATTATGAATTATAACATCATTTTTATAGGAGAATCTATCGGTCTCCTAGAAGCTGTCACTTATGTAGAATTACATAATCTTTGCTAAACCCTCATATTCACTAACTCTCTGAGTTGTCTCAATAACTTACCGAAAAACCCTTTAAATCTAGAAACAATTTTCCAATCACACTTTAAATATGCATACTCCTCAGATGTCATATGTCTGGTATCGCTGGTATTACCTCGGTACTAGTCCTAGCATAGATCCCCAGGCACGTCGTCATATCAGGTAATGAAACTCTAGAATGACCAAGGTCAAATTCTATGGGTCCATACAACCATCTATCCCTTCCAAGGCATGGTTCTTTAGGCACAAACGGTTTAATAAGTTAACTATCTCAGTTATAATACGCCTTCGCTAGGGACTTGTCTGCACACCGTTATTCTTGGTGAAAATTAGAGTTAGGACCACTCTCTGTGTGAGTGGCTATGATGAAGATAGTCTGGAGTATATTTTCTATTCTTGTACATAATTAGTGTTACCATTATGCGATATTGTCTCGAAATAGATCCCTCAACCTGTAAATTTGGCCTACTTACTCAATAAAACTATAACCTGCCCCCCCCCCCTCCTCCCCATTTTCATGAATACAAAACATAAGCTTCGTATTCATTTATTTTTCTGTTCTGTGAATGTAATAACAGAATCATGGTGATGTACCTACACAAAATTATATAAAATAAAATATTTAAAAATCTAACGATCATTTTATCTCTATTCACCCACTGATACCTAATACCTATTATATTCGATACCTAATAAATGTAATCAAAAATTATGAATTTTTCATATCTTGAAAATTTATATTGCACTAATTCGAAATACAGTGGTGCTAAATCGTAAATTATTTTGGCACACAAGTATACTTGAGAGTGACGTGAGATTATGGTTTAATACATTGGGGCGCGGCTTTATGATTGGTGGACGAGGCGCTTTCCGCTCTCCCAGGGCACTTAAATACGATAAGCTTGTAAGATAAGATAAGTAAGTTTAGTGTCTTGAGTACCCATTATTTCTTAAATATACCTTAAATTACTAACTAATTCTCATCATTGGTAACACCGAACACACACGAAGGCTACCACATCAAAAATCTAAAATATTTTTTTTATATTGCAATTATTAAAATATCTATAGTGTTGTGTATAGAATTTTTTTTTTCTACCACATATCTTGGATCTTAGTCTTAAAACAAAAAAAGCCTTGGTGCGTTTGGATTGTTTTGTAATAATAATCTTCGCTTGGTGAATTTGAGCTCGTCCACTACTAGCTGTAGCCCCTCGTGTTATCCGCAAAGGATAGCCAAGAAACGCGTAGGTACTGAACGTATAAAGCACATTTTAATTCCATGACATATTTCCCAAGATATATCTTAAAAAAGGAAATACAAGAAAGCAAATGCGAAATAAAAAAAACTGAATATTTTTTTATGGAATTCCTTGATGATTGATTCGTAATTTATCTTCCCTGCTATATCTCAACAACACAAAATCAACTACCTACTTAACTTACCTAAAATTTTATAGTAGTATCTATGTATTAACTATATAACATATCTGAATATAAATAACAGAATAAAGCAAATCAGATATATATATTATGTACACATAATATAGAAGTATGTATTTGTAAAATAAATATATTACGGTTTATGTAGCTTAAGTTACGGAACTCACGGTGGGCGAGTCCGACTCGCACTTGACGGGCTTTTTTTTTCTTATGCCAAGAATACATTGAACACCCTAGCTAAGTAAGGATGGCCTTCGATTTTTCTTCGTCATTTGTGAATCGATTTAAAAAAAAAACATTCTTTGATTAATTTTATTTGAATTTATGGATACATCACAAAAACGGCTACCTGGTTTTGGGTCCAGGTAAGTTGGGCCATTGTTTTAAAAAGGTTCGGTCAGCCTTGCAATTTTTGTATTCAAAAATTACTTATAACAAGAGTACAAAAACATAGTTTTAGTAATTTCAATTCTTTCAAACAAATAGTTATTGTCCCTCTACAGTGGTGAGATGCGGGTACACTATGCGCTGCACGGCCCGGGTACCCGGAGGTGAAAGCTTTGGATGCGACCGAGATTTGCTTTGTGGTTCCCTGCAGAGTAGAATTTGGGCCACCCCATCTCATCCCATGCGGTGTCGTACAAGGCGACTAGGTAAATGATAGGGCTGATTAACATCAGACAGATATACAGCCCAGACTTAGCATCAGATGCATGGCTTGAGGCAACAATAGTTCCCGGAATACAGCAATAGGCTCACACGTGGGACCGAACACAATGATTGGTGAATTGTGGGTGTTAAATCACCCACAATTCCTCCGGGGATAAAGACGTGATTATATGTATGTATAATTTTATTCACAACCTGTATTGACTAAGATAACTTCTTTGTTGACAGCCTCTGTGGCGTGACGGTGGTGAACGCGGCCGAACCGATACCGATACCGATAGGAGGTATGGGTTCAATCCCCGTCATTGCAAATATTTGTATGCATATGCATATAGGTATTTGCATTGGTCTGGTCGTGTCTCGGAGAGCACGATAAGCTGTCGGTCCCGGTTTCCATGCGAACATCTATGGCAGTCGTTACAAGTAGTTGGAGCTCTAAAAAGTCCAACAGCTGGTCTAATTGCAATGCTTCAATATCGCTTTTGGGTTGTGGAGATCAGATGGTAGTCGCTCCACGTAAAAAATATCGAAGTTCAGCCAAATCCGTAGTTAGTCTGGCGAAGCGGACCCCAGACTCCGAGTTGAAAGCAAGAGGGAGATTCGGATGCAAGTGGGATATTAACGCTAAGTAGAAGATTAGGAAGAACTTTGTTGACTAAAAAGAAGGTTTCATCAACGATAGGAACCGAGATCAATTTCAAATTGTTGCCTGATAAGCATAATAGCCCAAGTGTCGTTCGCATTATCACGTTTTAATTAATGAAATTCACTCAGGAAAACGTTTTAACGCAGTTTACTTTTAATTGATCTCGGTTTTTATTATGAAACATAACTTTTAAAGGTATTTATAATTTTCTAAAATAGCGATATGTAACTAATTCAGCAAAATACTTAGTCTGGCTATAAATACTGTTACAATTAAAATAAGAAAGATATTACATTTGAATTTGGAATCTGTCATTTTTATACGATTGTTCATTGTGTTTTCTAATTTTGGCGCCAATACATTGTACAATATTTTGCCATATTAAAATGGAGTGGGGTGATAAAGAAAACCGAATCGCTGTGATTGGATTACACAAAGTTGGTATGGAGCCGAATGTAATTTTTAAAACTCTCCATACGCTTGGTATTAGTCAAATGTTTGTGTACCGGGCTATTAATAGGTACAATGGGACCTCCTCTGTTTGTGACAGAAAAAGATCTGGCCGTCCACGTAGTGTTCGTACGAAAAAGGTGGTCAAAGCAGTAAGGGAAAGAATTCGAAGAAATCCTGTCCGAAAGCAAAAGATTTTATCTCGGGAGATGAAGATAGCACCCAGAATCATGTCGCGCATTTTAAAAGATGACTTAGGACTTGCAGCCTATAAGAGACGCATTGGTCATTTTTTAACTGATAATTTAAAAAAGAATAGGGTGGTAAAATCGAAGCAACTACTGAAGCGGTACGCAAAGGGAGGTCACAGAAAAAATTTGTTTACGGATGAGAAAATCTTTACAATTGAGCAACATTTTAACAAACAAAAGGACCGTATTTATGCTCAAAGCTCTAAGGAAGCTTCCTAATTAGTCGACAGAGTGCAACGTGGGCATTATCCGACTTCAGTGATGGTTTGGTGGAGTGTTAGCTATGAAGGAGTGACTGAGCCATATTTTTGTGAAAAAGGTATCAAAACATCGGCACAAGTGTATCAAGATATCATTCTTGAGAAGGTAGTTAAACCCCTTAACAACATCATGTTCAATAGCCAAGTATGGTCCTTCCAACAAGACTCAGCGCCGGGTCATAAAGCTCGGTCCACGCAGTCTTGGTTGGAAGTGAACGTTTCGGACTTCATCAGAGCTGAAGACTGGCCGTCGTCTAGTCCCGATCTTAATTTGCTGGATTATGATTTATGGTCAGTTTTAGAGAGTATGGCTTGCTCTAAACGCCATGACAATTTGGAGTCCCTAAAACAATCCATACGATTGGCAGTGAAGAATTTTCCCATGGAACACTCCCAACGTTTAAAGGACTGTGTTGCAGCCAATGGAGACCACTTCGAATAAGTTAAACTAACACACTGTAAAAGTAATAAATATTATTTGCAATAAAAAAAAATGTTTTTTCTTCGTAACAATATTTATGGCTAGACTAGGTACATATACATGAAAAAATCACCAAAAATACTGAAAAAAATTACGTAACAGTCAAAGTTAATTCGACAGTCTTGGCAGGTCTGTACCTAAGCTTTCACCGCGCGAAACCCGCCCGGCCATGTTATTGTTTGTTTTGACTATTTACATTAATAGTTGCTCATAGTGTGAATTTAGCCTTAAATTTAGGCAGGTATTAAGTAAATTTCAGTCGTGCCATTTTCACCCTCTTCAACTTCTACCCAGAAGCCAACCTTAAATGTACCTAAGTCGATATACAGAATATAGACTGATTTGCAGACGAGCTTCTGGCGTTAGAAGGTCCTCTCAACTCCAGTTGGAAGGACAAACGGCACTTACAAAACGTTAAAATTAAAAAATATTCAATACTTATATTTTTAATTATAAAAATGTTTACTTTATCTAAATACTGTAATCTGTTTGAGCAGCACGGTTGTACCCACAAATCCCAGCATCACCTGGATTTCTGCTAACTATTCTCGTAGCGTTTCATTTACTTTAAGTAGTACTTACTTAGATGCTTTTTGTACAGGTTGAACGATTACTTGCATTATACAGAATGTATTTATTTGTTTATACTGATATGGGCCAGTAAGGGCAGATAGTCAGGTATTTTAACTGTGTCTTAGTACCTATATAGTAGTTACGGCAAAACGTTTTTAGGATCAATAACATAATTTACAAACCACGTACCTACCTATTTAAAAAAAAAAAATGTTGACAAAAAATGTGCTAAAATCCTTACAAAAAATATATGCGTAATCATTCATGCCAAGTCAGAAAACTATGGGACCGTTCAAAGTAGGTATGAATGCTAGAAATAACAAAAATATCTAAAAAAAAAATTCCTAACATTTTGTTCGAAAAAGAAAACAGCTCGAAGTATTTTGTATTGCCAAGCGATTCTATTTCTTATCTACCAAGGTATTCAGGATATGAAATTGGTATAATATGTTCAGGCATATCATTCTAAAATAACAGGCGAGAGCTTGAGAGCTAGTGCGAGAATCAACCGGAAATTATATGCATACCGGGGTTGCTAAGTCGGTCAATGGCAAAAGTCAACGATAGTAAAATTATAATAGAACACCACCGACTTAAGTAATGTGATAAAATAGCGCCTTTTTATTGAACTGAGCTTGACGGGATCCAGAATCACATTTCTCAATGGGGCTCTGAGAACCTAGTTGAGTTCAATGCCAAGAAGACGCAGGCATGTGCGTTTACAGCAAAAGTATCTTCTTTCCTTCCCCTCCCCACTCTACAGAGCACGCCACTGCCACTGCAGGACAATCTCAATATCCTAGGTATGGATGTTCGCTGCAACCTGAATAACAAAAATTACATCGAAAGTATCATCAAAACAGCCTCACGAAAACTCGGAGTCCTGAACAGAGTGAGACGATTTTTCACGCCGGAGCAGCGGTGTCTTCTATACAAGACACAAATTCGCTCCTGTGTGGAATACTGCTCGCATCTCTGGGATGGTTCTGCAAAGTACTTACTAGATGCTCTCGACAGGTTGCAGCGACGTGCGGTCCGCATCATTGGGAATCCCGAGATCACGAACACCCTAGAACCTTTACAGCTGCGTAGAGATGTTGCGTCCATGGCTGTATTTTACCGTCTGTACCATGGGGAGTGTTCTGATGAGCTCTTCCAATTAGTCCCACCCTCCCCTTTCCTACACAGGACAACGCGTGCAGGTCTTAGATGTCATCCGCACACGGTGCAAAACATCCGATCAAGAACCAAGCGGTTCGGAGACTCTTTCCTCTGTCGCACCATTAAGGCCTGGAATTCATTACCAGCTCACGTGTTTCCTTCTTCCTACAGTCCCGGGTCCTTTAAGCGGGGCGTGAAAAAGCATATGATGAGGCCGTCAAGCTGAGTGTCACCATTGTCACACGGTATGCGTAAGTAATGGTGACCCTTTGCCTTCAGCTTACCATCAGGCAAGGCGAAGTCCAATTGACGTGTCCTATATAAAAAAAAAAAAAAAGAAATAATTACTATCACATTAATTTAACCTCCACCTGTGTAATAACGGGGGAATTAACTGTATTACGGTTACTGTATCGTAATCGCACGGCATACATCCATTCATACCTACATACTTTCCTATTAATTATGGAGAGAATAATTTATAGACAAACTCGCATTACCCAGATGCCTACCCAGTATTGAAACGTACATTTACGCGAGACGGGCTTGCTTGTATTCGCGTAGTTACTACGCTATCCACACACACACACACATAAATGGATTTTACGAGTATCCACTACCATCCACTACACACTGGTTTCATTCATATATCGAAACTAGACATCTCTTTCTATCTCATTCATGCTAACCGAAGATGAATGTGTGCGAATGAAATGGCGTTCCGTACCTACGAAATGGCGTTTGTTGAACCGATTCGCCGCGCGTCGGTCAAGTCTCGCTCGCTCCCTCGCGCAGTGGCAAAGAACGCGTTCGTCCGAGGCGTTCGACTTTCGAGCAGCGACGTACGCTAGCGTGTATGTCTTCATTATTGATGCAAAAGTTCCACGATGGTAGATCATAACCAGAAATTGTTACAGGAGTTGCAAAAGAAAAGTGGAAATAATGTTTGTGCTGATTGTGGAACTTCCGGTATGTTGTTATTAGTGATTTTAAACAATTTGAGTGATAGTGTTTCCCTAGTGCGTGGTATTTTCATGGGGTGGTGAATAGGCGGGGGGCGTAAATGCGTCCATGCTTTGGAGTTCAGTGACCTCGACGTAAAATGCATTCAATGAAAACAAGTCATCCACTTGCGCATTATACGATGATTCAAAACATGCAGATAAGTCGGTAGCAACGTTACATCAGTGTGGTTGTGCGATTGCGATTAAAATCTATCCTACACTTAAGAAAATGTACTTGTCAATAATTACTGAAATTAATTAAGTACATGTGACCCCCGCACACTGATTTGATTTGTAAGATGTACGATGTTATATTTTTTTGAATCACATGAGGTATAAATAAGTAGTATTTCTACTTTATCTTCAATTTATGTTGGTACACAATATGTGTGTAGGCTTAATTTTAACTAGTTTATATTTCACTTCATATCAAATCAGTGTGACGTATTGGTGTACCTATTTGCACATTAATTTTCACACTAAACAACTAGGCTGTACTTGATTTCTTAGTAGGCTTATTATGTATAAATGAATTTACCTATTTCCAAACCTAACTAGTAAGTATGACTCATTCATTATAAACGAGTAGGTAGGTACCTAGTTATCATCTACGTAACTATTCATGATCCTTGACATGCAAACCTTTCTCGTGGCTTATCATACTTTTTCTAATGATAGTTGTCGAAATACTCAAGGATATTGATCCGGAATTATTAATAATAACTTGTTTACTGTGGTTGCACCTAGCAATATAAAATTAAAACTAAAAATTAGGACGTGAACGTCTGTATTCGTGTGAGCGTGACCTAATTTTACACTTCAATGTTTGTCTATACGGCGCGGCGTGAGTTCAAACTCGTGTTACACAAACCGTGTAGGCAGATGTGCTCCGTAGCTGTATAGGGTTTTGTCATAGTTCTGACGTGATCTAGTTTCCTCATCTACGATCATAGTATGAAACATAGAACCTTGCTGTTGTTTTTTGATGTGAATAATATTTTAATTCATACTTTAAGACGAAAATCACCTTTTTTTTGTTCGAGATTCCGACAGATGCCACCCCGTCAGCCATCTGGTGTGGTAATGTCGGATCTGAACGGACTGGCTAGAACCACACGCCGTCTCGTATCTCAATTAACAGGATGTAAGGTTGCAATTCCCTCGCACCCTAAGTTTATGTATTTTTAATTACGTTTTTTTGATGGCCCCAGTCTAACCCAGTAAAGAGGGGGCGAGCGTCGCGTTGTTTCGCGGGCCAGCTGCTGCTCCCCCCCGAACCCCGAAGTCTGCGCTCGGAGAACTAACCGGACCCTTACCTGCTCCCCACTGTGCTCCCTGCTAGAGACGCTTCGGGGTCTCTCTCGGGTGTGAAAAGCACGGTGTCCCCATCAAATTTCGCAATTTGGACTAGGGGCCTCATCCCCAGACCGGGGAACCGCCTTTTACCTTTTCTCCACTGTACACACTCTTAGTTGGATGGACACGTGGACAGGTTCCGAGCAGCCTAAAGGACCGCTGCTCGGTCGGAACCGCAGCACTTTTTTTTTTGGGGACGCGGTTTTTGGCGGTGCTGTGGACGCCTCTCTTTCCGGTGTTCGATGGAAACACTGTGCTTTCACCCGAGGGACACAGATGGCCCAGATTGCCTCAATCGATTCCAGAGACCAAGGAAAATGTCTTATGGGGTATCCTGAAATTGAGACCTGAGACCAAGACGGCGACATGCGGTTTTAGTCGTTCGATAGAACCATCCCCAATGGCCGATGAGGGTGGTATCCGTGTGGATATCTGTACGAATTTTAGAAATCGGCTCTGTTGTTCAGTGTATCAATTACAAATAATGTTTTTGTGATATACCCATATACCCTAGATTGGAGTTTAGTGAGGTGGCCCCACATAGAGCTAATCCACCCATCTCCGGTAGCACCTAACTAATACACTTCGTGTGCACCCATTCATTCATATGTATTGATTCCCATTCATACATAAATCCACATATACATATATACATAAATACAGTCCAGACCATAGTAAAGCTAACATTTATTGTGACTAAACACACAGTGACTCACGTACACACCCCTGTTGCGTATTCGAATGTGGGCCTTTGATAAAAAAGAAAACCTTTTTTTTTAACTAACCCCTATTTTCTGTGCCTGTTATTAGCTTTTTATCTCCACACTTTGTAATAACAGCTCTAATTTAGTACCACATAACTTATAATAAGCCTGTTATTATTAGTTCTGTGGTGTCATCCCACACTAGATTAAAATTCTTCAAGAACTACTAAGTATACATAAGCCTACTGATGGGTATCTTCCTTACAGAGAGAAAAATAACCATGATCAGGACATTGAACCTAATTCATCATCAGTATTTTAGCATTGATCCCGGTCCCAAAGCTTTCACCTTAGCTTCCACATCGCATATTTTAAAAGGCGTCTGACTTCCCAACTCCGAAAGAGGACCACTTTCGTTAGAGCCATCTCAGTAGAAGCTCTCATCGTTATATACTTACCATCTTAGTTGGGTGCAGTTCTGTGGCTCATAGTCATTGATTATAAAGTCGTAGGATCTGATGATAGTATAAATTGGTCCTGAGTATAGACTAGTTCGATAACAAACAATAAACCACTGGACTTTCATCCATAATTTATGATAAATGAGAGAAAATGTGTAAAAGTTGCCAAAACTCTGGTTAGCGACCATGATTTTTAATAATAAAACAAATATAATTGATTAAAATAAATCTTTTTCCCTTCATTTTGAATAGGGTAGATACAAAAATAGGTAATACACGCAGCTACTACTAGATAGTACACGCAATTACTGCCAGATAGCTGGAGTAATGTATTATTATTTATAAGCATACGATCGAATATTTATTTGAAATTCGAGGACGAGGCGTAAGCGATTCTATAAGGGGCTCGGAGGCTCTCTACGGGTCCATCTGAAGCTTTTCTAGCAAAGGGCACAGTGGGCAGCAGGCAAGGCACGTTTGCAGCCCTAAATGAAACATAAGAGTCATAATAAACAAGACAAAAACAGACAGAATCAGTCACTACTCCGGTCGCTAACTAACGTATTACGTAAATATGAAGTCAGTACGCGTTCACTATTTTTTTTTAATTTAACTTTATACACAGTAAATTGTACAAAGGCATACTTAATGCTACAGCCATTATCTAACAGTCAGCCTTAGGGTGATGCAGCCGCTCCATCGGATACGACTGGGTGCTTCGCGGTGCGTTCAGGGACGGTGCCGCAGTCACGTGCTATGCGGATGACACGCTAGTGACGGCGAGCGGTACTACACAGCACGAAGCGACCCAGAAGGCTACTACCGCGGTTGCCCAAGTCGTGGAACGAATCCGGCAGCTGGGTCTCGAGGTGGCTCTGCATAATACCGAGGCCATGTTCTTTCATGGGCCTCGGCACACGCCACATCCGGGAACCAGTCTCACAATGGGAGGCATTCCCATCGGCATCAAGACCCACTTGGGACTCTTGCTCGATTGCCGATGGACTTCGGAGAGCATTTCCGAAGTCTAGCCCCCAAGCTGAAGGGCGCAGCTGGCGCCCTGGCAGGACTACTGCCAATCTTGAGGGGGTCGGATGACTCCTGCAGGAGACTCTACGGGGAAATCGTGCTATCCATGGCCCTATACGGGTGCCCAATTTGGGCGGAGACTCTGAAGCCCAGCAGCGGATGACCACTGCGACAACCACAGCGGACGATGGCCATCAGGGTTATAAGGGGGTACCGTACGCTCTCCTTCGAGGCGGTGAGTCTCCTTGCCGGAACCCCACCATGGGATCTGGAGGCAAAAGCCTTTTCAGCGCTAAATCTGTAGCAAAAGGTGGCGTGGGAGCGGGGACACGAACCCGAACCTGGAGAAATTCGGGCCATGAGGTCGAGGAGAGGAGTGGAAACCACGACTTGGGCAACCACGCGCAGGGTGTGCCATGATAGCAGCGATAAGACCCATCATGGAGGACTGGCTCGAGTGGCCTCACGGGGTCTCTCGTACCGGCTGACGCAGGTGATCACCGGACACTTATGTTTCGGGAGTTACCTGCATTGGATAAGGAAGAAGCCAACGCCCGAGTGTCATCACTGTGACGCATGCGAGGATACGGGGCTGCACACACTGACCGAATGCCCGGCGTGGGAGACGCCACTTTTACATATATTACATATATTACTTATATATTCATATAATATACAATACAATATTCTTTATTGTACATCATAAACAATATATTTACAAAAATGTGCGCTCCTTACAGGCACAGGTAAAGCATTCCATAGGCAAGTAGTTGGTGGAATGCATTGGTTCTCTGATGATCTCAGAACCCTAGAATATGTATCACTTATATACGAGAACCGTTATTTAAGATAGGTGTGTGTGCAAGGATATTGTAAAGAAGCAATTGAATATGAGCGTTACGGAGAAGTCAGATAGAATGCCACTTGAGCTTAACACGAAATTCAGGGACGTGGTCATATTTGCGCAAGCCAAATATGAATCTAATACAGAAGTTTTGAAATGCTCAAGTTTATTGGAATGTTCCTCGGTTAGATCTAAATAGCTTGTATCAGCGTAGTTAAGGATTGGCAATAGGAGAGATAGAGCCAACGCTGTTTTCGTTGTGATGGTTAGAAAATAACAGTCTCCTCAAGGACCCCTCCGAAGCATAAACCTTACGGTTTACCTCTTGCAGCTGAGGGACCCATGACAGATCCTTCACTTTCACGGGGATTATGTTACCATTGACTATATACAAATATAATATATACTTACCCAAATTTATGTATACCTAATGATAAAACACATCTAATATTGGAAGTTTTACCCATTACTGTTACTAGGGGCTACTGTAGAGCTGACGTGTCTTGTAATTGAACGTAGCACGGTTGATGGTCATCCTGATTTCTAGTGGAAGCGCATTCCAGAGGAGAATTGCTTGCATGAGGAAAGAAGAATGAATTGAGCTAGAAGTATGAGTAGGACAGTGGAGAATACAGTTGTCAGCTGATCGCAGATATTTATTGTGATGGGAACCATGTAGCCGTATTTGAGATTATAAATAAATGGGGACTTTAGAAGTGAAATTATATGAATTATCAATACCGCCTGCAAGATGTGTCGCTGTCGTATCGGCAACCATCCTAACTCCGAACGATGAGCTGAGTGATCATATTTCATAAGGTTGAAGGTGAATCGAATGAAATTGATGAGAAGGCGGTCGAGTTTATTGAGCAGATCTGCTTTCAGATCGAGATAGCATACAGCACCATACTCCGCGATTGGAAAGATTAGAGCCTGTATAAGCATTGCCTTGGTTTTAGTTGGTGGAAAAATTTTGAGGCAATAAAGACTACGCAGCATCCCTGTAACCCTCTGAAAGACCTTTGTAACTTGAGCTAGCCAGTTTAGGGTGGAGTCAATATTTCATCCCAGGCTTTTAACACTCAGCGTGACAGGAATAATTCTTCCGTTGAATTTTATTGCTGGCATAGTTGCACTGTCTACCTTATTCATCATATGGCTACTTCAAATTAAGATACCCTGACAATTATCGGGGTTGACAGGAAGAACAAACCTGTCACTTTAAGTGCCTATTGCGCGCAAATCGGAGTTAACTCGGTCAACAGCTTCTGAAAGGTTCTCCACGCGGTCTTGGCTGTACACCTGCAAGTCATTGGCATACAAATGATACGCGCACTGAAGTTCAGAGGTAATGAGGTTAATGAATATATAAAATAAAGGAGGAGAAATAGTACCGCCTTGTGGAACTGCAGAGATTACGCCAACTAAACCAACCAACCAACGAAATCTCGTCCACGCAATCCGACTGCTGGCGTCCACGAAGATATGAAGAGAACCATCCAGCTCGTCGTCATCTCTCGTGTCGTGATTGACGCAATTGAATGCATTTTGACCAAAATCACTAACACTAGCACTGTGATACAACCCCTCTCCATTCCGTCCCTGATATCTCCTGTTACTTTAAGGAGCGCGGTTGTAGTGCTGTGTCCCGGTCTGAACCCGGAGTGCAATGGACTTAGTATCCCATTGGATTGCACATGGTTGGACAGCTGGCGATGAACACAGGCTTCTAAATACCTTGGAAAGGAAGGGGAGAATGGAAATAGGACGAAAGTGATTAGGAATTTGAGATTTTAGGACAAACAAAGTCAAACTGTACATGAGACAAATTTCTACAACTTACATTCCTATATAAAACGTGTCTTTAATTGAAACTACCGAGTCTCTCAAGTGGTTGCTAAATGGAGAAAACCGGCCACATATATCCTATAAAATATTATTAAAAACATAGAACAAATTAATACAAAACAAAAAGAGCTCAACAATTTAGATCACCAAATATCCTAAAACCGAAAAGAAAAAGTGACGAAGGTATTTAGTGCTTATTTCTTTCTCAGCCTAACTGCGGCAACGTTATAACAGTAAAAATAACAACGATTCAACAGCATAGGTAGTAATCCGGTTCTTATTTAGTTTGAGGTACCTATTGAAAAGGTAATTGGCATCAACAGGTATATACCCATCCCTAGTCTTGTGACGTAGCGTTTTGTTGTTTACGAATGGTGTAGGGGCCTAAAAATGTGACTGCGCGTGAGGCACTATGACGTCGCGTCGTGTCGGTTGGTTATGGATGTACGTTATGTGTGATACTTATTATAAAGACGGATGCGATGCGAAACGAAAACGTCCAAATGTCTAATTCCACTTCAAAGCTTTCCAGCAACCAACAATTGTGATTTGAGTATTATAGTCCACACATTGGCCAACCTTGCGGGGACCTAATTCTATTTTAAGTTAGACCATCGCGAAGTATGTTTTTAGTATTGTGGAGTTCACAGAAAGAGAGTTAGGTATTTTATGTGAAATAAATTGTGTGATTCATTTATATAACCATGCAATATTTACAAAGCATTATTAAATTTAGACATGGGTATTGGTGCAGTAAAGTAACAGCAATTTTCTAGAGTTTTCGCGTCTGACGCGGTTCAAAGTTACATTACCTACCTACGTCATTTCATAGTGACGATTTGCAGCTCTTATCGTATCGCCACTTACGTAGAATGTTTTGATAACGACAAAAAAGTTATAGTTATATAGGTAGGTCGTAAATTTCGCATGACGTTTTTTTAAATATTACTTACCTAGTTTAGGTTTAGACATTTAAATAAAGGTGGGCCTGGGTACCTTTAACTCAAAAGCTAAATAGCGACACGACGCTATCTCTTAACTGATGTTCAAGCGACATATATTTTTTAACTCACTCATGTAGGAATGTCCATAACCATAGTCCCGCCACATCTCTAATGAAATTTGTAAGTGTGTGTGGAGTTTAGTGCAAGACAGCAAAGCAATTCAAATGGGCAGACATGACGGAATTGACATAATTGCCAGCCGTTTGTACCCATATTCTACCTTGGCACCGACTTCAGGTAGTCTTACGCAGTCTGCAATTATTTTTTACTTTACGGTGCATTTTTTTCTAGAAGTCGGTTCATTTTTTTTGTTGAAATATACTTGTATTTTCCTATTTAGTGAAATTTAATTAGTAGTGCATTTCAATTATTTTAAAAGAAAATAGCCACCTATTACATTGGGACCTAAACATAAACTGGCGAAATGTGGGTGCTAGCACCTCTGTCTACCTCTTCGGGGATATAGGCGTGAGTTTATGTTATGTTATGTTATAGCTTAAAATAGATATTCGTAAATGCGAGCTTACCATAAAAAAAATTAAAGCACTACAAAATAGACAACCAAGATCGTTGAAAATACTGCATACTGCTGGCATCCTTAATAAAGTAGCTGTAAAATCAATAATATTCCTCCAATAACTTAAAGGAGACAATCACAATATTTATCGTTAAGGAGTTCCATTATCAATCTGCGTAGTCCAAATCTAGAGCATTCCTAGAAATTAATATAGAACTACCTCTAAGCTAAACATAAACGAATATTAAAAAAAAATTGAAATGATGCATAAAACATGAAAAATATAGCTGAATATTATGTACACTTCTGAGTACCCATTCAAAGGATACAGGCGTGATATTATGATGTGTTTTGCATAAATAATGCAAATATATGCGATTGCAGCAATCATGGCTGATTTCCTGGTATTAATTGAAGAGTTCTGTGGTCTCTCTCTGAAAACCTCCATCAGATCTTCACAAAATGAAAATGGGATCTTTTCGGAATATACCCCTTTCGAACAAGAAAAGAATTTCGCAAATCTTTTCACAAATGACAGATCTATGCGTGTACAAATATTAAAAAAAAAAACATCCGAATTGAGAACCTCCTCCTTTCTAGAACTCGATAAAAATAAAAATAGTGTTCAATAAATACTTGGAAACACTTTCTAAATTCCATAATATACCTACACTATCTACCAAGTCTGAGACGGATTTTTCTCTTCAATAAAAAGTAAGAGGAGGTGCGCATTGATCATTAAGTTTGGTAGGTATCTATCAGGATGTTATTATAGCCTACCTATCTACATTTTAACGTCTATATCAAACATAATACCGACGGTACTTAATTATTTTAGAGTGAAAGTGTTTTTCAATTCATCGAGTAGGTAATCAATGGACCAGTTATTCTGTCCTTCATAGTTTACCAAATAAACAACTTTATATTTAAGTGAATGATAAGCTGTTTAGAAGCCCGATATCGTAAAAAATATTATGAGCGTGGGGTCATGTTATGTCATAACTATTAAGACAAAAACAATCATAGTCATCGATATGTAACTTGGAAATAAAATCTAGTCAAATTTAATATTAGTCAACGTTCGTATCGTACAAGGCTCCTTTTGAATATACATACATATAATCACGTCTTTATCCCTGGAGGGTTAAGCAGAGGTGAATTAACACCCACATTGTACCAATAATTGTATTCGGTCCCACGTAATAGGGGGTGAGCCTATTGCCGTATTCCGGGCACTATTGTTGACTTGAGCCATGCATCACTGGGCTGTGTATATCTGTCTGATATTAAATGAACAGCCCTATCCCTTAGTCGCCTTGTACGACACTGCATGGAAAGAGATGGGGTGACCCTAATTCTACTCAGCCGGAAACCCCTTTTGAACAACCAAGAACAATTGCCGCCAAGTAACTACTCGTAAATTAATCATGTTAAAATGTTAAGGTCTGTGTTAGTTATATATTTGCAATAAGAAGATCAAAATCTTAACAGAACCGGATGCTTCTGACGGTTTAGTTATATGTCAATGCATTTTAATACAGTAGTTTCGGTCTGACACAGACCACCCACTGTCCGGTTAACCCATAACTGTGGGTCTATCCGAGGATGCGTCGTGAAAAAACCCTATATCTTTATCTGCACATGGACGTGCGCAACACCAGGGGAGTTACACTCGCGCTGCCGACCCTGTAAGCACAGAGAGTTTCTGTGCTGCCAGTGCAGAAGACAAAGCAGGACAAGCCTTTGGTCTTCCCACTAACAGCACATACACTCTCCAGTGATGTCTGGTTACCCTACTCACCGCCGGGAACACAACAAGAGGTTATTATGACAGCGGTATTCTGTAGGGCGGAGGTACTTCCCTAATCGGACTGCTCTATTGGACGAAAATATCGTTGTGTCCCACTTCTCGTTAAACTCACTTACGTCAAACATTTTTTCAGATCCTGATTGGGCATCGTACAACCTCGGTATATTCATCTGCATGCGATGTGCAAGCATTCACCGAGGTATGGGAGCGCACATAAGCAAAGTTAAACACTTGAAACTTGATCGTTGGGAGGATTCACAAGTACAAAGGATGAAGGAGGTGGGCAATCAAGCAGCCAAAAACAAATACGAGGAGAGAGTCCCGCCGTGTTATAGAAGACCCAATAAAAACGATCCACAGTAAGTGCAAAGTACTCCTCTGTGGCGTAGCGGTAGAAGCTTCGACTGCTACGCAAGGGGCGCGGGTTCGATTCCGCTCTGTGCAAATATTTGTATGCATGAATAAGTTTTATTGACATAGGGCTCGAATGTAAAAAAAAGTATCTGCGTTCTAGAATGTTGTAGAAAATTTATTTATATTTATTATTTACTAGGCCAATAAGATCTACTGAAATTTATATTTATAACATTGAGACACGACGAGAAAAATATTTGGAATGCAAAAACACCATTATCATATAATTCGTACCTGTGTACCTTTTTTTATATTTGTGCGAACCAAAAGTTTGCACTCACTAGAAAAAATATTCTTGGAAATGGAATAACATGGCCGTTCTTTTTGTCATTCTTTGATTGCCGTTGCAGTTTTTATTACCATAGGATGGACTTTGTGTTCAAACTGGGTTTATAT
Source organism: Eilema griseolum (assembly GCA_963662185.1). Taxonomy (NCBI): domain Eukaryota; kingdom Metazoa; phylum Arthropoda; class Insecta; order Lepidoptera; family Erebidae; genus Eilema; species Eilema griseolum. The sequence continues at coordinate 9,543,990 of OY759243.1, forward strand.
TTTTAATATTTATTACTAAAACTAACAGTTCGAACACCGTCTATTACCGTCAATATCAGTTAACAGTAATATTGATTAGTAACAATAAATATTATCTGTGTTATTTTGGTTCATACAATGAAAAGTTTATCAATCAATAAACTATGTATGTCAGAAATTGCATCAACACAAGGTTCGCAATGAATTGGGTATGTAGAGCTCTATGATAAGAAAAATGGCAATAAACCAAGCGCCATCAACCAACTACTTTTAAATACCTACCTCTTTTGCAACCAGTATTTAGCAAAGCGGAGTTTGTTTTGTATATTTTTAAATTCTGGTAACTTGAAATGCCTGCAATGGCGGCTCTAGATAGAGCTCTCACGATTAGCGTCTTGGTTAAAACTTGTGGTCGACCACAGCTGTATCAGGTGTTCACTATATTTATTCTATTATTACTTAATACGACTTAGCTAGCAAACAAAGCCTACTTTTGAGTTTTAGGATCTTCCTTCGCTTTAAATTTTCTCAGAGTTGTGTATTCCTGAACTAATTTTCTTGCATACCTAATTACTGGAGTTCCGTTTGCCAGTGAACAATTGAAATAGCCAGTTCGGTAGATTCGTAACCGTAGGTATCTGCAGTAAAATAAACTGCTTTTACCTTCATGATCATGACAAGAAATTCAACTAATATATTAGTAGGTAAGCTTTTTTGGTCGGTTTTAGAAATGTGTTAGAAACATGTCCACACAATGCAGTCGGTAATTATTTTTAGTTCATTGTAGCCCTTAATATTTTTTGTTACAACTTCACAAAATTTGGCCTTTAGGAAAAAAAATGGTGAATGCCGAAATTCGTACAACTCATGGTAGAATTCAGGGACATAACAAAACGAGGGTTTGCAGGCCATAATTCATCATTGGCAACAAATGGGACAAAAAAATGTCCATTACTGACCCTTACTCGAAATTAGCAGGGAATGTACCACAAACAATTTTTGGAAGATGGATGTCTGCCACCTATGTGGTATAAAAAAAATTACAGTACAAGAATTAAACGTAATGCCTTGGTACCGACTTCATTTATAATAAATGTTCACGAGTTGACATGTTAGTAATGAAGCGCGTTTAATAAATAATACCAAAACATCTTAACCTATGTAAAAGGTATTTTTCCCTGTAAGGAATTTTATGTGAGGTTCCATGAAGCCTGCACATTGCTCGCAGTGATGGTGCAGAGCGCGAGTGTGTGGGCTACCGCCGACTCCATCTGTGAGCAAATAATGATCGAGAAGGAGGCGGGGGAACGGGACCGGAGGAGACTTAGGTCCCACATAGCCCGCAATGCGCGTAGGCGACTGAGGTCATTATATGACCTCCGTCCTCCATGGGCGCAAGCCTGGGGGTGACAGGTGGAGCCGCCTGTCACTCTAGCAGAAGCAGGTCGAGACGGCGGCGCGATTAGTGATTCTCCGCCTTTTTCTGGGGAAAGATGGGGACGCCGTTGTCAGTCGGGGTGCGCGAGGGATATGCCAGAGGCTACCTCACCCTCGGCAACAGATGGCCCAAGATGGCCGTGCGGTTTTAGTCGGTACGAGCCCGACATAACCACCCCGCCGCTGGCCACGGCGGGGGCTATCCGAGTGGATTTCCGTACGTTAAAAAAAAAGGTTCCAAGAAGCCTAGCCCTAGTTACATCCAAGGTATCCAAATATTTGAAACGGCTATCGTAAAAGAACTAATTATGCGGAGAAAAGATAAAATTTATGTATTACCTTAAGTTTCAGGAGACTACTCATTTAATCAAAAACGTTTCTACAGATTAAATTGTGATTCTTTATCTTTACAGGGTACTCATTGAACAATGGATACGTGCGAAATACGAACGAGAAGAATTTTGCTACCCAGAGCGGCAAAGCTATCTCTCTGGAACCATGGAAGGGTTTCTGATGAAGAGAGGAAAAGAAGACAGTCGGTACCAGTTGAGAAAGTTCGTCTTAAGTGAGAACGAGGACACGCTTAAGTGAGTCGAAATGTATCGTTAACTGAACATTGTGTCAATTACATTTGGTCGTTGTCCGCATTCGAACGTCAATTCGCTGAAACATTTAACCCGTGGTCGTTCTTATTATTTGTCAGTGAATAAGGAAAGGGCCGAGTTTGTCGTTATATATTTATTCTATTTACCGGTGGAATGCAGTCAATGGACCAAATGCATTTTGTTTTACCATGTTTCTATAAAAGCTTTATATGAATGCAAACCAGCTACACAGCAACCATCAGCTACCAACCAGCTATAATGCTATTTATGTGACTAACTTTTAGCTCGTGGTCATATTCGGACGTACATCATACATCTTCCGTGATCATCACATTTTCTTTGTAATAGTTATGCTTGTACACTTATTTGTAAGTAATATTTATCATTCATAGGCATACATGTGGGCTTTGAATTTTGATTTGTTTCTCAGTAGCATCTATTGATCAAAATTTCAAAAAAATATTTTTATATTTACGGTTACGGTAATTGGTTGTCATCGTACATAATTAATCTAACACACTATTGCTATTTTAACCTTCTGTCCACATTGATAAATTTATAATTTATGTTGAAACTCAATTTATTAAACAGGAAAATAGCACATGGTTATGTAGGTAGTTGTTACAACATATTATTTGTAATTTTAGCAAAGTTGCAAACATAAAATCGAAATAATACATTTTTGTATAATACCGTTAACATAATTGTAATTGTATTACTCGCAGTAATTTTAGTGGAAGAGTTGGCATGAGCCATACATTTGGAAATTTTCATTTCATCATATTGTGAAACAAATAACTTATTCTATATTTGTACAGAACAAACGTTATTTATTTGTGAGCGTGTTTAACCAGTTACATATCAAATAAACTATCACCGGGTGATGAAATAGCCAAAGAAAATGTTCCAACTCAGTAACGGTACGCTTCGTGTTTATCTCGAGATGGACGATAAGCTCATGATAAAATTTATTTCGTAGAAAAATTGTTGATAGGTTCGTGACGTATGTACATACTGCGAAAAGTTCCACACCTCTTATTGCTACCACGTCAAGTCTTACGCAAATATTGACCGACTACGTAATTTTATGAACTCATCAGACGGTTTGCCACAGTAACTCTTCAATATTTTCTCACTCCTGATCTGATTTTTTTGGTAAACATTATTGTGCTCTGTTATGATTCCTGTGGCATATTCTATAGTTTGTGTCATTCTTAATAGACAGTTACTATGAGATGGTCATACTATACCTACCGTATACAATATATTATATGTTTATAGTATAAAGAAAAACAACCTTCACCTTGTATTGTTAGGTAATGTTTCGTCGCGTCGCCCGCAGTTAGCATTCACGTACTAAAATACTTACAATAATATTGAACGGAATATGAACGGATTATTAATTTAGCATATAACAATTCTAGACAATAGAACTGTACAATTATATAGTGAACTAAACAGTAATTCCAGCTTTACTTATGCTTGGAAACATAATAGGTATAACGATGATGAAATGTAAGTATTTGTAGTTATGTAGTAGGAAAATGGTTACAAAAACAAACTACATTATGACACATAGTTCTAAATTAACTTATCCATTATTGTTATGCTGACATTACGAGATTCTTTTCCTACAATCGACAGCATATCGCATATCGCAAGGGAACTGCGGCTTGTTTGCACTGTTTAATAGTACACAAGTAGATAAAGTGCTGTTGACTGAGCAACAAGTTATTTATATCTACATTTAAAATCAAATCATGTGATGATGACAAAACAATGTTTAAAACAAAACAAGTAGCAGAAACAACTCAGTTCTAGATGACGTATTGCGTTAAATGTGAGACCTTTTACCCCATAATGAATGCAAATATTGAAGTTAGTTGTATCGTACTAGTTTAGCTTAAACATATCCGGACTGGTTCTTAGGTATCATCCCGCTACCGACGGCTGTGGCCGTACAACTGGTTGTCTCGATCGGTTAATCGATCGTCTCCGCGTCAAAAACTTTGGTCCCTTGAGGTAAGAATAAAAGCGCAATTTGAACGGCATACCGATATGAAAATGTAGGATAGCCTCGTCTGTAAATTGTAGGGAAGATTATTAAATTGACGTCATAGCATCATATCACCTCATCAGAATCATTAATCATATGCTGATTTTTTTAAATATTAATCCCTACCACCTTTTCGATCTACTGATTACTATTCGCATTGCATATAGCCATGTTCTGTAAAAACAAGTTTGTCTCAATAGATGATAACTTTTCAACTATATCAAACTTAATCTCGGCAACAGAAGACTGCTATATGCACGTGATAATACTAAATTATTCATTGCTTTTCTTTGTACCATATGTCTATGTGCTTGTTAGCAAAACGATAACATTTATTTTTATAAAATTAAGGATCTAAAAAAAGCTTATATATATATTATTTATAGCAGTTGTAGGGTTAAGGTGAAATAAGAGGCGAGAATACATTCAGCTAGCTCTTTATTTAAAACCTAATATTTTCTGTTATTTACGTCATAGGCCGGTTCAACGTTTTCTTCAACGAAGTATTATCTCATTTATTTGATCTTCATTCTTCTTATTTCTTATTATCTCTAATTGGTGAAACCACTTTAAAACGAAAATTGAGTCGTGGAAAGGTGGGGTAGGTAAGTTAACCCTAGCTTAACAAGTATTTTATTTAGCGTGGTTATTTCTGGCCATGACAGCCGAAGCGAATACAGTATTCCTATCAGGTAATTTTCAGACAAATACCAACGTTCTGTACCTGCGTCATGTATACGTCATTTGATTACAAATCTAATTAGGAGTTGTTGTTTTATAAACAACTTTATTTGCCTATTAGTTACTCATTCCACATTAGTAATTAGGCAAAACCCAATACCATTTGCCCTTTGATACGTATTCAGATTATGTAACCAATCAAAATTTAAATTATGGACTATATATAGGGCGTGATTGATTTTAATATCATGGACTTTGTATCTAGTATTTGCCTGCATTCGCATATTTGGTGATTATACTGGAGGAATTTCCTTTCCTCTTTTTTCCGATTCCCCTTTCCCCTTATAACAGATATCAACAACAGTATATAAAGATTTCTAGTGATGCACGACCGCGTACTTCTTTGCTAAGTTATTTCTTCTAATAAATTAATAAGGGGGCTAATAATATTCTAGTCTCTAAGACACACCGCTATCTAGACCCAAAGTAAACATGGTTTTGTGGAAATGTTTTTAGAAAGGAATTTATAACCATGTTGTTAATATAGATAGATTCTAGATAGTGCAAGAGATACCTATTCAATAGCTCTTGTAATTTACAAACTTATTAGATTTTAATTATAATTTTATGTTAATTTATGCTCCTTTCTCCAGAAATATTTATTATTTTTATTAGAATCATTCTACTGTCGAAATTCTGTTTATCAATTGTGGTAGAGGTTTATATTTTGGGTTCATGCCGCATTATGAGAGGGAGCCTCTTAGAGATAATTAACTAATATTACATGTAGGTACTGAATGTACTCTCGTCTTAGAAATTCAATTTATAAAATGTGTAATTCAAGATGTAAGTATATTTGTATACCTACGAGAAATATTTGATCCATTATGAAATGTTGTCGTAGGTAGGTACTACCTACGACTATATATAAATATATAATAGCTATCTAATTTGGTTCTTTTAAATAAATGATGGCCCCATTAAAATTATACCTACTGTTTTTTTACAATTAGACCGGTGCAGATAAAAATATTAGGGAATTAATTAATAACCGCATGAGACCTGTCGTAAATGAAAGGAAATATGGTCAAAATATGTTTCCCGTTATTTTGACCATTTTTGATTATTTTAATTTGATTTCTTATATCTCAATAAGGATAATAAGAAGTTTCACTGTAAATAATGAATAATAGGCAAAATACTTTACAATAACTTTTAAAATCTAGTATTTTCAGTTAATCACATTTCCTGGCAAATTTCCCCACAGAAATATTTAATATATAATATTTTTCTTTACAATATATAAAAATAAACCATTTGACCAATATAAATACCTACGTTATTTTTTTTAAATAACTTTTTTGGACTTGGGCATTTTCGTTTGAAAATGAGGTCTATTTTCTCCTCTCCTCTTTTTACCTCGTACTTCATAGCGAGATTAATTTATTTTTTTACGTTGTTTTGACCATATTTCCTTCCATTTACAACAGCTCTCATTCTGTTATTAATTATTTCCCATTTTACTCATTTTTGACGTTACTTACACCGGCCTAAATATTCATATGGCAGAAGTACCTGTGCTATCAATAAACCTTGTAATTTATTAAGTACATAATATTACTTGACAGTTATTTTATTTATTGTATTAATACGCGTAGTCAAATACTGCTGGATTAGCTTATGTCTTAGTGTGGCCACAGTCGACAATTTAGAAAGTTCAAAATTATTGAAAATTGAGGATATTTTTATAAGGATAGAAGTTACGAGGACTTTTACCTGAAATAAATACGATCTCAGTGCTGAGTCCAAGTCAGATCTAAGCTTTTAATCTCGGAGCCCATGGTCCTTGGCCACTTTTCGACTTTTTACTCCTCCACTATACACGCCTTTTGCATCCTTGGCAGTGAGACGTCGATAAGTCCGCGCCTTTTGGGCCTTCCCCTCCTATTTGAATCCGATGAAGGCAGCATGGCCACACATTTATTAATCTCATTGCCTGCTGGTCGCCATAAAACTCTCTAAATCTCTAAATCTCCTGCGATTTATCGGCGATATCCCAAACGTGAACTAAGGGACTAGCACTTAACAATACAAACTAAACAATAAATCTAATTAATTGTCAAGTGACATAATTTTATTGACACATTGTAAACATTTTACTGACTGGGCCAGTCTAAAATAACAAACCATCGACTCGATAGAATATAACGCCCCGTGAACAAAATACCAACATATTTATTTGTGTATTTCTACAGATATCATGTAAGGGAGGATAAGGAGCCAAAGGGTGTACTCAAACTATCCGAGCTGAACGTAGCATTCGCGCCTGCTAAGATAGGACACATGAACTCTATGCAGCTTACCTTCATGAAGGATGGTTCGACGAGGCACATCTACGTGTATCATGAGGATCCTGAAGCAATTAGTAATTGGTTAGTACATCCATTTTTTTTTAATTTTAAGATAATTTGAGTTGGCAGCGTGTTTTTACTGGACTGCGCCAGCGACGTTAATGTGTTATACGCGTAATGTATGTAGTTTTATTTGTTCCCCTCTATAGGACTAACGGCTGGACGGACTTTGATGAATTGGGGCTCAAATGTAAGGTTTTCTCCCGAAAAATTAATCTCCCGAAGGTTCATTAATAAATAAAAAACCCGACTTTTGTCTAAATGACCGAAATAAGTTTGATATCTATTATTTTTTTAGGTTGGTACCGCCTGCTATCAAACTTATTTTGATTTTGTACACAGCAGTCGGGATTTTTATCTCTAATAATTTATTTTTAGCTACCGCGGTAGACTAGTGGTATGGGTAATGGACTGATGAGACGAGGTCTCGGGTTCGATCCCAGGTTTTACCATGGCACACACCAATGACTTTTCGATGCTTTTCGAAGTTATGTGTGTATATATTGCAGGTTTATAAGTGCCCGGTTAATAGCAATAGGCTCGCCATCCACCGGAAATGTGGGTGCTAGCACCTCTGCCTATCCTTTCGGGGATATAGTTAGGAGATTATGTTATGTTATTTTAGCTGAAATAATTGCTTTAGTGTGAATTCTAGCACAGAATAGATAACATTCTAGGACATTACACAACGCCACTTAGAAACACCTAAACTAAACATAGCTGGTAACATGTGCTCTAAAATGCGAACTAAGTTTATACTTACATAGCATTACATTAAATGCATGTACCTAAAGTACCTACATTTTGTACTGAGTGGAAGTTGAAACAGTGAGTTTAAAACAGTCGAACGCTCTACCTTCACACCACACTCGCATTATTAAATGCTCATATAAATAAAAACATCATGAATATTGAATTCATCCCATGAAAGATATCCTCTCTCGTACTATCTCTGCACCACCCTATGGTAGACTGGCAGAGAATGCCTACGGCATTAAGTCCGCCAATGTACATCGTGCATAAAGTATAAATAAATAAATATCCCAGTGCAACTTCTCTGGTGTTGCATACGTGCGTAGGCGACGGTAACCGCTTCCCATCAGGACGGACGCGTTCTTGTCTGCCACCTAAGTAGCATATTTATTTTTCATTGAAGATGCGAGGGTTCTCACGTGACCCTCATGTGTGACTCCACACATCTCATCTCACCATTCACACGATCATTACACATTTAAATTCTCACATCTATCTTAATGAGGAAATTAAGATATATTTATTACCTACTTACATCTAATCAAACCGTTCTTAGTTAGGCACCTACCTAATTTTCTGCCTCGATTACTGTGCTTGAGGTTCAGAGCTTGATCCCGAGTCGGGTAAAATGTACTGTAAGAAAAGTACCGGTTGAAGGCTTACCATAATATTCGTTTGACTGAATTGATATAGTAATGGATGGTCATACACTTCTGTCTATCTCTTCGGGGATTGTCGACTTTTTAAAAAAATTTAATTTGCAAAAGCAAAAAACATCTTTCATAATATTTTAATGGTCTTCTTCTATTGTGGATCGTGGCGCCTTGACTCTCAGAATATGTTTGCCCAGTGTGGTGCTACCGAGATGGCGTTTTCGGAGGCATATATCAGGTGGGCCATTGTCTATGAAGTAACTCTAAATTCACATCGCAAGTCCGCGTCACCTGAGAACCTCCACTGAGATTGTTTTTCTTTTGCTTCGGCCGACCTGTATCCTAAGTCTGTTCAAGGACTTCCATGTAAAAAAGGGCAGGGCATACCCAGGCTGGAGATTATCTTACAGCGAGACTTTAGGTATCGGTAGCGAGCCCTCAAATCCAATTTTTATGGTGAAAGCTATTTGTGGCGTAAACCAATTTTCACCACATTCGATTTTGCCTCCTGAACGAGAAAGGCACATGCATACTAGTACTCAATAAATGTGTAAACAGTGTTTATTCAGTAATTTCCATGGATTACAAAGACCCGATATAAAATTATTATGGTAATTAGACCAACAAATCACTTAATACCTTAATTATGGAAATACGACCCACAAATCTTGAAAGATTACTTAAGGCATTGCTATAAAATTTTACGACTTTGCTATGTTAATGACTGAGGGTCAGGTCAGGTCAGGCCTTACACGTGTACCACGTATAAGCGACACAGTGATACAACTATTGCCGTCTCACGTAGCTTGCTTAGGTTCGAACCCCACTCACGCACATTTATAATTTTTGCAACTTTCCACGATCCAGTGATAGATTTTAGATTTTTTAAATATGTGGCAAGTCAATATGACTTTTTTCCGTCTGGTGGTTAGTTGTAAATTATGTAACAAACATCACCATTGTTCCAATGATCTGTCTATAGATGCCAACATCGGTGTCGTAAAATAGGTGCTTCAACGTTCTCTATTTAAAAAATCCGGGATTGCAAGAGAAAGTAGACATATGTATGTATTCTAAGTCTGCAAGAGATGCTAAACCACATTGCTTAACCGATCAGTTCTAGATTAATATTCCTCAGCCCAGAGCTTATCGGAACACCCGCCGTAGTAGAACCGAAGGATCAAGGGTGGTAGTGACTCCCAATGATGTGGACTGCATACCGCAATCTGTTGAGACTTCAAGTGTGTTTAAAAAGTACCTACTGTGCCTTTCATTCAAACGATTTGCCTTCTATGAAAGCTCTAATATTAATCACCAAATTGACGTGACTACTTACACAAAATGCCTTTCTAGGGGAAGGCTGAAGTTTATTATTTAGTGTAGTCCGTTTTACCCGATTACGGGAACGCAAAAGGAGGGTTATGATTTTGACAGGCTATGTATGTATACATATATGTATGTAGTTTCACCTGTCCCCTCATAGCTCCTCAACCACTTATTAGAACTGGATAAATTAGGTATCGTTAGAAGCGTCTTAGTCGTCCGCTGGTTATAGGCTATATAATGTGTCACTGAATCTATTGTGGCGCCCTCAAGCGGTCATAAAGCACATTTGTTAAACAATAAATTTGAGATAAATATGACGTATATCGTAGGTAACATGACGTATTTATCTGAATTAAGCCCTTTTGGTTGACTAAAAGGGCTTAATTAGCACATTTCAAATATGTATAAATTATACCTGTTTCGTGTCCCCGGTGTCCCAAAATAATATAAATAAAAAATTAAGTTTAAAATTAAAACCCGACTGCTGAAAAATCACGCTCTAAAAAGTATTAAACAAGAAAACATCAACGATAGCCGTGGTCGTATGCCACTTTTCCCTAGAATCTGCTATTTTGTTAACTTATAATACTTACTTACATTTTATTTTTCAATCTGTTGACCTTGAATCTTAACAATATTCTTGGCGTTTTACAGGTATACTGCAATCCGATGTGCCCAACTGCACTTACTCCAAGTAGCATTTCCTTCTACTCCACAATCGGACCTCGTTCTACGTCTTCCTAAGGATTTCGCGCGCGAAGGATGGCTGTGGAAGACGGGGCCGAGGCCTTCGGACGCGCATCGGCGAAGATGGTTCACGTTGGACAACAGGAAGCTCATGTATCATGATGAGCCGCTCGACGCCTATCCTAAAGGAGAAATATTTGTTGGTGAGTAGAATTAACAATATTTTTTTTATATAACATTCCACACAACGCTATCTAAACCCATGGTAAGCATAGCTTAACTAGCTTGTGTTATGGAATCTAGAATGCGGATAAATATACTTAAATTTTTTTCTGTAAATACATACACATCATAATGCAAATATACATATTGCTTGCATACAAATATTTGCACTAAGAGCCGTCAAATTGTTTCCTGAGGGGGTGTTTTTCACCCAAAACCCGGAAATCCGGAATCCCCTGCCTTTTTAGGTTGCTAATTAATATAAAAAATATAAAAATATTTGAATTATTGAGATCCGGGTACTTGAAAATATCATAAGGGATATTGACTATTGACTATCAAAGGAATTTAAAATAGTTACGGTAATTTAAATAAATGATTTTTGTTTATCGAGTAGCCATAAACATATCTACACTCTAGCTTATTGTTATTGGTTGCCGAAGTATTGTAAGATGTAGATTATACCTACTTATGTGAGGTCGCGGCCAATTGCTAGTTTTCTAATAAATCCCAAAAATAACAAAACATAGCTACTGTTTGATCATAGCGAATGTACTATACAGATTACAGATTTAATGATCTGTAATACTGCTGTCTGATATACCTACCTAATAATAAGTCATTCGCATTATTGATGAGTTATAAAAACAAGGAAAATCAGATAATATTTATCGCAATGTCCTGTAAAACTATGCGTTAAATTTGAATTACTCATTTAGGTTACCTAGAATTAGATGGTTTTCTGACTCACCTGAATACGGTATAACCATATTTTTACAACTTACGTGGCAGAGAAGCTCACGGTCCACCTTATAGAAAGTGGTTACTGTGGTATGGGCGTGTGCAACACCAGGGGAGTCATACTCGGGCTGCTGACCCTCTAAGAAAAGATAGTTTTTGTACCGTCAGTGCAGAAGACAGCAGGACAAGCCTTTGGTTTTCCCACTGATACCACAAAAACTCTCCAGTGAGCTCTTGACTACCCTATTCACCGTTTCTCTGAAAAGTCGTTTTACATGCCGTGAAATTAAAATTAATGCATCTTTTTATATTCGATAAATATTAATAATATTGGTCGATACATTGTTTGTCATAAAAATATAAAAGTTAAAAGTCTGTAAAAACAGCTCAAATCAGGTTTTTATTGATTAACGGCCGCTTCTAATATTCTATCATCAATTTAAGATTATTTTCAATTCCGAATTTTGACAATCGATCAATCTACGCAGAATCGGTATTTTAATATGTCTATCTCGCCACAAATACCCTATCAAAAAGCTGTCACTTTGGTAAAAACGGTAAATCTAAAAGTGTCGATTCTTCCTCCCAAATATATCGGTTAGAAAAAAGAATCGGCGTATCAATCATCAAAGATTGTTTATTGAAATATTAAAATCAAGAAACGGTTTATTTAATCAATCTTGGATTACGAAATACGGATTGAGATTGCATATAAAAAGCGGCCGTTACTGTTTCCGTTACAGTCGCTGTCAATTTAATATGTGTAATCAATATTAATATTTTCATAAAGTACACGGAAGTTATGTAAATTAAAATATTAAAAAAAAACCAGAATATACCCTAAACAATCCTGCAGGTTCAGGTGTCAAAGAATTCCTCCCCATCAATATCAATCGGGAGGGTGGTCAGAAGGCTGGCGGCATTGCCACGTTGAATGGCAATACCAATCCTTTGCCTTACATATTACGTGGGACCGAATACAAATTATTGGTGAAATGTGGGTGTTAATTCACCTCTGCCTAACCCTCCAGGGATAAAGACCTGATTATATTTTATTTTTTTATTTTATTTTATTTTATTAGGTACAAAAACAGATAACAGATTACATAATTCAATATAACATCTTCATGTACACTTTTTAAACCTGAAATCCAATTATATTTGTACACAACGTTCAAATATTAAACAATTTCGTTAAGCCAGTGGTATATACATATGTAAACATACACACAATCAAATTATACCGTAGGTTGGTTGGCTACATTGACACAAATCTTCAACAGAAAAAATATATAAACAAAACAAAACGCTAACATTAAAGATGCTTTTTAAAAGTACTGAAACTATCATAGAAGATATCAAGTTGAGTACAAACCCTATTATATAGACTACACATTCTATGGAGTGGGTTATTCTGTGAAACATTGTTTTTGCATAACGGTATAACAAATAGCTGCGGTATAACAAATATGCATGTATGTATGTAGGTATGTACATATGAAATTGCCGAAATTTTCTTACAGATTCATGAGTTTGTTATTCCTGTAAGTTAATAGCTTGGCCGCTTGATAAATTAAATTCGAACTTCAAAAACAGTACTTCCTAAATGCTATCCGTTTTGATGATAAATTTCTTTTTTACAACTGTCACTTTCAAAAATGTAATATAAGTGTTTGTTAGCTTAATGTTGTCTTATTCATACACAAAAAAAATCATAAAATTTGGAATTGTCATTCCTAAAAAAATGCAAAAATGTTAGTACTGAAAATTGGGTTTTCTCCAAATTCTTCAACAAAAACGGCATTTTCATATGTAACAACCTATTACTATCATCTGAATACTGTATGTAGATTATTGTACGAAATGATCAATCAACCTTCAGTGTTACGTTCACCCACTAATACAGTTATTGAAAAAACACGCTTCACGGAATGCGACACGCTTAGTGACGACTTTTTAGTTCAAAGTCTAGTCAGTCATCGAACTGTAACTATGTTCCTATGACTACATCGGAACTAAACAAACAATGCATAACGTACTAAGTAGGCTAGGTAATGCTTCTGTCAGCCTTCGCTGCCTCCGCTGCGTAACCCTGATGGATCCCTGGCCCATGAGCCGCAAGAGAAGGCAAATCTACTGGCTAATCTCTTTGCGGCCAACTCCCGAATCGATGATTGTGGTACGCAGCCACCAACACTACCCGACAGTGACCACGCGATGCCTGATATCCATATCAGGCAACGCGATGTCCGTGCAGTGCTGCAATCACTCGATGTCCGGAAAGCCAGTGGTCCGGATGGTATTCCAGCGGTAGTTTTGAAAAAATGTGCAGCGGAGTTGTCTCCAATGCTTACGCGCCTGTTCCGGCTATCCTACAGTTCGGGTACAGTGCCTTTGCCTTGGAAAGAGGCGAATGTTCAGCCGATTCCCAAGAAGGGGGATCGCTCGGAGCCAGCCAACTATCGACCCATAGCCGTCACCTCAGTGCTGTGCAAAGTGTTCGAGCACATAATTAACAAACAGCTCATGCGGCACCTAGAGGATCACTCCTTAATTAATGACCGGCAATATGGCTTCAGACCGAAACGGTCAACGGGTGATCTTCTAGCATACGTTACCCATCATTGGGGTGAGGCTATGGACACGCACGGCGAGTCACTGGCAATTAGTCTTGACATCGCCAAAGCTTTCGATAGAGTCTGGCACAAATCGCTTCTTTCCAAGCTACCTGCCTTTGGTCTGCCTTCTAGGCTGTGCAACTGGGTTGCTAGCTTCCTGCAGGGGCGCCGTATTCGCGTCCTTTGTGACGGACGAGCTTCGGAGTTTCTGCAGGTTAATGCTGGCGTGCCCCAGGGGTCCGTCCTATCACCCACTCTCTTTCTTCTGCATATCAACGACATGCTGTCTACCGGCAATGTTCATTGTTATGCAGACGATAGCACTTTGCATGGGAGTTATCATGGACATCCTGCGGCCAAGCAGTCGGATATCGCAGAGAAAAGGCAGCTTCTTGTCACTGAGCTTGACCGGATCCTGAATCACATTTCTCAATGGGGCTCTGAGAATCTGGTTGAGTTCAGTGCCAAGTAGACGCAGGCATGTGCGTTTACAGCAAAAGTATCTTCTTTCCTTCCCCTCCCCACTCTTCAGAGCACGCCACTGCCACTGCAGGACAATCTCAATATCCTAGGTATGGATGTTCGCTGCAACCTGAATAACAAAAACTACATCGAAAGTATCATCAAAACAGCCTCACGAAAACTCGGAGTCCTGAACAGAGTGAGACGATTTTTCACGCCGGAGCAGCGGTGTCTTCTATACAAGACACAAATTCGCTCCTGTGTGGAGTACTGCTCGCATCTCTGGGATGGTTCAGCAAAGTACTTACTAGATGCTCTCGACAGGTTGCAGCGACGTGCGGTCCGCATCATTGGGAATCTCGAGATCACGAACACCCTAGAACCTTTACAGCTGCGTAGAGATGTTGCGTCCATGGCTGTATTTTACCGTTTGTACCATGGGGAGTGTTCTGATGAGCTCTTCCAATTAGTCCCACCCTCCCCTTTCCTACACAGGACAACGCGTGCAGGTCTTAGATGTCATCCGCACACGGTGCAAAACATCCGATCAAGAACCAAGCGGTTCGGAGACTCTTTCCTCTGTCGCACCATTAAGGCCTGGAATTCATTACCAGCACATGTGTTTCCTTCTTCCTACAGTCCCGGGTCCTTTAAGCGGGGCGTGAAAAAGCATATGATGAGGCCGTCAAGCTGAGTGTCACCATTGTCACACGGTATGTGTAAGTAATGGTGACCCTCTTTTCTGGGACTTTGCCTTCAGCTTACCATCAGGCAAGGCGAAGTCCAATTGACGTGTCCTATATAAAAAAAAAAAAAAAAATGACGCTAGCTGCTGACGATTACGCGTCATAGGTATTTCCCCGATAATTATGTTGAGTTGGAAAGGTTTTGAAAGTTAAACTCAGAAATGTATTATTATATGCTTCTCTGCTACTCAAAGGTTAGCTGGGAGAGAACTCATTTTGAGTTAAGCTCGCCTTTGTACATCTTCTTTGTTATGTTTTATTTATGATCTCTGTACTGTGTGTGTGCAATAAAGAATTAAATGAAATGAAATGAAAACGCGTATTTCCCCGATAATTTTGTTGAGTTGGAAAGGTTTTGAAAGTTAAACTCAGAAATGTACTATGAGGCAGCATATATTCTGGTTGTATGGTCGTTGGTAGTGATAAATCAATTATGTGAAAGTAAATACCTACTTGGACAAATGTAGCTTTGTTGCTGCATACAATAGGATTGTGTCATTTATTATTTTTTATTATCGTAATCTGTACATTTTGCAATAATATAATGAACCGATAATTACCGAATATAATGAACCGGTAGTTTTGATTTTAAAATTCTATTGCTCGAATCGCCCGAAAACGCTCCAAATCATGCCAAGTGTGCAAGTGTACCTATCTAAAAATTTATAAATATTGTCTTATTTTGATTTTTTATATTTTGAAAATTAAAAATAATGAAAAGTCATAGTTTCGGTTTAGTTAGACAATATCATAATTTACTATGCACATTTTTAGAGTAAAAACTAAGACATAAAGCAGTATTGGTAAGAATTAAAAATCCGATGACTCAGGACACTACCCTATTCCCTGATGATTACTTTATTTTTGACGATATTGGAAAGCTTGCAACATTCAGGACGGGATTGGACCTCTTCCAACGAAATAACTTGATTTAATGAAATTTTAAGGCAATTTGTATGCTAACTATAAAAATCAATTAAGATTGGAAAATGTGGAAACAACTCAGACGGTACTCGAACTCAGCCCCTTGCAGGGAGAATGACACCATCACCCCAAGATGGTTTTATAGGAGAATTTGGAGCACTCAAACAGAGACTCGGTAGCTCAGTGTTCTGAGCATTCCCCCTCGTCTCGTCACGAGTTCAAGTCCCGTCTGAGTCGTACCACTTTTTCCTTCGTAATCGATTTAATCGAAACTACCTGAACCTGTGATAGTTAATATTCTCGTCTCAATTATTAACACAATAAGACCAAATTCCCCAATGGCTCACAATTCACTAATGATTTCCAGGTCACGAATCAAACGGCTATTGTATCAAAGTGTCGAACACGGGAAACGGTTGCAAGGACGCTCGCTTCCCCTTCCAGCTGGTGACGCCGGACAGGACGTACTGCTTCGCCGCCACCACGCACGAGGACCGCGACGGGTGGCTCGCGGTCATACAACAGGCTATCAAAAGACCCCTCACACCGCAAGACTCCACCAGTAAGTTCTTTGTTTTTAATAAATAGTATGTATGTGGTGAAATGGTGAAGTTAGGTAATGGGGAAAATGAGAAATTGGGAAAATTGAAAATGGCGTTTGGAGTTGAAGAAAAAAAGTAAACACTAGCGGGACAGCGATTTTTATTTTTTAAGAAATAAATAAACAAATATGCATGTAAAACTAACAATTCAAAAATTTAATCTTCTGATGTCATGAATTAATAAAACTATTTTTTTTTTTGCAGTCGAAGCTACCCTCGTTCGAAAGCGGACAGCGTCAAACTCAATCAACATTTTCTCCGGGAGGTAGTCGGCTCAAGTGTCAGAAGTGAAGCGAGTGGAGAGAGAGAGAGAGAGAGAGAGATGCTGTGACGTGAGAGTAAGTCCCAGCTACCCGCAGGGCCAAGTCGTCCACTTACACACGACACTGCAACGACTGCTATAATAAATATAATTAAATTATAATTACTGACACCTTTTAGTAATATTATTATTTTAATTAGGACTTAATATGATGCCTTTTGTAAATATACCTGAAATATTATGAGTAAATGATTTTCGATTATTTTATTAATTCAATTAATGAATTATTTCATTTTAAGACTTATTAATGAGCATTGTAATCTAAAATGTATACCATTATTTTAATTTATCCTATTTAATGCAATTAAGGATTGCAATTGGCGATTTATGTCATGTTAAATTATTAATTTATATTAATTTTGAATTTAATGAAGTGTGTTTTTAATAATTGACCATTCTTTGACATCATGGCGGTACGCACAATATATCAATGTAATAACCAATAATTATTATATGATTATTATAACATTGTAGCTTGTAAAATTAATAAATATATCAATAAATTTGTAATTCATTATAGTATAACATTAAAATCACAACAAAGCTCTCTTAATCATGGTAAAAGACATTCTACAGGGACTTTCTATATTGTGTATAAGTTTAAAAAAGTAGTGTTGTAGAATACCACAACGAACCACCAAGATTCCGCGTTTTATGCGTTACTGACTACACTATTATTACAGACTAAAAACTACATCACGAATAGTCTGTAGTCTAGACGCATCTTATTTGCGATATCAACTTCATGATATTAATGACACGCGTTAGAATATTCTCATGCACTATTGGAACATTTATGCGATGTTTCGCAATACATATTAGGCAACGCGATATTCTTTCATACAGTCCATATATAGGTACTACCTCTATATATAACAGTCACGTGCCCAAAGTACCTCTAAAGTACTGTGTAAAGCTTTTGTAACAAGCATTACTTCAAACTCCTCTTATCTAATGTCTTACTCGTACATATCTTCCTACCTGTAAATTCCTGAAGGGGTTCCCGCAGATGTCATGTAATGGGGGGGACCGCTTATTGCTGTCAAGTGGGCACTTTGTCATGGGCTGTTTATTTATTGTCAGATAGAGAACAGCTCTATCTTTTCGTCGCCTTTATACACCCACGGGAAGAGATGGGATTGCCCTTTTTACTCCACCGGGAATCAACAAACAACAACCTGCGTTTACGTATATTATATTATTTTTAGATAAAAATTTGAAAGGTGGATGATCAACGTCATCCCGAGAAATATGTATAGAATTTCAGGTTTCCAAGACCCCGATTCTGCTAATTTTATATCATAATAAAACCATTGTCTAAGACAATGTTAGCACTGTTAACACTGACATTAAAGAATGCCGTCTAATAATAATCTTAATTGTTATGATGTTAGAGTCTAAAAAGAAATGACATCTTGTAGAGCGAATGAAAAGATGTAATGAACTCTTTTTCATTTAATTTTGGACTTTAAGGCTCTACTAATAATGTCTAAAATTTACTGTCATATTTTGGCAGTGCCAGTGGTTTTGCTATGACACAATTAGCAGAATAAGGAGCCTGAGAGGTCCGTTGGACAGACAATTCACCTTAGAGAAAGGGACTTGTCTCGTTCTGAGTATTGAATTTTACCGATTTAAATATACAAGTATTGAACACTGAAGTACTACCGAAAATTGCAAAATTCTGTACTGTGCATGTAAAAATTGCGTACAAAAGATGAACTAATATTGTTAATTGTGGTATTCTCGGCACATAGACTTTTATAAGGAACGTATATATGACTCGCATCGTGTATTGATTGCATTTTATGTATAAGTTTTATAATATACGTGTAGGTACTCCGTTTGTTCGCTGTGAGAATGTTGTATTATGACAATGTAGGACGCAATAATATTTTTGTATTAAGTATATTAACACCGTATCGTTACTACACATCAAAATTTTTGAAACATACCTACATACATACATATAATCACGCCTTTATCCCCGGAGGGTTAGGCAGAGGTGAATTAACACCCACATTTCACCAATCATTGAATTCAGTCCCACGTAATAGGGGGTGAGCCCATTGCCGACTTCCGGGCTGGACTGTATATATCTGTCTGGTGTTAAACAGCCCTATCCCTTAGTCGCCTTGTACGACCCCGCATGGGAAGTTATGGGGTGGCCCAAATTCTACTTACTCTGCCGGGAACCACGCGGCGTAGAAGTAAATTTTTGAAATCTTGTTCTTTTTTCTTGTACACTCTTCCACATATGAAGTTTATAAGTATTATTATTCTGACACAGGACCTACCTAAATATTTATGCTTACATTATTACGACTTTATTTTTGATAGTATACCTTCTATAATAATTTTACTGTAACACTTGATACAGTTAATAGTAGCAGTTAATATTTAGTGAGACATGATAACGCAGTTCACTTCGACTTTATCGCAATTACTTTCTGGGGTGAAATTCAACCTTATAGAAAAGAAGGAAGAAACAAGACTTTCAATAGATTAAGATAGAAAAAATTTAATCAGTTCAGCCGGGATTCGAACCCACGATCTTTCCCTTACACGGCGAACGTTCAGACCACTGAACCTTCGCCTTCGCCTGAAACCATCCAAATTCTTCTATACATGTATCTTCTATCATATGTCTTATGGCGACGCGACGTTTGAACGGCGAATCTCGCCTGAACCGATTTATTTTTTTCTATCTTAATCTATTTTATTAGCATACTAAATGCTCCAAAATTTCATTTAAAAGACTTTGAACGTCAAAAGTGACTATCTTGACTATAGGGCTTTTGATTTTTTAAGAATAAGCGTTTAGATAGTAATATGCAATATACTTATTATTAATATACGCAACTATCAATGCAATAACATAACAAAATTTGTATTTAGTGTTTAAAATGAATACTCTGTATGTTCTATTTTTGTGAGGTAGTCTCATTGGCCTCGAGACTAGTTATGAATGTGGTCGAGCAGTTCGAATGTACTTGTGTGAGTGACTAGTAAGCTATGCTCTTTTAAAATGTCACGAAATAAAGTAGTAACATTTATTTTTACCTATATGTAGGTATATACATATCTTATAAAATATTTAATGGAATGTTTCAGCCGCTTATGACAGGAGATGAAAAACAGGTGGGTAATAATAGAGAATGTTACGGGCATTATATTAATAAAATATTATTTCTAAATAAATGATGTGGATCAAAAAGGAGGGAAAATATCTATTAGTGAATTTGAATTAGTTAATATTCAAGAAATACAGTTTACACTGGTGTTTCAACAATCTCAATCTAAGTACGTGTTGTGTTGTATTGATTGATTGTAGGAATTGGCAAAACAAGACAATACATGTAGTTGCATGTAAGGGACCCCTATTTCCAAATTTAGCAACCTTCTTGATAAAAAAAGAAGTTTGGAAAATATTTAAATTGTATAAATATTTTCCAAAACATTAGTGGTAAAATTGGAGTGTTTTGTGCGACGTGTTAGGAAATTGGAACTTTAAAAGTCTTTTCTGTTTAAATTAGAGTGAATTCAACGCTAGGAAACTACCAAAAATGTGGTAGAGATAATATTTTATTGTAATGTATACTAAATCTGACTATTATTACAGGCAAAATGCTTTAGTATAGTTGACGAATGAATATAATTCATGGTGATGCGTGCGGATTGTGTGCAGTGAGAGTGGATACTTAGGATCGGATCACTATCATGTAATCGTGTTTCTACATTTTATTGACACGTAAGCTAATGTCCAAAACATTAATTTAACTAAGGCTACATTCAATATTGTAATTTATACATTTAACAATTTCTTATCATGATAGATGTAGTTTTAGTAATAATTTAGAGAAAACGTAAATCTCTTAAAAGAATTAGAATAAAACAAACCACAATAAGCAATTTTGATGTTTCCTAGATAATGTACAATTATATTTTAGTATGTTTTAGCTCTGTAAGGCGACGTGTTACTGACGCTTATCCCCATATGAGTATGTTTCTTTCAAATGGTTTATTTAAATACAAGATAAAATCAATCAACATCTTCGCTTTAGTTGTAAGTTTAGTATAATTATTTCAAACAAATTTTACCAAAACATGCCTCGCTTAAGTTTTACATTTATTTTGTTAAAAATATGTGAAACTATATTTTGTAGTGTGCTCTGGCATAATACATACTTATCTATGAATACTTACAATTAAAATTTTCACCTGCTAACACCGAGTTTTCGTTTGTAATCCTGCACCAGCTACTAATTTAAACCTGCTGATGAGCAGCGTCTGCCCTAAGAGTAATCTTTTATCCAGACTGCACGTAGATATACTTTGATATTTTTCAGTGTTTTAAACGGTTGGGAAATTAAGCAATAGGCAAGCTGCCACGTACTGGGTGGGTATTTCAAGTTATTACACTCAACTCAAGTTATTACAGTCGGTAGTGTATATTACGCTAGCTACAAACTGATTCTAGCTGGGCTCTTACTTTACTTCCCGACGTGGCTAATATTCAAGTCCGACATAACATTACCCATGGGGGGGGGAGTGGGGGGTGGCGATGACTGGTTATCCGTGTGGGTTTTGCGCACGATAAAAAAGGGTAGGTAAGTAAGAACAGCATAGAAATTGCACGTACCTACCGCAATTTATTATCGAGGTATAAAATTAATCATATTTCTAGGTACACAAAAAAAACAAAAACAATACACATACATACATACAATCACGCCTTTATCCCCGGAGGGTTAGGCAGATGTGAATTAACACCCACATTTCTCCAATCAGAATATACGAGCAAGAACCAAGCGGTTCGGAGACTCTTTTCTTTGGCGCACCACCAAGACCTGGAATTCATCATACCAGCACACGTGTTTCCTTCTTCCTACAGTCCCGGGGCCTTTAAGCGGGGCGTGAAAAAGCATCTGATGAGGCCGCCAAGCTGAGTGCCACCATTGTAACATTACTTAGAGTCTGTAATGTGACCCTCTTTCCTGAGACTTTGCCATTAGCTTACCATCAGGCGAGGTGAAGTTAAGTTGGCATGTCCTATATAAAAAAAAACATTAATTTCGGTCCCAATTAATAGTGGGTGAGCCTATTGCCGTCTTCCGGGCACTATTGTTGTCTCAAGCCATTCATCTGAGGCTGTTTGGACTGTATATACTTAGTCTGGCCATAAATACTGTTACAATTAAAATAAGAAAGATATTACTTACCTACATTTGAATTTGGAATCTGTCATTTTTATACGATTGTTCATTGTGTTTTCTAATTTTGGCGCCAATACATTGTACAATATTTTGCTATATTAAAATGGAGTGGGGTGATAAAGAAAACCGAATCGCTGTGATTGCATTACACAAATGGAGCCGAATGTAATTTTTAAAACTCTCCATACGCTTGGTATTAGTCAAATGTTTGTGTACCGGGCTATTAATAGGTACAATGAGACCTCCTCTGTTTGTGACAGAAAAAGATCTGGCCGTCCACGTAGTGTTCGTACGAAAAAGGTGGTCAAAGCAGTAAGGGAAAGAATTCGAAGAAATCCTGTCCGAAAGCAAAAGATTTTATCTCGGGAGATGAAGATAGCACCCAGAACCATGTCGCGCATTTTAAAAGATGACTTAGGACTTGCAGCCTATAAGAGACGCACTGGTCATTTTTTAACTGATAATTTAAAAAAGAATAGGGTGGTAAAATCGAAGCAACTACTGAAGCGGTACGCAAAGGGAGGTCACAGAAAAAATTTGTTTACGGATGAGAAAATCTTTACAATTGAGCAACATTTTAACAAACAAAATGACCGTATTTATGCACAAAGCTCTAAGGAAGCTTCCCAATTAGTCGACAGAGTGCAACTTGGGCATTATCCGACTTCAGTTATGGTTTGGTGGGGCTCAGCTAGCTATGAAGGAGTGACTGAGCCATATTTTTGTGAAAAAGGTATCAAAACATCGGCACAAGTGTATCAAGATACCATTCTTGAGAAGGTAGTTAAATAAAATAAAATAATAGTTTTATATTTATGTATTAAACTAACACACTGTAAAAGTAATAAATATTATTTGCAATAAAAAAAATGTTTTTTCTTCGTAACAATATTTATGGCTAGACTAGGTATATATATAAGTCTGATGTTAAACAGCCCTATCCCTTAGTCGCTTTGTACGACACCGCACGCAGAAAGAAGTGGTTCAAATTCTACTCTGCCGGGAACCACGGCAACCAACCAACCATACCTCATACAATAATAAAATACCTATTCTTCAGTTATGTAGCGCCACATATTAATAAATAATTACTCCGTAGCGCTAGCGATATTATGTTGGTGCGTTCGGTAGTTTCCGCATGGAAATATTTTTTTCCTGTCGGTGACTATTTTTGTGTTTGTTTTGTCAGGTTCGGCGCGCTGTCTCTCACAACGTTTACTTAGTTCAATATCGGGTTACCACTTTACTTCGAACACTAAAACGTCTTTTCGGTTCATTAGACATGTAACTGATGCATGAATCACTGACTGTGGACGGAACGTACTAAGGACGGAAGATTATTCCTCACCTAATAACATTAAATTTTACTTCTAGTCATTTATGTGGCGTAGCGGTAAAAGATCAGAAGTTTAGGGTTCGACTCCCATCCAGTCACAATATTTTTATGCATGAATATGTATACTTTAGTTTGCATTTGCTTTGGGCCCATTTGAGGGCAATAAGCTCACTCCCTTGTATTACACGGGATGTAAAATCATTGTTGACCGATACGTGGTCTTAATACATCTCTGCCTACTGATGTGTGTATGTTTGGGCATTTCTAATAATGTAACCATATACTTACTTAAGAAGTATATCAAACAACAGTGAGGGTCCCTATAACTCGAATCCTATCGGCCTCACCTCTTAACCTTAGGAGGGATTTTGCCTCACAGTGTGTGTTCTACCGCCTATACAATGGTTTGTGCTCAGATGAATTGTTTGACATGATGCCTGTAGCTACATTCTATCATCGCACCTCTCGCCATAGGCAGGGAATTCATCCCCACACATTGCGACCTGAGACGGTGCGCACTGTGCGGTATGAAAGAAACTTCATCCCACGCACACTCAAGCTGTGGAATGACCTCCCTGCTGCGGTTTTCCCAAGCGCCTACAATATGGGGTTCTTCAAGAGGGGCATCAGAAGGTTTCTTAATGGTCGGCAGCGCGAGTGTGACACCCCTGGTGTTGCATACGTCCATAGGCCACGGTAACCGCTACCCATCAGGTGGGCCGTGTGCTTGTCTGCCAACTTAGTGATATAAAAAAAAAAAAAAGATAGAGGTTACTTAGTACTTTTTTCCACCGGCTACTACAATTTTTACCCTTCGCTACTAATATCAATATGTTTATCCACATTCAAAAAACCTTTGCACGCTTTTTACCTATAGCTACTTACTTTGGATCCAGGTATCATCGTGTATAATGTCCTAGAATATTATTAGCCTTCATTATTAGGATTTAGAGCAAATCATCAGATATCAAGAAGTCTGTGAATCAGCACGCTGAAATCTGGCAATTACTTCATTTCGTGTCTAGAAACAGTTATAAATCTTGTATCCTGTAAGTAGGTACACTTAACCCAAAGTATCCTGACGTCGATCCTTTGACACAAATATCAAATTACATGCGATCTAAGAGAACACTATGTTGGAGGCTACTGAAAATCCATAATAACATAACAACACAATTCAAAGTCGGTCCAGACAGAATTTGATACTCTTGCGATATATCATCCTTTTAAGTTTGCTTTGAACTTCGCAAACTATTATAATTTACTGGCGTTAATTAAGTTTACAACGTCTAAGAATTTGATATAAATAATATGATGTCAAGATGATGGGTTCATGATGTGATGAGTCTTGGATGATTTATGGTGATGACGGTTTCAAGGTTTATTGTTGACGTTCAAGAAATGGATTTATAATATGAAATTAAAATAAAATGTAGGTCATAATTTATTTAGAATTTTAAATGAATATCAAGCACTTTTAAACATACAATTAAGTTGATTGCACTCAATGTAGGTATACATCTAATCATCAGTCAGTCATGAATGTATTTATAGACAATATAATTAAAAGAAATATAAATTTAAAGTATCTAATAGTTACAAAATATTTAAAACATAATTATAATTTTTTTATCTCTTAATTACCTGTCATCCATAAATTTGCTTTATAATAAAATAATGTTTTTAAGTAGGCACATACTATTATTTTAGTCACATCGTCTATTTTCTTCATACCTATTTGTCTACATATAGATACACCTGAGTTACTTTGGGACAATTTAACACTTGATTTTTATCGTCACTTCCTTGAAATGTGGAAATGAAGTTCCTGTCCTGCATATGTTCCTTGCGTTTGCCTATTACTCTCAAAAAAAATTTATTAAAATTTACCGAAAGTTATCCAGCTGTCCAAAGTAATCCCAGTTTACGGTTTTAAGTTTAACTAAAGTACCTACACTTTAGCTAACAATCACTTGCGTGCAGTAGGTAGGTATAGTTTATTTTATTTTGTTTATTGATTTTATCCATTGTTGATCACGTTATCAGACGAGTAACCGTTTCTCGCGTCGTAGTAATTTTCTTTATAACCATAGTTGCAGTATTGCATCGATTCGTTTGTCGCCATATCTTCGTAGCATCGGTCCTCATATTCATTCTCTGGATATTCCTGACTGTAACCTTCGCTGCAGTTGATATCTTGAGAGTTCTCTCTAGGAGGTTGGATGTTGTTCCGGCAGCCTGACGAGTCATTCGCTGAAGGATTCATGTTCCATCTTTGTGATATCGCGCAACTAAGAGTGCCCCCATGTTGGAACGCAAATGGCCACGCCTGAAACAAAAGAACTATAGTAAAATATAGAAAATAATGTAATACAATTTAATCATGAGCGCAGTGTGAAGCAAATGTTACTGATAATCTTTATGCGCTATCAAGAAATTGCTTAAAGCGATAAGGCTGCCCATTGTACGTTTTAAACTGTTTACAGGCCAGGCTACCTACTGGTCATACTGTAAATCTGATGCTGTACAATAAAGAATTAGGTATCTATCTATCTTAACTAACAAAAAGAATTAAACTATTATTCGATCACTAGAATAAAAAAAAAACTACTATTCGCATGCATGCCTTCATTCATGTTAAAATGCTTCTCCATCCTAAAGTTCTTAGTAATAGGCTGACTATTGACTAATAGATGATCAATGCTCCTCAGTTTGTAATTAATTCATAGAATTGAATTGTATATCATTATGTGTCATGATGCCCACAGCTACATTCTTTCATCGGACCGCTCGCCATAGACAAGGAATTTATCTTCGCACATTGTAACCTGAGACGGTGCACACTGTGCGGTATGAAATAAACTTCATCCCACACACACTAAAGCTTTTGAACGATCTCCCTGCTGCGGTTTTCCCAAGCACCTACAATATGGGGTTCTTCAAGAGGGGTTAGATGGTTTCGTCAGGGTCGGCAGCGCAAGTGTAACATCCCTGGTGTTGCACACGTCCATAGCCACGGTAACCACTTCCCATTAGGTGAGCCGTGTGCTTGTCTGCCTTCTAAGTGGTATAAAAAAAATCTATATATCAGCGAAAGAGCGCCATTTGTACATTTTTCATAATGTTGTCCATACATGTAATACTAATATGTTGGTGTACAATAAAGGTTATATTATCTTATCTTATCTTTCTTAAAAAAATCTAATCTCGAATTTCTTAGGAGTTAAAGAGTCTATTACTTGTGCCTATGTTTAGCAGTGAAATGCAATAGGCTAATTGAATGTTTGATGGATAGAAGAGTCCTCCAGAAGAGCTTATTATTGGAACATAGGAGCGTGATAAATAACCAATTGTAAAGGAAGTAATAGGTACGCGATTTAAACGATTTGTCACAGCTGAGGTCCCTAATTATAAGAATTATAGTACATATCTGTGCTAATATCAAGCATAAAACTCAATTTGCAACGTTTAATGTTGATAACGAACGAGTAAATAAAACAAAGGAACAAGCATGTGAACAATAAAACAGGAGCATCTCTTTAACGTCCGGAGATAAACTTTATTTATACTCGTAACAGCTGCAAACTTTTGGTCAGTGCGCGCACAGCGTAAAACTCTTCTGTTTATTGTTATAACCTTTTTGTTTCTATGTTTCCCCGTTCCACTTGTACCGATTTACATCTTTGTTTGTGTTCCGAAGGAAGGGTCGGAAAGTGACTCTTCATTTTTTATGGAAATATTATTTGAGAACACACACGACGAAGAGTTGCGAAACACCCTGTCCGTATAAACAACAACATCAGTCATTAAAATTTTAATATTACGTAAATAAACAGCTAGGCAGACAATGTTGGTGGCCATTAAAGAAAATCAAGACTATTGTCATTTTACCTAAATCGTATTTGTCATTACTATGATTTTATACTCTGAACCCCATATCTACGGGAGTTATACCCACGGAAAATAAACTTCTAAAAAATTCAAGCACCTGTTCAAGAATGTAAGTAGTTACTAATATAAATAAATTCGTCATTTATTCTACACAATTTCTCATTTTTAAATAAAATATCATTTTATGTACGTACAAGGATTGTGCTGTTGAATGAAATTTTAAACATTTAGTGCTAAATATTCAAAATCGATTAAGATAGAAAACAACGGCCCAGGCGGGATTCGAACCCCGCGATCTTTCCCTTACAGTGGGAATACAGGAGGAACAGTGAGAAGGATTGTGCTGATTTTAAAAACTTGTATCCTGCTTAAAATCCTTTTAATGTTCTGTATTTTAGCTACTAGCTAATCAGTTTACGTAACATTAACTCTTGGGATAAATGTTTAATCTATGACTATGTAAGGAAATTAATTCTTTAGCGCAAATAAAATAACAGCTATTTTACAATAATTCCAAACTGTTGTTTCGAAAACTGTTCAATCTTTAACGATACGTTTGCCGTCGGTTAATCCGATAATCGATCAAGTCGCATGGACCTTCGTGGAACGCGTTCACTAATCCTCCTAGAGAAATGGCGTTTAGCAAATACGCTTAGTGATGTCAACTAAATCATTGCGGCCTATAGCGGCACGCTTCGGGGCTGGGCTCGACCGCGATTTGGGCAGGCCTCGTGCCTTGTATTAAGGGGATGACAGCCGTGACAAGGGATTTATAGTTAACAATTATGTGATTCATGCTTCGCTGATGTATGGAGTGGTGATGACTTTTTGTAGTTTCAACTTGTCGCCACAACATCGAGGAATACTACTTTATGGTGTTGTGGTTTTTGTGTGACTATACACAAATAAAATGTAAAAAAAGATCTCTGAGTAGATAAATATAAATAGTTTGATTGCATCGTTGGTGATTTAAGTTAGAATGACAGATGAGAGTTTAGGTATAGATATTTCACTTCAATTCCGGTAATCTGCGACCCTCAGACGGCGTGCGTTTTAGCTTCCGACAGCTTACTCGTATTTTTCGAATTTTAGTCGATTCGATTATTGGGTGCGGCAAGCTAATTTTCGAAAATCTTTGAGTGCAGTATTGTTTCTTTTTAAGAATGTTTCTTTAGAGTGAAATTCGCTATCTCCAGTATTTAGAGTAAATGCATCATGTTAATGCTCAGCATGCATATTTGCAGATCTTTTAAGAATCCACCAATCATAGATAATAACAAAATAAATAGTGCGCACTAAGACCTCGTTTCTCTGGCGACTTGGGTCAAGATATATAGCGGGAACTATAGGTATCAGGTATCAAGGGCCATGTGTACATTCAGCCTTCCTACTGTGGAACGGCCCCGCTTTCAGCATAGCGAGTAGGTACCTATCTCTTCCTTTCTAAATTTCTGCTATAGGTGCTAACGATCTTAAAAAATCATAGTTCCTAAAATCACTTTGGAGGCTATGCCTATGGGTCACGTGGGAGTACTTCAATAAAAGGTGGCATACACTTACAACGTTTATTACCGATCACACAGAATGTCTCACAATATGTAGGACTTATAATCGAGTAACTTAGAACACTTGATATTAACTTAGAACATCTATAAGTGAGCGAGTTCATATGCGGCTGACTGTGGCAAGCCTTACGTACGAACTGGCTTCACGGAGCGCGGGCGCTCCGTCGCTGCCGGGCGAGGAATTCGCTGACGTTGCGTCTGCGACGCGACGCCGCTACAATCACGTAAGTTTGGTATGACTGGGATCCTGGACTATATATATCCTGCATCTCTATGAAACTATGAGTCGAAGCCTATGCGATGGTCGCGAAACGGTAAAATTTTGTACAATATGTAGAGTTTACAGCGTTAGGGAATGTAAAGTTACGTAACGCCCGTAACCAAGCCATCAGAAACCAAAAATAAGCTACGGGAAATTTGTTATGCACTGACTTTGGTGCCCTGAGGAACAATTCCTGTAAAAAAATCTATTCAAAATTCAGTCTCGACCTTGCTAATCTGGCATTTTTGGCAATTGAGAGATTGAAATTACATCGAGACTGAATTTGGAACCGATTTTCATTACGCGAATTGACCTTCTGAAAGAACGGCAAGTGCCTTATTTGGGATGCAATATGCGTAACGATAACAATTTATTAGGTTTTATGTTGTTTATTGTGTTCAATTCAATCTGCGTACGTAGACGGTCTACGTTGTCTACGAAAACCCGTAGAAGATACACTACAAAATAATAATAAGATTATAATATTTTTGACCTGAATATAATAATTTATGACGTAGGCTGAATGTTATGATTATATTATAGTTATTATAGTTATTATGCTAAAAAAATCGCGGTAGCCTAGTGGTACGGGTAATGGACTACTGAGACGAGGTTTCGGGTTCGATCCCAGGTTTTACCATGGCACACACCAATGACTTTTTGATGCTTTTCGAAGTTATGTGTGTATTTATCGCAGTTTTATAAGTGCCCGGTTAATGGCAATAGGCTCGCCACCTACATTGGGACCAAAACATAAACTGGCGAAATGTGGGTGCTAGCACCTCTGCCTACCCCTTCGGGGATATAGGTGTGAGTTTATGATATGTTATGTTATAGCATTTCCATAATGTATTTCATTTGTTTGTCTCGAGTAGGAATAGGATCATAATATTTGTACGCGTTCGTTGGTGCTGATGTAGTCGAAATTATATTTGAATTTTTTTTCTATTAAGGTCTTCTGACGTAAGTAGGTTACACCTAAAATAATAAGGGTAGAAGTTGAAATAGAAATGATTAAGTACTGACCAGGCTGAGTGGGTGCGGCGGCGTGTGCGCAGATCTCGGTTCATGCAGCAGTGCGCGCAAATGTGCTATGTATGATGCCGCCAGGCGCAGAGTATCCAGTTTTGACAGCTTTGTGTCTGCTGGCACCCAAGGAAGTGTAGTCTTTAATCTGGTTCAAAGACATAGTTTGATATTTCATAATAAAAAGAATAATATATAAGCAATTTAGGTTAGCTGGAGGGGTAAGAGGGAATGTTAGTAATTTCGGTTCTAATATTCTTTTATAAATGAAATTATTAATTATTATTAATAATAATAATAATAATAGTCATCATCATCATCAACATGGCGATCGTTGCGTCCCAAGTTTGCACTCTGCTGTGCCATTCTCTAAGCCCACAGCGTCGACCACAGCGCTGCGATATCCTTGATAAAGATTGCCATTGGTCGGACTGGGTGACGTCCCTGGGAATCGACCAATGACAATCCCTATCAAAGATGTCGCAGCGCTGTGCTTGACGCTGTCTGCTTAAAGAATTGCACAGCTGAACTTCGGGGTCCACTTTTTTTTTATTTAGAACACGCCAATGTCATTGTTTTTGGTTGATTTTTCCATGAGCGACCGCTGTCTGACTTCCGAACTACGAGCATTAAGCCTGTCCAGAGTTTCACTCGTTATTTAGCAGGTATATTCTCGCGAATATTCCTAGCAGGGCGTTTATGTCAGAATTAAACCGCGGTAGCCTAGTGGTATGGGTAATGGACTGCTGAGACGAAGTCTCGAGTTCGATCCTAGGTTTTACCATGGCACACACCAATGACTTTTCGATGCTTTTCGAAGTTAAGTGTGTATTTATCGCAGGTCTATAAGTGCCCGGTTAATGGCAATAGGCTCGCCACCTATTACATTGGGACCTAAACATAAACTGGCGAAATTTGGGTGCTAGCACCTCTGCCTACCAAGGGGCAGATATAGGCGTGGATATAGGCGTGAGTTTATGTTATGTTATGTTAAATCGACTAAAAATGCATGCTGTCTTGTGTCTCATATAGCTATTGTAGATACTTGAAATGTCTTGTAATATGTGTATGAACTTTTTACTTTTTTTTGCACATTTTAAGAGGAATCGTTATTACCTGCAGAATGCCTTCGACAGCACCCTCATTCTCGCTCGCTCCCGAGCATTGGCTGCATTTCTATGTTGTGGTTCTTGAGAGCTTCGACCTAAATTGGAAAACACATTTATTTAAGTTTCCTACATTTGCCATCAATATCAATTTCGGTAGCTTAATGATTAGGGAATTGGCTTTACGATTGGGAGGATCCAGGTTGAAATCTGATCATAACTCTACGACGTAAATTACCTCCTAACGCAATTTAATTTTCCCAGAGGGACAGGTTAACGGGAATACTATTAGATAATTTCAATTACCTACTAATACTCCTTTTAAAAAATCTCAAGGTTCCGTACAAAATAGAATTGAGAGACGATTTTTTTACATAAACTGTAATATCCTTTTATTGCGTTGACCTAGAAGTTTGCTTTTTTTACAGCTGTAAGGGGTTGACAGATGACAGACAGACAAATGGACAGACAGAACGAACAACGAAGTGTTCCTATAATTGAGGTACGGAATCCTAAAAAGAAAAATCCCTACATAGACAGATTAATTAATTCCTCTATTAATTGACTCACAGATAATCATTTAAAATCAATCAGAATAAATCAATTATAATTTACAAAATTGTCAATATTATTGTTAATTGTTTAGTATGTTTAATTTTCTCATAACAACATTACTTAATTAGTGATGCATGCTGTATTCACTTGTAATTGGTTATGCAATTAGTTATAAGCATCAAACATGTGAAATTTATGTGCATTATATTATTGTGTATGTATAACTGTTGGTGAATCTAATAAATAAATTAAATTAAATCATTATGTTAGAGCTAATATGGTTGGTAACTCGGAATGTGTTAAGCTGATACTTTTGACGACTCAGAGGGTTAGTATATACCTACTTCCCTAAATTATAATTTGCACGAAAAGCATGAATGAAGATAATTTAATTACCTACCACAGGTGATTTTAATTGGGCTGTGATAAACCACTCAATGTACCTACTAGGTATAGGTATGCAAAGATTGTAGCAAGTAGGAAAATGATCTCTGCATACCCCCTTGGGAAAGAGGCGTGACTGTATGTGTGTATGCCTGTGCCTGCTATTATTTGAAACAATCCGAGGAAATTATAGAAAAAAAAAATGATGATAAAGATAGATGAGCCGGACAGAAATATCAACTCTAATTTATGGCTAGCGTAAATGAAGGCTATATTTATTTCCCGTAAAATTCATTTTACTACATTCTGATAAATACACAGTTTTCAGAATATTTTAAAGTTCTATCCTGAAAAAAGAACTGAGTGGTTTTATTTAAGTCATAACAGACGGTCATTGGTCACCCTCCCTAGAAAGGAAACTGTTATATGATACTGATATTTTTTCTTGTGTAAAAAAAATATCTGTATTACCTGAGTTTGAGTGAGTATCATCGAAGAAAAAGTCATCATCGTCAGCATCATCCGTACGTTTTTCGGCAGGAGGCGATCTATTTACTCGTTTTCTTGGCATTTTAATATTGCACTAATTTTATCACTAAACACACCACACTAGCACTTTGTTATTTTAAAAGATCATTTTTAAATAAGGGTTGGTTTCTTGTGAGCTTCTCCACCGTTGCGTGACGTTTATAATATGAGATGCGTGTGCGCAAGGCGGGCGGCAAGATCAGCTGGGCGGCGCCTACGCACGCCCCTCCCGTACAAACTGCAGGATTACTTCTCGACTAATGAACGATGGTTTACGAAAGTAAAATACATAGCTTTTGGCTCGGATATGTGTTAGTATACGTCTAAATAGACCATGGTTGGGCCCATCAATCGCTTTATTTTGAGATTTTTATTTTATTTTAGAACTGTGATTTTTTTGGGAACGATGGCATTATATACCTACTAGTTGGTAGGTCTAAAATGCAATCTATTAAAATTATTTTAGTACCTATACTTCTTTTACTTGTTAATAACTTTAAAGTTTTTGGAAGCCGAAGTAAGAGAAATAAATAATTCCTTACTGTCCGTTCATCTATCGTTCTGTCAGAGACTGATTATTTCATTTTCTGATACTGATGGATATAAGGAACGGTAAGGAAGGTAAAACTTATTTAAAATATACAGAAATACAATCCCTAATAGGGATACACGTCCAAAAATAACATCGCTAGTTTACTTTAGATCTTTATTTGTTGTCCAGGTGACTCTTTAACCGCCTCATACCAAGAAATGATTGAATGAACTTAAACATTAATTAATAGCTTGGTTTGCTACAACAAAATAAGAAATAAGTGTTGAGGATCGTAATCCAAGCATAAAGTGTGAAGCAATTAGCGCTGTCATAAGTAAACGTCACAAAAAGTTGACAGACGCCGCTAAAGGTCACGCTTCCGCGACATCCAATACTTTCTGACAAAGTTCACAACACGTGCTTCGCACCCTACGCGGCACGAGGGTTCCCATTGCATCACCAAAGAATATTCAAATTCTATTGACTTGTCTCAGCAAAGTTAGCTAGTTTCGTGTTCAGAATTTCTTAGAGAATCTGCTAATGTACTGCAAAGTTCCGATAAATATCCAAAAATCACCCCTAACGTACGTATGTTTGTTTCCGACCACAAAAAAAAGATATTCATCATCATATTTACATTAGTCCTGGTCGCAACCGACGCTTACAGTTTAACCTCGGATTTTGGAGTCCGCTATCAAATATAGCCTCAAGTTATTGATCTCAAAAACAAAAACACATATTGAGATGCAACATTGGTTAACGAATAATTTATGCTTGCTAATACTCAGTTGGTTTATTACCTGGTTTACTCAGTCATTAAATAACATTTTCTAAAATGAGATGAACCACTGATACGTTTGAAAACACGGGTACCTAATACAAAAATCAAAGTTAGTTCGTTAGATCTGACTCAAACCTAATTAAATATAAATTCATATTCACATATTATTTTTATTAAAACCACTTCTACAAAATAATACAAGAATAAAACGAACAGACGACACTGGACATCACTTACTTATTATTTCAATTTTTTATCAAATATTTTCGAAGTCTAATTATACCTAGTTAAGATTAATTTTCTTTAAAGCATGCCAGCCAGCCCTAATTGTGGAGGTGATCGGTTCAACGAGCGAGCACGGAGCGACGCGGATCCAACCGAGAGGTGTTAGACGAATCGCTGCAAATAGGATGGAGTTAGGGTTATCTCTTTTCCTGAGGAATTTAAATGCTTTTTATTTCTTAACAAAGAAAATATATTGTAAACTCTTTCACATAGTGTTAATTGGCTGATCACAACCCTAAGGTTGACCGGGAGTGAATGTCCATGGCATTAAGTCTGCCTATGTACAATCATTTTGTATTTGTGCAAAAAAAAAATAGCTGGGCAACCAACGTTTTTATGACTTTGGTTGGTCCGCTATGTGTTCAGTTCATACAAAAAGCAGAATCTATATATCTATATATTAGGTAGTAGTGCTTGAATCGTGACCAATCATTACACTACCAATGTGAACTTCCTAATACAAGCCGTTTAGCTTAGCTGTGGGGTCTTAGTTTAAAAGTCCACGACGACGAAATCACTGGTGCAGGAATTTTCATATTCTTACTCGAAGTATCTTTCACCTATCTAATTGGAAATAATTGTCATAAGTAGGTACTACAGATACTTATAGATCTGAAGCAGACGCATAAAAATATCTATAATGTAGGTATTTTATTCTACGATATTCGTACTACACCATATGAGCTATATGGTTTGTGATATGGGATCTAGAATGCGGATAAAAATAAGCATTTAGATACATTTTATTTTATAAATACATACCTATTATCGACATATTGTAGAGCGAGAATCTAATTCACTTTCTATAACCGCTCCACCGTAATGCAACGACAAAATTGCTTAGGTATTGTTTGGAACAAAAGTTTAGTCCTAAATAAATAATTATGAAATTCTTGTTTAGATTACATTCGATACTAAATTTAATACCTATATTTCCTAAAAGTATTCAAATATCGAACATGGACGTACCAACCCTAGAGATGTCCAGGTGGCGGATATCAAAGCATTGAATTTAACCACTCCGACGAAAAGTGATTCGTTTTAAGCGCCATACAGCGTGACTTACGACGATGCCTACTGTTTACTCAATAAATATTGTTCTTTGTTCCACTTACACGTATAAAATTAATAGTAAGATATCTCCAAAGCCAAACACACAAATTTTAAGAGTTGGTTAGATAAATGGTGATAAAATAAAAAAATTGCGAAACCCCGGGAATACCGACGATGAAAACAGTCTGTATAAAAAGTAGGTACCTACATATGGAGTATTTTCTTCACAAAAGCGCTCAACGTGCCTAAAAAAGCTTTCTCTTCAAAGAGGTGTCACATGTAAATTATCGTAATTTGCCAAATATGTACTACTGGCCGTATAGAATTTCAAAAAACAACTTTCGTTCAATTCATTTAGAAGTATACCTATAGATATATACTACACTGGCCGCATAGAACTAACCGTTCGCGGAGGTTCGTAACTTTCGCGTAACGCATTTAGCAGCTTTCCGCAAAGTCAAGCGTGCCTATAGAAGTTTTGTTTTCACTTCTAAAATTGGATGAGATTTGTCTCTTATCGCCCAATTAATATGGTTTGTCCGCATAATAATAAATCTACCCCAAAACATAGTATTGAGCGATGTCGTTTGCTTCGCATGGATAACAATAGAATTAATCATCATATTAGTATGAAATGGAGGTTGTTAATAAACATTTTTCTTTCTTTCTTTTCTTTTGGTACCTACCTACCGAATTTATTGATCATCATTCTCTGAGCCTTTATTTCTCAACTCATTTGGCGTCGGCTTTCCAGTTTAACTTTGACACGGTTGTACTTCAACATCTTTTTTTAAGCATAGGGACTGCCACCTGACCCTCTCAACCAATTGGCGAAGTTCTGTGGTAACTAGTTGGACTTTTTAGGGCTCCAACTACCCAATGACTGGCATAGATATTCGTATACATATAATACCATGTACTATTGTTTTGACAAACACAATAGTATCTACATGCTATTCAGGGTCTGAAAGTGGAACCGGAAGGCGGCCATTGGAACTCCTAAACATAACATCATCACTTTTTATTTTTTTACGCAATTTCTTATTGCTTCCGAGGCCCAGGTGAAGTCAGTTCTGGTTCGCCTTACGGTTTTTCCTTCACTTCGCACGATCTTGGGCGTTTACGGTAGTGAAAACTCTGGCCCACATATTACGCCCAAGGCCCAAGAAGTCCTGGCCTGTCATCGGACAGGCCAGGACTTCTTGGGCCTACCATACCTACCTCTTGCCTCTTTTATCTGGTCTCGGACATAGAGGCTGCCGCGGATGCGCGAGTTCCTCATGCGATCTTTACGAATGAATGGGCACATCCACCCCAGTATTTTAATCTCCGTGATATCACAGATAATATAATACAATTCGTGATACGCAGCTCTCCATCAACGGCCATTTACAGCTGTGTAAAAGGGCAGGCCTAATGATCGTCTTATAGACCTGCCCCTTCAATCTGACTGATAATTAAGGGTAGTATAATATGACGCCAGTCATTTCTCGTCATTTGACCCAAGCGACGGCAATGCGTGCCTTGACGCCATAGTCGTTGACACCAGTCACATGAAGTACCTACAGATCCCGGTTACTTAATCCAGTCCGTGTGGTCTACTAAAACCAAATCCTATCCGGGTGTATGATCTGTTAAGTTTCACGCCAAGTATCTGACTTCGCTACTATGCAACATTTAGCTTCAGATCGTCGTCGTTCTCAAGCGCCTTCATCCACACTTTCACACGTCGCACTAATCCGCTCCTGGCCGCGTCCATCAGCGCGATATCATCAGCAAGCATGAACAACTATGGAGGCTTCTCATGTGAGTTCCTGATGCTGTCCAACAAAACATCTAATGCCACGCTGAACAAATAAGGACTAAGGACGAATCCTTGATGTATCCCGACGCGGATGAGAAAGGTTCTCGTGGTACATATATCGGATGGTGTCAATATAAGCCTCTGGAATTCCTTTGACCTGAGCGCCTACCAGATAATCGCGCGAGGAACACTGTTGAAGGTCTTCTGCATATCTAGGAACAGACAATACACAGGCGTATTTTTCACACTGTATTTCTCTAAGAGAATACTTAGGGCAAATGCCGGATCCATAGTCCCGTGACCGGGACAAAACTCATACCTACTGACACTCAGAGGGCGCACTTTCCTGTCGGCTCCACGAATAGAGTATGCGCTCGTAGAGCTTACATCCTTGCCTATGAACTGGCGTGTTGGTACCTACTCGGTCTCAACTAGCTCAGAATCTTAAGGAACTTCTAAAAAAAACAAGTTAAGTCTCTTTTCTTCTTATAAAACTTGCATATAATGGAACGTCATCCGAAAAGTCAAATTAAGTACGTTCTGAAATACGTGCCGTTATATATGTTAATTTAATCATATTTGAAATAAGTAAAAAATACTATATTATTAGTGATTTATCACCTTAATTTCATTCTAAAATACGTAATAATTACTTATATTATAAGCTGCCTATATTTTATTTGTACCTTAAAATGAAAACCTGTTATGAATGTGACATTAATATTAACCGTAATGTTCTTGTATGTAGTTTTGGAGAACATTTTACTTGAAACTTGAATTTTAATATTTTAATGTCAAAATTGGTTTGACAACTAAAATTGGAAAATAGTGATGTACAAATAAGTTTATCGACAAATAAACTGTTAATAAATACCTAATATTTATTTTAATTTCATCAGCTTTGAAAGTAATTTTAATGTCTTAGAACAACTTACTACTACTTTTAATGTAGTGACTATACCAATAGCAGTGACAATAACAGTGACTGGCAATTTATAGAATACTAAGTATAACTTTACGTGAACAGCACCCAGAGGTCAATTTCAATAACTGGCTGAGACAGATTGAATGCAAAAGGCAGGAGTATTCGTGATTAATAGCGCACATTGGGAGAGGCCTATGTCCAGCAGTTGACGGGAATAGGCTAAAACGGTTGAATGAATTTTATAATGGAAGGCAATTTACGTAAATATATTAACATAATATGATCATGCTACATTCATCAGGATCATCTTAGCGTAAATATCGATTGCATCCTAGGTTTGTAGGGTATTGGTTCCTGGAGTTTCCTCTACTACACATTTTCCTCTTTGTATGTAGCCGATCTTGGTTTTCATGAGAGCGACCAAAGTCTGTCTGCCAAACTCCTTAAGCGATATTGTACCAGAGTCCAGCCTCGTCTATGAATCCAACCAGCAGGTGTGACGGCTCGCAAGTGAGGTTGGCTTGAATTAATACATACATACATGTAATCACGCCTTTATCCCTAGAGGGTTAGGCAGAGGTGAATTAACACCCACAGTTCACCAATCATAGTAATCAGTTCCACGTAATAGGGAGTGAGCCTATTGCCGTATTCTGGACACTATTGTTGACTCAAGCCATGCATCTGAAGTCTGATGGTAAACAGTCTTATCCCTTAAGCCCCTTGTACGATACCGCATGAGAAGAGATGGGGTGGTCAAATTCTACTCAACCTGACACCACGCGGCTATATAGATGAAAATATATTACCTACTTGTCGATACTTTGTAATAGTATTAAGCACATCACTTAGCTATTTTAATTATTCTTCAGTCAGTTTATTTTATCGCCGCGTATATAATTTTTGTGAGTAGGGACTTTAATGAAATAAATAACTGTAATATTTAAATCTACACAGTTAAATAATTCATATTTTCAACAATGTCACGCGTGAAACAAGAAATTATTTTACTGTAATAATTATATTGTACGCTATTTGAGTGACCTGTCATAATAATGTTGCCGGGAATTGGTGTTTTTGGGACTGGGGCTATTGCAAAAGTTTTGGTGCCATTTTTGAGAGAAAAAGGATTTCCAGTTGAAGCGATATGGGGCGTGACTCTTCAAGAAGCCGAAATAGCTGCTAAGGAACTCAAGATCCCATTTTTCACAAATAAAATTGATGATGTGTTGTTAAAGAAAAATGTGAGCCTTGTTTTTATTGTATGTGCACCAAACCTACATGCTCAGATATCTGTCAAAGCGCTTGGTATTGGTAAACATGTAGTTTGTGACAAACCAGCTGGGCTATGTCAAGCAGAAGCCTTAAAAATGGTGCGTGCTGCTCAGTACTATCCCACACTTATTTCCATTGTAAACCATTCCCTTAGATTTTTACCCGCCTTCAGTCACATGAAGAAGTCTATACATGAAGGTTACTTGGGAAATCCTGATGAGTTGACTCTCATAGATGTAAGAGTTCAAATGGGTCCATTAATAGGTGATACTTATAACTGGTTATGTGATGACACTATGGGAGGAGGGACCCTCACATTAGTAGGTAGCCATGTGATTGATCTTGTTTCTTTCCTGACTGGACAGAAAGTAGTCAAAGTTCATGGTGTATTAAAAACATTTGTAGAAGAAACATTGAAGGTGAATGGTATAAGGAAAATTACAGCACCTGACTTTTGTACATTCCAATTACAAATGGATAAAGGGCTGTTAGTCACAGCCACATTAAATAACCACTTACCTGGACCGTGTTTTACACAAGAAATTTATGTCTGTAGTAAGAAAGGCTACCTGGTTGTGAAAGGTGGAGACTTGCATGGGAAATTACACAAATTGAATGGGAAAATTGTAGAAGACGAAGGAAAGAAACCTCATGATAAAGAGGAAGTGATATATGTTGATGTTGAAGACTTAAGTTGTGCCTCTAGTGTTGTACCTAAACCATATATCAAAGGGCTTTGTAAAATGATAAGCGCTTTGAAAGAAGCTTTTCTGCCCGTCAAGGAACAGATGGATTGGGTGAAAGAGCCTGTGAAAGCTGCTGCAACATTTGAAGATGGTCAGCGTGTGCAGGCAACAATGGAAGCACTGCGACAATCAAATGAGGATGGTTGTTGGACATCAGTACAGTTGTTAACTGAACCTCCAGATCCAAACCCGGCTTTGTCAGCCGCAGTGAGACGCACTGCCATATCATTACAATAATGTATTAATATGCCATTATTATGTACCTTTTTGTTGTAATTATGTTGCATATAATTAAGTCAAATGAGTATTGTCTGTATACTGATAGAATAGGTGTGTGGAATTTTAGATGAAGCTACTGTTGTTTTGCTGAAGAATATTGGTGATATTATTGACTAACTACTGCATGTTGCTA
Source organism: Eilema griseolum (assembly GCA_963662185.1). NCBI lineage: Eukaryota > Metazoa > Arthropoda > Insecta > Lepidoptera > Erebidae > Eilema > Eilema griseolum. Next base: position 9,584,897 of record OY759243.1, read on the forward strand.
GGTTTAAATACTTTACTGCATAAAATCACTAATTTCTGAAACAGAAAGTATACACATTCTTCTCAATACCAAATTTCAACTGAATTGTTTCAGCAGCCTACATTTGAAAAAATTGCAGGCAGAGAGAGTTACTTTCGCTTTTATTTTGCAGTGTTTTGCATTATAACGCAAATCACTGCTTAATTTTTATTTAACCATTGTGAAATGAAAAATATTGGCAATAAATTCTATGATCAAAGCTTATTACCAACTACAAATATTATTATCTACCAGTTCGGGTAAAAGGGAAAATGCAGATGACATAATCATTTATTTATATAAGAATAATATTTGCCTGCTTCTATTGAATTTCCAAAATTTGCTAAACTTATTTGGGAGGTTTATTCATTCTGCACTTAACATTATTAAAATTAATTCACTTGTCTCTAATAATAATGTTAAGTTTAATATAAGAATTCTACATTATTCACCATGTTATTTTTAAACATTAGAAATTATTTCAGTATTAACTAAATACAATTAGTCACAACTCAAGGCCAAGTAATCAGTATGTGTATATTAATATTATTTGGGGCATGCCATTGTGCACATTAATTCAAATCACCAGATCAAACCAATAGCTTTATGGTATGGAATAATTTTAGTGCTATTCAAATTGGTGCCCTAAATGGCATGCCTATATTATTCTATATTTAAAATAAAAGGTAGGTGATGTTGCTTGCCATGATGTAAATGTAATTTTAATTTACAATTCACTATAGTATAGGCAGTAGTCGCTCTTTTAGTTAATTTTATTATATTTATATGTAGACATATTTTAATGAATTTTTTTGTTTTTTTTTTATTTTCATGTAAGAATAATTTATGCCATGTAAATAGAATTTATTTTATAAATAACAGTAGGTCCTATAGATCTTTCTTTAGTGCTCAAGTGATATGAATATGGTTCAAAATTCAGACTTTCAGTGAACATACACCATGTGGACAGTTACCAATATAGTATCTTTGGCATTGAAATGACATAATCCAAAACCCTTGTGAATGTTAGCACTCTAGGCATATTTTGCTCCCTTGGTTGCATCCAAACTCTTCACCTTGACACCTGGGTTCAGTTAGTTGAAGCTTTCAATGACAATAATCTCACTGCCACTTTAGTATGCTCTTATTTTTTTTTATCATTTGCAATTTCAAAAGTTCGTAAAAAGTTATGTGAACAATTATTGACAACTATTTTTAGCTTGGTCTTCTGTGCCTTTTTTGAAATAAGTATTTATTTAGTTGTAGATAATATTTACAGTAGGTACTGATACAACAATCTCCACTAGGTATGGTAACTATTTGATAGTCGTTAGGCAGCTTGTAAAATTAGACTGGTAAAGGTTTTCCTTTGGGAGTTAGATCAGTTGCTTTATAAAAGTAAAGATCCCATTTATTTTATACCAGTCCCCACTTGTGGAAGTGGTATAAAAAAAAAGAAGAGAGAGCGAGAGACAGAGGAGTAAGATAGTAAACCTGGATCTAAAATACAAGATTTGGATGCAATCAGGCCTGGAGTAACACTCGTATTAAGACGATGATAGGATGATCATATTTATTATGAACGATATTATATTTACTGGTACAAAGACTTAAATAAACATTATTTTATATTGAGCACACATATATTCCTTGTTTTATTATTCCTTTATTGGTAAATTGGAGCCCAAGCTAACCTACAATCCAAGTACAACTGTGATTAAGTGGCAGGGCTTTTCCTTTTGGGGTTCTTAACTCTGATAGGAAAATCTACAGTCGCTGCCATGAGAACCATTAAGCTCTATCTCAAGTACTATGCAATCCTTAGATGATGATGAACATATACCAATATGCTTTTCTAACTGTTTAATATACGGTCCATATATATACAGCTTCATAACACAACAATGAATCAAGAGAAAAGATTTATCAAGGAATCTTGAAATTGCATCATGTATTCACAAACCTATTCAAACCTTACAACACTGTATAAAGCAAGCTCGGCAATGTAATAAGTGAGATAATAATCTAGATACTTTGGATCATTTAACTTACTGATTCATAAATCATAACTTACTACAAAATTTTAGGTTATGTGTGTATAGGTTATACCCCAAGTGCCTGCTCAAATGTGTTGCTGATTAATTATAAAACTAGGGTTTTAAACGAAACAACAGTTTCAATAACAAATTTATAATAAGAAATGCATCAGAGATAACATCAATATGTTCTCACAACATATTACACAATCATATTGTTCATTCACTACAAGTTCTAAATTTATGGCTAACAGAATCAAAATCACCAAAATTAAAGCTAACACTAGGTTCAGTTATCGATCTTTGCCAGAATGTCCGACTCTCTGAAGAGGTGATACTCTTTCTCGTCGTTTTCTAGGGAAACTTTAGTGCCGCCATATTCAGGTAGTAAGACTTTGTCGCCAACCTTAACGAGAATTGGAATGAAGTCACCGTTGTCTTTTCGGGCACCTGGTCCAACAGCCACCACTTCACCGTGTAAGACTTTGGTTTGAGCCTTCTCAGGAATTACGATACCGCCAGCCGTTTTAGTAATAGCTTCAGCCCTTTTGATAAGGACGCGGTCTAGCAGAGGAATCAAACGTTTCATTGCAGCAGCCATTTTATTTTCTTGTGATTAGAGAATCCGAAACAAACGAAGTAGATATAGGTACTGGCTGAAGTGATGCTCGAATTTTCGTGTCTAGAATATTCGAGTTCGCACCGGCAACAGAATAGTTTCTGATTTTGAGTTTGACAGTTCATTCATCTCATTTTATCCATGCGTTTTTAGTGTTGCCTTAATAATTATGCTATTTAAGTCGGATTAAAATTTTTACTTATTACTATCTTGCATTGAAAAATAATCACGTAATTTTGTATTTACAAATAAAAATAAGTAATATAAAAATCAAATAAACTATATGTTATGAGGCTTTTTGAGGTTTTTGTAGAGAATTGACATCTATTGGCAAGTAGTAGTACTAACAATGTAATAAAATTGTTTCACTAGTGACGAGATACTAAGAAAGATGGCGCAAAAACCAACTAATATGATGAAATATTATTATAAATATTCTTGTGGCTGCTTACCCTGTAGGGCAGTGTATGGTAAGCCGAGTTGTATTAGCACTCACATTTGACCATATTTTTTTTAAATCTCATATTTGTGGAAATATATAGGTAAACAGTTGGGAGTGTTATTAGGTACTTTTTTCGTCGTCTCGGGTCTCAATTACCGGGGTGTAAGGTTGTCCAATAAGACATTTCCCACGCATCCCAGCTCACCCATCTACGGTTTTTACATGAACCTATTCTACTTTCCCAGAAAATGGGTGCACGCACGTCGATCCAACTTCTGCTGGGGTACCTGTCACCCCCAGGTCAGGAGGACTAGCCCGTCTCTTGTCTACTCTCCACTGTGCCCGAGCAGCCCTCCATGGGTTCGTTCCAATTCCGCCGTTACCTACATTTCATTTTATTACACAATCGTATCGTAATTTTCAAAAGTCCTTACTTTACGTAGATAGTAGATCTACGTAAAGTAAGGACTTTTGAAAATTGTATCTAGTGAATCAATATTTTAGGCGTATTGTCATTCGTGAACGTATGAGTCGTGTCCGCAATCATCAAGTACGCCGTCGGTCCGCGGCGGCGCCGTGACCGCCAATGGAATGTGCGCCGGCGCCGTCCAGTCTCGGACACACCTGCGCGCACCAATTGTACACACAATCACGCCGCACCACCCACACGTGCACATATCATTGTGTTTGTACATGGAATAAAGTCGCTCCACACAAAAGAAGCTGTACTGTAGGCGCGCATCGCGATTTATGGCCGCCTCCGCGCATGCGCGGTCACATGAAAGCAGGGACTGGTCTGCCGCCATTGTCCTACGCGAATAAGCTTGACGTTACTTGAATATCTAATTGGTATTTATCACAGCACAAATGTACGAGTATACTAGCTACAGGGTATATTTAAAACATATATGTTAACCTGTTAAGCATCACCTTAGTTGACCATATTTTACGAGCTCTAGGGCTACATGTACAGCTAAAGCAGAGCACTAATTAGCTTGACTACATTTTTAATTTACTTTCTTCTTAAGAATGGATCAGACGGTAGTTGCTTCCGTAAAAACCAATGTATAGATATCATAAGGAGGACAAAGCGTAGGAGACTGTACTGTAAGTTCAAACTTTGGATGTAGCCAGGATAACCGTTGGGATGATGACGAATAACGGGTACGGAGTATTCGTCCAACTAATACGAAGGCGAAAGAAAAAGACTTGACGAGAAAAAGTATTTTTCTTTCGTTTTTTTAATTATTTATTATTGGTCCCATACACATACTAAATCATTATACTGCTTTTAATTTATCATCGTTCGAAGCACGAAGCACCGGCTTCCGTTTTGAAAGCCGGTGAGAATCATGTTACGTCAACCTTTCGCTACTGGTTTGTAGAAGGCCATATTTTTGTTTGTTACATTACAACATTTTTTTTCAAACATAATAACAGCATTATAAAACTCACGAATGTAACAATCTTATTTGCTGATATTTTGACGGGTTTATATTGCACGCTGCTAAAAAACTCAAAGGAGCCGATATCTTCACACGAATATTAATTGTATTGGCATACACAACAAACATAATTGGCCGAAAAGAATTTGGGTATCTAAAGCTTATTCACCGAATAATTCAATTGTTTTTTGCCGCTATGGAAGAATGTAAAAAGATCGTGATCGGGTTCACACGGCCAACTATTCAGCATTTTTCGCAAACTATTCACGTGTGCGTAGGGTACGGTGGCTACGCTGTACTGCTGAACTAAGACGATTGATTTAGGTAGGAGTTCGTTAATTATCTTTCAGTTTTAATAGTAAGTAGAAGCATATTTCGAAGTGAGGCGTGAAAAAAGTTGAGGTCTATACGGTATCTGTAATGGTGACCCTCACAAGACTTAACCTTTGGCTTGCTATCAGAAGAGGCGAAATCATATTGACGTGACCGTTATAAAGAAAATATGGCGAATTTATTTCCATAATCTAGATCAGAGCTTCAGCAGTTTAACATAACTTTCACGAATGTGCAGTGAAATTTTGGTTAGCGCTCTAAGCCTAATTCCATTTCTTTTATACAGGTCACGTCATTTAGACTTCGATTTGCCTGATGGTAAGCTGAAGGCAAATTCAGAAAAGATATTTACCATTACTTACATATACTATGTGATAATGGTGACACTCAGTTTGACGGTCTCATCATACGCTTTTTCACTCTCCGCTTAATCAATAAAATATCTAGGTACTAGGTACCTATCGCAATAAGTAACCGTAAATTTTGCGACACAAGCAGGTATATGAGTATTGTATCCATGCTCTTATAAAAAGCTTTGATTAAGTTTTGAGACTTCACATAAGATACTAATTATGTAAACATATTACTGTGATATGTTGGGAAAACCGTAGCAGGGATATCATTTTCTCTATTTCCTTTCGGTCTACCGAGTTGGCCATTCTAGATGTGAAGTGTTAGAGTGAACCACCACGGAGACAGTAGAAAGTAATCATTTCCGTACAAATGACACTATTTAGATAAAATTTTCTAATTAATGTACGATTTGATTTCCGACTCGAATGAAAACATATCTACATAAATCATGGATAAACTACATTAAAAAGTTGCGATAATAGCGCGGATGTTTAAAGCGTACAAAATAACACAACAAACATGGCATAACAGGGAACTCTATATAGCCTTATATGAATCTTGTAATGTTACATTTGCCGCTTCTAAATTTATGTAGCGCCGTATTCATAGAGGCATAGAGTTTAAAATACTTAAACTTGGTCAAGTTAAGTATTATGAACAAGTTTGCGTCACAGATCGTGGTCGGTTCTCACGACATGACGACGGAACACAGGTGCGCATCCGGCTATCTCGGTCTGCGCGGGATTTGAATCAGTTTAGTGAAGCGTTCTAATTGTGACTTAAAACAAAAATAAACAAGAATTTTTTATGTTATGAATATCAAATCTAAATTATTATGAGGCTATGTTTTTGTTTAATTGTAAAAGCTTTCATTACAGAGAGAGAAACTCTCTATTTTAGAAGACAATGTTTATGACAATAACCAAATAATAAAAGGTTATAGGTACAAATATGTAAGTCATTATGAAAACTACATGCGTTGCGATAGGAAACGGCGTGACTAGTAAAGTATGAAACTGCATTCTGCGCACGCTCGGCCTGTGGGAGGACTCCCTTCCTCCCTGTGGTTTTCCCTGGCGACTATAATATGGGGTTCTTGAAGAAAGTTCTCATGGGGTCCCCAGTGCGTGTCACGACCGTAGGCTGTAGTAACTGCTTCCTATCAAATGGGCCGTGTGTTTGTATATTTATCTAAATAACATTGTAAGATATAATACATAGAATAAAAGTTTTCGTCTGGGTCTGATTAACCCTCAGGCTAATTAGGCTCTAGCTTAGGGTGCGAGGATCGGAGGGGCGCGCGCTGAAATCGTGTCTTCGCATACATTATTCAAGTCATTATAGTGGGGCAAGTGGGGCGCTTGCTCTTTGACCCGAAGTAAAGAAATTTTAGGAAAATTAAATTAATACATAAATTACGCTTATCTCCCTTGGGGAAATTGAAAATTAAATCCCCCCCCCCTGTCTTTCACAGTCTCAAAAACTGGCCTCGCTCCAGACGCACACTGTGAAACTTTCTCAGTCGGGGCTCGAGGCCAGTTTCTGAGACTGTGGTTGACGGGGAAACTGTTCCTCATCCAAAAGAAGTGCTACCCGGCGGACTGACCGTCCATTCACTGGCCCATAGCGTTGCACGACGAGGTATGCATTTTGTTTATACTACTTAGGTGGCAGACAAGCCCACGGCCCATCTGATGGAAAGTGGTTACCGTGACCTATGAACGTGTGTAACACCAGTGGTTCACATCCGTGCTGCCGACCATGTAAGAACAGAGATTTTATGTGCCCTCAGTGCAGAACACAAAATCAGGACAAGCCTTTGGTCTTCCCACTGACAGCACAAAAACTCTCCAGTGAGCTCTGGCTACCCTACTCACCACCGGGAACACAACACGAGGTTATTATAGCCGTGGTATTCTGTAGGGTGGAGGTACTTTCCCAGTCAGACTGCTCAATTCGGACGGGAAAACCGTCGTGTCCTACAAAAAAGAGTTCTTTGAAAGAGTTATTGCAAAGTGCCTCGTCGAGGGACCAGACCTGGCAGATGGCCCAAATGGTTGCCACCAGAAAGGTTCCACCGTTGATGCCACCATGCGTGTGAGTACTCTGGTGAAGGAATCAGTCGCAAGGGGCGAGGTGATGTTGGCGGTGTCCTTGGACATCGCATGTGTTCGACGTGGACACGCCGAAGCGGGTTCTCGTGGCGACTCAAGAAGTGAGAGTTCTCGCGGTTAGCACCTTACCCACGGTCAGCTAACAACAATGGTTTGCAACCCTAAGGTTGCATCAAGAACCAAGCGGTTTAGTGACTCTTTCCTTTGCGACACCATTAAGACCTGGAGTTCCTTGTCAGTTCATGTATTTCCTTCTTCCTACAGTCCCGGGTCCTTTAAGCGGAAAGTGAAAAAGCATCTGATGAGGCGGTCAAGCTGAGTACTGCCATTGCTAATGTAGTACGTTTTTGTAATGGCACTTGCCTGAGACTTTGCCTTCAGATTACCATCGGGCGAGGTGAAGTTAAAACCTATATTGAAAAAAAAGTACCTACGTAGAGTAGATTTAAGGACAACGTTAGTTTCGCATGAACCATGTTAAAATTTTCACACTTGTAAACAAAGTTGAAACTGCTACACTACTCCTTAGGGTGATCGTAATAAACTTGGCGGGGGCGCGTCTTCTAAATTAGCCTAGGGCGATCAGAACTCTTGATCAGTCACTGGTTTTCGTATTAGTCTTCGCTTAATGTTCCGTATCCAAAAGTACATACCGCCAAAGAAATACGTATACACCTTATCTTGATATGTAAAGCTATACAGGTACTTATTTTCGTGGCTATGCGTGCGGTACGGTAAGTAGATATGATATTACAATCCGTCCCGTGACGTGACCTGTCGAATCCCTGACCTCTAACGTAGAGGTTGAATGCTCAACTGCGACTCTACATATTTTTAAAGTGAAAGCTAATTTAGGCGCGTTAGACATTTTTCGTAGAACATTTTATGAGAAAATGTCATTAAAATCGCGACACCGTTTCCGTCACCTCTTGTGGCAGATTGTACCAATTCACATGTGCGACCTGTGCTTGCCTATTAGGTAAGCACGTAATAGGTAGATTTACAAATTAATTTTTAAAGTATTTTATTAGTTTGCCTACATTACGTACATACCTTCCCTTCGTTCATACCTTCCGTGGCGTAGCGGTAGAGCATTCGACTGCTATGCAGGGAGCTCGGGTTCGATTCCCGCTCAGTGCAAATAATTGTATGCATGAATATGGATATTTGCATTGGTCTGGGTGTTTCTTTGTATAATATGTATGTAATTAAGAAAAAAAAATCTAAGTAAGTATGTTCTATTCTGGATCCCATAACACAAGCTAGTTAAGCTATGCTTACCATGGGTCTAGATAGCGTTGTGTAGAATGTCGTGGAATATTTATTTATTTATACTTTTAATCAAGATGCGCTTTTGTTAAACCGTACTACCGAGCTCAAATTTTCACTTCAATTCACTTGGTGTAAGACATCTGCTCGAGGCTCTAGCAGCGCTAGTGTAAATACTGAATTTGTTAGAGTGGATAATATCAATACAAGATGTCAATTTTTCGACCAGTGACTGATATTTTCAGTATAACAGTGAGCAAAGTTGGACAAAGTGGCATGCCATGTGAAGGAGATCATTATTTTGTTAAAGCGCCATCTTCATAATTTCTATCTAACTAAAAGTATAACTTGGATGAGATGTGGCGTGCAGAATTAACCATCTGTTAGTATTGGCGTCCATGGACAGAAAGTTAGTGAACTTTAGATTCTCGAAAACTTATCTTGAACATCTTTTATAAAAAGACAGCTATTTATACTCTTTTCTTAAAAAAAATGTAAAGTAAAATGAGAAAGATTGATATTGGACACAGTATGACAGCGTCATCTATATTTAGTGGATTAAAATATGATTCCATTACCGCTTCAAAGACAATGTTACCAGTTTGAAACTGTCCCTTGTGCGTAATCAATTTTTAGATACAGATTTAATTTGAGATGAATGCTTGTGAATTTACATTTACATTTACATTTACATACATTTACATTTACATAAAAATATTTAACGTTATAGTTAGCAACTATAACGTTAAATATTTTTATGTATCTTTATTTAGCTAGTGCCGAATCACGATATGTTGGGTAACATTAAGGTAACGTTGTAGCTGAACTATCAATAGATGGCGGTAGTTTACAATAGTGTGACATTAAAATCTTGACACTTGACTCTACAATATTATGTAGTGTTTTGACTTTTACTTTCTGAGAATACTTTATTCTCCGCTATTCAACATACAAACTGCTGTGTGCGCCGGGCATTGTGTAACTTATTCGTCTTATTTATCATATTATAAAATGTCGGAACCAGTGGTAGAAATTGAACAGGGTAAATTAAAAGGAGAGGTGTCAAGCAACGACAACAATTTCTCGTATTATACTTTCAGAGGTATACCTTATGCGAAGCCTCCAATTGGTGACCTCAGATTTTCTGTAAGTTACATTTCTTTAACTTTGCTGCTTTTGTAAAAAAAATATGTGAAACCTATTTACGTTAAAGAAAGTAACAATTTTATTCACTATTTTCTTCTTTAAGTTGCACAACCAACCTAAGCAGAGCTTATAAAGGTCATATTGCAGCATTCTTTTCTTTCTATAATGCAGGTAAACATACTAACTTATATACTACTTTGTATTTTACTCTAATCTTGGTCGCTGTTGCTGATAACATCATCCTTTTAAAGAAGAACAAGCCTTCTTTAGGACCCCCCACCCCCAAAACGACAGAACATTCAATATAGCAAACATTAAATGTAAATTCATCACCTTGGAGACTACAAGGATCTTTCTTGTGGTTTTACTCAAGGTTGTATTAAATGTATACGCAGGGCTGGGAAAATACATACTTTAATTGAAATACAAATTACAAAATACTGTATAGCAAGTAACTAAAATACACATACAATAATCGCGGTAGCCTAGTGATATGGGTAGTGGACTGCTGAGACGAGGTCTGGTTTTCGATCCCAGGTTTTACCATGGCACACACCAATGACTTTTCGATGCTTTTCGAAGTTATGTGTGTATTTATCGCAGGTTTATAAGTGCCCGGTTAATGGCAATAGGCTCGCCACCTATTACATTGGGACCTAAACATAAACTGGCGAAATGTGGGTGCTAGCACCTCTGCCTACCCCTTAAAGGATATAGGCGTGACTTTATATTATGTTATGTTAAAATACAAAATACAGTACATCAGCTATAAAAGAAATACAGAGTACAAATTAGAAAATACTTAAGTCAATTGTTGTGTCGGTCGAACCAAGTGAAACGCACACCATCTGCGGGTATTATTTCTTTCAATGGGTTCTGTAGCTTAAAAGGAACAAAATCAGTTCGTTGTCCGTCTGCCCTTCAGTCTGTTTATCTGTTAAGACCTTTGTTTTTCAGGAATCCATGGAGGTACTCAGGTACACTCAAGTCTGTAGCGTTCTGAAAAATTAAACTTCTATGTCAACGCAATCAAAACATATTGCGGTTTTAGTAGCATAATTTCGTCTTTAAGTACAATAATTTTCTACGAAACTCTCGGAGTACGAGAACTCGTACTCCGAGAGTTTCGTAGAAAATTAGTAGTCGAACGACTCGCACTTGACCGGCTTTTTTTAAGAACATTAGCAACCGCAATTACTAATATTCCCTCTAACTCCTCCAACTAAGCTAAATTGTTTGTGCTAGGACTGAGTTCACGTCAGTAGTGTAATAGTTTCGATCCCGAGACCTCTCGATCGTACGGCTGACTCCTTAACCACTAAGCTACTGACACTTTCCAACCCTGGGCGACCCAAGACCATATTTTTCGAGCTCTCTTCGGATGTCGGTACCACGTTGTCCTGATGTAGCCCCCGGGTTTGGAGTGGCTCGTATTGTGCCGCCGCGTTGGCCTGCTTCTACTAGGGTGTCCGGTGGCTACACCCATCACCCCTAAGTCCGTGCTCATTGGGGACGAAGGCCTCCCTCTCTTCACGGTAGCATCCCATCCACCACGCGCGGCTAGCGAGAGAACTCCCAATATTGCTACTTTCTAACTGAAGACTAAATGTATTTTAATGTTAAAATGTATTTTGAAGCCTCAAGTATTTGAAATACAAATTACAAAATACCTCAACGTCAGGTATTTAAAATACGAATGACAAATTAAATTTTAAGGAAGTATATGAAATACAAATATCAAATACATTTATTTGTATTTCAATTACGTATTTTATTCTTCATCTTAGCGTTAATCCCAGTCGCAACCGAAGCTTCACCTCGGAGTCTGGGGTTCGATTTACCAGTCTTACTGTGGATTTTACTGAATTTCGATATTTTTCGTGAAGCGACTACCATCTGACCTACACAACTCAAAGGTAATATCGAAGCATGGCGACCAGTTGTTGGTGGCTCAAACTACCCGTAACATCTGCCATAGATGTTCATATGGCAACCAGGCCCTAGAGCTTAACGTGCTCTCCGAGGCACGATTAGACCAAACCCATACTCATGCATACAAATATTTGCACTGAGCGGGGATCGTACCCGCGCTTCCTGCGTAGCAGTCGCGTTCACTACTGCCACGTCCTAGAGGCTGTTAATTTCATATTAAAAATACGTAATTTCATATCAAGTATTTTAATTACAAGTTCTTTAGAAGCAAAACAACTGAAAGTTCTTTTTACACCAAACTATATTTAGTATAAATTGATAACCACATTGTTGAAAGTGCCATGTAACCTCTATTTGTTTGCAAGAATTTCCTATTTATAATGTACGTTAACTTGTTCAAATAGTTCAATGTTTTACAAGGCTAGGCAATCCCAAGAGAATGTCATTACGCGTACATTAGGTAGACCATTGTCAAGTTACCTGCCAAAGTTCCCATGTATATTAATTAAGAAGTTATTACAACATCAAATTGTACGTCTGTATTTCTTAGTAATTATTATTATGTATGGGTTATACACTTATATGTACCTATTTCTGTATTCAAAGGAAACACAGCCATCGGAACCATGGGAAGGAATACGGGATGCGACCAAAACCTGCAACATTTGTGCTCAGTTTTGCAGAGAAACGACATCCGTTATAGGAGATGAAGACTGTCTGTACCTAAATGTTTATACGCCAAAATTACCTTCTGCTGATGCCGATTTGCTTCCAGTTATGGTATTCTTTCACGGAGGTGGCTTTCTTTTCGGACACGGTACAGATGATTCAGCGCATGGTCCCGATTTTCTCATCGACAAGGACGTAGTCATTGTCAGTATTAACTACCGAATTGGTATACTCGGTTTTCTATCTTTAGATCTCAAAGAAGCACCAGGCAACATGGGTTTGAGGGATCAAGTTGAGGCGCTTAAATGGGTCCAAAAAAATATTGCATACTTCAATGGAAATCCAAATAATGTGACAATTTTTGGAGTCAGTGCTGGAGGAGCGTCCGTCGGATATCTGATGCTTTCTCCTATGGGCAAAGGACTTTTTCATAAAGCTATAGCTCAGGGAGGAGCCCCCTTGCAACATTGGGCTTTCAACAATAATGTTAAGGAACTAGCTTCAAAAATACCAGCTCTACACAATAAAACTGTAGCAGATGATGAAGAATTGTTGAAATACCTGAAAGATTTGACTACGAGTGAATTAATCAATGCATCCTTATTGGTGTTAAGTAAAAATGAATTTAAAGGGGGTATCCATTTTGGCTATGTGCCAACTGTGGAAAAGCCAACTGATTGGGAACCTTTCTTATCGGAGTCCCCGTATGAGCTGCTCGCTCGAGGACAATTTAATAAAGTGCCGTACATGACAGGATTCTCTACTCGAGAAGGTCTTCTTATGGTGTCACACGCCGCTTTGCGTTTTGATAAGTTTGTTCAATCGAAAACTTTCACTGATTACTTCCCATTTGATTTAGATAATTCAGAAAAGGCGGACATTGAAAATATATTGAAAACAACGTACCTTGAGAGTGAAACGTCATATAATGAAGCAGATGCCTATGCAATAGATTTTTTCACAGATGTTGATTTTCTTGGAGGTTTATACGTTGCGGCTAAGTTAATAACTAAACACAGTGCTCCAGTGTATTTTTACGAGTTCTCTTACGATGGTAATATGAATTACATTAAGAAAACTCATAATATTCAGCGAGAAGGAGCTTGTCATGGCGATGAGGGAGGTTATATGATAAAGAGCAGTAAATTAACTGAACCAATTACTGATGATGACTCTGTGGTACGGGATACTATGACTACGCTGTGGACCAATTTTGCTAAATATGGGTTAGTAGCTTTTGCAATACTTGGATATCATATTACACTAATAAATCACTGCAATAGAAGTGTTCGTAATATTCAAGTAACATAGGACATGAAAGCCATTTATGCTACCCGTTTATATGATTTTTTACGTAACTTGAGTAACACAGGGTATGGGAGTTTTGTTCCTTTATTACTTTAATGTGAGTATAAAAGTAATAGGTAATAGGTACATAATATGAGGCCCTAGCGGATTTATTTTCTTTAATCTATAAATGATGAACTTGAGCACCTCCACCGCTGTAGCACTCTGAATGGTCTGCGGAAGACATCGATAAAACGCTCGTTACTGCTCATAGAGACCACATGTTGTGAGTCACTGGGGACAGGATATTTACAAGTATCTATAATACTTACCTTTTAGACCATATACTATATAGACACAGCTTTACTAACAAAACCATCGCAAAAAACCGGCGTGAAAAACACGTTTTGTGTGAGAAACATAGTGTCAATATTGTTCTTAAACTGTCAATGTGTGCATGTTCATGTGATTTATGTACGAATATATGTGAACTTATACAAAAAAAGTAGCCATTTTTTACACCGCGTATTAATGACACTTGCTGCGTCTAAAGATTTTGTACATAGTCTAAGACTTACTTAATAGTAATAACAACTTTTATCATTGGCGGAATTAATGCTAAAAGCACAGAGACATTCATCAAGAGTTGAATTGAACTAATTTTATGTCATCATGTATTTTTTTTAAATCAATACATCAAGCTTTATTTAAGTCAAATTGTATCTTTGGTGTTCTTGGTATCTCACAATTTGTTATTTTTTCAGAAATCCAACACCAAAACTTGATGATTTGATTCAGATAAAATGGGAGCCGTTTGTGGAGGATCAGGTGGCGTGTTTTGTTATAGACAAACCGATCAAAATGAAGCACGAAGTATACCCGCAGAGGATGAAAGTGTTTGAAGAGCTTTATGAGAAGAAATTTAGTGCTAAATCAGATTAGAGAAATAAATTATAATAAGAATAATGAAGTGTAATATACTTAATAATAGATTATTTTTGGATATAATAGTTTTGCACTAGCTATAAAGCGAAAATATAAACGCACTGGAATTTACAAACGAGTACAGTAAATTATATGAAATGGACTTTTATATAGGGATAGAATAAATATCTTAGCTAACGAAAGTGTTGAAGAAAACCATGGCAATGCAAATAGGGATATAAATACGGGATCTGGTATCAGTCTGTTAATGCCAGGAAGGCAAAGTCCAATGTTCTTCTATTAATAAATAGTATAAATGAAATTCAGTTTATTGTTTCAACGCACAGTGGACTTTCATTATTGTTTTAGAAAGCATTTTAATTGCATTTTAATTATTATTTTTTTATATATAGGACACTTCAATTAGACATCGCCTTGCTGAAGGCAAAGTCTCAGAAAAGAGGGTCACCATTACTTACACATACCGTGTGACAATGGTGACACTCAGCATGACGGCCTCATCATATGCTTTTTCACGCCCCGCTTAAAGGACCCGGGATTGTAGGAAGAAGGAAACACGTGAGCTGGGAGGTATCCGTGGGGATTTTGCACACGTAAAAAACAAAAGGATATAAAACTTAGAAAAAATACGCATGATATTCATAAATAGTATTTATGAATATGATAATCTGAATACACGGAAAAGCAGTAATTACTGACCAACAGTCAGTGTTAAAGACGTAATCATATATTTAAACCGTGAAAAAGTTATAATAATAATGATAACATAATAAATTTAAAATTTTATGAACACAGTTATTTCCATATTCCAATTAGGTACCCATATTTTATTCTTTGTATTTCTTATATATTGCTTGAAAGATTGCCATCTTTTCCGGCTCATAATCAGCTTTGACTGTAAATTCTTTGTCAATATTGAGATATTCTTTGGATTCGTTTGTATACGCTGGCCACTGAAATTCCAAGCTATTATCTGGTGTTGGGTTGCTGAAAAAAAGGCTTAGTTATCAATGCGGTTATTCAAATATTTTGTTCTACTTTTTTTGAAAAGACAGTTACCTTGATTTTAAAATGATTTACAAACAGAATACAGGTAGGAAAAACGTAATTGTTAAATTAGCAGGGGATGTACCAAGGTGTTATTAATAGCAAAATATAAAAACCATATTCAGATTTTTCAGGTTCAGGATTTATTCTTTTACTATCATAACCATTACAGCTATAAAAATATATACTTGTAGACTAATTATACCCACCTTGTTTTTGCAAAGTTAGTCCACATTTTTGTAATTCTACTTCTCACTAATATGTCAACTTCATTCGGCACACGAGAGGCTATAGCACTATGACGTAAAATGTAACCCAAATCATCACCATGAGCTGCACCTTCATCCGTCAGCCCAAATAGCACCTTTACCATATTTAAGTTACCTCCATAACAAAATTGGTACAGATACATTGGGACCTTGTTACATTGCAGCTGTCCAGCAATGTTAATTCCAGCAGCAAAGGTTAAGTCACCAAAAAAGTTAACAGTCATATCCCGTGATTCATCATCTGATTTAGCATCTTTTGTGTAAGCAACTGACAATTTTTGATTGTATTGTTTTATATCAGAATCTTCAAAGGTATACGCCCAGAAATCAACATAATTTTTATTTGCAATCAGGCCTTCAACAGCATTAGGTTTGAACAGATTGATTAGAACACCTTCTTTATTGCAATAGCCTCGAATCACTGGCACTCGGTTATAATTTCCTTCCTTTAATATGGTGTATGGATGATCTATTAAAAAAGCATCAGCATTTCCATTATTTTCTTCTATAACTGGTACAAATCCAAAAAATAGTCTATTAGGGACGACTTTGCCAGCGACTTGGAAAGCTAATCGGACTAATTCTGTTGCCGAAGCTTCAAGTAAGACTTTATAGATAGCATTTGTATCATGATCAGGTCCTGCGTATCCCAGTTCCTGGGCGAGTTTTACGGCCATTGTTTTAGGTGTATTACCATAGTTTATAGCCCAATTGTTTAGTGCAGATCCAGATTGTAATATACATTTGTGGAAAAAGCCTTTGGCTAACGGTGACAACATAAGGAATTCACACGCAGCTGATCCTGCACTTATTCCAAAAATAGTTACATTATTTTTATCTCCTCCAAACGTGTTTATATTATTTTGAACCCATTGAAGGGCCCTAACTTGGTCTTTAAGCCCCATGTTGCCAGCTGCTTCTGGAATGTCTAAGCACAGAAAGCCTAATGGTCCTAGTCTATAATTGATTGTTACAATCACAACATCATTTTCAATTAAGTAATCTATACCACTTTCATCTTTCAATACTCCATTGCCGCAAACAAATCCCCCACCATGAATATAAACCATTACAGGTTTTAATTCAGGTTCTGAATCGGATAGTTGTGGCGTGTAAACATTGAGGTAAAGGCAGTCTTCGCTTCCCGCTGCTGTACCAGTAAACAGATCCACTTGACAGCATATGGCGGCCGAGGTGGTTGTGGTTGCGTCTCTTATACCCTCCCATGGGTCTGCTGGTAGGGGACTCTGAAAGTAATGAAAAAACTTAGTTACACAGTGTGTAATGAGTTACTCTAAACTCGGTACTTTGTCTTCAAAAAAGGAAGTCTCATCTCCACCTGAGGGCCAATTCCGGTTATAATAAAGTATAATTAATAATAATTACAGGTAAAGTTCGATGAGTTAACCAATATGACGTACAATTTAAATAGTAAGTAAAGTATCTACTTTAATTAATGTGCTTAAAATAAATTTGTGATCACCAAAGAGATAGCATTGAGTAACAAAGAGATAGATATGAAACCAACTTAGTTTGATTGATACATGTTTGCCGAGCATCTACCGGGGACTGATCAATATTCGTTGTGTCCACATGTCACCTTAACTGATTATCAGCTAATAATAATAACACTTGCATAACACCAGCCCACAGAATACACTCAAACAATGCATCGTGTGTAGGTGAAATAATATGTGCAGGTACTTACATAATTTTTTTTTAACTCTTACATATAAAATAGAGTTTGTGGGTCCGTATACGTGGTACGTGGAAATCGATTTTTGAGATCAAAACGAGACAAAGTGCACACGTCCATAGGCCACTGTAACCACTTTCCATCAGGTGCTTGGTGTCCTGCTTTGTCCTCTACACTGTCGGCACAGAAACTCTGTGCTTACAGGGACGGCAGCGCGAGTGTCGCTTCTCTGGTGTTACACACGTCCATAGGCCACGGTAACCACTTTCCATCAGGTGGACCGTGCACTTGTCTGCCACCTAAGTGGAATAAAAAAAAGGTGGGCCGTGTGCTTGTCTGCCAACCAAGTGGTATAAAAAAATTAAGATAAAAGTAACTTTATTGTATCCTATTTTTGAATATCCAGCTCTACTCATCCAATCGCTATTAAACAGATCAATTGTTTTTCAATGGTATTTCCTAGATCTATCTAATAAAAAATCTGTTCAGTAGTTTTTGCGTCCATCGTGAGTAGACAATTCCAAAAAAAAAACAAAGTGTGAATGGACTTGTTAGTTTAACATACCCCAACTGTTTTTTAGTTTTGACATGTACCTATGTGATAAATATCGTCGGTGCCACAATAGTTACACTTATATATGTTGTCATATTTTATAATTAATGATCTGAGGTAACTAATTATAATTGTGTCATTGTTTATTAAAGTAGAACGTACATCAATAAAGGAAACATTTTTTACCTTGAAACGTAGTTCGTTCACTGGAGGTTTAGCGTAAGGTATTCCTAAAAACTCATAATATTTAAAACCACTTTCAGTCGTAGCCTCTCCACCTTTTAATGTCCCTTGGGTTATTGTTACAAAAACCATTTTATAAACACTAGCACAACTGAACTGTGTTGAATACAACACTGGTAATTGGGGTGTCGATACTTGAATTATCTTTTATAAGTGCCTATGCTATATGATAAAATTATTATGTCAATAACAAAATCGCACGAGTAGGTATATTAGGTATTACATAATCTAGCTGTTGCCTGAGTTTGTTGCTTCTTATATACAACTAAATCAGGTACCAAAATGGCGCCGCTGCGCGTCTCGGTGATTGCTGTTTTTTTTTTTTTTTTTTTTTTTTATATATATATAGGACACGCCAACTTGACCTCACCTCGCCTGATGGTAAGCTAAAGGCAAAGTCTCAGGAAAGAGGGTCACCATTACAGACACTAAGTGCTACAATGGTGGCACTCAGCTTGGCGGCCTCATCAGATGCTTTTTCACGCCCCGCTTAAAGGCCCCGGGACTGTAGGAAGAAGGAAACACGTGTGCTGGTAATGAATTCCAGGTCTTAGTGGTGCGGCAAAGAAAAGAGTCTCCGAACCGCTTGGTTCTTGCTCGTATATTCTGCACAGTGTGAGGGTGACATCTAAGGCCTGCACGTGTTGTCCTATGTAGGAAAGGAGATGGTGGGATTAGTTGGAAGAGCTCGTCAGAACACTCACCGTGGTAGAGACGGTAAAATACAGCCAAGGAAGCAATATCTCTACGCATCTGCAAAGGCTCGAGGGTGTTCGTGACCTCAGGGTTCCCAATAATTCGGACCGCGCGTCGCTGCAACCTGTCGAGAGCATCTAGTAGGTATTTCGCGGAGCCATCCCAGAGATGCGAGCAGTATTCCACGCAGGAGCGAATTTGTGTCTTATAGAGAAGACACCGCTGCTCCGGCGTGAAAAAACGTCTCACTTTGTTTAGGAGTCCTAGTTTCCGCGAGGCTGTTTTGATGATGCTCTCGATGTAATTTCTGTTATTCAGTTTGCAGCGAATATCCATGCCTAGGATATTGAGATTGTCCTGCAGTGGCAGTGGCGTGCTCTGAAGAGTGGGAAGGGGAAGGAAAGAAGATACCTTTGCTGTGAACGCACAAGCCTGCGTCTTCTTGGCATTGAACTCGACCATGTTCTCAGAGCCCCATTGTGAAATGTAATTCAAGATCCGGTCCAGTTCAGTGACAAGAAGCTGTCTTTTTTCCACGATATCAGACTGTTTGGCCGCAGGTTGTCCGTGATAACTCCCGTGTAAGGTGCTATCGTCTGCATAGCAATGTATGCTGCCGGTGGACAGCATGTCATTGATATGCAGAAGAAAGAGAGCGGGAGATAATACAGACCCCTGCGGTACGCCAGCATTTATTTGCAAGAACTCCGAAGCCCGTCCATCACAGAGGACGCGGATACGGCGCTCCCGCAGGAAACTAGCAATCCAGTTGCACAGTCTTGGAGGCAGACCAAAGGCTGGTAGCTTGGAGAGAAGCGATTTGTGCCAGACTCTATCGAAAGCTTTGGCGATATCAAGACTAATTGCCAGTGACTCGCCGTGCTTGTCCATAGCCTCACCCCAAAGATGGGTAACGTATGCCAGAAGATCACCCGTTGACCGTTTCGGCCTGAAGCCATATTGCCGGTCATTAATTAAGGAGTGATCCTCTAGGTGACGCATGAGCTGTTTGTTAATGGTGTGCTCGAAGACCTTGCACAGCACTGAGGTGACGGCTATGGGTCGATAGTTGGCTGGCTCTGAGCGATCCCCCTTCTTGGGGATCGGCTGTACATTCGCCTCTTTCCAAGCCGAAGGCACTGTACCTGAGCTGTAGGACAGTCGGTACAGCCGCGTAAGCATCGGAGACAACTCCGCTGCACATTTTTGTAAGACCACCGCTGGAATACCATCCGGGCCACTGGCTTTCCGGACATCGAGTGATTGAAGCACCGCACGGACATCGCATTGCCTGATACGTATTTCAGGCATTACGTGGTCACCATTGGGTAGTGTCGGCGGCTGTATACCGCAATCATCGACTCGGGAATTGGCCGCAAAGAGATTTACTAGCATATTGGCTTTCTCTTGCGGTAAATGGGCCAGGGATCCATCAGGGTAGCGCAGCGGTGGCAGCGAAGGCTGACAGAAGTTGGCCTGCACGGCTTTGGCCAGTCGCCAGTATCCACGGCTGCCCGTGGGATGTGCCACTAGCTCTTGACCAAGCCGTGCAATGCGCAGGGCATCCGCTCTGACGTAAGCCCTCTTGCAGACCTTTGTGGCTTTGTTGTACGCCGCCTTGAAGTGGCCTACATTGGGATCGTGCGTGGCACGCGCCCTTACCCAAGCGCGATACGCGGACTGCTTTTGATCAACAGCCCTCGCACACTCGCGCCCGAACCAAGGGCGCACTCCTCGGGCACCGGTGACATCAGTGTACGGGATATAGTATTCCATACCCAGACCGATCTCACCGGCAACAGCAGTAGCACAATCTGAGGGTTTCTTACCTTCAAAGCAGCGTTCAACCCACGGGATGGACGCAAAATAGTTGCGCAGCCCATCCCAATCTGCTGACGAGTAGTACCAGAGACGCCGCTTCCCCTGCACGGGTCGTGAAGGCGCTATAATTGGCACCTTGGAGCAGACCAGACAGTGGTCGGAATTGCCTAAAGCGGCTTGTACCGAAACACTGTACAGGTCTGGATGACTCGTCAGCAGAAGGTCTAGCAGAGAGGGTGCTAGGCCCGACCTTCTTGGTATTCTAGTGACCTCGTGTACCAATTGGGTCAGGCCATGCGCCAGAGCAAATGCATGGGCGGCTCTTCCCGCATGGTCTGTTTTGGCGGAGCCCAACCAGGTTTCGTGGTGGGCGTTAAAGTCCCCCAAAAATACCACTTCGGCGTTCGGAAACCGTTCCTGCGCATCATCTGCCGCCTGAATCAGGTATTCAAAGAGTCGAGTTGTCTCAGCATCTCCTGTATGGGAACGGTAGAGGCACACATAGATCTGACTCGTAGAGCCATGGTCTACGTGTACCCATAGGGTTGAAAAGGATGGGTCCTCAAGGCAGCGCAAACGGCGACAACAAACATCCGCCCTAACAAACACGCACACCCCGGCTTTTGCACGGAAATTTTCCTCGATAACATAGCCGGGGTAAAGCAAGTAGGCCGTGTCATCAGGGCGGCCTATTTGTGTCTCCGTGAGAAAGAGCATATCTGGTTTCGCCGTCTCAAGGTGTTGGTGGACGGCGTTGAGGTTCGCATGGAGTCCACAGATGTTAGTGGACTCCACCTCAAATAGCGAGCTTGTGGGAGTTCGAAGAGCCGCTGTGTTGCCCAATACTCTTAAATGCGCTGCCATGATGAAAAGGAGAAAAGGGCGTGAAAAAAAAGAGGTGATTGTCGTCGCAGCACCGCGTGACAAAGTGCGGGATATTGGTTTTGTCTATGATTATGAGGCATGGCGTGAGCCGACACGCCGTACGGAAGGGCCCCCGTACCCCCCCGAATATGGTCGCCGGGCCCCCACTTCCGGTCACCAACCGGCACGACGAGCCATACCGGGATTATGCGCGGTCTGGTGAGGCAGCCTTCCAGGGTGGTTAGTCCCAGTTGGGCCTCTGTACTATACCGCGGGCGGCCAGCGGTACCACCGTTTCTACGGGTCTCCCTGACCGGCGCGTCGCCCCGCACCATCCTCACTAGACTACGCCAAGACCCACTGGTCCCACTAGTGCTGCGACCACCATCACCTCTACCCGGCTATGCATTTGCTGATCCCTGAACGCAATTCAACCGAAATTGAATTACTATGAAGGGTTTTTCGCAATATTGCACGGTGGTACCAACCCGGTCGAAATTTGTGACAAATTTGTGCCGTCAAATCTCTACCACCAGCAAAAAGTTCATAAAAAGTAGTCTTAGGTAAAGAGGGGCGCCTCAAAACGTACTCGTTCACTATACATTATTCCGTATTTCTGTTTTATAGATAAATATATCTTCTTCAGCTTAGCGTTAATCCTAGTCGCATCCGAAGATTTCACTTTGGAGACTGGGGTCCGTTTTACCAGTCTAACTGCGGATTTGGCTGAACTTCGGTAATGTAATTATATAGTATACATCAATATAAATATTATGAACCGTGTATATATTTTGCTAGCTACATTAGACCCTTTATCACTGTTTGGTCTATAGTTGCGCTATGGAGCCCCAAGGTCTTGTCTTTTTCGAGAACGACTACCGTCTGACGCCCCAACCCTAAGAGGAAAACATAAAAACATACACTAGATCCATTGATATACAATATTTGTTTTTATATCAATGACTTGGTCAGATGTACCGGCTTGCAGGTGAAGATCTTGGTGGGGCCTCATACGCATTATACCTTTTTCATGTAGAAATATTTGTGTTGTCTTTTGTTTACATTCAGCTAGACATAACCCTAAAGTGATAAAGATAACATACGCCAGCTCACCGGTCAAATTCCGTGCCATTTTATCTCCCTCGTTAATAGCTCTATCTACAGGACATTGCCAAAATTGTTCTTGTCAAAGATAGAGGCAATTAAGATAAAAAAGTATTTTTCCAGTCATTATGTACGAATAATCTACATAGTTGCTACATGATGTTTCAATAATTACTCTGTTAATATATACATACATATAATCACGCCTTTATACTACCAATGTTACAAAATGTGAAAGTATGTGAAGATATTTGGGTTTTTGTTACTTAACCACGCTCAAATAGCTGAACATATCTAGCTAAATTTAGTTCAGGAAATTTATAGTCTGGAATAATACTTACATACACCCTTAGATAAATTAAAAAAGGTTCAAATTCATCTAAGCATACACCAGTTATTTTTATCCTTGAAATGGGATAGCGAAGGAAAAAAATTCAAAAATGTACTTCTTATAGGGTTTTTCCCGATCCTCCGATCGGAACTCCGATTGGTAGGAGGAGCGGGAATATTTTTTCCCATATCTCCGATTGAATTCATTTACTTAATCAAAAGTACAGTCAAGGCCATTATACTGTGGTAGGGTTTTGACCGATTGTCCGTGTAAAAACTTAAATAAAACTTACTTAATTCTTTACTCTTTCTAAATAATGTCCTATGGTAATTTCACCAGTGCTAAGCATCATTTGACAATTAATTATAAATTCATCTCGCATTATGTGCTCTTTTGTTTTCATTTTTATTTCTACCCCTCTAATTATAGGTGTTTGAAACATAGCGTCGTCCATTAATATCAATCTGCAACAAGTTAAGAAGACTTGGTGCCTTCCTATGTTTTTTGAATTTAAAGTTTTGTGCCAGCTTTCTAGATAATTGGTTGTACGGTGTTGCAAACCAAAAACTGACCAGGATTCAATTAATGTTGAATTTTTCAGCCTTTGCGTATTCATGTAGTTTTTAAAACTTTGCAGTTTGGGTAGATCCGGAGCATCGTCTATTATGTATGCCCAACCTTCAGGTATCAAATGACCGGCGCAGAACGCCAGAAAGAGCTATTATGCGTCTTGTTGTTTTTGACTTAGTGAGATGTAGTTTCTTTCCTTTTTTCCAAATACTGTTTCAAAAATGAAAATAGCAGTGTTTTATTTGAACATTTTCATAAACCTTAATAATAGCATTCTTCGATGCTGTTTCAAAATCCAACAAAAACGTTACTGGGTTCATATTTGGCAACTGGCTTTGAAGCATACTGAACAGAACATGGTAGCTACTTTCGGTTCTGTCGGTCATGAGCACATAAATCAATGGCACTATATTAGTACTATTTGTGTGACTTCCGATATCACCGTGGATAGTGAACAATTGTGAAAAACATTTTGGACTTACTTTAAAAGTGCCATCACCCATATAATTTTTTATACTCGGTATTTGTTTTTTAGCTTCTTCTGTACAGAAAGCTATAATTTTGGTCTTGTTATAAGAATAGTCTGCTAAAAGAAATTCGTTATACTTGGAAGGTATTTCCAGTTCAATAGCATCGCCATAAAATAATTTCTTAACGTTATGAGATTTATTTCTTTTTCTATACGCACTGCTTTTCACTGAGCTAAATGATGGGATTTTGTTAATTAAATCAATACCTGAGTTTCTTAAGGGCCGATTTACACATTCTTTATATATTTGCGGAATTGGTTTAACAGGGTTAGAGGAACATGCCTGTTCACGCATTTTATGTAGAGAAATTTCTATTTCATTTTTTCCCACATCTTGTGTACATGTATGAGCTTTAGATCTTAAAATGGTACTTTTTCCTAAAATGCAAAATAATTAAACAGGTCTGTATAGCAGGTATTAAATAGGTACCTAAGAAACATTGATTTAAACAATAAGAGAAAGATATGTCATCCGTATACCGCGCGCGGTCCTACCTCCAGTTATATCTCCAGAATCAGAATTACCTATTTATTTGTTAAACATAGGTGATACATTAAAAATGTAGACAAAACATAGTGTATATAGTGTGTATAGGTAAATACAAATATAACAGACTATATATTAACTATTAACAGATAAAAATATTACTATTAGAACTATCGGGATATTTACCATGTATTGTTTATATACCTTTTATTTTATTATATATATATATATATATATATATATATATATATATATATATATAATAGTATAGGTACCGTCTTAATACGAATAGTTCAATTTTATTAGTAGTTAGTGGATGTGGATGAACAGTGGACTAAGTACGATTTTGTCCACTGTTAGGTACTACGCAGCAAAACCTACATTTTTGAGCCGCTGAAGTGAAAAAATAATTGCCTTAAGAAGGCACCAAGTCTTCTTAACTTGTTGCAAATATTGATAGACGCTTTATTTTAAACACCCATAATGAGAGGGTTAGAAGTAGTTAATATTGACGCGGACAATCGGTCAGAAATACAGTATAATGGCTTTGATTGTACTTTTGATTAAGTAAATTAAATCGGAGATATGGGAAAAAATATTCCCGCTCCTCCTACCAATCGGAGTTCCGATCGGAGGACTTTTTTTTTTTTTTTTTTTATATATAGGACACGTCAATTGGACTTCGCCTTGCCTGATGGTAAGCTGAAGGCAAAGTCCCAGAAAAGAGGGTCACCATTACTTACACATACCGTGTGACAATGGTGACACTCAGCTTGACGGCCTTATCATATGCTTTTTCACGCCCCGCTTAAAGGACCCGGGACTGTAGGAAGAAGGAAACACGTGAGCTGGTAATGAATTCCAGGCCTTAATGGTGCGACAGAGGAAAGAGTCTCCGAACCGCTTGGTTCTTGATCGGATGTTTTGCACCGTGTGCGGATGACATCTAAGACCTGCACGTGTTGTCCTGTGTAGGAAAGGGGAGGGTGGGACTAATTGGAAGAGCTCATCAGAACACTCCCCATGGTACAGACGGTAAAATACAGCCATGGACGCAACATCTCTACGCAGCTGTAAAGGTTCTAGGGTGTTCGTGATCTCGGGATTCCCAATGATGCGGACCGCACGTCGCTGCAACCTGTCGAGAGCATCTAGTAAGTACTTTGCTGAACCATCCCAGAGATGCGAGCAGTACTCCACACAGGAGCGAATTTGTGTCTTGTATAGAAGACACCGCTGCTCCGGCGTGAAAAATCGTCTCACTCTGTTCAGGACTCCGAGTGTTCGTGAGGCTGTTTTGATGATGCTTTCGATGTAGTTTTTGTTATTCAGGTTGCAGCGAACATCCATACCTAGGATATTGAGATTGTCCTGCAGTGGCAGTGGCGTGCTCTGAAGAGTGGGGAGGGGAAGGAAAGAAGATACTTTTGCTGTAAACGCACATGCCTGCGTCTTCTTGGCATTGAACTCAACCAGGTTCTCAGAGCCCCATTGAGAAATGTGATTCAGGATCCCGTCAAGCTCAGTGACAAGAAGCTGCCTTTTCTCTGCGATATCTGACTGCTTGGCCGCAGGATGTCCATGATAACTCCCATGTAAAGTGCTTTTTTTTAAGTGATAATGGTCTTTTTATAGGAAGTAAGATTTAAGATAAATCTATATGGCGGCCATTTTATAAGAAGCAAGAAGTAAGATATATGTATATGGGTTTCTAAAAGTATAACTTTAAACATCTCTACCACGGTCATGTAACCGTAAATTAATTATACCTAATTCTGCTTAAATCGCAGTTCTCTTTTATTCAGGTTCTAAGGTGGCCTTATTGTCAGTTATGGTTCGGTGCGGGGGCGATCCCCGACAGCGCTGTGATAGTGGATGACTGGTCGCCGACCATACCGCCCGGAATGCACTAATACTATTGTGCACGGACGGACCACGACAATTCTCTGCGCGAGTGGGTGGTAGCACTTTATAATGCGTAGACATAGCATACGAGTATTAAGAATTTCTGATAACCATCAGAAATTATTGACGGAGCGAGCGTGCGCAGCGAGCGAGTACTGAATTTACCTTAAAAATCTGTTCTGAATTTCTTCTAATCGATCAACATATATGTTATGAATTGGGTTTCATACCTGGGAGGCATATTCGAGGTGACTACGGCCATACATGCAGTACAAATTTTTGATTGTTTTAATATTTTTGAAATCTACTAATAATGAAGCCTAAGGGTTTAGAAGCTCGTTTGTAGATATTATCAATGTGTGTATCAAATAATACTTTGGAATCGAATGTTACCCCCAAAGAATTCTTGACTGGGTCAACACAGTCAAGAATTTTTTCGGGGGATTTTTTACTACGAAAACCTGATACCTTGTATGAAGTCAGCAATGGATCAAGTTTACGTGTACGTTATAGCACTTGGACACGTTCAGTTCCAGCTTGTAGCTAATACAATACGACTGGAAGCGATTCAGGTCGTTTTGCAAATACTGTGTATCTTCCCTAGAAGCTATTCTATGTAGTATCTTCATGTCATCTGCGTACAAAATTATTTTTAACGTATGGACACAGGCCGTGATGTCATTATTGAAGATATTAAACAAAAGGGGCCCCAACACGGAGCCCTGTGGGACGCCAGAAGGTATGCTCACATATCTCACCACAGCGGCCATAGTCATGGTCGGTATAATATGCACTTTTAAGTCTATTAAGATGGTCATAGAAAACTACAACTGCATCTTCCAAATCTACCACAACCGAATCGTCGGTGGAGAACTAATGATTTATTGTCTAATTACAAGAATTGTTGTCAGGTTTTAACGTGAGGTCTATAAGATTTGTGTGGCTATGTCGTCGGGTCACAGACTGTAGTAGACTGGCCGTCGGCGCCAGCGAGTCGCGGTGTGAAATACTCAGGTGCATCCGAACCTGCCCACGGATTTTATACAGCGTGCAGTTTTTTATGACCCAAAACGATATAATAACTCACTAGGTAAATCATTGGATGCTGTTAAAATATGACGTTTTGATATTTGGACGCCGAGTATTTATATTCATAAATTAAAAATACGTTACCAATTTAACGATTAGCAAAACATTAAAAAAGAAAGTGAACCAGAATATCTTATTTAATTGGCTGTTTTTATTACGTTCATCTAATTTCAAAACTTTTAATTCAAATATTGAGTTGTGCTTTGTTGGTACAAATAGAATTGGAATTGCATTTTTTATTTGACCACAGATATAATATTATTTCCATAGAGGGCGTATGTACAGAATTAGCTATATCTACATTTAGTACAAATATCAACTACTTTTCTTCCCTTTCCTAAATACAGTGTATTTCGACAAGGTTGTACTGTTATCTCTCAACATACCTATTTGTTTAGTAAGCTCAAATGCACAAAAGTAAAACCAAAGAGATTAGTAAATTGAATACTGTAAATTTATTTAAACAACATGCTGTAGGTACAAGGTCTTAGCGTCCCGGTATCCTTTCACGGCCCTGCGCGTGAGTCGAGATTTGATTCCCACAGAGTAGAACAACATTAGCTTGTCTTTTATTTAAGACACTTTGTTTATTATTGCTCTTTTATGTCAATTTCGTTTTGACATCTATCCTATTTCGTAAAGTTTACAGGCCCCATAAAATGTTTAAACAGAACTTTGAATTGTTAAGTTTGAGCAACAAATTGAAAATGATTTTCCCATAATACAGTTGATACTGTATACAAAAATGAACACAAAAAATGAAGATATTCCTTATCTAGATGTAGCGCCTAGCTGATAGTATTTTGCAACGTTTACTTAAATAAATTTCGTTGCTTCGCATATTTATTCAGGAATGCCACTAATAAGTTCATATTTGACACTTTTGACAGTTAGATACGTTACTTAATATTGTAACGATTGAGTTGAAAGGGTCTTGGATCACGGTTACTCTTATATCCTCTTTAATCACGGTATAACACTGCAAGTAGGTAGGTAGGTACTTACTGTTGGACTTGAATGCTGCGCATACGACGTCTTTAGATTGATGTACTTACCTATGAGTGTCTTTATGGTGATAATTGTATTTGCTGATAATAACTTTCCAAGACGATTGCAATAATCGCAACTCCCGTATTATAAAAAATATATAAATAAGCAAGGCTATGCAAATAAGGTTATTTCATACATTTAATACATATTTAATCCAACATATAAACGAAATGTGTCTTTAATCTTTCGTAAACAATCGAAACAGAAACGCAAAAAGTGATCAAGGTTCTATTTATGACATTCTGTGTTACTTTATGTCCTTAAACATCTATATAAATTATCTGCAGCAACTCGAAAGTCGATTAAATTATCGAAACGAAATGCATAAAACCTCAATCACGCTTCTTATAAAGTGTTTTTTATGAAAAGTCTACTCCTCTACATCGATCACTTTCATTCTGGCACACTAGTATTAAATTAATGGGCACCAGGCAATTAAATGTCACATTTTGTTTATAATGTAGGTATGTTTGACAAAGATAAAAGTGTTATATAAGAGATAGGTTGACATTTTTTTTTGAAATGCCAATATTTTGATTGAATACAGACTTTGATTTAATGCCAGATTTAAATCTATAATAAAAAAATGAATCGCTGAATGTGTAGCTAAGCGCAAATTTCGAGGGCAGCTGAACCGATTTCTATATAATTTTTTAAGAATATTCCTAAAGGTTACTATAAAGTGGATGAGTACCTTAATGATGTTAATGCGTGGTCAACATAAGTCTCTTGCTTGCTCGCACAAAATAAATTGTAAACCAAAACAAATTTAAAAAAGAAAAATAATCTAGTTCTAATGTAGTTCGCTGAGTTTCTTGCTGGTATCTTCTCAGTAGAACTAATCTACCGAACCAGCGAAAGAATCATTTTCCAATGGTTTATTTTTACATTATTTAATATTTTTATATTATTTCTTGACATACATAATTGTAAAATTTTGACGTTCATATGTGCTCTTTATATGCCTAAACTGAATAAATGAAATTGATTCTTTGATTGATTCTTTGATCCTTGAAGTACGAGGATGGCTCTTATGGAGAGAAAAATTTTAAAAAGTGCCAAAAACATCACTTTTATATACTCCCATACAAAAGATTCGTAATAATACTTAAAAGTCAATTTGAACTTTAATACCATACCATGAAGTTTAAGTGTTAGTGGAGAGGTTCCGGGAAAGAAAAACAATTTTGTCAGTCTGTCTGTACATTACGCTTTAATACCCAAACTGCGGAACCGATTTTCATGAAATTTAGTATAGGGGTAGATTAGACCTTGAGAAAGGACATAGGGTATGTTTCGTCGCGATAACCATCATCCACGCGTGCGTAACCGTGAGTAACAGCTAGTAAAGCATAAAACTTAGTCCTTTCATTTTGAACCGCTACGTTGTTTAGTTATGTGCTATCATGTACAACATACCTATTTTTAACAATTCATTGTAGCTCAGCTGTACTATAAATAATCAAACGATTTGCGTCATTGTATTTTGAATTGATTCTAGCAATTCTGAACACCTTAAAATATTTTTTTGCGTGTTATATTGGCATCTATTTAGCTTGAATATTTTTTTTTGTTAAATTGGTAAATTCTGAACAAATAAATAAAACAAAAAACCATTAACTTATGTTTGTGCTTGTCGCCAAATTAAATTTATTCGATGCGCTAATAACCAATCATGACTAATATTAATTTCAGTGTGTCTCTTAAGGAAACATTGATACAGTTATTATACCAGCAATTAAAAACTTATAACTACTGTGTTATGTTTGTCTTCTGTACACCTGACTTGTCATTTGTGTTCAAATCACGGAACTTGTGCGATAAATGGTGCGGTGCATTTACATTTGCCTCGCCTTATAGGAACTTGTCCTGATTAGTGCAGGACGGACTTGTATTTTGCTCAATAACTTGTTACAATGCTTTATGTCACCTTTTAGCAAAGATTATACCAAAGACGTGGCTCAAGGCAAGAGCTTTCTGATTTTCATTAATTACACTGATTATCATTCTCATTACGTCGTTGTTTTCTTTTTGAGAAATAGTTTCTACCCTTCAAACAGGGGTATGAAAATAAAAATAATAATATAAATATAATCGTACTCTGTGGGGGAGTCCTATAGAGTCACACTTAGGACTACCAGTGATGTCATTGGGAATAAGCCATAGACACAAATGTCTGTACAAAACAAACTCTCCTTCCAAGTTTTTACACTCCATTTAATTCGAATAATGTAGAGAGCTTGCAAACACAAATGTCTCCATAATAAATGAATTGAGCTGTAAACTGCAAGCAACTAAATATGACATTAAGCTCTATTCCGTGTCCAGATCAATTAATATAGCATGTAATACATATAAGTCACGGCGTTGTAAAGTCAGTGCAAGTTGCACGCGCGTCACCTGTAATGCGATCATAGCTCTACATTGTATGCAATTGCACTCTTGCGCACCTGCGTGCCCGTGGGAATCAGACATTTTAGGATTAAGATTTCTACTTAATTGAGCAAGTGTATAAAAGCTTCTTAAATGTTAAAAAACAAAAAAGAGGGTCTTTTGATTAAGGAAAATTTTGTTTATGGAATTTTTGTCTATCTGTTGTTCATTAACGGTATGAACGTAAATTGGAAAAATAAATTCCTAATTTACTTTTTAATTCGCAATGTGCTGATTTCGGGGCACATTGACATGACGAGGCGTGACCAACTAGTATATTCAGAGCTTAGGCTAACTCACCTGCTAGCTGGTACACTTGCTGATTTATGAACGACACTTTGACGCGAGCTTCTTAAGATACTGACTCTCCAGTCAGATGACACACGCTTCGACAAAAACCAAGAGCGGACCCTGGGTTTCTAATACAAACTTCGGATTTCACCGGAATTAACGCTATGATGACAATATACTATTTATGCAATTATTATGACATCGGCATTAAGACCCAAAGTTTGTATAGGAAATAAAAAAGTGTCCTTAGGTCATATGAATATCTACTTATAATTTTATGCAGTGATATTTATTTATTTAAACTTCATGCACAAATATACACAGGCGGACTTAATGCCACTGGCATTTTCTACCAGCCAACCCAATAGGTGGTGCTGATATTTATGTGTAAAACTCCTTGGTTATCGATCGTTGTTTTTTTTTAAATATAGGACACACTAATTGACTTCACCTCGCTTGATGGTAAGCTCAAGGCAAAATTTCAGGAAAAAGACCTTATCAGATGTATTTTTTATGCCCCGCTTAATGTAACCCAGGTACTGTAGGAAGAAGGAAACACGTAAGCTGGTAAGGAATTTCATGTCATAATGGTGCGGCAAAGGAAAGAGTCTCCGAACCAAGAACCAAGTTCTTGATCGGATAATCTGCACCCGCATGGGTGACTTCTAAGCCCTGCACGTGTTTATCTTGTATAGGAATGGAGAGGGTAGGACTAATTGGAAGAGATCATCATAACACTCACCATAGTAGAGACGTTAAAATACAGCCAAGGAAGCAACATCTCTACGCTTCTCCAAAGGCTCGAGGGTATTAATTGTCTTTAATATATTAATCAATTAATCAATTAGGTCATAGCAGTCCACTGCCGGACATAGGCCAGACACGTATTTATAATGGAGAGCATTAATAGTAGTAAAAATAATAGGTACTCATTTAATACCATTAGTGCATTTGAACTTATCTATGAGTATAAATTCCGTTCATTTGTAGATGAGATTACAAACGATAAGTAAGACACATAAGTACAATTACAGGTTATCGATGTGATTGTGTTTTAATAAATGCATAAAGTGAAATGAACATTGATAACCATGCAACGTTACCATTAACTTTGATTATGATTCTACATTCTAGTATAGTTTACTATAGGAGAGGGCCAGATCGTGAGAGATGGCCCTGGGTCGGCCGGGGTGCGAGGGATATGCCTGTCAACCTCACCTTCGGCAACCAAAACGACCCACAGGCGGCGTGCGGTTTAGTCGGTTCGTGTCCGACATAACCTCTCCCACCGGCTCCGGCGCGGCGGCGGGGAGGTAACCGTGGGATTTTGCGCACTTAAAAAAAAAAGTATAGTTTACTATAGGTAGTAGGCACTTCTTTCACAATAAATATCATAATTTTTTTAACTTTGTCTCATTACATATTTTATTACTGTTTAGTTTTCTTCTTTATTCGAGCGCTAGCTAACTGACACTCGATTGCTACATGGGTACTGCCATCCAGCAGTCCAATTGAATCTTTCAAAAGTTTATAAAGATTTTTAACCCCCGACGCAAAAACGACGAGTAAAATATTTATAAACTCCCGTCACAAAAAGTCTTGAAAGTTGAAAATAAGTTATGTTATTTAGCCGTATACCTTTGATATACCTAGTTACATTTTGATTCAAGCGTTGTCATGTCGGGGGGACCTTGGATCGTTCCGATAGTATGAAGAATTACTTTACCAGTTAGGCTCCCCTGAAATATCAACATAAAATATAGGACTAACTAACAACTTTTTTTCAACTTTTGGGGGTTGCTTTTTGTGACGGATTTTTAAAAAAAGCTGTTAGTATATGTGTAGAATATGCCGCATATGCAAAACCAGCATTCGATTTGTAATCGTTTTTATTAACGTGAACCTACTTTTAGTACAGTTATTTAGTTTTTAATTAGGCTAGTAATAAATAAGACACATCAAAATAACAAGAATAAAATCAACATCATATACAAAATATTAAACAATGTTTTTTTTTTATACCACTAAGGTGGCAGACAAGCGCACGGCCCACCTGATGGAAAGTGTTTACCGTGGCCTATGGACGTGTGTAACAGCAGAGAAGCCACACTCGCGCTGCCGACCCTGTAAGCATAGAGTTTCTGTGCCGTCAGTGTAGAGGACAAAGCAGGGCAAGCCTTTAGCCATCCCACTGACAGTACAAATTCTCCTGTGAGCTGGCTACCCTACTCACCGCTGGGAACACAACATGAAGTTATTATACCTAACTGCGGTTTTCTGTAGGGCGGAGGTACTCTGTAGGTATGTTATAAGTATTTACTTGAAATCTTCCCTTGGAGAGTATTTAAGCCCCGTATCATTGAGCGTGGTCACGACCCAGGCGTCCTTGGGCAGCTCTCCTGACTTCAGTAATTTCACAGCAGCTGCGATGTTAGCACCACTTGTGTATCCCACGTACAGACCCTCCTTCTCACCAGCCAACTCCTTATACCTCACTGCTTCTTCGTCGGTCACACTCAAGCTCCCATCCATGCACTCATATTTAAACAAATTTGGAACTGTTCCATATCCAGAACCTTGTAGCAAGTGAAGAGGTTTTGTTATTGGATCACCTTTGATCGCTTCAGCCCCAGCCGGTTCAACAACGTAAGCCTTTATCTCTGGATTTTGTTCTTTCAAATATTTAGAAGTGCCCACAAATGTACCAGATGTGCCCACTGTGGCGACGAAGGCGTCAACGTGATGTCCAGTTTGTGCCCAAATTTCGGGTCCAGTAGATTCATAATGCGCTAGCGGATTATTCAAATTGTTAAATTGATTAACAAAGAAAGCATTTTGTTTTTTAACTAGTTCTAAACCACATTCTTCAACTGCTTGTAAATCGTCTGATGTCACACTGCCTGGTATTCCATTTACTTGGGGCACTCTAATGCATGTTGCTCCAAGAGCTTCCATATGTATTGCTCGCTGTGAACTGTTGCCTACCGACATAGCTATTGTTAGTGGATGTCCCAACACAGCGCAAACTACAGCCAGGCCAGTCCCTTGGTTGCCTGATGTTATTTCAACAACTGGAGCTCCAGGCTTAAGTTCACCAGTTTTACGAGCTTTTTCAATCATGTTTAAAGAAGAACGACATTTGATCGAAGCACCAGGATTCATAAACTCACATTTTGCTAAAATTCTTCCGGGACCGGTGTAGAGTCGGTCCAATGCCACGATGGGTGTGTTGCCAATTAGTTCAAGAGCTGATGATTTAATTTCATTTACCTCAAAGATTGGAGCCATGACAAATTGTTATTTGTTTTACTTACGCACTTAAATTGTATTCAGGTTTGCACTAATCAATGGGTGAACTCCAACTCAAAATGTGATACTGATGCGAGTGAGATTTTGCTTTCTTTTAAATCATTGTGACTGTCACATGTAGTTCATAATGTTAGATGACTATTATTATTTTTACTACCGTTTGTTATAGATGAATGGCTGAAACAAACGGTAGTAAAAATGTCGTTTTTAAAGAGAGGTAGTAATCGTGCGGCCACGGTAGGAAGCGGTTTTCGTAGCTTATGAATGCCTGTAACGCTAAAAGCACATAATAGGCTATTTTTTTATATGCGAATTATCCTTGCGGACTCGGACTCGAACCGACT
The DNA here is from genome assembly GCA_963662185.1 of Eilema griseolum. NCBI lineage: Eukaryota > Metazoa > Arthropoda > Insecta > Lepidoptera > Erebidae > Eilema > Eilema griseolum. Next base: position 9,620,137 of record OY759243.1, read on the forward strand.
ATAATACATGGCGTCTGTGTGTCGTTGTTGGTTGCCGGAAGTGAGGTTGACAGGAATATCCCTCGCAGCCCGGTCAACCCAGGGCCGTCTCTCTCAATCTGGCCCTCTTCAGATGTGGGGACCACGGAGTCCCCAACTCGTCCCCTGAAACGGGGAGGCGCGCAATACTTCGACCGGGGTGACAGGTGGCTCCACCTATCACCCCCAGGCCTGCATATGGTAGGTTGTTGTAATAATTGTGGAAATAGAAGGTTCACAGCACATTTGTGTATTTATTGTCTAGTTATAGTTTACACTAATTCTTTAAAATCCTCTGTTCTTACAGGGTCGGCAGCACGGGTGTGACTCCCCTGGTGTTGAACACGTTCATAGGTCTCGGTAACCTCTTTCCATCAGGTGGGCAGTGTGCTTGTTTGCAAATTATACATGCTATTATTTTTATTACACCAATATGACAGGTGAACTATCAAATCGTGATGACTGCGTGTGGTATAGCTAATGTCGCTTCAATCTGTCACGTACACACAAACCAGTTGGTACCTTGAATATAATCTTTATTATTTATAGATTACATTTATTGTGATAAACTAATAACATACATTTTAAACAATCCAATTGAATGAGATTTAACAAGCGGAGGTCACGGATTAGATAATATATACTACGTAAGACCCAGAATTGAAAATATTCTATGGAAGTTTATATACATAATCATTATTCGTAGCGATATCCCAAAACAAAAATGGCGTCCTAAGTCCGCATTTTATAGTTCGAGGTCCGCTTATTGTTTTTTGATTGATAAGTCGATCTCCAAACCTAGAAGGGAAGGTATGAACAAACCGCTGCTTTGAAAATGAATGAGATACTTTTACATGACTGGAAATGAACGAGATCTTTGCTATAACAGTAATTTTGAAACAATGTTTAATATTTTTTTACCAAATGGTGTCAGTACAAGTTTTAGTCTGTGGCAGTGTTAGTCCATGAGATAGTATTACGTCAGCTGGCTGTCAGTATTGTATGGCGACAAAGAAGCTCGAAGTTCGTCTGATGGTTAACGATCTACTGAGCGACCGACAGTACGGCTTTCGCCACCGTCGCTCAACCGGTGACCTTCTTGTGTATCTCACAAACCGGTGGTCGCAAGCCATCGAGAGTCGGGGTGAGGCACTAGCGGTCAGCCTCGATATAGCAAAGGCCTTCGATCGGGTCTGGCACAAAGGTCTTCTTGCGAAGTTGCCGTACTATGGACTCCCCGAGGGACTTTGCGAATGGATCGCCAGCTTTTTGTCCAACAGAAGCATCCAAGCTGTCGTCGACGGCAGCTGCTCGGACCGCATGAACATAAACGCTGGTGTCCCACAAGGCTCCGTGTTGTCTCCGACGCTGTTTCTGCTGCATATCAATGACATGCTGTCTGATGGCTCCATTCATTGTTATGCGGACGACAGTACCGGGGACACGTGTTACACGGGCCGTGCAAATATCCCTCAGTCCGAGGTGGAGAAGAGTCGCGAACAACTTGTGTCTAAAATCGAGACTACTCTCTCTGGAGTATCCGATTGGGGACGACTAAACCTAGTCCAATTCAACCCCACTAAGACACAAGTATGTGTATTCACCGCTAAGAAAACCCCATTCATTGTAGCGCCGCAATTCCTGGGCACACCGCTTACCATCTCCTCGAGTATCGGGATCCTTGATGTCGATATCTCCAGCGACGTCCAATACCGAAGTCATTTGCAGGACAAGGTTAAGTTGGCATCAAAAAAACTCGGAGTGCTCAACAGGGCGAAGCAGTACTTCACTGCGGGGCAGCAACTCCTTCTTTATAAGGCACAGGTCCGGCCTCACATGGAGTACTGCTGTCACCTTTTTGCTGGAGCACCTGCATACCAGCTTGACCCCTTCGACTCGTTGCAAAGACGGGCATTGAGGCTGGTTGACAACCCCATACTCACAGGTAGAGTGGAACCTCTTAGCCTTAGGAGGGATTTTGCCTCACTGTGTGTGTTCTATCGCCTATACAATGGTTTGTGCTCAGATGAATTGTTTGACATGATGCCCGTAGCTTCATTCTATCATCGCACCTCTCGCCATAGGCAGGGAATTCATCCCCACACATTGCGACCTGAGACGGTACGCACTGTGCGGTATGAAAGAAACTTCATCCCACGTACACTCAAGCTGTGGAATGACCTCCCTGCTGCGGTTTTCCCAAGCGCCTACAATATGGGGTTCTTCAAGAGGGGCATCAGAAGGTTTCTTCATGGTCGGCAGCACGAGTGTGACACCCCTGGTGTTGCATACGTCCATAGGCCACGGTAACCGCTTCCCATCAGGTGGGCCGTGTGCTTGTCTGCCAACTTAGTGGTATAAAAAAAAAAAAAAAGTGTTATTTGTAATTATGCTCACAAGGGGCTCTGGTGACCATTTTCCGGATATTAATATTATCTTGGTGGCATATTGGTGTACGAGTGTGACTGATGTTCATATGGTCACTAGTTACAGTTCTAGCTCGACGAAATGTTAAGAATTACAGCACGGATTCTGGCAATGGCACACAGTTGATGGTAAAAAGTTAACTCCCTTTTACATGGGATAGAAACTGCAGTATCGCGGTCATGAGTTTAAACTAGTCAAGTAATTGGATGCCTAGGCTGTTCTTTAAACACCCAACGTCTAATCAAATGGCAAAGAGTTAGACATGACTAGATTAACCAAATCACTGTGACATTGTCTGATTACTAAAGTAAAAATAAGTCCAACGGTAGTTAAGAGGTACAAATGATATAGAAAAGAAATGAAAAAATAAAGAAATTTATAACACATAATTTAATATGTTTTAAATGACGAAAACTTACATTTTAACAATTTTGTTGTTGTTTATTAACCCTGGCTTAACGCTGGTAATGGGCACGCCACCTCGCATTCCGAGGCATTTGCGTAATTAGGTTTGCGTAATTGCATATGCGATAAAATAAATAACATAAACTATATAATAAATTAAATTATTAAATGAAATTACAACTTATTAAACTGTGCATTATTTAAACATTGAAATTGATTTTATCTACGGCATTAAAATATAAACAAAACGTTGTTGATGTACGCCGAAACTACATCAAATTTACAAATATTGTTACACACATTAATTTCATACATCACTTCCGATAAGCATGTCAATAGCACAACTCGGAAATGTTGTTACTATACACTATCAATTTATCACTTTAACAAATATAAATGTAACTCAGAATATTAATTATCTACAATCTCCATAATAATATTTCTTGTTTGGATGCATTTTATCCAGCTAGCAAACTTGTTTAAACACAATCTTTGTGCTTACTTATATGGTTACACGTATTTAGTGGTTATCCTAATTAAATAACAGTTCTTTTATAAATATTAAAACCGATACAATATATTACACGATACTCTTGGTAACTGTAATATTTATTTCAAAAATATCTAGACATATCAATTCAGATTCAGATATATAATTGATAAATAAATACTAACCATCACATTATCATGAATACATAATTATTTAGTTATTACATTTTTACTCTACTTTTATGACATTAATTCTTGAGGCACAGGAGTATACTTGAGTCCGCTATCGTTGAGCACGGTTACGACCCAAGCATCCTCGGGAAGTACCCCTGATTCCAGCAGTTTAACAGCCGCTGCAACATTTGCACCACTCGTGTAACCCACATACAATCCCTCTTTCTCACCGATCAAATTCATGTACTTTACCGCTTCCTCGTCGGTCACACTGAAAGTGCCATCTAAATTCTCAAACTTAAATAAATTTGGAACACATCCGTATCCGGAACCCTGAAGCAAGTGGAGAGGCTTCGTGATTGGATGGCCCTTGATCGGTTCAGATCCAGCGGGCTCCACGACGTACGTTTTAATCTCTGGATTTTGTTCTTTTAAATATTTTGCTGTACCTACAAAAGTACCAGCTGTTCCCATTGTGGCTACAAATGCGTCAATACGTTGTCCAGTTTGCCTCCAAATCTCAGGTCCAGTTGTTTCATAATGTGCATCAGCATTAGCAGGATTGTTAAATTGATTAACATAGTATGCATTCTGTTTCGCCACTAGATCCAAACCAACTTTTTCCACTGCTTGTACATCTGCTAGTGTTACATTTCCGTATGTTCCTTCCACTTGTGGTACACGAATACACTTAGCACCAAGAGCTTCCATGTGTATAGCCCGCTGTACACTGTTCCCCTTCGACATAGTAAGAGTTAGGGGATGTCCAAGCACGGCGCACACTACAGCAAGACCACACCCTTGGTTACCCGATGTTACCTCCACAACTGGTGCACCAGGCTTCAATTCACCAGATTTGCGAGCTTTTTCTATCATACTAAGAGATGAACGACATTTAATTGAAGCACCAGGATTCATGAACTCACATTTTGCTAGAATTCGTCCGGGACCGGTGTAGAGTCGATCCAATGCCACGATAGGTGTGTTGCCAATCAGTTCTAACGCCGATGATTTAATTTCGTTTGTTTCTTTACTCGGTGACATGTCGAATCGTGCCAAATGTTGTGTTTACGTCTATGCAACTATATAACTGGTAGTGCCGTACTGAGGTAAACGAGGCCGCGCGGTGTATTAATATTGGAGCAGATCTAGGCTCGTGTGCAGCGTGTGCGGCCGGCCGCGGTTGACTTATGCCGATCAAGACGCAAACTATTATAAATATTGGTTAATAGCTTCACTACGCAGTCAGTCACTCATTATCAATATGAACTCAGTATCAAGACGCAATCTATTAGTAATAGTTTGCGTCACCTCACTAACAAACTAGAATGTTTAGATACTGTGTTCAAATATTTTGGCACATGAAAAATTAAGGTTGAAAATATTCAGTAAAGATTCTCGGTTAACATATGCGATAAACACATCATCTGTGTTCGTCAAGCATCAAGCGTCAAGGTCACGGTTTCAAAGGAGATTAAAATTTACACTGCCACCTACCGGGTTCAATAGTAGGTAAATAAAAGTCACGATATGTTTCTTACTATGAAAGTAAGCATTTTTCATATAATGGACTTTCCATCCAATCGCTCATTAGTTATTTACTATTTTAGTATTTCTAACTAAGAGTACAATAGTAGATAAATTATAAACCGGTAAATTTTTTTCGTGTTGAAATCCCCGCGGATACTTAAGAATAGAGATTAGTTATAAAAAATATCAATAAATTTATACTATTTCTTTAAATATAAAAAAACTGCTTTGATATGCTGAAAATAAGTACAGCGAAAAGGTAGATTTTTAACATACATACATTTATAATCACGCCTTTATCCCTGGACGTTTAGGCAGAGATGAATTAACACCCACATTTCACCAATAATTATTTTCAGTGCCACGAAATAGGGGGTGAGACTATTGCCGTATTCCGGGCACTATTGTTGACTCGAACCATACATCTGAGGCTATATATATATCTATCTGAAGTTAAACAGCCCTATCCCTTAGTCGCCTTGTACGACACCGCATGGGAAGAGATGGGGTGTCCTTAATTCTACTCTGCCGGAAACCACGGATTTTTTAAAGCTCAAGAAATGCGAGTAAGAGTACCGATTATGGCATGGCATAACATAATTTTTAGTCTCAAATAAAGTAAAGAAGTAAAGTAAAGTGGAGGTAGGACACGACTGTATTTCCGTCCGAATTGAGCAGTCCGACTGGGGAAGTACCTCCACCCTACAGAATACCACGGCTATAATAACCTCGTGTTGTGTTCCCGGCGGTGAGTAGGGTAGCCAGAGCTCACTGGAGAGTTTTTATGCTGTCAGTGGGAAGACCAAAGGCTTATCCTAATTTTGTGTTATGCACTGAGGTCACATAAAATATCTGTTCTTATAGCGTTGGCAGTACGGATGTGACTCCATTGGTGTTACACACGTTCATAGGTTACGGTAACCACTTTCCATCAGGTGAGCCGTGTGCTTGTCTGCCACCTAAGTTGTATAAAAAAACATATATATAACTAAAATTGTTAAAAAATTTACGATCTATTCCAATAGAATTTCACATTTTTAATCTAATTGGTAAGCATAAGCGAAAAAAGTCAGCAAAACAGGGCAACGAAGAACGTATTGCAGATCTTCCACACTTATCTATACTATCTATACTAATATTATAAAGCTGCAGAGTTTGTTTCTTTGTTTGTTTGTTTAAACGCGCTAATCTCTGGAATTACTGGTCCGATTTGAATGATTCTTTCAGTGTTGGGTAGTCTATTTATCGAGGCAGGTTTTAAGCTATATATCATCACGCTACTACTTAAGGGAGCGGAGCGTTGATAATAAATGTTAACAAATCCGGCAATTTTTCATACATATTTTGAAGACTAAAACATACGGGCTCAAAGGGATATGAAGCTTCAATATATACCCCGGGCGAAGCTGGGGTGGGTCAGCTAGTAATATTATAAAGCTGCAGAGTTTGTTTGTTTGTTTGTTTGAACGCGCTAATCTCTGGAACTACTGGTTCGATTTGAATGATTCTTTCAGTGTTGGGTAGTCTATTTATCGAGGCAGGTTTTAAGCTATATATCATCACGCTACTACTTAAGGGAGCGGAGCGTTGATAATAAATGTTAACAAATCCGGCAATTTTTCATACATATTTTGAAGACTAAAACATACCGGCTCAAAGGGATATGAAGCTTCAATATATACCCCGGGCGAAGCTGGGGTGGGTCAGCTAGTAATATTATAAAGCTGCAGAGTTTGTTTGTTTGTTTGTTTAAACGCGCTAATCTCTGGAATTACTGGTCCGATTTGAATGATTCTTTCAGTGTTGGGTAGTCCATTTATCGAGGAAGGTTTTAGGCTATATATCATCACGCTACTACTTAAGGGAGCGGAGCATTGATAATAAATGTTAACAAATTCGGCAATTTTTCATACATATTTTGAAGACTAAAACATACGGGCTCAAAGGGATATGAAGCTTCAAAATATACCCCGGGCGAAGCTGGGGTTGGTCAGCTAGTGACTAATATTATTGAAACTACGATAATTGCCGATCTTCTAAATTCATCACAAGAAACGATATATCACGCATGACTTCCTCAATAATCTTTTGTTTCAAGCAAGTAAATATTCAATACACAGTGATATTCATGATTCATGAGAGAAACTAAGCCGTTTTATAACATCACTAGTGCATTACCGAATACTTTCGTTATTAGTAAGTAAGGGGCGAAGTAGCGTGAGCACGATTTCACTAAACCACTAACTTGACTAGTCTATAATAAGTAATTAATCGAAGCAGCCATTTTCCACGTTACAGGAAAACATACATACATACAATCACGCCTTTATACCCGGAGGGTTAGGCAGAGGTGAATTAACACCCGCATTACACCAATTATTAAATTCGGTCCCACGTAATAGATGGTGAGCCTATTGCCGTCTTCCGGGCACTATTGTTGACTCAAGCCATTTGTTTTGTGATTTGCAGTTGTATATATCTGTCTGATGTTATACAGCCCTATCCTTTAGTCGCCTTGTACGACACCGCATCTGGAAGAGATAGGGTGATCCAAATTCTACTCTGCCGGCAACCACGCGGCTTTTGCGCGGTATTTGACTGACTAGTCAAATTATACTCTTTTTTTTATTTTTTTACATGCGCAAATTCCCCACGGATACCTCCCCACCGGAGCCGGTGGAGGAGGTTATGTCGGACTCGAACCGACTAAAACGCACGCCGCCTGTGGGTCGTTTTGGTTGCCGAAGGTGAGGTTGACAGGCATATCCCTCGCACAGGCATATCCCTCGCAGTCAAATTATACTCTATTCTTACTTAACTACAGGTAAACAATCTTGTAACGCCTTTTTATAAAAACACATATTAAACAAATAACTTAGGCTAACTAACTGACTTACTAATGGTTCAATTTCGGTTTTTAGTCTTAAGAATGAGTTTCTAAATAGAAAAATATTAATAAACTGTGTTTTTAAATAAAATGTATTTAAAATACATATGATGATTGTTTACGTTTAGTTAAATACCGAACCGAATGGAGTATAGTTATTTTTCTGAACGCCAAAAAAGAAAATTACAAGGATACTTGGTGGCGCTATTCTCATGCCACCTGAGCTAGTGGACTGTATTATGCGGGGGTGAAGTTAACATGTTTCATATGACACTTTACACAACAAACAAGATAGGTGATCGGGTTGCCGCGGAGGTGGTTTAGGCATTGAATGCAACCCGAGAAATTAGGAGAGGATGCACTAACCTTTACTACGCCACGTGCTGTTTTGTCATTTGCTGGCTGGGCCGTTGCACCGATCTTCTCTTCCTGGCTCAGGAGCTGCTGCCCACATCACTAAATCACTTGAGGGACACACGAGAGGCACAATCCGATCGGTAAAGGTCTATGAAAGCGGTTAAAATCCAACAAACATTATTAATTTCTGAGAATCGCGTGCGCGGCCGCCATTGTTTTCTAGTTCAAAAGCGGAAGTGAATATGCGTCTATTTTGACAATTGAGCGGTGCGGAAACTATTGCTATCTCACTTTAAAAGGTAGCGCGGGAGGGAGATGGGTATAGGGAGCGTGTGTTCAGTGTCATCAATTTGAATTACTACTATTGAGCAAAAAAAATACAAATTCTACTATCGGCGCAACCAATACTTGTATGAAATAAATTGTGGTGACGTCATAATAGGTTGGGTGAATGAATAAAAATAAATAAAATCGATAATGAACCGACGTAAGTTTTACCGCTCATTTACTATTCTTAATTTAATAAGCTCAGTTAAATAACTTATATTAATAATATTACAGAAAAATACCCAATTGATAAAAATAAAGTATACTTTTTTTATACCACTTAGGTGGCAGACAAGCTCAGCTGATAGAAAGTGGTTATCGTGGCCTATGGGCGGTTGCAACACCAGGGGCGTTACACTCGCCTGCATATGAATGTGAATACTGCGATGCTCAGGTGCTGTAAGAAAATAATACCTGACATACCATTGCATCACATTGAGTCGCAAGCCACGGCCCAGCGTGGGTTAAAAAAATTCATAGTGGTGCACTATGAGTAACGAAAGCATCAAAGCCTTCTGTTCTTCTTTCTTTGAACTGATGCGGTAATTGCCTAATTTTATTGTTTCTTTGCTTGTCTTTCTGTACACGCAATGAATGCATTTGAAACTTGTCATCTTTTGTTTAAAGTAAAATTATGGAATACCGTAGGTTAACAAACATAAATATTAATTATAAAGCAGTCATTTTATACTTATCTTTTAACGATAGCCTGTCTTTATATTTTTATCAATATTACATACAATTACATCACTCATGACAATTGGCATAAAGTACACAAAAAATTCAAATAGCTACGACAATCACGCGATTATGTCAAGAGCAATTCAAGTGTCAATTCATACAGTATTTTTTTCTATACTAAATATAAACTTTAACGCCAGTCATTAAGGTCTATTGTACTTTGTAAGTACTCGAGTATTACGACAACGATATTTACCATTGAAAAGTCAGTCTTATCTTGTCCACATAGAGCATAGAACTGATTTGTGTAAATGTGTGGTTTTATAAAGCACAAATGTACAGATGTCTGTCCTGAATAGGTACTATTGTTAACAAATACGGGTACAATTGCGAACAATGAAATACATTATTTTATTTAGCGTGCTACTAGCGTCGCCGGGCCAAATGTCGGCTATTTACTAATTGAGATATCAAATTGAAATTGCCATAAAGTATGTCGACCAAATGTCACAATCACAAAATATAATTTCTGTTGCAAGCGGATCGTTACTGGGGCTCGTTGCTGGACTACTGACTGACATAAGTCTATGTGTAATGTCAAGCGTCCTTCATTAAGAGCGACTAAAATTGATTGAATAGGATTTTTGTGCGTTATTCTCAACGACTGGCCCATTTAAAAGTTGGTTAATTTGAGAAAGTCCGTAATCTAGAAATTTGATGAGAATTATGAAGAAAGTAAAAAACCGTTACCATTACTACAATAAGTGTCATCTTCATTTTTATTTATTTTCTGTAAGTAGGGACGAATTCCTTCCGAAGATATCTGAGGGTTCATTATGTCAATGATTCTCGTTAGTTTCAGTCGTAATTTGGGGACGTATCGATTAAATATGTTTTTGATCACATTATTGAACTCGGATGAGATAAAAAAGAAACATAACTATATAATAAAAAAAAGATTTTATAGCACCAAATGGACAGATGTAGACTGTAATGTGTGGTAGGTACATTATATTACACAGTTATCGAAGTTTATGGACACTTCTAGCTAAGGTGAAAGGATTTTTTATGGATTACAGATGCGTATATACTTTCATATGTATCTATATCTACATAAACTTGAATAACTGTTACTTGACTATTTTTTTAAAGAATTAAATCAACTCAAAATCATTGAAAACCACTTAGTAGGAACACCTTCTGTTTTCTGTTTCTGGCTAGAGTTCTGTCAAAGCAACGGTATTGCAAAAGCTGAACAATATTACTCAGATCATAACCGAAATTATGATTGCCGGCAATTCTTTCCGACAGTAAATTAGGTTCATTTTAGTCATATCAATCAGCAACCAAAACGATCCACAGGCGGCGTGCGTTTTAGTCGGTTCGAGTCCGACATAACCTCTTCCACCGGCTCCGGTGGAGAGGTATCCGTGGGGATTTTGCGCACTTAAAAAAAAAAGTTATATCAATCAGTTATTATAAAAATAATGAAGTTAAGTAATTTGGTACAGTCAGGATCAGATCGATCTTGACGAAAGAAATACTCAAAATGATCTTAATACATTAGTTATTACGCTGCTGAACATATCGCTGTTTTCGAAAATTACGTTTTCCTGAATGAATTTCATTAATTAAAACTTGATAATGCGTACGACACTTGGACTATTATGTTTATTAGGCAACAGCTTGAAATTACTTTTTAGTCAACAAAGAATTTTCAACTTAGCGTTAATCCTAGATGCATCCGAAGCCTTTACCTTGGAGTCTGAGAGTTGGACTTTTTAGGGCTCCAACTACACGTAAATAGTGCCATAGATGTTCGTATGGCAACTGGGACCGACGCCTTGGTATTCCCTCCTTCCTATTGACTAATTGTTCTGATATTTAGTGTGTACTAAATATCAGAACAATTATTCAATAGTTTAGTTTAGACGATAAACATAACATAACATAAACTCACGCCTCCACTCTATATAATAAACGGACAAAAGTGTCTGACACCATTAGGGAAAATACGATCACTCCATCTTCATCGAAAAAATCAGGATCTCGTCACCAAGAATTTTTTTTGAGGATGAAATTGAAAGCAGCTCGCTCCCTTGCAAAAAGTCAAGAAAATATTTCCTTTAGTAATGTTATTAACTTTCTTACTTGTGTATGTTTGTTTTGATAGTTAGGACACACGATACATTACTAAGACTGATGTCAAGTGCCATTACTAGAATTAGTTTATACTGTGATTTTTTAATTGTAAAAGGTTTATCTAATTGATGATAGCTATTTATTTATCTATTTACATTTAATGTATTTTAAATCTATGCTAATATTTACATTAATAAAAAATAATAATAAAAAAAACAAAAGTTAAAATGCGTCGTGGAATTCCTCCGCATCAGAGGTGCTAGCACCCACATTTCGCCAGTTTATGTTTAGGTCCCAATGTATTTGTGGTGGGGTGTTTAGTGGTGGCGAGCCTATTGCCATTGCCACCGGGCTTACTTATAAACCTGCGATAAATACACACTTAACTTCGAAAAGCATCGAAAAGTCATTGGTGTGTGCCATGGTAAAACCTGGGATTGAACCCGAGACCTCGCCTCAGCAGTCCATTGCCCATACCACTAGGCTACCGCGGTTTAGACGATATTTAAATTTAAATCAATAAACATATTGATTTACTCTTAATACCTTGGTTTTAAGATAATTTACATTATGTGCAGTGTTTTTTTCCATTGTAAATGTTTGAAGTACTTGGAATTGCTGAAACAGTATAAATTACAACTTTTTCCTGTATGCGGTAAATTACCTTGTTCATTTTGAACCTGGAAAATCAACTGTTTCCTCTAAACAGTAGATACTAGAGGTAAACCAACGCTTAATTGTTTATTTTTAAACAATATTTATGTAAGGTTGTGTGAGTTTTTGTAGGATTGTTTCAATTTTGTTTGTTCCTTGAACGTTACATACAATTTCTCACAAAATTGAATAGGTACAAGTACCTATACTGCACAGCTGATGTTGAGTACCTCCGTTAGATGAAGAAGAAGTCAAAGGAGCAAAGACTGAGAATTTAAAGTTTATTTGGATAATATACACAATACAACGTAGAATTACCAACTAATTACAATAAATTACAACATCTGCGGGTTACAGTAGCCACTTCCCTCTAGATTGTAAACGGCAATGGGTTTGGAACTTGTAATACGTTTTGACCTAGACTGTAAACATTTAAAAATAAAAAAAATCATTTTATTAATATTTTTTCTTAAATTTCCTTATTAGTTATAATTTTTAGAACCTTTTTTTTATACAAAAGGTTTTAAGTTAAAAAAACTAATAATCTTCAAAATTATATATAAAGAAATATTCTTTAAGCCTTAGTATATAAGTATTTTTATTTACTCCTTACAATTTGCAATTTTATATCATTATTGAATATAAGACTAATAAAAGAGAATTTATTTTCTCGTTAATAAATTTACAATTTATCGCTTATTCACTCAGCCATTTTTTTTTTGCAAAAATGATTTTATTCAACAAATCATAAAGATATTGGTACATTATATTTTATTTTTTGAATTTGAGCCGGTATAGTAGGAACTTCACTTAGATTATTAATTCGAGCAGAATTAGGAAACCTTAGGAAACCCGGAAAAAGGATCTTTAATTGGTGATGATCAAATTTATAACACTATTGTAACTGCTCATGCTTTTATTAATTATAATAAAAGCAAATAATAAAAATAAAAAAAATTATAGTTATACCTATTACACACATCAACAAAGTCTAGGGAACAAGGACATTTCTAGTTTTTATTTAAAAACCCTTTCTTGTAATAGTGAGTGTTTTATATCAATAGAAGGGTATTTTTATACCGTTTTTAATTTTAATTTTAATAAAAACATTTTCGTACCAAATTTTTTTTTTTTTAAGAAAGAATTGAATAGTGCCAATATTGAGTATTACAACCTTCTATGATTAGGCACAAAAATAACGAGGTAGTAAGAAATACAGTAATTAACCGTACTTTAAACGTTTTTAATAATCTGTAGGACCTCCTAAAGCATTAGCAACAGCTCGACAACGGCGTGGCATACTTAGTAAGAGTGGCATATTGCGAAGGTGTAAAAAAAGTTGTTCTTCAGTGTTCAGATTTTCCAAAGAATCACTGAAAGCTCTTCTCCCAAGCAAATCCCAGGCATGCTCTATGGGATTGAGGTCGGCAGACTGAGCAGGCCATTCCAACGTCGTCATATTGTGCTCGCTTAACGCATTGACCACTACCCTCGCGGTGTGTGACCGTGCATTATCTTGCATGAACATAAAATCTTGACCGAACTGCTGTCGATGAGGGATTACCATGATAACCTCCTGAATGTATTGGTTTGCATTCAAATTGCCCCGTATCCAAACGAGGTCGGTCCTTCCACCAAGGCGAATTCCAGCCCATACCATGATTGTTCCACCTTGGTAAGGATGAACTTCTTGCGGATTCTGGAGACGACTCCGACGTCCAGGAACTCGCCATATACGCACTCTTCTCGAATCAGGATGAAAACCGAAGGAAGATTCGTCGGAAAACAGAACCCGTGCCCATTGATGGTCGGTCCACTGTAAATGTGCGTTAGCCCACAATAAGCGACGACCTCGATTTCCACGTCGAAGAGCTGGAACCCTAAGTGGTCTGCGAGCATAAAGATTGGCTTCGTGTAGTCTTCTTCTGACAGTTTGATCGCTAATAACCACTTGATGCTGAGACTGGAGGCCTGCGACCAACTGACGAGCAGTAATCGTGGGTTGCCGCCTTGCGGAATTTTGCAAGAAACGATCTTGTCGCGGGGTAGTAACCCTATTTCGTCCCCTGTGACGTTCGGCAACATCCCCTGTAGACCTGTAGCGTGCCCATAATCTGCAAATTACGCTTGGTTGGGTGTTGACAGCATCCGCTACGTCGCGTTGAGTTCGTCCAGCTTGCAGCATACCAACAGCCCTTAACATCTCTTCGCGACTTAAATGACGACGTGACATGATGACTACAGTCACAAAAATGCACAAACCATACGTAAAAGACGTATTATTGATAATAAACGTTATTTACAATAAAAAAAAATAATTTTTATTTTGCCTCAGAGAAACTGCACAATCAAACACTTAAACGTTTTCCCTCCATATTCGAAAATCATTACTTATTTAAATTTATTTTTAAATTTCGAACAACTCTGTAATCTACTTTATTCTATTTTTATTTATTTGCTGCCAGTTATTTGCAAAACAAGATTTACACGAAAAAAAAAAATTGGGGTCATCTTGTTCCCTAGACTTTGTTGAGGTGTTTATAATTGAAGGATTTGGTAATTGATTAGTACCTCTTATATTAGGAGCCCCAGATATAGCTTTCCCTCGAATAAATAATATAAGTTTTTGACTACTCCCCCCCTCTTTAACTCTTTTAATTTCAAGAAGAATTGTAGAAAATGGAGCAGGAACAGGATTGTTTATCCTGTTCCTGCTCCATTTTCTACAATTCTTATTTTATCCCCCACTTTCATCTAACATTGCCCATAGAGGTAGATCTGTAGACTTAGCTATTTTCGTTACATTTAGCAGGTATTTCTTCTATCTAAACTATCATAGACACTCACATTTGTAATAATGGTAATAGGGATATTTACCTCCGTGTTCATGGTGCTTGCAACAGCGCCGTAATACTCGACAACTTTAATATATTACTTACTTTACTACTTACTTTAATATCGTAGGAAATTGATTATGCTAATCATTAATACTTTTACGACAATTTAAAATGCAAGACATTTTATTACTCAAGCATCTCTTAGTTCGGAAAATGCTCGGGGGAGGATAAGCAGAATAATAAAGTTATACCAATCAAATAGGGTATAAGCTACATAAATATGTTACTTGAATTACCCGAATTCCCAAACTGCTGATCAAATAATTAATAATAATACCGCTACGCTACACACACATTTTCTTTAAAAAACTACATATGATTTCTAGATGTTAGCACAAAAATGTTTTTGTGTAGAAGCTTTAATTAACACGTTGTACTATTCAAGATGTGACAATATAATTAATTAATCAATTAAATAAATAAATGAATTAAAGAAGATAAGTAATTGATCAGATAAAAATATTTAGCTAATGACAACCATAAATAACTTAGCTCGTTACTTCTGATGATTAAAAAAAGTCCATCAGATGCTGCACTAGTAGGGGGTACAACTACCCAAGATACTGATGAGATATTATAACTTTGTCACATTACCTCTCAGCATGCTCAAATCTTTATTTAATTGACAGATTGAATGATACTGAATAAAAATGGTTATTTAAGAGCTTCTTGTGAGTAAAACATATATAAAAGAAAAGCGTTTTGTAGGCATTCCGAGCATATTTTAATAGACATTGCACGACGAATTGCCTGTAAGAGAGTTGTTTTACAATCAAGAGGACTCGGGTTCAAATCCTAGCCATTACACTAACGATGTTTCTGACTCCCGTAACACAGTTTTTTACAAAACTAGCTCGGGAGCCAGGGATTTTTTTCACATGTGTAAATGTATTTTTGTCAATAAACAATTTTTAATTTTAATTTTAATGTAAAAATTTTCATGAATAAATATACTGATGTGAACCCACTCCCAACACAAGCAATTTAGCTTAGCTGGAGGGGTTAAAGGGAATATTAGTAATTTCGGTTCAAATATTCTTTTTTAAAAAAAAAAAAAACGAACAAAGCTTCTTCTAGAATCAATCTGTTAGACTTTCTATAAAAAGTTCAGATCCCGTTTTTAATTCATTTTGTTTTTAGTTATACAAAAGAAACGATTTCGAATATTGGCTCACAACATAACTATAGGTATTTAAACTATCATGGTCACTCACATCAGTTTCAAAATAAACGGGATATTTACCGTGTTCATGGTACTTGCAACAGCGCCAAAATATCAGAAACTCAAAACAATGAAACATAGTAAATATCACGACATAAAACCTGTCCAGTTTATTTTCACGTGCCTCAATATACCCATTACCAATGCTACTACAATATTGATATTGCACCTCATCTAATATAGTTTCTATATTACACTGGTTAGGGTCAAATCCTGATTCTAGCTTTATCTGCGCTCATATGTTATTACACAAGAGTGTGAAAGTTAATACGACTGTAAAAATTGTAGATCGATTAATATATTACTTACTGCGCAAAAGTGGAATTATACTTGCTTAGGGTTTGTTATAATCAATTGTATTTTGAAGTAGGTTCAATCAGTTAGTACTAAATTATTTATAGGTATACATTATATACAATTTAATAAAACTTTACTGAAGGTTACTGCGTTTACTGCCTTTGTTACTTGTGGTTATTTTTTATAGTCTATTAGATAAAGTAAAGAGTGAATTATGGTTCTGATAAAAAGATATCTAGTATTTCTTGTTATTGTTATCTATATTATCTATTGTCTATCAAATATTTAATGGAATACATAGTTCATTATTTATATAGGACACGTCAATTTGACTTCGCCTCACCTGAAGGTAAGCTGAAGGAAAAGTCTGAGAAAAGAGTGAAAGAGAGTCACCATTACGTACATATACCATGTTACAATGGTGACACTCAGTTTGATGACCTCAGTATATGCTTTTTTACGCACCGTTTAAAGGACCAGGGAATGTACGAAAAGGAAACATGTGAGCTGGTAATGAATTCCAGGTCTTCTTGGTTCTTGATCGGATATTCTGCACCGTATGCGGGTGACATCTAACACTCTCACTCTGTTCAGGACTCCGAGTTTTCGCGAGGCTGTTTTGATGATAGTCTCGAAGTAGAATATTTAGAGGATTTTGAGAGGCAGTGGTGTGCTCTGAAGAGTGGGAAGGGATGAAGATGCCTTTGCTGTGAACGCTCATGCCTACGTATTCTTGGTATTCAACTGGACCTGGTTCTCAGAGCCCTATTGGGAAATGTGATTGAGGATCCTTTCTAGCTCAGTGACAAGGAGCTGCCTTTTTTCTGCGATATCTGACTACTTGGCAGCAGGATGTCCGTGATAACTCCCGTGTAAGGTTAATAATGTAATGTAATGTAAGGTAAGATTTCTGGTATGATTTCATTATGTAATAAGTAAAAACCTACTATGACTTGAGGAATAACGTGACTGAGATAAGACTGGTATCAATCAAAGTGTTTGTTTTTCCAATATATGGTGATAAAAACTACATCTCCTTGGAAAATTCACGTGCCTGTGTGTAGCCTTTTAACGATGACCGATATAGCGCAAGATAAATTAAAATCTTTTCTGTGATAGTTTAGTTCTTGTCGCAAATGAAAATTAAACGAGGTACCACCTCTCATAAGACCTATAAATACTAATCAAATAAGTTTAGAGTACTTTTTGCTGGCATTTATCGTGTAACATATTCCGAATATGTCGGCAAAATAGTTGACCTCCCATAAAATTTATACATCTGAATGTAGAATAATTTTCGTCCTAGCTCATAAATTTTTAGATTTTAAGCTCAAATTTTGCAAGTGAGAGCAAGATTATCAGTTTTGAATTATTTATGAGTACTTCAATGTGCACACAGACTATCAAGAAAGCGGATGTTGGAAGGAAGCTAGTATTGGACTTGTTGTTGTTGTGCGTTACACTTCGCCTAATAAGGAACTGTCGGCAATCAGACCAGGTGTTACTTCGCTATGGTTGGAATTTGATATCAATCTTACCTTTATAAGTTTTGAGACAACAGATGAGCTTCCACATTGAATTGGTCTACATGGTGATGTCACATCTATGTAATGTAACTTGTGTATGTGACTTCTGTGAATATGTCCCCTGGAGGGAAACTACATTAAATCCTTAAGTTGACACATTTTACTTAAAAGAGCCATTCCTTTATTTTTTAAAAGAAACAAATTTGCGTGCAATTATTTTTTTAACTTGCTTCCCGCATCCGGAAATCGAGAAGACTAAAATTCGAAAAAAATAAAATCTGTATTTTTATAACACCAATCGATAGTGTCAATTATAAGGATCATTTTTTGTTAACAAACATGATAAATTAAATGAAAGGAAGTTCATAAAATTTTATCTTATAAATTCAATGCCATCAGACACAACACTTTTAGTCAAGGAATCATCAGATACATTTTCAACGATAAAGTTATCTTTGACGCCATTTGTCTATTAAAATGAATACTAAATGACTGAACTTTGTTACCGGTTTAGAATGTAACTTTATGGATAACTGTATGAGATACAATGGCATGACAACGCCTGAATAATAATATTACTAGGTATATCAAAGTAAAAGGGCTAACCAAAACCAACACTATTATTTTTTAACTGTTTGGATTTTTTTTTGTGACGGGGGGGTGTTTTAAATTTTTAACTATCGCTATGGTCCTACGAGGCTAGGAAATTACGGGAACGTAACATCTGTCAGTAATAGGACGAAGAAGAAATCTTGCCTGGAAATGGTAATCCGCATGCGAAAAGTTGATGAAATACACTTACATGCTTGTGTAAAAAAAAAAATATAGATGCAACAAATGTACTGCATTTATAAACACATATAACATATGCAACTTTTTACGTAGCGTTGCTGACTTATTATGACAATTACATGCCGTGTCCCATATTTAACATGCAAATTTTTTATGAACGAACCTTTTCAAGAAGTTCTATTTCTGACCGTCAACTTATAGGAATGTGTTGAACGGCATTTCTGTGTTTAAGTATAATTTATTTTTTCAGTTTGCAATAGAAACAAAGATTTATTTTAAAATATATCTGACGAATATAGTAATTTCTGAGGATGCGGCGTCTTTTGAATACCAGTCTGCATTTAACGACTTCTGCAGCTGTAATTTAAGGTCGTTGATTTTTACAACAACATATATTATTAAATATCAAGTCTGCGAATCTGCCATGTGATCCATCTTAGCAGTTGTTAGAGTCTATTAAAACGTCCGTATTCATTCAATGGGCGGGTCAACATTTTTTTAGCTCATCTAAATGGCATTCGGCGCTTTTGTAAAACGGTGCCAAAATTCTATTATTTTTATATCACATTTAAATAGATTCGTAATTGCCTAAAATTGTTCCCATTTTGGGTAAGATGAATGAACAAAGTGGAATTTAAAAAGGATCTGTAAACAATTATCGAAGATATCTAGCCACCATTGTTTACAAATAAAATTATACTGTACGAAAACACAAATATTGGTTTTCGCATCGTATCTATGCGAAACCAAATATAGTTGGTATAATGGATATTTTCCTTTGTATAAATATTTGTATTCGTGCCCGGAGCGTCTCTTCTAAGTTTAGCGAAGATGGCGTCATTACGTTAAGATATCTGCAAACATATTGACAATGGGGCTTTGCTTTATTCGATTCCTTTAGTAAATAACATCAGACATATTATAGGATATTGTATTATTGGTATTTCAATGTTGTTATGTTTTATTATTAGTATTGAGTATGTAGGTATATTTGTAAAAATAATTATGGTACTAACCTACACTAGTGTATGTTTGTAGTCACTAGTGTGTTTAGTAGCTACGATGAATAAATCTATAAAAAATTTATATTTCTACTGCGTGTGTATCGTATAAGCGAACTACTGATCTGACTAAATCTCTTTCTACATCTATTGCTAATTTGCTACATTAGCAGGTGCTATTAATTTTTTTTGGTAATTTTCACCAAGTTAAAATTTAGAAGTTTTAAAATGATGGCTCATTTTTTTGACCATGTTGAAATTAATGTTTTGAAGTTCGAGTTTAAAAAATTTAATACTAACTTTCGTATTAAATCGATAATTTGAAATTAAATTATTCAAAGAATGTCAAAATTTTATCAAACATTAACAGTCGCGTGTGGCAGGACTCAGGAGCCCAAAGCGTTAATGGATTTTATAGTGTAACTACTTTAAAAATGAGTTTATGGATATTTAACAGCAAATTAAAATCTCCATGAATCACAGAATTTACAATTCGTTTAGACATTGGGCGTCTCGCGGTGGAGGGGACTATGATTTTTATGAGGATTTTGTCTTAAGGTTTAAGCTTTAAAAGGAGTTTATGGGTACTTGGTACTTCAAAGTATCTTTGAATGTCCTCAATATATTAGACATGTCGTGGAGCAGGTGCATGAAGTGAAGAAGGATCTTATTGTAAATAAAAATCTGTAAGTCGTAATAGTTATAATAACAGAAATAAATTCATGTCCATTGGACTCGCACTAATCCTATATGTGGGTAACGTGTTTTATTCATTATTAACAAAGTTCTGAGTACGTATTTTGTAATTAGTTTCACGCGTACCAAATGCAATTATAGTTGAACTGTTCCAAGAATACTTTAGTACGTATAAAACTTTAGCAAAAAAAATTGCAACAACGATAGTAAAAAAAGCATCGATGATTGGATAAGATACAAATAATGGCAACAAACAACCTAATTTACCAAGTACCTTTTGCTGCTTAAATTCTATACAATTTAGAATTCAAATTTCAGTATTAGGATTTACGAACGATATATTAAGCCCAGTTTAATAGTAATCTCTAGCTAGAAGGTGGTAAACGTAAGATAGCGCACATCCAAAGAATTGATTTAATCTTTGTCAATATTGACGCCGAGGCGTTGTGGGAACTGCGCCGTATGCTCAGGTGGCCCTTTTCAAACGCTATACAGGATGATATGGTATCTTGAGAAGGAAAAGTAAAATTATATTTTAATATAGGCATCTACTTCCTTTAAAGTGATGCAGCCTCAAAATTTGTTGAACTTGTTGTTTAACTCCGATCCGAGGTTTATTATTTTTCAATATTCATGTTTGTAATATTTCTGCCACAATTTTCAGTTTACAGTTTGTTAGATACTCTGAAATTATAGTAAAATTACCAAACTAAAAGTACATTTTACATAGTGTGTTGACAATTGTCTACTATAAATATAACTTAATATATTTAAAGGTGTATATTATTTGCCTGTGTGTCTCTATCTTTCAGAAGTAATTCAGAATGAAACATTGAATTTTAAAATTTTCGCTTTTTTCTTGATTTCTTGAATATTCTTGACATTTACCAAAGTGAGATCAGTTATAACATACGAGATATCATCCCAACCGATAGCTATTTAATTCAGACGATTAGGTTCATAACATAAAGGCTAAAGCTGAATATCACTAATCATGTCATTTTAATCAATCAACTGAATGATTGGATAAAGGGTCGGTAACCTCTTCTATAATTTTTAGACTAGATCTGTTTTATGTAGGTAACTTGACTCGCATCGCATATCAAACGATTTGTCTTTGTAGAGCTGTTAACGCCCACCTCTAGAGTAAAAGTACAAGATGTTTCTTTGCTATGTCGTAACTTATACATTCTTTGTGCATGTATAAGTATGTAAAAAGATTGTTATGTTTACTACGTTTTAATGATATGCGTTATTTTGGTGTGTGCGTAGGTATATTTAGTTATCAATAAGTTTTTTACACTCACCTGTTGAATTCGGATATTTACACAGTACTTCAGTTTATTTTGATGTAAGTATATGAGACAGTATATTTATTCTTTGATCGGCCCATGGCACCACTTATAATTTCACCAGGTTATTTTACAAACTCTATTGGGTCTTCGTTACCGTGCTAGGTCTACTTTAGTATACTTATATATATTTATTTCAATAGTATTTCACAGGTAGGAATGTCCCATAGAAGGTAATTTTTAATGATTCATTAGGATCCATTGTCATCAATCCATATAACGAACGTAAGTTTTATTAATTCTTACGAGTAATCGTGAGAGTAGGTACAATGTTCACGGTTACCATATCGAAAGTGATTTTGTACTTGATCCATTTTTAAAATTATTGCAATGCCAACGCCTTTCGAAGTGTCCAAGATCGCGTTTCGTGTTTTGGAGTTCGTTCCTATTAACCATTTTCATCATACAGACTTCATAAATGTAACTGCACATGCGGAAGATACTAAATATTATGTTTATAACAGAATATAGTTGAGTAGTTTCATATTTCGTAAACTTCTGTGGTGGTATCATCAGATTTTTTCAATTTATGTATTAATATTTAAGTACATAAATTATTACCTTTTTTCAAATGTCCAACAAACAAAACATCCTGTAACACACGGAGTCCTTCTTACAATGGTTAAATATAAAGTAAACACGTAATGTACACGAAATATCTGAATTTAAAGTTTATTGGCCACTTACATGAAACACCTGCGGACATTCTTACAATCTAGAAAAAATCTTTTAGTTTTTTATATTGATTTGCTTTATCATATTTGTGGCACTAATAGTACCGATGGTGAAATTCCACTATGAATGTTAAATTGCGCTTTTATTACATGCGTGTGGTAACTGTGGTGAGGTACTCGCTGATCTGAGCTTGAGACGGCTGTTCCAAGGTTGTGTCTTTGGAACAGTAGTCGAAACGAGGAGTCTCTCTCTGCAACCATGGTCGGCAGAGGGAGTGTCTGCTTCATCTACTATGATGAACAATTGCATCAGTTTTATTTATATTATCCTTAGCTTGCGGTGTAGGGGTACTGTGGGCTGAACTACAGCTTTTATGAGATTACAATTTGCTTCACTTAGCTGGGTTTTGATTTTCAAAACCCAGCTAAGTGAAGCTGATTCAGTATTGACGAGTCATCATTTTCATTTACTTAGGTTGATGGTAGGAATTTAATATCGAAATAGAAATCTTACTTTATAATTTCCATTAATTGAAGTTAGTAAAAAATGTTCTAAATGTTTTAGTTAATACAATACTCCATAATGTTTATCATTACGTCCAGGTTGCGTCCAAAACTTAGCGGCCGAGATGGATGAGACTCTGGCATAGGCTTTTCCTGCTCAACTTCGTCTGTCAATACGGAAAGTACGGAAGACTCGTCCAGAACCCTCCTACTCCTACACTTATAATTTATCTGGCCAGCTATACTGTACGACTTGCAATCGTGTTTTCAAGTCGAAGTTCAGTTTTGCAAGCCCGTCATAGGGACCAACAAAATATATAAGAGTCGCCGTCACCGGATTCAGTTTGGACGACATGATGATGATGATAAGTGTATATATCGGCTTGCAGGTGAGGGTAGCTTATATTAAAACGCTGATATCCGCTTGAATACGATAGTAAGTTGTGCAATCTGTTCACTATGAGCATAAATTGTCACGTACATTAGATAGTTGTTAGCTTAACTGATGTTTAGAGAAATTTAACTGACTAGTAGGTTTTTTTTTTATATAGGACACGCCAACTTGACCTCACCTCGCATGATGGTAAGCTAAAGGCAAAGTCTCAGGAAAGAGGGTCACCATTACAGACACTAAATGTTACAATGGTGGCACTCAGCTTGGCGGCCTCATCAGATGCTTTTTCACGCCCCGCTTAAAGGCCCCGGGACTGTAGGAAGAAGGAAAAACGTGTGCTGGTAATGAATTCCAGGTCTTAGTGGTGCGGCAAAGAAAAGAGTCTCCGAACCGCTTGGTTCTTGCTCGTATATTCTGCACAGTGTGAGGGTGACATCTAAGGCCTGCACGTGTTGTACTATGTAGGAAAGGAGATGGTGGAATTAGTTGGAAGGATATCGTGGTATTCAATTAATTACCATATCTAAAATCGTTTTATCCCGATAAAGCGTGTTAAAATCAACTTATACGCACCCAGATTGAGAGAAGAGAGAAGACCCGTCAACCCCAGACCCGAGCTCAAGGGGGACGGAGGTCATTTTGCGACCTCCGACGCCCGAGCCGTGGGCCGTGCGGTTTGCGAGTCTCCTACGCTCCCGCTTCGCCGTCACCTTCACCAGCATTACTAACTCGCAGACCATGCATCCGCGCAGCGAACCATCACTGCGAGAAAGGTGGCGAGCGTGACAACTCGCAGTTCCAGGGCCGCCACCAGTTCCCGTCTTGGAATCTCCCACGCCGGGTACTCAGTGAACGTGTGCAGCCCTGAGTCTTCGCTAGCGTATTTATTTCCTATTTACTTACATGGCTTTAAAAAATAGTGGATAGAGGTAGAGTAAAAATATAGTTATTACTTGTAATGGCGAATATCAGCAGTCCGACTGGGGAAGTACCTCCGCCCTACAGAATACCGCGGTTATAATAACTTCGTGTTGTGTTCCCAGCGGTGAGTAGGGTAGCCAGAGCTCACTGGAGAATTTGTGCCGTCAGTGGGAAGACTAAAGGCTTGTCCTGATTTGTCTTCTACTGACGGCACAGAAACTCTGTACTTACAGGGTTGGCAGCGCGACTGTGACTCCTCTGGTGTTACAGACGTCCATAGGCCACGGTAACTACTTTCCATCAGGTGGGCCGTGTGCTTGTCTGCCAACTAAGTGGTATAAAAAAAATAATATCTATATATATGTTTATCTATATATGTTTACTTATTAATTGAATTTAAATTCGTACTTTTAGTTTCTAAGTATTATGTAACCTTTATCGAATTTTATATACACGATAGACAAAGTTGCTTTGAGCTCGTGACCTCTTCCAGTCCTATTCATTACGTTATCTCCATACGCTTATAGTTATGTTCACACATACATGCATATAAACACGCCTTTATTCCCTGAGGGTCAAGCAGAGGTGACTTAACTCCCAAATTTCATCAATCTTTGTATTCGGTACCACGTAATGAGGGAGTCTAATGTCGTATTCCGGGCTCTATTGTTGACTCGAACTATGCATCTGACTACCTCTATGGCGTAGCGGTAGAACGTTCGACTGCTACGCATGGGGCGGGGGTTCGATTCCCTTTTAGTACAAATATTTGTATGCATGAATATGTATATTTGAATTGGTCTGGTTGTTTCTATATATAATATGTATGTATTTACAAAAAAAAATTTTGTATGTTTATCCGCATCCTAGGTTCCATAACACAAACTAAATAAGCTATGCTTACCATGGGTCTTGATAGCGATGTGTAATGTTGTAGAATATTTACTTATTTAATATTATCTGAGGTTGAATCTGGGCTGTAAATATATGTCTCATGTTAAACAGATTTATCCATTAGTCGCCTTGTACATACCTACGTTATGTTACTTTGTTACTTATTTGGCGAGGATTTTTCGGCCCAAGATAACCTCACCTGCAAGGCTCTCCTATCAGGGTTGGGGTCAAGTGACAGTTGCTTCCGTAAAAGCCAAGATAAGTCGATATGTTAAGGAAAACTGCGAGAGCGGACTGGGCTCTTAAGTGTAAGTTTTGAATGCAATGGTGTTCGGAAAATTACTTTTATTACATGTAGGTATTGTGTGCATAGATTTTATTACTGTTACTATTCCTGGCATACTTAAATTTACTGTATTTGACGAACTTTCAACATCATTTTTTTTTCAAGAACACGCCAACTTGACTTCACTTCGCCTGATGGTAAGCTAAAGGCAAAGTCTCAGTAAAGAGGGTCACCATTACAGACACTAAGTAATGTTACAATGATGGCACTCATCTTTGCGAACTCATCAGATGCTTTTACACGCCTAGCTTAAAGGATCCGGTACTGTAGGAAGAAGGAAACACGTGTGCTGGTAATGAATTCCAGGTCTTGGTGCTGCGCCAAAGAAAAGAGTCTCCGAACCACTTGGTTCTTGCTCGTATATTCTGCACAGTCTTATAAGTTAGAGGCGTCGCTACGTAGCCTTCTATTAGACAGAAATAGAAAGATTTCATGCTTATAGTATAATGTTGCTAATACTTAAGAATGTAACTACTAACTACTAACTGTGAGCTCTGTCTGCTGTCTGCAGAGTCAATCTACCTTCTATAGGACATTGATTGAGAGTCAATCAATGTCCTATAGAAGGTAGGACACGGCGGTATTTCCGCCCAATTGTGCAGTTCGACTGGGGATGTACCTCCGCCCTACAGAATACCCCGGCCATTATAACTTCGTGTTGTGTTCCCAGCGGCGAGTAGGGTAGCCAGAGCTCACTGGAGAATTCATGCTGTCAGTGGGAAGACTAAAGGCTTGTCTTGCTTTGTCTTCTACACTGACGGCACAGAAACTCTATGCTGACAGAGTCGGCAGCGTGAGTGTGGCTTCTCTGGTGTTCCTCACGTCCATAGGCCACGGTAACCACTTTCCATCAGGTGGACCGTGTGCTTGTTTGCCGCCCAAGTGGTATAAAAAAAATCTAAAAACTTTTTTAAATGCACGATACTGTACGTGTAGGAAGGGAGTATCGTAATACGCCGTCATTTTTGTGCGAAGTAGTAAAATGAAATGCTAAAAAACATGATGATTACTGCAATCAAATACCCGCTTGCAATTTATTGAGTATTCTGTAAAAAGTGTTAGTTTTTTATAGCTATGTATCAGAATTTTTGCATTACTAGAACGTTTGCGGCGAAGCTGTGGTGTCATGGCACTGAGTGGAAGGCGCGCGCGCACGCTCGGAGAAAATTGACATTTTCCTGCCAGCAGGTGGCGTACATTGCAGATTTTCTACGTCTAATAGGCACACCTGCTCACTATATACCTGTACAAGTACCTGCGTGCCGATTTAACAAAGTTTTTGCAACATAATAACATCGTCGAGCACTTCCTGTGTCTATTACAAGTAAATAACCGGTATTCACAGAAATAGTAGTAATATTCACATACTATTACATGTACCTACTTATTTTCTAATTACGATACTAAAATAATAAAGCACAGTAGGTACTATTACGTATAACTCAGTTTTAAATATATGTTAATTGCTTTTAAATACGAACCCCATGGGGTATTATCTAAAAATGATTGTACTTCACTCGCAGGTGCGTTGGGACCTGTCAAATATCGCTGTCGTAAGTGCTACTTTGAGTTTAAATAGCTATCAATTAAAATCTCCACGTAATAATAATAAAACTTATTTATTCAAATATGCGTATATATAATCTAACACTACGGAGATTATTACTAATGGCATTCCTCGAATAGTCAACCTCAGCGTGATTGTAGAAAGGTGTGCTGAAACTGAAAGTTTTAATCGTAATGGGTGGTGTGACCCGGGTAATATAACCTTTGTTTCTTTAGAGCAGATGGCGCAGCTTCTGATGAGCGTTCTATAAATGCAGTAGTTGTTCACGTTGAAATCGCTTCTTTGTTTATCTCTTTGATTAGCAGAGTACATAATGATGATAATTGAAGGGAAGGGTACATAAGCTGATTAGATTATTTAATTAACCGTAGGAACGAGAGAATAATCGCAGGCATAATGATAATCAACTCACATATGTAGGTAGGGCAAATGACAGATAAATTTTCCATATGTTGTCGTTCTTCACTTCTAACAGTGCGCCGCCAGATGAAAAAAATATTTCTAATCAGACTACTAGTGCGTCTTTCACGTTCAATTCGTAGGTATATGATAAGATAAGATAAGATAAATCTTTATTGTACACCAATACATTATAGTACAGGGACAATATTATGAAAAATGTACAAATGGTGACTTTATCGCTGCAAGTGATCTCTCACAGGCAACCTTTGGATGGGACATATTTAGGTATATTCGCAACCTTTATATAATAATTTTAAAGTTGTCTATTTCCCAGTTTAAATGAACCGATCGCTTGGTATTCATATTCAATAGAAATATGAGGCATTTCACACATGTTTGTCAGATTGTCAGACAGACGAAGATAACAACCTGGATACATTTATATTTACCCACAAAACTTAATTCCGTCACAGGTCACCACATAAGGTTCTACGTCTATTACTTACTAAGAATGTACTGGTATAACTAAGCTACAATCTATAACTAATACGCCAAGCAAATAATTCTGAAAACTCTGGTCATCTTTTGGTGATCAACAACTGACGGATCAGTGAAGACACTTGGAAACAGTTACTAACACAAACATGAGTGAATGTGGGTAAATAACCTACCTTCACTCATGTTTTCCTCAATTATTCAATAATGATTTGAATTTCGACCAATTAAAACTAGTTTTTCAAATCAAAACTTCCGTATAAAGGCTTTAATTGACTAAATGTTCTAATGAGAAAAATATCGAAATCAATGCTCAGAACATAAAGTGCCCGACACCTTATTTAGAGAAATCGATAATTCAAGACATTTCGAATTCAAAACTGACACATGTGTGTGAGTAAGTATTATTAGGTACACTCGTTATTTAATGAACGGGGTATGGTTGTGATTGGAGAAGTGCAGCAGGTGGCCGCCGAGGCCGAGCGGCACATTTCCTATTAGAATCGTGTTAGAGACTCCATTCCGTAATTACTAGACGGCAGGTGCTATGCGAGTATTTTCTTATCTATTCAACAACCAGATAACGGGGCATATTTTTGTATTATATGATTTACTGCCTGTTCCGCGTTTAATTATTCATGTAAGAGATATGATGGTAATAGTTCTAACTATTGCCATCATCTATTAGTTGGTATATAGTTCGTGGGTGGTATTGCTCGAATTACAGATTTACTTTCAATTAAGGAAACTTTGACTTAATTTTTTATTGAAGTTGTTGGAGAAATTTCATTGAGTTATGAGATTAGAAGGACAGTTATTTTTCTATAAAATGTGGAATGTCCTAAGTCGAACGTATAGGAATCACAACCTTTATTTTGGGCAAATAAAGTATTGATTTGATTGAAATGATATTGAAATTTAGAAGTGTAGTTAATGTTAATTAGTAGATGTTATTTATTTCAGATAATATGTTTAATTGTTATTATGCGTGAAATGGGTACATTCTAATTTTTTAAGTTGGTTTAAGGTGTGAAAATAATAGAAAGAAATGTAAACTACTAACTGTTGCCCGCGGCTCCGCCCGCGTGGTTGTCGGTTATAGCAACCAAACATAGCCTATGTCCTTTCTCAAGGTCTAATCTACCCCTATACCAAATTTCATCAAACATATAGACAGATAAACAGAGCTACATTCGCATTAATAATTATAGTATGGATCTGGATGCTATTTTTAATGCATTTTTTAAAATGGATTACTAAAAAGTTTTTTAAGTATCGTTAGAAATTGTGAGTTCGATTTTCGGCCAATGCAAATTTGTATACATGAGTAAGCTCATTTGGCATGCGAAGTTCGCGCATGACTGACCAACCCGTCACCTACAGATCATCAGATGATTTTGATTAAGATAAAAAAATAAAAAGAGTTAATGGGTGATATGGAAAATGGAATGGGGAAGATGTGAAATCGAGAAGAACCATGAGCAAGGAACTAATCACTTCACCTAATAAAGCGTTAAAGAAAGATATTAATCAATATTTAAAATAGGTAGTTCCCATATAACATGAAAAGGCCTTTCTGAATGAACTGTATTTTTTTTTCAAAGACGAAAAATTTACGAAAGTTATGAATGGAAATTAGAACATTTTTATACAAAAACTTTACTGCAAACTCGTTTTTTATTCCAAGATTTTACGCACTATAAGCGACCTTTTTGTACTTGAAGAGCTGAACAAGCATATTAGTAATTTTTTTATACAACGTAGGTGGCAGATAAGTCATAACACGCCCACCTGATGGAAAGTGGTTACCGTGGCCTATGGACGTGTGCAACACCAGGGGAGTCACACTCGTGCTGGCGACCCTGTAAGAATAGAGAGTTTCTGTGCCATCAGTGTAAAATACAAAGCAGGACAACTATCTTCCCACTGACAGCACAAAAACTTTTCCAATGAGCTCTGCCTACCCTGCTCACTGCCGGGAACACAACGCGAGGTTATTATGGCCGCGATATTCTGTAGGGCGGAGGTCGGACTGCTCAATTGGGACGGGAATATTGTCATGTCCTGGCTTCTGCAAAATGTATGTGATGTAGTTGGCCAACAAGTAAGCAACAAGAGTAAGCCAACATTCTAGTCTGCTTGAAACACAGATCGTGGATTTTACATAATGAAATTGTCTGAAAATTGCAAGTCCTCAGCACCTTACTCAAAGTTCACAGCAGTTCATTCGTCCCGACGATGCGTATCCAATAGCTAATACATAACTAATATGATTAGCTGCCGTGAAGCCTGTAGGCTGTACTAACGCTGTTCTAACACCAGGTGCCAGCTGTCGCGGTACTTTTTAATCTTGTTACTTGCCTTATATGCACTCGTCTAGTATTACGTTATTACACCAAACGTAGACTTAGTGTGAGGTAGAGGCGGAATTGCAAAATATTTATAATTTTTTTATGTATAAAAACATTTGTCAATATCGTAATCCTTCGTAGACTTTGAGTAAGTCATCATCATCATTGTAGAGTTTCTCCTGGTGTCTTTTGAGGGTTTCGTCTTAGATACTGGGCCCCAGTCACTCCTTCTCGTTCTTTTGGTTTAACTTATGCACCGCCAACTACCTTTGACCTTCTAACCCCGAGCGGCAAGTCGTGTCCGTCACTGGTGTAACAGCTTGTGATGACCACGCGGGTTTCGTTGGGGCCACTTAAATATTATTTGAAACACCAAATCTGCTCTACCCATTAATTGAGATAAAAGCCATATTTGGCACAATCTAGGTATTACTTTTGCCCATTCCCTGGGAATTTTCAGGTTTTTTCCTTTAATTTTTCTCGTTATGTTTTATCAACTTAGTCAAATAGATTACCCTGGACTCCGAGGAAAAAGCTTCAGATGCGACCGGGGCTAACGCTAGGATGAAGAAGTCAAATAGTTTCCTTATACAGTACAATTTACATTAATAAGACGTCTGAATGTTCTTAGTACTATAAGCGGTCATAGTCCTGCGGTTTATGTAAGTACGTGATTTGAGCGGTCTAACGCTGCGGGCCCTGTATAGACTATAGAATAATATAGAGAAGTGTAGGAACACGTTCGTCCTGTCACCTGCCCTTGCATTCCTGGCAGTGATTACACTGCGCACCTGTTCTACCATCTAATACAAGTGTTTGCTAAGTCTTTTATAACAGGAAGGATCAGTTACTAAAAATGTTAGAAAATGTATTATAAAGAGCCTTTTGACTATAATTTATAGATGTCCTGTTATATAAAGCTTACATTAAGACAGATGCTGCCGGTTTTTAAATTTTTTTTTAAGTAAGT
Source organism: Eilema griseolum (assembly GCA_963662185.1). NCBI lineage: Eukaryota > Metazoa > Arthropoda > Insecta > Lepidoptera > Erebidae > Eilema > Eilema griseolum. The sequence continues at coordinate 9,651,529 of OY759243.1, forward strand.
TTTGATTTCATCATATTCATGTAGCTAAATAAAAAGTTAATATAAAAAGGAAAATATGTTTTCTTCAAATTTATATCCCCCTTTTTACCACAAAAACACGGGGTAAAAAGGGGGATATAAATTTGAAGAAAACATATTTACTTTATGTACCAAACTTTGATAAATATGAGACAAGAATACATTTAGTCTATATCGTCTTTTTATCGATTTTTAGTATTAATCCTGTTCAAGTGAAGTTTCTGATGTTAAATTTTTATAATGGTAGCTAAGATATAAAAGGCAACCAATAATTTACTTTAACTTATTAAACTGTAGTCAGAGTACAATCAGACAATCAGTAGATTTTTATAAAACTAATCAAGTTTAAAAATGATATTGCTTTTTAGTATTTTTATCTTGAAGTTTATGTATAAAATATATATAATGACGTTCTCTGTTGTACCACAGATAACATAATACTAAAGTAGTTAGGTATAACTACGTTGGTTAAAGGTGCATTTACAGATTTAGTATGTAGGTTGATAAATATTTAGTAGTTAGAAATAAGTTAGCAGTACGTTTAACGCGTATCCTGCAGTCGAGCTGCGCAAGCGCCGCGCACATTAATTGTAATTACCCGTTAATGCATATTGCAATCTGCATAGAGCTGCATTAAATTGTTTTATTCAAACGCATTGACACTGTCATGTTCTGCATATATATTAGTATATATCGTATTAAGATATCAAATCAAAACGGTGTAGGATTATTATAAACATCATGTTTCCTAGGCACCTATTGAAGAACCATAAAATGTAGTATTCTGCGTATATCTATGACCATTACCTACCTTACAACTATGTTGTGTTATAGGTTCAACATAATATAATTATTCCCCTTTTCGTTTAAAAATCCGGGATTTACTCTCCTTTCCTTTTAGTAAATTTGGTTTATCTTGACTTTAACTGTCGTTCAATCCCAAGAATAAACATTGCGTGTGTGATTCAGGCTGTTATTTATTTAAATTAGCAAATTCAATCGTCACTTATGTACTAGAAAATCCGATGAAATAAGTCTAGCGATCAATCGTTAAGAATAAATGTCAAATGATATCTGAAATGGTCGGTGTACATAGTCATATAGTCGGGTCTATGACTACTCTATAAAGATATTCATATCTAAATCTTGGCTAATGCCTGAGCTGCTAGTGATTATAGCTTCATTTTAATACGTATCGTTACTATGTCAGGCATTTTCACGGTATACTGGATTGCGTAGCCGTGCTGGTCAACCTTCTGTTAACGACATGATTGAGATATGTCAACTGAACTAGTTGTGTGCTCTGATTACTTGCCTAATTGGTATGACGTCAAAAATGTGAAAAACTATGAACGTTAAAAAGTATATCTATAGGTTTTCCTGGCTTCTGTAAATGCATATTGATAACCAAGAATTCAGCCTCTGTGGTGTGGCGGTAGTGAACGCGGCCGCTACGCAGGAGGCGCGGGTTCGATCCCCGCTCAGTGCAAATATTTGTATGCATGAATATGGGTATTAGCATTGGTCTGGGTATTTCTATGTATAATATGTATTTCCAAAAAAATACTATTTAAGTATGTTTACCCGTATTCTAGATTCCATAAGACAAGCTAGTTACTAGGAGTAGATATATATTTCACATAGAAAGAATGTGTAGGCATAACACAATTTAGACAGTCAAGCAGACTAACAAAATTATTAAATTAAATTATGCACATGAATTAGGTTACTATATGATGTATAGATAAATATACACATTCACACACACAGAGAGGTCTACGTACAGCTTCTGGACTGCAATAGGCTAATAGATTTCGTTTTTCCCCTAGAAATACACCAATAGCAGGTTTCAGTGCCGTTCTGGATGATGTTTTTCCATTAATAGGGAATATATTTAACTGATTTATTCTTGTTGTATGATTTTCAAATAGCAAGGCTCTCAATTGCTATCACTATCGAATTCGTAACTATTCGATTTCGTCTATAAATATTTAAGTACCTAGAGTCAATAATTGATCACTCATCTCTTGACTAAAGATTCTACTCTAATGATACTAGTTGTGCAGCAGTGTAACATTCGACGAATATAAATCAAGTCTTATCTCATGCGCACTAATAAATTAAAGCTTCTAATCAGAAGCTTAGATATTAATCTACACAGACATTCGAGTATATCTGTACAAATGTAAAGAACGCCAGGACTGCGGCGCCCTCGGCGATTCCAAGAATCTGCTTTTTTTACTGATAGTAACAAGATGTAACACAGGCAAATATGTATGTACCGATATTGAAAAAGATTTTTTTTTACAACTTAGTTGACAGACAAGCACACGGACCATCTGATGGGAAGCGGTTACCGTGGCCTATCAACGTATGCGACACCAGGGGTGTTATACTCGCGCTGCTGACCATGAAGAAACCTTCTGATACCCCTCTTGATGAACCCCATATTTCAGGCGCTTGGGAAAACCGCAGCAGGGAGGTCATTCCACAGGTTGAATGTGCGTGGGATGAAGTTTCTTTCAAACCGCACAGTGCGCGCCGTCTCAGGTCGCAAGATTAAAAATGATTTTAACTTTTGAATTTGATTATGACAGCTTTAAAATGCCTGAAGTTTCGATTTCGACTGAGTCAGTGCATCTTCCGCTCCTGAGTCGGCGAAGTAGTAGGTTCTTAATCAACCCGGACATTCTCGATTTTTTTTTCACCATGTACCGTCACATACCACAGTGTATTTTGTAACCAAAATGCTCTTTGCTCATAACTACGAGGCAGCCAGTTATGTAGGTATACCGACAAGATGACCGCGTTAATTACTGTTAACTTTATTTCGTATTAAAGATAATGGTTGAAGATCATAATACGTAGCTTACATTAAGCTGTAATTTCTGAGAACAGTCGTGTCAAAGGGCGGGGCCTGCGCCGGCGCAGCTCGATGGATTATACCGCCGACATATCACACATAATAACGGCTGATTAACGACCAATTTGTTAAATTATATTGTTATTATGAAGCCATAAGCTGTATATCAACTAGTAAGTGTGAGTTAGTCTTGCTTAATTTAACGGAAAATTTATGTGTATATGTTAAAGTTTGATATAATATTTGCCTATTATATTACCAAATTATAATACATAGCTGGATGCATATTCATTTTATCAGTGTTCTGCTAATTTATCCAATAAATTATCATCTACAATTTCTGGAAAATGTACAAATAGTAAATGTTAAAAATGGTAGTTAGTTAATTAGGTACTATCTCATAATTTAATAATAAGCCATTTATAATCTTTCACGTAGTCTATGTTAATAGTGGTCAGTGTTCCCCCTATAAGGGAAAGATCGTGAGTTCGAATCCCGCCTGGACCGATTCATTTTTTTTAAATATTTTATTGCATGTCTTTTCTATATTTTAAAGCATAGTAAATGCTTTAAAATTTCATTCAACTGTTATTATTTATATTTATTACCTTTTTAGTCATTCCAATGGAAATCTCAATTTAATAAAATATCGCAATTATTTATGTTAACATAAATCAAATCAAATCAAATTCATTTATTTGCTAGAACATGGTGTATAGAGGTGGTATAATAACATAGTGTAGTTCGCTCATATTCTGCCATGTGATGGCGTGCAAATTTAGTACATTTGTCAATTTCTTAAATCTACATTAAATCTATAATCATAATCTACATTAAATCTATAATAAATAAAAACTAAAGATGACATTGCCCCAATAACTGATGCACCACTTCGACTAGCCTTGATAATTATTAGATACTATTACATTACACATGAATTATATTTTCAATTCATTAAAAGTGACTCAGTTGTATGAGTTTCAACAATTTATATCTAATAATAATATACACATCTATTGAGGCGATTTTCAATGCGTTTATATGCGCACTAAAATTGCAATTTAATCCTCTGAGATTGCTCTGTATAGTCTGGTCAATATTTCAGTCCACGTGTAATATAAATTATAATGTTATATGAGGTGCAGCCATTGGTGTCACTTCCCACCTGCGACAAGTAATTTGTCGTCTGAGTCTCTCCTCACGCGATGTTAACAGTTTACAGCTTTCAAATAAAGATGCGTAATGTAATACAACTTTAACACATATTTTTGTGTCTTGGATTTCCTTATCCTTTTTTGACACGATGTAAACGATTTGTTTATTCATTAAAAACATGTCAAGAATATTTCTTGAGTTAATTTGTCGATAGTAACATTTATGAAATTAAGTAATTAAGATTTGTCGATGGCGGGACGTAGAACTTTCAATTGCTACATCAGAGGCTACGGGTTTGATTCCTTCTTAATTCATATTTTTTTATGCTGGGCTGGGTCATTCTATGTATAATATTTTGCAAAAGAAAATAAATATTCCAATAAATATTCCACGACATTCTACACAACGCTATCTAGACCCATGGTAAGCATAGCTTAACTAGCTTGTGTTATGGAATCTAGAATGCGGATAAACATACAAATATACATACAAATACAAAATGTAAGTAGATATTTCATTATGGCTATTTGCTTTTTAGAATCCAAATTACAAGCTAGGTATGTAGTACCTATATTCTTGAAAATTATTATTTTAATAATAGAACAAGATTAGGAGACTTTCTGTTAGTGTATTTTTTTTCTACATAGTGTTGATATAATTCATCAATTGAAAAATAATACTTACACTTAATAAAGAAAGCAAGGAACAATGGCGCGCATTGGAAGAGGCCTACGTCCAGCAGAGGACTGTAATAAACGAATTGATTTGATATGAATTAATGTCAAAATATTATTAATGTCATCCAAGGCACCTGGTATTTTTGTAACGAGCAGTATAAAATAACGTTCTCACTAAACATTACAATTCCTATGCTTGATTTCATTCCTAACGAACTTAATCCTTAGATCACGGAGACATATTCTAGTCACTTGAAGCCATTTGCAATGGAATCGCCTTATTATCGAGACTCATTAAGCTAAAGGAAGCGGGTAAAGCATCTTATTGATACTATAAATAATTGATTGAGGAAATCAGTATTCTGTGGTAGTTTTTTCCATTCACTCAGACGTTGTTCTAAAATCATTAAACGCTTGTCCGTATGTGATCGGTGAACATTTACATGTTTGTGTTCAACTGTACGATTGAGTCTTACTTATTTTACTGATTGATCGGAAGGAATGCTAGGATAAATGAAATTTTTATTTTAACATGTCGATTAAGCAAAAATTGTATATTACAATATCTTAAGTCTATCATTGTAATATGCAATTACGCTCTACCCAAGTTGCAGTATTAAAGGTGAAAGGTGGAAAGGTGAAAGGAGTGGGTTATTTACATTCATTCGAAAGTGTAACCCGTATCATAGGGTTTCTTCATGAAGCTCTTTAATAAATCTCTTCAAAAACCCTTTCAACGAGTCATCCGGTTCGGTCCATCCGGTCCCTGGTTTTAATACTTTTTAGTGTACCTACATAATTTGTCGCCTACAATAGGCTACTAGGATGGTTGGAGCCCTTACAATAGGCTACTAGGATGGTTGGAGCCCTTACAATAGGCTACTAGGATGGTTGGAGCCCTAAAAAGTTCGACAAGTTGATCTAATTACAGAACTGTGATGCGAAGATCCAGATCTCTTAATATTGAAGTTTGGCGGTTTCGTAGTCAAACTGAAAGCTGATTCCAACCGAGTTGGAAAAAGGCTCCGAGACGATGTCTCCTTTCTCGCCCATAATTAATTATAATGTAAATATTTTAGCTTTTTTTGGTACATAGTCTGAACCTTATTAATATTAATTCTCTGGGTAAATAGTGATAAAATTTTACCAAGAATACAGTGCCTATTTATCAGTACCTAATTGCTGTAGAAACACACAAAGGTACAACGACATATTTTTTGTTTCAATTGAAACAGTCAATAGATTCTACACTACTTAGCGCCTGTTGATATTCTCTTGATATGCGTGGCGCTACGATTTTCGATTTGCGAAACTGCGGGCTCAAAATCACAAACAATAAAATAAGATCAACAGTTATGGAGTATATCGTAATATCTCATTAAGGTGTGGTTCATATGATCCTATTAATACTATAAATGCGTAAGCTTGTGAGGGTAGATAGATGTGATGAGTGGGAGTATGTGCTGATGAAATGTGTGGGTGATAAGGATGATATTTGGCACAGATATAGATTATATGTGTAGTTTGGCAAAATACACAGGCTATCTTGTGTCCCGGATATGGATTACTGTGACCATGGAAACGAGATTCGTGTTTCATGGGGTGGATTTGCGGGAAACAGTTAATATCTATACCCTAAATAGGCAGGAAGAGTGAATAAATACACTTATTTCTATCACGATTTACGTTGCGTTCGCATTACAAAGTGTAATAGAATATCTATTTACACTAATATCAACTTTCTATCACAATTCGATTTAATCATAATAATACCTATAACCTACAGCTATTTTTGAAAGTTGAATACCTTATCACGGGAATATCTTATTACTACAACAATCTCGATCTCATAATCGAGGTTAGATCGGGACTGAATTTTGACAATTTTTATTACCTACGATGATGGACTTTCTTTATTAGCACATGTGCTATTGTGATTTAGGTACCTGCAGGTCACGGGTAGGCTATATCACGTGGGCAACAACTAATGATTATGTAGTTAATAATAACGCTAAATTGTACGGTATTTAGAAACATTTTTTTAGTTGGTTCGGTCGAGGACATCGCCTCGGGGTTTTTCCGCGGTGACTGGTTTGAACAAAAACAACAAGCTTCATTGCTAGAACCTCATAGTTCAGTGTCGTTAGGTAATAGACGCCTTCTTATGCATAGCTTGTTGCCAGGTGTAGATTTTATTCTGATTTCTGTGGAATGGTCCACAGCTTTCCTTCATTTTATGAGTTTGCAAATAAAGTATTCTAACAGAAGCATGCTCGAACCAGTCAGAATCTAGGTGGGAAGTAACTTCCAATCTATATTCTTAAGCGTAAATAAGATCACTTTTTTATTTGCGCCCTGTCATGTTGAATTTAATAGCCTGATAGCAGAACTTGTAAGGAGTTCTAAAAATAAAGTCCGCTATTTCAGATTTATCGAGCATTTAAAATTATGTTAATTGTCTTCAGTTTGACGGCGCCAGAGATGACTATCCTCCATGTGCCTATACATACATTTTTTTTTTTTACGTGCGAAAAATCCCCACGGATACGTCCCCACCGGAGCCGGTGGAGGAGGTTATGTCGGACTCGAACCGACTAAAACGCACGCCGCCTGTGGGTCGCTTTGGTTGCTGAAGGTGAGGTTGACAGGCATATCCCTCGCACCCCGGCCGACCCAGGCCATCTCTCACGATCTGGTCCTCTTCTCAGGTGTGGGGGCTACAGAGTCCCCAACTCGTCTTCGGAAACGGGGAGGCGCGCCAGGCGCGCCACCGCCGCGGCCTGCTTCTGGCAGGGTGACAGGCGGCTCCACCTGTCACCCCCAGCTGAGTCTGGGCTGTATATATCTGTCTGATGTTAAACAGCCTTAGTCGCCTTGTACGACACCGCATGGGAAGAGATGGGGTGGCCCTAATTCTACTCTGCCGGAAACCACGCGGCAATGTGCCTATCATACCTGAAAACTGTGTAAAACCTGCTATTTATGCTTAATATATTACAAAGCTGAAGAGTTGGTTCGTTTGTTTGGTTGAACGCGCTAATTTTAAGAACTACTGATTCCAAGTGAATATTATTTTTGTATTGAATAGCCAGTTTATCGACGAAATTTATGGGCTATCATCACGTTACTCCTCAAGGGAGCAGAGCAGTATTCATAAAAATCAAGAAATACTGCAGATTCCGAAAATTATTAAATGTAGAATATGTGACTTATGGTGTTTTGAAGTATACCCCGGGTGAAGCCGGGTTGAATTGTCTAGTTAGATATATACAGGTAGGACAGAGTGTGTGGGTAATGTTAACAATTTTTTTCGTTATCTAGGTTTCTATTGTGCGAACAACACGTGCAGGGTAGTTCCTGCACGTGTTGTATGGGTAGGATAGAATAGGGTAGAATTAATTGAAAGAGGGTAGTGTAGTATAATAACTAATTGGTACCTAGTACACATAATGTTGGCAATGAGATCTTCAAGCGTCTGCAAAGTTGTTGGTGACCTAAGAATTTATAAAATGCTTTCGAGGAAGTAGGACACGACGGTATTTCCGTCCGAATTGAGCAGTCCGACTGCGGCAGTACCTCCACCCTACAGAATACCACGGCTATAATAACCTCGTGTTGTGTTCCCTGTGGTGAGTATGGTAGCCAGAGCTCACTGGAGAGTTTTTGTGCTGTCAGTGGTAAGACCAAAGGCTTGTCCTGATTTTGTGTTCTGCACTGAGGGCACATAACATCTCTGTCCTTACAGGGTCGGCAGCACGGACGTGACTCCACTGGTGTTACACACGTTCGTAGATCACGGTAACCACTTTCCATCAGGTGGGCCGTGTGCTTGTCTGCCATCTAAGTTGTATAAAAAAAAATGAGACTAACCGAGAGGTTATTCTTAACACTATTCTTACTTCACTTACTATTCTTAATTCATACCAAATCCTATTTTCCCTATAAAAACACGTTTTACAACTATTCCGTTTACTGATAAAGTTATTGAAATAACTGACAAACTTCGCAGGTTTAATGAACGTATGAATTTCTTGAATTGATATTATAATCTAAATTGTATTATGAAGATAATTATTTTAGGTTTATGTTTATATGTCTAATATATACACATTTACAAAAAAATTATCTAAGTATGTTTATCCGCATTCTAGATTCCATAACACAAGCTAATTAAGCTTTGTGTATATAGCGTTGTGTAGAATGTTGAAGCATATTATTATTAGGTGCCTGAATTAGTGGGATTACGATACTAAACTAGGTCCAATTTTACTAAATGAAAGTGAAAGATGTCATCAAAATTAATTAATAAACAATAAAATGGCAAGATTAAACGTAAGTCGGATATGACTCACGGAAGAGTATTCATTTCCATTAATGAACGATTCTAAGTGTTATTTGTGATTTGGTACAAGACTTTTGATTATAATTAGTTTAGATAATTAGTTCTAATGCTCAAGCATAATATTTGTAAAAGCGATATACAAACAGACTTAAAGTTCTTGAAAAACAGCATTAGGTAATAAAATATCAACACTTTTAATTACTTTTGGATTTTGGTATGAATAAGAAATACGCATTTGGTATGATTTAAGAATGGTATGAGTTCTCGTGGTATGAGGGCGAACTTTCCTACATCCAGATTTCTCCAAATTTGCGAAAAAAAATTGTGGATGTGTCGTGAACAGGTTCGGCCACAGTTATGTATGAAAAAAAATTATATTAAAATTAATCTGTTTAATGCTTAGGGTGTAACTACCTGAGCAAATGATTTACGAAGTACAAATTTTTATTGAAATAAATTATGTAAAAGTGTGAAGGAGGAAGTGCATAGGAGTAACAAATTGTCTATTTTAATACTTTTAATCTATGAGTGTATACAACAAACTACTCTCGACTAAGTATACATTATCTACAGATAATGTATACTTAGTCACCTTTGTTGTATCCGGATCCCAAAATTCGTTACATAACCATAACAAAATTGGCACTACCAGCGCCAAACGCTACAGGCGACCGGCTGGCCGTCGTAGGAATGCTGCTCGCCGGCATTAATTCAACTAAGATTTATATCATTTCGAACAGGCCTTTATCCACCTATTTACACAAACAAGACAAAACGCCCCGGTGTAAAGTTGTTTATTTATACTACTAATTAAATAATTAACTACGCATTGTAATTCCTAAACGTAATGATTTTATGGGCATTACAGTTTAGTAACTTTGGTTACAGAATAGCATAATACTATTTACTTTGGTTCGGTTACGGTTAGATAATAAATATAAATAAATAAATATTATACAACATTCTGCTCAATGCTATTTAGACATATGGTAGCATAGCTTAACTAGCTTCTGTTTTGGAATTTAGAATGCGGATTAACATACTTAGATACTTCTTGTTTTTGTAAGTAAATACTAGAAACACTCAGATCAAATTAAAAATATTTTTAAAATGTTAGCCTCAAAAGAGGATCTGAATTTAAAGGGCAAGAGATTATAAATATAGATTAGATATTATTAACATAATATATTCAAAATCTTTGCTTTCAATGAACGAAACAGAAAAGTATGGTAAAGTATGCACGACTCTACAAATAGACTCTTTACATTGTAGAGCTTAAATGTTTAAGCACCTTTGTTTCAAATATTGTCATTCATTCAAAGTCTGTATAATCATTATGGATATTATGCTATTTACCTGTCGATTAAAAGTAAAGTCTTTGGAATGTAAAGTCACCTTTCTATAAATAAATGAGTACATTTTATGATAAAAAGGTTATGAACTCATCTATGATATAAAACGACTGTTGACCGAGAGGCTTGTTATTATCGTGTTATACATTTTTAACATACTTAAGCTATATAAATACATTAGTTTATCATAGACGTCATGTAATGGCTTATTTCCATTCGTAAACAGCTATGTAATCGAATTTAGGTATGTAAACAGTTATGTTAATACTGTGGCAGAACGCCTATCAAAAAATGTTGAGCAATTATTACCATTTGCTTATCTTAGCAATACAATTTTCATTAAGATATTTCAATATTAATTAGTCTATAAAATTATAATTCAACTGAAAATAAACTTGTTATAATAAATTAATATCGTTATAAAATTAAATCAACTTTCACTAAGTTAACATGACTTAGAATTTTTAGAAACAACATTATGTGTGTATATTCATAGATCTAGTTAGTATGCTCACACGCAAAAAAAATCTTTTAAAAGCACAATGGTTGTCTCAACTAAATGTATTGGTGAGTCGGTCAACGCAAGCAAATTAATAAATGAATACCATATCCGAGAGCAGTAGCCGCGGCGACGACCAGGCGGCCGCACACCTGCGTCTGCGCATCTCAATCTGTGCACGGTAAAATATATCTTACACATATGTAATAAGTCTTGAAATTAAGCGCAACTGTATAAATCCCTCATTACGAATCACGGATGTAACAAACAAACTATACAAAACACTGTAGTCTCTACCTTTACAGCAAAGTTGGATTTTACTGTCAACGTAAGGCTATAAAGATCCTGGAGAAAATAGTTATTCTTTATTTAAAAGTAAAAGTTACGAGATAAACAAAGAAGACATACTTTTTTTTATTTTGCCGTACCGTAACCTGATAACCGTTATAACTCAATAGTAATAACTTCCCAAACATTTTAATATATTGTAGATATTATAATAGTAATAGAATACATTAATTTCTTTAGTACTAATATTTAACACGAGGTGCAATGAGGTTTACATTTTTTAATACATGACACCGTAACTAGATGGCGTTGTTAGATTCAGCGTAAATTTGCTAGTTAGCTTCTGTTTAAACTAAAAGTTAAACATTGCAGTAAGGATTTTTAGACAATATCTAACTGATTTCAAAGACTAATAACATTTGAAATGCATTTAACTAGTGACTACTTCTCTTTAACAAGAATATCATACGATAACTCAAAACTTCCTACATTACGGTATTGAAATTTTTATGGCAATACGTATATATACAAAATTTTTGGTAAGGTCTATGAGGTTCCGTCCAGTTCAGCTATCGGGGTAACAAACAGAGTTCTTGTAACTCATTCACCCTGTGGAAAGTCCCTGGAGATAGGACGGAAAGCGTCCCACCATGACGGTGGAGGCCGGGGTGGCTGGCTAGGGGAGGTAACCTGAAGTCGTGCCGCGCCCGTAGCGTTGCTCAGAACAAAGTTAACGTTGAGAAGACGAAACTATCCGTCTAACAAAAGAGGGCTTACTCGGTCCGGAACCTTCTTTTTGCAATTATAAAAAAAATATGTTCCAATAAATAATATTAATGAAGTGTGTGAGAAATATATCAAGTATTCAACAAGAATTAATTAAGATTTTATCGTATTTTACTTCCAAATTAAAATTTATTACCGTAGAAAATTATTCTTATTAACATAATTAGGTGATAATGATAATATTGAAAGCGTAATATCGAATTACAAATTAATACAAAAATGCCTCCAGAGAGATTTGAACTCTCGACCCCTGGTTTACAAGACCAGTGCTCTAACCCCTGAGCTATGGAGGCGATGGAAGCCGTCTTGAAATATCCGTTTGCTTAAGTGAACTGTGAACACAATAGATGCGTGTGAAGTTAAACAATCAGTGACGGTTGTACACAACAGAAATTCTAAATTATTGAATCACTGAATGCAGGCAAGCAGCACTCACAAGTAGTATTATTATATTTATACAAATAAAGTAAGTTCAAGCTTTGTCTGTATCTTTTTTGGAGGGTTAGGTACAATCATTATTGACTGACTTAAATAATTTTAATGACAAGGCTATATACATAGAAATTCACAGAAATACAAAAGTCCTATTCCGATTATAAGAATCATAAGACAATATCCTGTGTGGCGTGGAGGTGAAATGTTCAACAGCTACGTCTGAGGTTGTGGAGCCGTTTCCCGCTCGGTCCGAATATATGTATGTATTTCGAATAGGTACTTACATAACAATTTGTAATGATTCAGATATCTTTAAGTATTTACTAGTTTTTTTAGTAATTTTGGATACATGTAGAGTCCATATTACCTACATACTTTGCTAGACGGCATCAGTTCCTTTTAGGTAAACGTTTTTCAATGTAGACCGTATCACTTAACAGCAGGTAAGACAGTAGTCAATCGCAAGAAATGAAAAAAAAAATGGTTTTTATTGAAATTTATTAAATTGTCATAGTTTCGGATGATTTCATCATCCACGCGTGTTTGAAATCTTCACCCTATATATTTACAATATAAAATCGGTGATGCGGTCTTTACATACTTAGTTAATTAATTTGTTACAAAATCACGACGTTAATGCCGACCGGTACTTCCTTTAAACTCTCATGTTACTAACGGATGGCATGCAAAAAAGCAGCAAAATGTACTAAATCTGCTCAGGTGAGGTTTGAACACATGTGATCGTGTCACCGGTATTCAGAAGCCAGATGTCGCCATGTCGCTCGCCGGACACGGGCCAAATGTGGCGATGTAGAGCAGTTACCCCTGAGTACAGTTCGTGCATTGTATACTGAATTTTTAAAATGGCAAGACCAAGTTATTGAAGGTCAATCGGTGATCGTTAATCATTATTACTTCAATTTTTTTCTAAATTTAGGAAAGTTTTGGAAAAGTAACTTGCAAGTGAGACGTGGTGTATTTTATTGCCTCCAATAACATCTGAATGAGGTAAGTGAGGTGACTGTCAATGATGTCGAATTTCGGCTAGACACATTTAATAATATCTACCATTAAATATAGCCATTGGTCCGGCGAAGATGTTTATTAAATACAAAATATTATGTTTAATAAAATATCCGAAAAATTATGGTTTTTTTTATATTGTTATTTACTTTTCTCGCAGTGCCCTAACATGAACACTTACCAAAGAGTGAAGTGTTACGCACGGTACGTTGCGTGCAAGAGGTATTTCTTCTTTGGCGCCGATGCCGCTAGCAGACACCTATCTAATTGGTAAATTGTTACCATCTCTCATTTAGCGTGCACAACTCTGTCTTAATTATTAACCGCTGAATTTATCCGTGTAATCGAAAATTGCCAATAAAAATAAAGAAACTTGTTTCTTCAGATATCAAATTGTAGGTGATCACCGGCAAGGGGTCAACGCTACTGCAGAAGTCGTCTCTTTCGTTCTCACAAATTGGAAATCTGAATTATTACGCGAAATGGATTTATTAAGTTACTTTTACGACGGAATCTCTCCAAGTTATTATTACTCTCTTCAAAATTTATATTTCTTTAACTACGTATTCTATGTTGTTTAGAAGCTATAAAGTCGATACCATTTTAGCTTCAAACATAAAACGTTACAATATATTGTTATTACACGCATAAATGAATATAATCATTTACCTTATTGCAAAAACCTTATCTATATTACAAACATTTATATTTATGTCCAAAGTTTATAAAAAGTCGGTTTTACATTAACAAAAAAGTAAAGTGCCGTCTTTTAAATGGCAAAGCGTTTGTTTGAAAATATATAAATGTGCTGTAGGAGGCTATCTAAAAAAAAGAAAGTGACGGTAGCTTGGCGGTTATACGTTAGACGTCCCGGGTTCGAATACTGGCCATTGAACACACTCCTAGCACAAATCATTTGCGGGGCGGGAGCGGCAGCGGGAGCGACGAAGGATCGCAAGCCAAGCTGCCCGCGTACGAAGGCAACTCGGGCGTCAGAGATCGGTGAACGACCTCCGCCCCCCATGAGCGCAGGCCTGAGGGTAACAGGTGGAGCCGCCTGTCACCCTGGCAGAAGCAGGCCGCGGCGGTGGCGCGCCTGGCGTGCCTCCCCGTTTCCGGAGGCGAGTTGGGGACTCTGTAGTCCCCTACACCCGAGAAGAGGGCCAGATCGTGAGAGATGGCCCTGAGTCGGCCTGGGTGCGAGGAATATGCCTGTCAACCTCACCTTCGGAAACCAAAACGACCCACAGGCGGCGTGCGTTTTAGTCGGTTCGAGTCCGACATAACCTCCTCCACCGGCTCCGGTGGGGAGGTATCCGTGGGGATTTTGTGCACGTAAAAAAAAGGAGAGGGAATATTAGTAATTTCGGTTGCTTTTAAAAGAAATGGTTACAAACTGTACTTTCTCCGGTAAGGTACGAACACACGATGTTAATAAAAGACCTATTGGAACGTTGAGTCGATTCAGAAATTGGCCATCATTACCCCGACCGCTTAAGGCAGTGCTGTGCTGGCGGCCACTCCACCGCAAACCAATAATTTACTATAACGCACCGGTAATGTGCTCGGTGCACTTGATTTTTAAGGTTCACTGCCCAGTACTCGGTACTATACTGTTATGAACTCTCTGTTGGTACTTACATGTAATCTTTTAGTCAATTTGCCTTACTTTTATCGTCATCGTGAAAATACCTGATACAAGACACCAATTACAAGATATTTTACTGAAAGATTTTATTACATTTGCACATGCACAACTGCAACGTTTCTTTACCTGTTCATTAATGAGAACTTAAAACGAAACATTATTATCATGGTAGAATGAATTAAATCAATTACTGACCTATTGCATGCTTTGGTATGTTACACACATGTTTTGAACAAATAAAACGATTCTATTCTATTCAACCTTTCATATTTCAATATTTCATAATAGGTTTTGTGAAAGTCAATTTTTCAAATGTAATTCTCTCAAGGAAACTCTCTTTAAATTTATAATTGCCGGTTTATGACATTTAAGCTGCGTTAGAAGTAATTTTATAGCAACTTCGAGTTTCACTTTTATAGCAAAGGCTGATACGAATGCTAATGTTCCATAAATAGGTTGGACGTAAAGTAAATATATAGTTTAGGAGAATAATAGGGACCTCTTCTTTTAGTTTCTCTCACTTAGTTCTAACTTTGCCCATCTGTGGGTAAACGTTTACCTTCAGATAGACCACGTGGTCTTATCACTGGATTAACTGGAGTATTTTAATGACTATTAACATTCAGTAATCGTAAATAAAGGCCCTTACAGTCTTACGCCGATAGAGTACCTAATATCACGCTGATATACGGAAGCAATATCTTATATAAGGACTTGAAGTAACAAATACGAGAGCTCTTGTGTATTTAGCGTGCTGAGCAACTGACACTTTCGACGGCTTGTTGTGATCAGCTATTAATTTAGTTCGATCGCGTTTTACCCAGCTGTCTAGATTTGTAATGTCTACTACAATATGACCAGAGAGATTATTGGTTAGTAGATCGAAATAGTTTATTAACGGAATCACAGTTTTGTTAGAAAGTCGATCAGAGTTGGTAGACACTGGACACCCATAGGAAAGTTAGTGAAATTCGGAATATAAATTAAACGGTAGTTGTTGTAACATCGTCTTCATTATTATAATTTTAGCGTATCACAGATTTTAACAATACCTAATAAGTTAGTAGGTACTTATAAGAAAATATTCAGCCAAATATTGATGTCCGCCACTTCAACCTGCGCTTTATCACTGATGTTCCAATAGCCGTGGTTGTTGTGCTGTAATAAAGGCATAAAAGATTGCAGTGATAGCGACTCGAAAATACTTGCTTGAACACATAAAACGTAGTCATAAAAGTGTGACATTCAATTATTTGGATCATAAAACTACACTTAAAATATTAGCATTCAGTATGACCATAACAAGAAGCTTACAAAAAGTCCGAGTCGGAGTTAATGAAAACATCGTAAAAAGGACTAAGGATATTGTAATAGCTCGCTTTCATGTCCGTTTCTATCGAAATTGGTAATTGTTGCTTTTTTTACTAACTTCCCGTCATGCTGATGACTTGAAATTGACTAGAACTATCATCTCAGCATCTTAGTGATCATCACGGTTAGGTAGGAGCCTGGGGTCCGATTTCATTTCATGTTTGGCTTATTATAGCTATCACGGCAACGACTACTGTCTGGCATCCCTTCCCATAGTAATTATTGCATTACAAGAATAGTTATGTTTATCTGAACAGCATTGAATCATACCTTTAACTATTAAATTTTGTAAGCTACGACCTCATTATACATTTTTATTCCGAGCATCGGCAGCACAGTCATAGTTTTTTCGATACGAAAGCTTGATATAATATCTATAGAAGTATTGGTATGACTCTATTTTGTACGATTTGTGAAGGTGTCGGAGTCTTTATTTTTCTTCCATACTTAACCTTTTTTGATTACCCTAATCTGACAGGAAACTCAGCAACTTAATTAAACGGTTAAATAATAATAAAGCTTATCCGATGTCCTTAATCTATCGATTCGATATTGGATCTGTCCCCTATCATTCCTTGGTCTTTATATTCTTTGTTTTTATTGTTATAGGCCTTGTCCGGTTCTTCGGTATACTGGACTGATTACATCTATGTTTTTATGTCAGTGCTTGGAAATGAAATTACTATTTTAATGGTTGGCCAGCTAGATCCCTATCGGCTCTATTTGGTAAAATTTGATGAAAATAAAGGACTAAGGACCTGTTTACATTTCAAGTTAATCAATCGACTACTCTTCGATTTTTGCGACTATTTTTTTTATACCACTTAGGTGGCAGACAAGCACACGTCCCACCTGATGGAAAGTGGTTACCGAGGCCTATGGACGTTTGTAACACCAGAGGAGTCACAGTCGCGCTGCCAACCCTGCAACTACCTACAGAGTTTGTGTGCCGTCAGTGTAAAAGACATCCAAAGGTATATCTGACAAACAAAGCAAACTTAAAATTTCAAGGCTTAAATTTCCAAATCCAAAAAATAGAAACAGGCCAATACATAATAATAAGGTAATAATAATAAGGTAATAATAATAAGGTGTGATCAACTTCAGATTTCACCTTATTACCTACCAAGTATAGCGCCTGTGCAAAGGTTTGTCGGCCTGTCTGTCTGTCCAGCAGAGCGAAGCACGCGCACAGACGTGTGCTCCGTGCCGTGAGGGCCATGGGTCGGTTACCGCCTGACGCCGTATCACCTTACCCTGTACTCTCTACATCCTATGAGTTCGAAACAGACGTACACCGTGATGGCTTTAAGATGTATAGTGAAACAATAATACGATTGTACAGTCTTCCGATTTCTGAAAGACTTTAGAGCTGATAACTCACACAAATACATTTTTGTTTTTTTTTTCATCAGAATTCTAATTGATCTTAATGTACATAATTCAAAATTTTCTCGAACATGCCGTCAATACTAATTTAAATTCGTTTGTAAAGTTAAATATCACTATAAGCAATACCCTTTCATTGAATCATTAAGTATTCATTGAACTGCAAGCAGCCCTGCTGTGTTGTTTATTGTTTGCTAACACAGCAGATAATATCGAGACCAAAATGGTTCACCACCTAACTATTCAAAGCAAATAGGTAACAATATAACACGAAATTACGTCTATAAAGCACCAATAAACATCAATATATATTAGACAATTTGCAGATCAAATAGTCCACAAAGACTTCAATCAAAGTCGTAAGTCTTAACCAAATTAAACGATGATTAATTCGCAAACAGTGCGATTCTGTACTATTTCTAACGTCAGAATCATACTTAGTTCTTATGCGAACTGAGTATGATTTTGACGTTAGAATATATGACTAAGTTTGGAGGGCATATAATACGTTTGTTATAACAGCGGTATTATTGTATTGACTGTATACAATCTTAATTTCAAAGTTAGTCTACTCACATTATAGATAAAAACAAATAGTTTTGTTTTTAACTAAATAAAATAAATTAAATTAAATAAATATTAGTAATTGTGACTTGATATTCCGGATCAGAAACTTCAATATTTTTAGTTGTATAATGTTTGTATCTACTTATAATAGTTTTCAATGATCTCCTTCATAAAATAATTTATTACTTAAAAATAAAAATAAAATAAATAATAACACGGACAAATACTACTATAATTTAATAAACTAAGTATGTCTAACTCTATTTCTCTCCAAACATTGTGCCTGTGAGACAGGGCTCATTATTGTAACGCATATTATGTATATGTGTAGTGTGTGTAGTTCCGCCATAAAGCACTGAACACAATTGACTATATTATATTTGATCCTAACAATATTTTTCTCTATATAATCATCATTCTAAGGCTTGGAATAGACTCTTTATTCTGCACTTAGTTACACTTCTTTTTGCCAGCCTAGCGCCAACCAGAAACGCCGATTAAGCTTATTAGGGGCTTCACAGGCCGTCTTTTATGAAGTGACTGCTGTCTTACCTTCCTCTGAATACTGTTGTTAGATTAAGTGGATGACAGGTACTATGATAGAACTAATAATAATATTCAGTTGCCTACCCAGTTCTCAAAACAGCTTAGATCAACAACGCTTGTTTGATATTTTCACGTTTGATTATATTATTGTTTGTCAATGAGATGATCTCGATAGATTACAAAACATGACGTCACGTTATAAAATAAGCTAAAATATTAAAAAAGGAGAATTATTTGCGCAGAAAAAACACCTAAATGTACTAAATGACAAAAATTATTAACAACATTTGAAATGTAATCAGTAAATACTGCTAGTATTTTGGAATTGTTTACACGCATCACCGCGTACGCTTCCGGTTGTCCATTCACACGACAATACCTCGCTACAAACAATTGGAGCAGTCGTGGGACTGATTTTATGGTAATTTCCCCATTAAACAAGGGTGGCTGTTCATTATTGATTTGACTTTGTAATTGTAATCACGGGCCGGACACGTTTCCTCTATAAAATGAATTAAAAATCCATCACATTAGGACGCGTTTCATTATATTTGATTTTCTATAAAAAGTTTGTCGTTTAAAGGTTTTTTAACATACAGTACACTGGACCTGTTTAATATACCTTTTTATATGCTAATAGTAGCACCTCGAGATGGGTTTAATAGCAAGCACTTTAAAACACAAAAATCTGATAAGATAAAACTGGTAAAGGGTCCATGTAAAACAGTTCCTGCCGCCTCCTTTTAGATTACGCTTGATATTTACGAAGTTCTTATTCTTGTTTAAAAATGAAGAAATTTATTCTTTTATTAGTTTATTTCAACCAGTAAACTATCAGTACAGAATGTAGTGCCATCATCCATTACAGAATGTATGTTACAGGATAAATGAAACGTTAGCTTCAATGAAATGAGCTCATAAGCTAAATATTCCTGGAAATATCTTGCGAATCAATATAACCCTTTAAATCCCCTCAAATCCTTCCAACTATAAAGTAGATTACGGATTAGAAGATGAGAAGTAGCGAACAATGATCAGTCTCTCTAGACAACTGGCAATTAGTTAGTCGGCGTATCTTACAATATAATGACCAATAAATGGGATATGACGTATATGACAGTTGACAACGTATGTCATAAACGTCAAATCCCATACGTTTGTCATTCCATTCTACGAAACACCGGTCAACGAATTGCCACTTGTCTAGGGGGTCAGGTGAACAATGAGTTTATATCCCACGTCAGCAGTTTTATGAAATGTCTATTTAAGTATGATCCTATTTAGGCGGTCACCGTAGCCTACACAATAAACTAATAATAAATATTATGTTTATCACATAAGTATAGTATATACGTGTACTTACGTCCTAGTCTTGGTGTTGCTTTCAGATGTCTTCTATGTTCTATTTGCCCTGGTTGCTAATCATTGTAGATACAAAGTCACTATCTGAGCCGGTTGAAGTAATCTGGAGACATCAGTCGATGAGGTTCACTAAAACGAGCATGCAGTTACATTAACGGTACTTTTAATGGAGGAACTGGTTTCGCGATTGTCGTCCTGCGGAGGCGTGAGAATGTCAAGTCGCGGTATATTCTCATGGTCGCTCTGACGTCAGTTGCACCTGCACGCTTGCTCCGCATCATACCGGCAACTGCAACAAAAGGACTATGACATTAAAGTGGTTATTCAATTGGGCTTTCAAGTTCGCACAAATTGTAACTTGTCTCAAGGTTGAGTTGTTATTATTGCACAGCAAGAGGTTGCAGTTGCACGTTTAAATCTTGAAAAGTCATAAATTCAGATCTTTGAAGTGATCATTTAAACTCCTTTGTAGCTATATAGACTTGAATTGATGACACCAGGTACATCAAAATAAGTAAAATATATTTTAGTTCGGACGAGATACAAGTACACGCCCCTCACCAAAGAGTTATATCTATAATGAAATTGACCTGTTTAGGTGCGGTTTTCTTCTGAGTGGAGGATCCTGTCAAGTTGAGTGACTTAGATACATGAATTATATAATAATGATACTTGAGTCATGTGAGCGACTGCGTCAACTCCTATATCCGTCAACAATATTGGACCTATATGTGGCTGGTTGGTTGGTTTATGTATTCATACTCCCTCTACATACATATTAGTACCAACTATCATTCCGTGCAATATCAGACATAATATTTATATCGATTTACAGCTAGATACAATAAGATTGATCAACATTTAGTAAATGATAAAGCGTTGATAGCTCAGTGATTAAGGAGTCGGCCTTGCGATCGGGAAGTGTCAAGATCGAATCCTGGCCATTGTACTACCGGCGTGAACCCATTCCAAACACAAGCAATTCAGGCTAACTGCAGGGGTTAACGGGAATACTAGTACCCTTATTGAACAGTTGCCCGTCGCAAACTAC
This sequence comes from Eilema griseolum, assembly GCA_963662185.1. Classification (NCBI taxonomy): domain Eukaryota; kingdom Metazoa; phylum Arthropoda; class Insecta; order Lepidoptera; family Erebidae; genus Eilema; species Eilema griseolum. Next base: position 9,672,901 of record OY759243.1, read on the forward strand.
ATAAATGATACTGTGATAAAATTGGTATAAAATGGCGGGTATTATCGAGTCCAGTTTCAGAACCATAAAATTATAAGTTGGCTGATATCTTAAAAGGGAATCAGGATGTGGTATACACTACGTATTTTAAACACTGATTTCGGTACCCATTTAGATTAATGAAACGTTCATATTTTTCTCCGCTAATTGGAGGGTAAATAAATGGCAAGTGCAGTTAGTCGATTACGTGATTTTATGATACACTGTAGTTTCATGAACATCGAAACGATCTTCACGAACAGAATAAAGAAATAAAAAGATAAACTGGTCAAGCGGAAAGTAAGTGATTGAAGGTATTTCATAAAGCATTTGGAAATGTTCATGTATGTGGCAGCATGCTTGAAACTTAATTTTTAAAGAATGCTGGTAACCGATATGTCAAGCATTTTCTTAAACCCCATTAAGCTAAACTGTTTGTGTTAGGAGTGGGTTAGCGTCGATAGCGTAATGGCCAGGGTTTAAACCCGGGACCTTTCTATTGTAAGGCCAACATGCAGCCGACATACAGTACCTCTGAGTGACGCTGATGAATCACCAACGTCGCTCGGTGGTCGATGCAGATAACGTTAAAAAGGGAGATACACATGAGGTATTGTAGTACCTGCTACGAGTATATCACGAATTGGTGTTTTATCAGCACTAGATCATCTGTAGGTACTATATCACAGTACGTACTAAGTGAATTTATTGTAATTTAGGGAATTTATCGGAGGAATTTTTAGAGACTTACTTACGCCGCGTGGTTCCCGGCAGAGTAGAATTTGAACCACCCCATCTCTTCCCATGTGGTGTCGTACAAGGTGACTAAGGGATAGGGCTGTTTAACATCGGACAGATAAATACAGCCCAGACTCAGCCTCAGATGCATGGCTCGAGTCAACAATAGAGCCCGAAATACGGCAATAGGCTTACCCCCTATTACGTGGGACTGAATACAAATATTGGTGAAATGTGGGTGATAATTCACCTCTGTCTAACCCTCCGGGGAAAAAGGCGTGATTATATGTATGTTTGTATGATATTGAACTGCCTTAAAATGTTATTATGCAGGGGACCACCTCGCCGCGTGTCTCAAATATTCCCCGCTTCATCTACATACGTATCAGTGGACCACCGTCTTCTAGAAAGTCATTATTCTTTATTTTACACGCTATGTTATAAATACCTTAGTAAATTTATTTCGTAGTAAACCTTATCTATGAAAATGACTCCACAAGCATTTGAACGATAGAGGATAAAAAGTTCAGACACGTGTGACTTCTTATTTTATGCGTAAATACATTCCTGTAGCCATGTCTACCTATTTTTACACACATACATACATATACACACGCCTTTATCCCCGGAGGGTTAGGCAGAGGTGAATTATCACCCACATTTCACCAATAAATTGTACCGTCAATCAATCAATCAATCAGCCCACTGCAGTCCACTGCTGGACATAGACCACTCCCAATGAGCGCCATTTTCTCCGATTGTACCGTAAGTTAAATTTTTTATACATTCACGTAGCAGAGGGTGAGCCTATTGAAGTATTTCGGGCACTATTGTTGACTCGAGCCATGCATCTGAGGCTGAGTCTGGGCTATATATAATCTGTCCGATGTTAAACAGCCCTATTTATATAAAATACTAGCACCGTGCCGCTGTTTCACCCGTGTAAATCCTGATCCCATGTGAATATCGGGATAAAAAGTAGCCTATGTTACTCACGAAGAATGTAGCTTTCTAATGAAAAAAGAATTATTAAAATCGGTCCTGTACTTTTTGAGTTTATTCGTTACATACAAAAATACAAATCTTTGTCAATCTTCTTTTATAATATTACTAGCTTTTGCCCGCGGCTCCGCCCGCGTAAATGTCGGTTATCGCGACAAAACATAGCCTATGTCCTTTCCCAAGATCTAATCTACCCCTGTACCAAATTTCAGCAAAATCGGTTCAGTGGCTTAGGCGTGAAAGCGTAACAGACAGACAGACAGAGTTACTTTCACATTTATAATATTAGTAAGGATATATATTACTAGCTTTTGCCCGCGGCTCCGCCCGCGTGGATGTCGGTTCCCAGGGTGGACAACCCTTATCACTAAGGGGTATGAAAAATAGATGTTGTCCGATTCTCAGACCTACCTAATATGCACACAAATTTCATGAGAGTCGGTCAAGCCGTTTCGGAGGAGTTTAACCACAAACACCGCGACACGAGAATTTTTTATATTAGATATATAATATATATATTATAGTATAGATATCATATATCTATTTATAACCAACAATCTGTATATACCGTTGTTCCACTTTCATAATAAGTACTTAGCGAATATAATTATTGAAAATGATTGTTGTATAAAGAAATGTAATTGGGGCACAGTTGCAAGTTTAACCAGTTCACATTATGAGTCAAATGCGCGGTAGCTTTCTGAGATTGCAGAAAGCAATGAAACTCCCATTTACACATAATAACTACTCTCTTTCGCCGGAACCAGATTCAATCAGTACATTTTACAAGAATTCAAGTTGCGCCTTTATCCGCTTTTTCGATAAATGTAGCAAACTACCGCGGCTATAATAACTTCGTGTTGTGTTCCCAGCGGTGAGTAGGGTAGCCAGAGCTCCCTGGAGAATTTGTGCTGTCAGTGGGAAGACTAAAGGCATGTCCTGCTTTGTCTTCTACACTGATGGCACAGAGACTCTGTACTTACAGGTTTGGCAGCGCGACTGTGACTCCTCTGGTGTTACAAACGTCCATAGACCACGGTAACCATTTTCCATCAGGTGGGCCGTTTGCTTGTCTGCTACCTAAGTGGTATAAAAATAAAAAAAAAATAACGTGCAATTTTCATAAAGAATTCATTGGAAACTGTATTCCGTCGGATAGCATCTGAAATGGCGGTTACCATTCTATGGACTGCACCTCAGATTATCATCACAAAACCGGCCCCACGGCGCCTTACGATGATCATTGCTGCCGATTTGGAAGAGCCCTATCGTTTTTTTTGGGATGAAGTATTTTAGTAGAAAAAAAGGTAAGTATATATACGACCATGCGAATATGGGTGCAGAAAACAACCTTTTTTTTTCAGTGCAAAAGACACAATCAGGACAAGCCTTCGTTCTTCCCTACTCACCGCCGGGAACACAACACGAGTTTATCATAGCCGTGGTAGTCTATAGAGCGGAGGTACTTACCGTCGTGTCCTACCTCCTTCACCTAAACGATGAATGGGATTAGTGTAGATAAAACCCGGTAAAATAGTTTTATATTAACAAGAAAATATGTTTTTTTTATAAACCACTTCGGTGGCAGACAAGCACACGGTCCACCTGATGGAAAGTGATTACCGTGGCCTATGGACGTTTGTAACACCAGATGAGTCACACTCGCGCTGCCAACCCTGTAAGTACAAAGTTTCTGTGCCGTCAGTGTAGAAGACAAACCAGGATAAGCCTTTAGTCCTCCCACTGACAGCAAAAATTCTGCAGTGAGCTCCGGCTACCCCACTCACCGCTGGGAACACAATACGAAGTTATTATGGCCGTGGTTTTCTGTAGGGCTTACTTCCCTAGTCAGACTGCTCAACGACGACTGCTGCCGTGTCCTACCTCCTATTATTCCAGAGTATTAGTAGTTCCAGAGGTTAGGCTAGGCTACCGCTAATACCTACATTATTTTGGATGGTATTTAAACGTATATCAAAAAGAGTACATTTTGTACGACAAAATAATCCAAATTCACATCAAAAATACTAATTGAGCACCATCAAACTACTGCAAGTAAGTAGTTAGTTAGCAACCAACCAACCAACCAATTATAAAAAAATTACCACAAAGACATAAGGCGGGAGCTCCGGTAATGCTCGTGAAGGAGGAGGCGGGGCGGGAGCGGCAGCGGGAGCGACGAAGGATCGCAAGACAAGCTGCCCGCGTACGAAGGCAACTCGGGCGTCGGAGGTCGATGTACGACCTCCGCCCCCCATGAGCGCCGGCCTGGGGGTGACAGGTGAAGCCGCCTGTCACCCCGGCAGAAGCGCGCGTGGCGCGCCTCCCCGTTTCCGGGGACGAGTTGGGGACTCTGTAGTCCCCACACCCGAGAAGAGGGCCAGATCGTGAGAGATGGCCCTGGGTCGGCCGGGGTGCGAGGGATATGCCTGTCAACCTCACCTTCGGCAACCAAAACGACCCACAGGCGGCGTGCGTTTTAGTCGGTTCGAGTCCGACATAACTTTCTCCACCAGCTCCGGTGGGGAGGTATCCGTGGGGATTTTGCGCACGTAAAAAAAAAAAAAAAAGGCGTAGCTAACCTAACCTATCCATTTCGGGGTGGGTGGTGATCATTCTGTACTTAATTAGATGCACAATCAGTATTTTTACTGAACGCGAAAATATTATCTCGTTTTTACTACAGGGTGCTGGGTCCGACGTTCCATTTATATGCAACAGCTTTTTGAATTTGATGAAACTGAACAGCTTGATGAAAGCCATTATAACACTTCAGAATCACTCTGCATACATTAGTAACAAAATAAATGGTTATTCTTCGAAATAGATACAATCAGATTATCAACGAGAAGTATAGTTACTTACCTACCTAATTAACTTTTAAGTGAGCTTAAGGCATTGATAGTGTTGCATGTACGTTAGTACACAATAAAAGGGTACTCTTCGAAGTAGACATAATCAGATTATTCTCGGGAAGTATTGGTACGTACCTAATTAAGTTTTAAGTGCGCTTCACGCATTGGTAATGTCGTATGTGATCATGCGTTAGTAAAATGAAGTAGAGATGGTCAGATTGTTCTTACGAAGTATAGGAAAGTTTTAAGTAAGCTTCACGCATTGATAGTGTCGCAAAAAAACATGTTCACAAACAAATAATGGTGAGATCAGCCTTAAATCATATCCTGCTGCGACGATATTGTGACTCGATTCATTATAGCAAGAAAATCAATTATACTGAACTACTGAAGTATATCTGTTCAATATATCAAATTATAATACCTATAGGTTTCTGGATCAATTAATTCACTTCATAATAAATTAGTTGGACACAGCTGAATACATTATTGACCATCTGATATTTACGTTGCTAAGTTAACGATCTAGTTAGTTCGCAATTAATTCGATCGATAATAAAATCTGTGGTTAATGTGATTGTATTTTTAGGTTAACCGACACGCGACGATTCGAATACAAATATTTTTGGACATTTATACGTGTTGACACTTTCTAATTGTAATATTTCATAATGAAGCTATAAAAGAAGTTATTTTGTACAGTCGATTAAAATAAATCCCCCTATAAGGGACTGGTTGCGGGTTCGAGTCCCGCCTAATTTTTTTCAATTATACCTATCTCAATTGATTCAATCTATTAAAACATTATTTACACAGACGAACGAAATCTTACTTTTAAAAATGTTTAATGATACGAGGTGATGAAAAATAAGAAGTACATCACTACATTTTCATTTCATTTAGTATGGGAGCGATGGCGCACATTGGCAAAGGCCTATGTCGGATGTCCAGCAGTAAACTGCAATAGGCTAATTGATTGATTGATAGTTTATAAAAGTGTCAAAAGACTTACATCCCTTCTCATATCCGGGGTCATCAGATTTTATCTTTATTTATGTGCGATGATTTTTTTAATCTAATAAGTTACATGATTCTTTTTTACTTAAGGAATAGAATAATACGAGAAATATTATACGTTCACTTTCACTGAGGTACGTGATTTCCGTTCGGGCTCTCCGAGACACGGGTGACACCAGTGATTATTTCAAAGTATTAAAGCAAATGGTTCCGTTAGTTTTCAGTCTCAGCTTAAAAAAAAATCACCGCCAGCATAATTTCTATCTTATCCTGTTTTATATGGATATATTATTTTCTTCTTGGTTCGATCTCAGGTTTTACCATGGCACACACCAATGACTTTTCGATGGTTTTCGAAGTTATTTGTGTATTTATCGCAGGTTTATAAGTGCCCGGTTAATGGCAATAGGCTCGCCACCTATTACATTGGGACCTAAACATAAACTGGCGTATTGTGGGTGCTAGTACCTCTGCTTACCCCTTTGGGGATATAGGCGTGAGTTTATGTTATGTTATTATTTTCTATCATATTTCCTTTTCAAATAAAGGAATAGATTCTGAGTGAATGAAACCTAAAGTTTCCGTTAGATTTACTGTCTATATAAATCCCGGTGACACAGTACATTAAATAGTCATGTTGGATACTGAACACTAATAACTTAAAGATAAATCGAACGTGAGAATCACGAACAGGTGTGAGGTACCACCGCAGATACGCGCTCTGAATCTGTGTGTTGATAGTAGGTACTGACTGCCGGAATAAATCAGTTCCTTTAAGATTTCCTGAAACGATTGTAGTGAATTCTTTACATGTGTGCGAGACTAGCTTACACGGTCTCATGTAATTAACAAATATCTTTGTAATTAGAGAAGTTATGGATTTTTCCTTTAAGTTCAGTCACATTTGGCCGTCTATGGAGTGATTTGCCTAAAACGCTGAATCATAATTGCCTTTTTTTTGTAACTAATATAATACTTCACTTTACTAAAAGAAAAATGAAAGTAGACTTCGATTTGTATGTTGGGCTATGATGGCAGTGACGAAGAGATAGGCATTGCAGTTAAAACGCTGTGATTCGAGAAGTTTTGTGTAGCACCTTACACATAAATAAGCGACCCACTCTTATTAAAATGATGTCTACTGTATTAAAAGTTGTGTTTTAAATTAATACGGATCTACTCTATAATTATAATAAATCTACAGATAAAATAATTAATAAAGCTGGTTCACAATCGCCAAAAACAAAGTCATAACTATAGTCTCTATAAAAATCATATACATACATTACATTATGAAATTGAAGCCTACAATATATCTCCAAAGCTTTAATACTAATCACACTTATTAAAATAATAATAAGGTAATAGTAGTGAAAGTTTATTGCATACCGGAGTAGAACTATGAATTCAGTAACACACGTACGCACATCTACCTACTTAATTGTTTACATGATAATATTAATAAAAAACTAAAAATCAAGTTTCATCAAAAATACAAGGCTAATTTCTACTTTTAAATATAATAAAAACTAAACAGTGATTGCATTTTTTTTTGCATTTTTTTATAAACTCTTGTCATTCAAGATTTTTAAACTATTAATAATTAATTGTGACGTCGTTGCGAGAAAATCTCACAAAATAAAGCTGTAGCCGTGTTATAATATAGCGCTGTCTGGCATATAATATTATAATACATAAAGTATTATAAACATAGGTACCTACATATGAAACCACACGTATCATTTCAAAGAAATTTAAATCACACCTAAATAGATACACCTCATTGCCGACTATCATGAACATTAGCCACATCCTTAGCTCACCTATAAAAAACATTGCGAACGGATAAAAAACTCGTTCATTGTGTAACCGACGTGTGGGAACGGCGGACAGGTGCGAGCTTAGCCTCAGGAAATCAGTACCAGCTCCTGTGTACTGAGCTACGGTGTACCTACCTGTTCTATAACTGGCCATAATAATTTATTACTGTATTACATACACAGTACTTAGTTTTTACATACTTTAAGTTGCGAAATGCCCAATTATGTACTTCTAATTAGCGCTCGATAGGTTTATAGATTTATACACATATATATTTAGAAGGAGGTATGACAAGACTGACGGTATTTCCGTCCACTTGAGCAGTCCGACTGGGAAGTACCTCCGCCCTACAGAATACCGCGTTGTGTTCCCGGTGGCGAGTAGAGTAGCCAGAGCTCATTAGAGAGTGTAAGTGTCATTGACCAAAAGCTGTCCAGCTTTGTCTTTTATGCTGACGGCACAGAGACTCTTGTGCTTACAGGGTTAGCAGCACGAGTGTGACTCCCTTGGTGTTGCATACGTCCATAGGCCACGGTAACTACTTTCCATCAGGTGGACCGTGTGCTTGTCTGTCAACCAAGTGGTATGAAAATAAATCTATTTATCAAGTCTGAAATAGGTTACGTCTATTGAACGGTTTGTCAAAAGAACTAATTAGTAAAAAACTGATAAATTCAAAATTCAACATTTGGTACCTAGACGACGGAACCCTAGGGGGTGATGTGCAAACAGTTTTACAAGATTTAGAACTAATAAAAAATAAATTTCAATCCATCGGCTTACAACCTAACTCGGACAAATGTGAAATTTTCATCAGCGACACGACAGACAGACCCTCGACTATAGGAAAATTTAACCTCGTAGCTCCAAATATCAAAATTTTGGAGAAAGCTTCACTGCGCCTCCTAGGGTCCCCAGTTTTGGAAGATGGATTTCATACATTTATCGAGGAAAAAATTCAAAATTTTGAATACATCACTGATCATTTGCAAAAAATAAGTGTTCATTCCGCCTTTACTATACTTCGGTTTTGCCTTTTTGTCCCTAATTTTACCCATGCACTTCGGGTATCCCAGTTTTGGCAACATTTGACACTTTTGACAAAAATTGACAACATTCTGCAAAACACACTCAGCACAATTTTAAATGTGGCCTTGAATGACCGAGACTGGCTCCAAGCGTCCTTACCAGTTCGCTTGGGTGGTCTCGGCGTTCGCAAAATTTCAGACGTTAGCCTTCCAGCATTTCTGTCGTCGGTGCACAGCACTGAGGAGTTAACCAGGAAAATTCTCATAAACACACAGGTTAACTCTGAGGTGTCATGTAAGTCCGATGCTATTAATGCTTGGAAGGCTGCTTGTCCCAACACTGAGTTGCCTGGTAACCCTTTCTCCCAGAGACAATGGGATGCGCCGCTCTGCAGGCTGGTAAGAGATACCTTAATACACACATCTTCCCATGTTACAGAACGTGCGCGCCTTCTGGCTGTGGGGGAATGGGAGTCAGGCCTCTGGATTCAGGCACTTCCATCGCCCAACATAGGTACTATGTTGGACGATACTACTTTCCGCCTTGCCACTTGCCTTCGCTTAGGAGCGCCGTGCATTTCTCCGCATCATTGCCACTGCGGTGAAGCTGTCGACAGTCTTGGGCACCATGGCCTTTCATGCAGCAGAAGCGCTGGGCGTATACCGCGACACGCCTGCATCAACGACATTATCCGCCGTGCTCTAGTTATCGCTGGCGTGCCAGCCATTCGTGAACCTAAAGGGCTGGTGCGTAGCGATGGCAAGAGACCGGATGGTATGTCGTTGCTACCTTGGAAGATGGGTAGACCTTTGGTGTGGGACGCTACGTGCGTCGACACTCTTGCGCCTTCACATCTTTCAAGCACAGCAGGGTGTGCCGGTGTTGCTGCTGCATCTGCGGAAAACCTCAAACGGCGCAAATACTGTAACCTGACAGGTGATTATGTTTTTGAGCCGTTTGGGGTTGAAACGTTAGGGACATGGGGTCCAAGTGCTCGGTCTCTATATAAAGACTTGGCAAAGCAGCTGATCGACGCTACGCGTGACCAGAAGGCTGGTTATTATCTTGCACAGAGGATAAGCATTGCCATTCAACGTGGCAATGCTGCCAGCCTTCTGGGTACGTTACCGGTCGGTGAGGATGCGGAGGAATTTCATGACGCATTATGTATGTAATTTTTATGTTTATTTTATTTTAGTGTATTTTAGTAGCTATCTAATAATAGTTTGAGTTTTAATTTTCAATTGCATTAAAATTAAATAAAAAAAATTTCAAGATAAAAAAAAAAAAAAAACTGAACCTCCATCTTATATTTTACTAAATGCATTTCTATGAGTAAAATAAGATAATGCTGTTAATTTAACAAAATTTTACTGGTAAAATTAAACCTAAGAGGTTTAGTTTTGAAAACAAAAATTGTAAATATATATTTAACTGTTTAGGCTACCAACCAGAGTCTGGGTGTCTAAAATAACGAAAACTCATAAGTGACAGTGCCCTAATTTTCCTTGCAAGAATGTGTTGATTGGACCGGATCCGCTACTCCGCTTATCTTGATTTGTTTTATCTTGCCCTTCGTGAAAAACTATTGCCGTCTGACATCGTGGTGAAAGAAGAGACCCTGCGCCAAAGCATCGTTTGTCAATCTCGCTCGCCTGCAGGTAGGTGCACCGACTGGTGCACCTACCTGCAGGCGAGCTCGGCCCCAAAGATCTTGTTAAAACCCCATAAACACCCTGCAAAAATAATTAAGTATTAAATACAAGGTGAAGACGGAAAGAAACTGGTAGGTTTATTAGCCTGTATAAAACTACTCTAAACTAATCAGGTAAACTAGGGCGTCTCAGGCCTGCTTCCGCTAGGAAAATATCGCGTCGTCTTAAATTAACTAAATAAAATTACGGTAAAACTTGTACCAACATGAAAGTAGCAAGACATTGGAATACTAGTGAGTACAAAGGTGACATTTATTACGTATATTTAGCCTATGAATACCTTATAAACTTAAAATACGACGAAGTACCGGAAGCACCATTCACTGAAAAGGACCAACAAAATTCTCATTATGGGAATTCCCATAATTGAATTATATCTTATACGTTCGTAGGAAGACGATGTAACTCTACATTTATTAAAAATCAATTGCTCATTTGAATACCAATGATTCATAACCTGAGCAAGGTTTCCTATTCCCAGTTTGTTATATCTTGATGTAATAACAGATTTTATTGAAATTAAGATCTCATTGTTCAGTTGGTACGATTAAATGAGTGATAGTGTAAAAATAGATGATTTCCCATAATTGTTAATGAGACGATACAAAGGAGAGAAGATCGTGGGAACTGCAACAGGTGTATAAGTGTAAAGAGAATTCTAAAATAAAACTTGTTTATATATCTCTGCTGCAGTCATACGTATATAGGTTAAGTGACGCATTTGAACGTATTTTTGCAGCCATATCTTCTGCTAATAATTGCTAAGATAATAAATTAAAATGTTTTATTTTCGCGTTCATTATGTTTTTTTGTTGTACAAACAAGAACTGAAGATGAAGAAGAATAAATAGAAATATAAACACAATATATACCAATTATAAATAGAAGGTTAGCAACACAAATCACAGAAGTAACTTTCTTTTAATAATACGGAGTCTTAGTTATATTGTATATGTCTACGATTTCAAACTCACACCTAAGACCACTATTAGCAGTAAAATATTACCCGAGAAACACCAAAAAGAACGTAGTCTGTTACGAATGTCTATACTATTTTGTTAATACAGTCCTTTTATTTCTTTTAATCTAAATCTTTTATCGAGATATATCAAGTTAAATCACAAAAGATTACATTTTCAATGTTAGTTACATTTAAAATGTTAATAATATCTACATATAAGCTTTACTCTCTCATATTTACTTCAATCTTAATCATCAACAGCTTGTTATTTGCGTATTTTTCGAAGTCATCGACCTTTTCGTCAAAAGCTAACTTGTGTACCAATGCTATAAAATAGTATGACTTAATTTGACAAGTAGTGAAGATGTTGAAACCGCAGGCATCACCACGTGACGGAAGAAGCATCCTGACCGCAAGGATATACGTGAGTCACCGTGGGAAGCTGCGCAGGTGGACCGGGCGGCGCTTGCTCATCTTATGCCTGTAATTACTAATGTGACCACTCAGCTGGCCAGAATATCGTTACTTCGAGATTTTTTATTGGGTCTTCCAAATAACATAACATAACATAAACTCACGCCTATATCCCCGAAGGGGTAGGCAGAGGTCTTCCAAATATCATAATAATTAACCGTAATAAAGATTAGGATATGACTATTTGTATATTTTTTAGCCATGTACAAAAAAATGGTGTAACTTTAGGTTTGTTATCCACTTATTCATTCCAAATGTCACCAGGCTTCAAAGGTTTCAGTCGTATATTAATATCCGCACCTAATTGTTTGAAGTTTAAGTAGGATAGAATTATGAAAAACCTAGTTAGTACTTTTCGGGAAAAAGCTAAGCTTTGCATTTGATTTATGAAATTACATGGTTCGTTAGACTTCTTGATATATCTATTTATAACATAAGCAGGGGATCCAAAATGCTGAGATACAATTGACATACAATTATGAAAGAAAGATAATTTAAATTTCACTAGACATTATATCAGAAATGGTGGTCACTCTTAACTCCCAAGAAAGGTGCTTACGATCTCGTTCAACAGGAATCGTCATAACATCTTTAATATGATTCATCTTGTTAAAATATCTGATCAGTGCGATAAAATACCTATACCACAATTACCTATGTATGACTAATAAAACTTTTTGCTTCAGGATATATCAGTATTAATATAACCTATGATTACGTGGTATACTGGAGACTATGATTCCTTACAAAGTATATTATCGGAACAGGTTGTGTTATTGACGACATACTCTATCTTATTATGAGCTGGACCAGATCGTGTTTATACCCCTATGCATTGAGTATTAAAGAATTTTAATCGACGATGGGCGACGATGATGAACTTAATTCCTTTGAATTAGTCGTGATAATTACATATAACTTTACGCTATGGGAATCTTATTAGGAATAATTATAGCTAGACGTTACGGAAGATTTTTTTTAATTTATTAACAAGATTTGAAGCGAGAGTTAATTTACTTCATTAACTTTGTCTCTTAAGACGGCACTATCTATAGAAGTGGGTGGCTACAAGGGGAAAGGGAGACCTAAAATGAGGTGGATGAACTGTTTGACAGATGATATGATTAAGAAGGGAGTGAATGTTGAGGTGACTGCAACTAGAGATGAATGGAAAAAGAACACATGTTGCGCCGACCTCAAATAAACTTGGGATAAGGGCAGGAGGATGATGAACTTCGCCACTTTTCATTTTTGATCCTCCATTAAATAAACACCTCAACAAAGTCTAGGGAACAAGATGACCCCAATTATTTTTTTTCGTGTAAATCTTATTTTGCAAATAACTGGCAGCAAATAAATAAAAATAGAATAAAGTAGATTACAGAGTTGTTCGAAATTTAAAAATAAATTTAAATAAGTAATGATTTTCGAATATGGAGGGAAAACTTTTAAAAGTGTTTGATTGTGCAGTTTCTCTGAGGAAAAATAAAAATTATTTTTTTTGATTGTAAATAACGTTTATTATCAATAATACGTCTTTTACGTATGGTTTGTGCATTTTTGTGACTGTAGTCATCATGTCACGTCGTCATTTAAGTCGCGAAGAGATGTTAAGGGCTGTTGGTATGCTGCAAGCTGGACGAACTCAACGCGACGTAGTGGATGCTGTCAACACCCAACCAAGCGTAATTTGCAGATTATGGACACGCTACAGGTCTACAGGGGATGTTGCCGAACGTCACAGGGGACGAAATAGGGTTACTACCCCGCGACAAGATCGTTTCTTGCAAAATTCCGCAAGGCGGCAACCCACGATTACTGCTCGTCAGTTGGTCGCAGGCCTCCAGTCTCAGCATCAAGTGGTTATTAGCGATCAAACTGTCAGAAGAAGACTACACGAAGCCAATCTTTATGCTCGCAGACCGCTTAGGGTTCCAGCTCTTCGACGTGGAAATCGAGGTCGTCGCTTATTGTGGGCTAACGCACATTTACAGTGGACCGACCATCAATGGGCACGGGTTCTGTTTTCCGACGATTCTTGCTTCGGTTTTCATCCTGATTTGAGAAGCGTGCGTATATGGCGAGTTCCTGGACGTCGGAGTCGTCTCCAGAATCCGCAAGAAGTTCATCCTTACCAAGGTGGAACAATCATGGTATGGGCTGGAATTCGCCTTGGTGGAAGGACCGACCTCGTTTGGATACGGGGCAATTTGAATGCAAACCAATACATTCAGGAGGTTATACACCCCATGGTAATCCCTCATCGACAGCAGTTCGGTCAAGATTTTATGTTCATGCAAGATAATGCACGGTCACACACCGCGAGGGTAGTGGTCAATGCGTTAAGCGAGCACAATATGACGACGTTGGAAAGGCCTGCTCAGTCTGCCGACCTCAATCCCATAGAGCATGCCTGGGATTTGCTTGGGAGAAGAGCTTTCAGTGATTCTTTGGAAAATCTGAACACTGAAGAACAACTTTTTTTACACCTTCGCAGTGTATGGAGCCATATTCCACAGACGATGATTGACAATCTCATACTAAGTATGCCACGCCGTTGTCGAGCTGTTGCTAATGCTTTAGGAGGTCCTACAGATTATTAAAAACGTTTAAAGTACGGTTAATTACTGTATTTCTTACTACCTCGTTATTTTTGTGCCTAATCATAGAAGGTACTCAATATTGGCACTATTCAATTCTTTCTTAAAAAAAAAAAATTTGGTATGAAAATGTTTTTATTAACCATTTACGGCGCTCAGTTGCAGTTATGCATCATACCATTCGAACAAGCATAGTCGTTCAAACAAACTAATACATGCACTTTTACTCCGCAATGCATAACTACATCAAAGCATTCTATCGAATTAGATATTCACATTTGAGCTAGATGGCGTTGTTTTCATTTTTTGGCCAGTTGACGTCAAAAATCTATCAAAACCGGTTTGTTTTGTTTGCGCGAAATTTTATTTGTGTTTTTTATTAGAAATACGGATCTAATCTACCCGAAATTGTTGTGGAGTGGCGGTAAGATATTGATTTTCACTAATTTGATAAAATTCATAGATTTTATATCATGTTTACAGAAGAAAGGTAGCGCTTTCTTTTGTTGCAGAAATGCATCATTGCGCTAAACTTTTATATTTTATTTTTATGTTCCAAACAATTTTATCTTCTTTTTAGTATGAGTTTCTTTTCAATATGAGTTCCAAGCCAGCTAGAATATATTCTACAGCAATGGGAAGACAGTGAGGATGGTCTGGACTATTCAGACCACGATGATGTAGCTGATCCCACCTACATAATGGAACAAAATGATCAAGACTTACTTCAAGCCTCTGATGAGGAGCCAGAAGTAACAGAACCAGAAGATCAGGTCAATAACACTTTGCAACTGAATGCTACGACCAGTACCAGCACTAATGTTCAACCATGTGATACACCGTTGACTATTCCAATACCCAGTACCAGCTCCATAACCACATCGAGAAATAGATGTGTACTAAAGACAAATATAATTTGGCAAACTAAAAACTTAGAGCTGAACGAAGACCAGACGAGGTTTAGGGGATCTTCCAACTTACCAAGTGATATACTTGAGTTTCAGACGCAAGAAGAAACCGCATTCCTAACTGTAAACTTCCAGGAGAAAAAGAGCTAAAAAGAAACCTAAAGGGACATCAGCCGAACAAGTTACAAGCTATAATGATATAGATGTATCACTAGTGACATGGAGAGACAATAAAGTTGTCCACCTATTATCCAGCTTTGCTGGCAAAAACACCACATCTGTCGTAAGGAGATTCGATAAGTCACAAAAACCTTACATTTCTGTGGAACGACCGTTTATAGTAGCAGAATACAATCGTCACATGGGTGGGGTAGATCTTATGGACAGTGTAATAGGCCATTATAAAATTAAATTACACAGCAAACGTTGGTTTATGCGACTCTTTTACCATTTCCTCGACATGAGCATGTGTAATGCTTGGCTGCTATATAGAAGAATTCACGTTGAAACGAAAAATACTGACAAGGTCCTAAAGTCGGCTGATTTCTGTCTAGATATTGCAGAGACCCTAGAAAAATATAAAACTGCAAACCGGCTAAAGCGCACTTCCGACGTAGAAGCACTCATCCAGAACCAAAAGAAGAAAGGCCCATGTCAGTATGTTCCACCAAAAGACATCAGATTGGATCAGTTAGGACACTAGTCTGTATGGTATGAAAAAAGGCTGATATGCAAATTACCAGGGTGTACTGGAACAGCCCAAACAGGATGTGAAAAGTGTGGAGCCTTATGTTTCAACAAGAATAATAACTGTTTTCAATCTTTTCATACTTCCTAATTTTTTTTTTAATTTTACACCGTGATGCACTTCTGCATCGCCGCATATTTTTCAAAAATAAATACCTTTCCTAATAAATTGATTTTTTTCATTATTTTTCCCATTATTATATAGATAGTCTCAATTTATTTCCAATAAAAAAAAATAAAAAATCGTTCTTGCGCCGTAAAGGGTTAAAATAAAAATTAAAAACGGTATAAAAATACCCTTCTATTGATATAAAACACTCACTATTATAAGAAAGGGTTTTTAAATAAAAACTAGAAATGTCCTTGTTCCCTAGACTTTGTTGATGTGTGTAAAATGAATACTAGAGGCTATATAGTATTATAATACTGTATTTTTGGATCTTTGGAGGAGGTAGGACATGGCGGTATTTCCGCCCAATTGAGCAGTCTGACTGGGGAAGCCCTATGAATACCGCGGCTATAACAACTTAGTGTTGTTTTCCCAGCGGTGAGTAGGGTAGCCAGACCTCACTGGGGAATTTTAGCTGTCTATGGGAAGACTAAAGGCTTGTACTGCTTTGTCTTCTACACTGACGGCATAGAAACTCTGTACTTACAGCGTTTGCAGCGCAACTGTGACTCCTCTGGTGTTACATACGTCCGTAGGCCACGGTAACCATTTTCCATCAGATGGGCCTTGTGCTTGTCTGCCACCTAAGTGGTATAAAAAAAATAGTAGCAGTTCGCAGTAGTAGCAACAACTACTAGACTGGACATTCTCCCATTGATTTTTAGGAGACCTCTATATGAGCATAATCTGCACAATGCTTCTGCTAGTTTCCATTGTCGTACGGCATATATATTTATGTATTTCACTGATCGAGTATTAGTGAGTCCAAGTGGGAATAATTTGGTGGCAAAGGCTGTACTATGATCGCTCTTCTTTTTTTTTTATACCACTTTGGTGGCAGACAAGCGCACGGCCCACCTGATGGAAAGTGGTTACCGTGGTCTATGGACGTATGCAACACCGGGGATGTCACACTCGCGCTGGCGACCATAAAGAAACCTTCTGATGCCCCTCTTGAAGAACCCCATATTGTAGGTGCTTGGGAAAACCGCAGCAGGGAGGTCATTCCACATCTTAAGTGTGCGTCCTCTTGATTTGGCTTATCTTGTTTTTTTACGGGAGTGCTTCCGACCCGGGGAAGAAAGTTTCAGAGCCTCGTCCGTTAATCAACAGGTATACCGGTTTGCATGTGAGGTTGGTGACTTTGACTCCTAAGACCTTAGGGGGATCCTATACACTCATGACGTTTACACGACTTTTTCTAATAATCTCGTTTTAGTCTCACGCTTACTCAGAGTTAAATATACACATAAAATCATCACAAACACATATTATGATTAATTTAGTTCTCACATCGGTGGCTTCCAAAACATTTGCAACAAGATTAATGTCCCGCATTACAAGCGGGCTCGCTGTACACCTTCACACAGTAATTACGTCTTAACGTGATTTTAATGGATACATTAAGAAATCGTGTTATATCTAAATATATACAATATATATCTGTTTAATGCATAACTGATACTTGCTTAGGTTGGAATTTGAGATCATTAAATTCCTTGAGACGATTATTATCACTTTACAATGTAGACGTGTAATCGACTTCAAAACAAGAGCTTCTCAATTCGGATGCTTGTTTTTTGTGCGCATCTCTTATGTAATTCTTTACTGAGTTTCGGTACACAAAATTTGTTTTTTTTTTGTCTAGGATACGCCAACTTGACTTCACCTCACCTGATGGTAAGCTAAAGGCAAAGTCTCAGGAAAGAGGGTCACCATTATAGACACTAAGTAATGTTACAATGGTGGCACTCAGTTATTATAAAATACAGAAAAAAAAATGCAATTCCTTATAAATGTATACAAAACTATGCTAATACACAATATATTCCAAAATTAAATACAGAAATGGAGGGAGACTGCAACTTTAGGAATCGAAAAATTTCTCCCCATCGATCTCTACTGGTACCGTGCCCAAAAGGCTCACGGCATTACCACGCTGAATGGCGATTTTTAATTCTTTGAGCAAGGTAAAGGCCAGCTCTATTACCACGGAAAGCGTCGATTAGTCGTTTAGCTATTTCACATCTCTTATTAAATCGGTTTTATGGACTCATTTTAAAATGGAAAGCGGTGTCCTAACTCTTAACGACGGAAAAAATACATGCCATTTATTGAAAGTTCATATCTAAGAAGAATATTGTTATTAAAAAAAAAACTTATATTTTATTGTTTGAATGCACGCTGCAAATAATATTTACTCATTATAATGCACCAAATAAATTACTCTGTCACAGGTTACGTAAACGCTTCGTCTGATAAAAGCAACACTGTGGTACTGGAAAGAGATAGGAGTCTCTGGAAAAGATCTATTTTTAATTTATCAACTAATTTAATGATGATAAAATGAATATATCTGTTCGTAACGTGTCGTATGAAGTCTTCTCCGGACGATATTTTCGTAACGTGTCGTATGAAGTCTTATCCGGATTTTTCTTCTTACCCTGTATACAATGGTGAGAAAGTAGGTATCAAGGAATTTACTTAGGTATCTGAACATATTGATACAATAATTACAAGTACGGCTCAAGAATGAGTGTATAGAAGTCCCATCAACATCTTCGAAACTCAAGTCAATCTCAAGCAAGAACACCTACTGTTTGATGGACGAGGTTTTTTTATACCACTTAGGTGGCAGACAAGTACACAGCTCGTCTGATGGCAAGTGGATATCGTGGCCTATGAACGTATGCAACACCAGTGGCGTTACACGAACCGACCGTGAAATACTGGCGCAGGCTTTATTTTTCACGGTGGGGGAGTGCACAAAGTTTCTTTAGTACGTACATGTAACTCTACGGCTTGTAGTTTTATCCGTATTTGTAACACCGGAACGAAAGTCAACAATTAAATTAAAAAAAACATCCGCAGACAATCTTTTGCTTTATCTGGTGAATAAAATAACGGCCACACACATCGTATGCAACTGCGATCTGTGTTTTGTTACCTTCACTATTAATACATGCTTGAAACTTAGTACAAACGATTTTCACGGCGCATGAGCAGGCCGGGACGTGCGCCTGCGTCCACGCTTAATTTCCATAGCTTCACAGTTAAACGCTATTTGTTTGTTCTGAAAATACATTTACTCTGTCCGACGTCTGATCGAACTGTTTTAACGGTGGAAAAACATGTGTGTTACGAATTACATCAATGTTTAACGTTAATACGATTTACTTTTATGCGGTACGATCACCACACATTCAAGTGAACGTTTGAAGTATCTATTTTGAATGCAAGTTACTGTAGTTTCGTAAGTCATATAGTTTTTGAAGGATTTGTTGCTTTGCCAGAAAAAAGCGTATATAACGAGCCACGAAGTTACATAATAGCCGTCGGAATTAGTTTTTCTGCGGAGTTAGATTTTTTGTTGAAATCGAGTATGCACAATGACGCAACATTTTTTAATATTCTACATACATTCATATAATCACGCTTTTATCCTCGGAGGGTTAGGCAGAGGTGAATTGACAGCCTCTGTGGCGTGGCTGTAGTGAACGCGACTGCTACGCAGGAGGCGCGGGTTTGATCCCCGCTCGGTACAAATATTTGTATATTGGGTATATATATAGATATAGGATTTTGCATTGGTCTGGGTGTTTCTATGTATAATATGTATGTATTTACAAAAAAAAAGTATTTAAGTATGTTTATCCGTATTCTAGATTCCATAACTCAAGCTAGTTCAACTATGCTTACCATGGGTCTAGATAACGTTGTGTAGAATGTTGTAGAATATTTATTTATTATTATTTAATTAACACCCACATTTCACCAATAATTAAATTGGGTCCCACGTAATAGGGTGTGAGCCTATTGCCGTCTTCCGGGCACTATTGTCGGCTCGAGCCATTCATCTGAGGCTGAGTCTGGGCTGTATATATCTTTCTGATGTTAAACAGCTCTAGACCTTAGTCGCCTTGTACGACACCGCATGAGAAGAGATGGGGTGCTTCGAATTCTACTCTGCCGGGAACCACGCGGCTTATTGCTCTATTTCTATTCTATTTCTTTAAATTATCAAATAATTAATTCCGAATTAATAAAAGTTTGATCAATAAATAGTTTTAATGGGTACCATTTACATTTGGCAAGAGAGTGTATCCACCTCCTTTAAACAGCCTCAAGTCAAGAAGAAATATTAAATTCCTTTTTTAGTGAGTGTAGTGTTCTCAAACGTAATAAAAAATATTAACAACCTTTCTAGTTTCTACTACCGCAGGCACCGAAGAAAATTGCCTTCACTTATAAAAAACAACAACCGGTAATAAGATTTGTCGAATAATTTATAGACAATAGGGTAATTTTCCGCATGAATAGTGTCACAAATGGACCTTAAAAGAGTCGGTGGACGATGCACTGCCCGAGTGAATCGAGGATATCCTCCAATTCTACCCTCAACAAGGTCATGGGAATACTAATACGTAATCAGGCGTGATATATGCGGTACGCTTTCGTTACATATGAATGAACACTTCCTTTAACAAAGTCAGCCTAGTTATTTTACACAATGTACGCATACACTTTACAGACCACATCAAAGTGAAAAATATAATACAAATACAAATAAATACTTATTTGTAAGCGGTACAAAAATGGTTTCTATACTCTGTTATTTTAAATTGCCTAGTAGGTATTTGTATGTATAGAATCTAAGGACATCGTGTGATTTTAACGCAAGACATTAAAGCTTAATTAATAAAATTTTTAGTGTTCTATACCTTCAAAGGAAAAAAACAGAACCCTTATATAATCACTTTGTTGTCCGTCTATTCGCATGTCTGTCTGTCAATACCTTTTTCTCAGGAATGCGTGAGGAGTATCAAGGTAAAATATATTATTATGTCTTGAAACTGTGCAAAAATCAACGCATTCAAAATATGTTACAGTTTAAGTAGCTTAAGCTACGGAACCCACGGTGCTCGAGTCCAACTCGCATTTGACCGGCTTTTTTTCTACTGCCCCACAAATGTACTTAAACATCGGCTGGCGTGCGGTCATGAGCAATGGGTGCAAGTACATACCTATATACATCATACATTCATAAAGCTTAATAGTAGCACAGTAGCCACGCAATGCAATTCATAAACGCATGATCTGAAACATGGTCATGGCCCATGTCCAACAATCCACTGCTGGACACAGGCCTCTCCCAATGTTGGGAGGCTTTGGCTTACTGTTTCCACGCTGGTCAGACGGGTTGGTACAAGGTTTTGTTTTGAGTTTTCCTTCTCTCGCAGTGATATCGTCTGCGTAATTTTCCATTAGTCGCCTTTACGACATGGATGAGACGGTGTATTCTTTCTCCATCACCACGCGGGCTTCTAACCTACCCTTTCCTTTATGGCCGTTCGTATATTTAATTTATTATAAATTATGTTAATAAATTAAACAAAGAATGAAAGTGAGTTTTACCAATGACAGTGTGCGACCATTTCGAAGAAAAGTGGTCTATCGTGTTTTAATTAATGAATTTCGTAAAACATGTTTGATAGATAACTATAATACATAAGTACAAGAAACTAATACTAAGGTATTTTAATTAGAGAAGAAATATTGAAATCAATGAGCATAACAACAGCAGGTGCAATCTAGTACAAGATCTGCTAACACTAAGCAGTGATGGCTTAACCACAATCTTGATTCTGACATTAAGATTGTGGTCTGGCTTTGGGAAACTGGAGCATTAGGACCTGGTAGAGTCATTAAGTGGTGAAGTGGGTGATGAAACTTCATACTGTCATTTTACATTTCAGCCTTACCATGCGAAAATCGCAGACGAACATGGTTGATGACCATATAATCATTTATTAATTGATCCACAGATAGTTTTATCGAGTCTGAATTTACTACATGACTGTTAAATCTGTTTTTGTTAAGTACCTCACCATGGAGTTGTACATTTTTAACAGAAAAATCGGTTGCATCCAAAACTTGCACTTTTTAGTCCGGGTTCCACTATCCTACAACTTCTTCAATTCGTTTATTTTTACTTTAACAGAGGCGGAAAACCTGTTGCATCGATAAAAATGTGTACCGAGTTGCAGATGAGGTGATGAAGATCTTGGTAGGCAATACACTCAATAAGTGTAAGTAGTGATTGCGATAGAGTTATTTAGGTGATGCACTACATACCCAATAAATGTGGGTTTGTGAATTTTTTCAAATCACAAATTTTTAATTTTTCGACAATAAAGGTAGAAAAATACCGTGACAACAATCTCAGTTCCATACGACTTCACAGATATTCATCGAAGCAAAACGCGGGATCTTAGGAAGAGCCACAAGTTCCATTGTAATCAGTGTGCTCACCCCATGACGGATGGCATGGAGGGTGCGTTATGCCTCTTGCTTATGCGCACATACATGGTAACGTCGTGATCACTGACCACAGTTCCTCATGAATCCATTTTTATATATTTTTTTAGTTGATACACCTGTGACCGTTGAATTAACCTCTACACTAAGGGGTTGGTAAGAAACGGATGAGTGGTAATTACTTGACTCTTGAAAAATACATTACGGGGTATAAATCGAGCAACAAAAAAATCGTAACCTTTCGAAAACACAATTAATAAGGTGGATAATTCAGTTGTTAAAGTATAAGTCGTTTTGCTATATGCACGCCATGGTTCCTGAATATATGTTTTAATAAGACACCTAGCAATTAAAGCAGTTTATACTTTATATTATATATAATATTGAAATTTTGTACAGATTGATTGGAACATACGTGCGGTATACCGCCTTTCATTCTATAAAATAAGTTTAATATTACCGTCAATGAGTGAATTCCGAGCTTGGTATCCACTGCGAGCGGAACGAGATGCGTGCCACACTGGGCCCTGATTCAGTTGCGCTACGTTTCTAAAACGCATGATTTCTATTTTGTTGATATATTTGTGTTTTATTTTTTATACAACTTAGGTGGCAGACAAGACCACGGCCTATCTGATGTAAAGTGGTTACCGTGACACCAGTGGAGTCACACCCATGTTGCCGACCCTGTAAGTGTGCGTTCAGTGCGGAACACAAAATCAGGACAAGTCTTTGGTCTGCCCACTGACAGCACAAAAACTCTCCAGTGAGCTCTGGCTACCGTACTCACCGCCGGGAACGTTATATTAGCACGTAATAAGACTTGCTGCTTCCTTGGCAGGAGACTGAGAGACTCGTAATTAACATACATACATACCATACCCGTCGGGTTAGGCAGAGGTGAATTAACACCCACATTTCACCATCATTGTATTCGGTGGCACGTAATAGGGGGTGAGCCTATTGTTTTCCGGACACTATTGTTGCCTCGAGCCAAGCATCTCTGGCTGAGTCTGGGCTGTATAAATATGTCTACTGTTAAACAGTCTTATCCCTTAGTCGCCTTGTACGACACCGCATGGGGAGAGATGGAGATGGTGATACGGGACTCGTAATTAAGAAATTAAGTAATTTAACTTCCGTCACCGTACTCCTCTTTGGATGTATATGACAGGATGACACTTCAAAAACTTTATTAAACAAGCTAATCTCACCTGCAAAGCTAAATAAAAGAGGGTAGGAGAGCGGACTCCGTGATGGACCCCTTACTTCTAAGTATAAGCTTTGGATACAACCGGACCTAACGCTGTGATCATGATAATGATTGTACTCCGTACTCATTACACCTGTCACTGTTCAAGTACCAACATCGCTCTTGCGCTGCTTAATGAGGCAATTACCTAATAATAAGAAAAAAATGCCAGTTGGTTTCTTGTAAATATAACTCCATAATGTAAACCGCATACAGCATAATTTCTTGAAATTAAATTATACGATGAACAATGACATGTAATGTGCACTTACAAGGCACAGTAAATCTCGCTCGACATCTGTACTGTGCCGGTAATCACATAAATTGAACTTCCTGCGAGGGTGACCACACGCTACGGTACCCACCCAGACGTCTTCACCCAATTGCTATGTGAATTACCGACGAGTTCCTTACCGTGATTATCTTCCAGCCGTTTCCTTCAAGTAGGGTGTCTACCCAGCGTGATTCCTCGCCGCACCTTTTTATTCATAATTCTTCGTTTTGCTCTGATGCCTTTTGGTGAATGACCGGCGAGAGTTGAAAAAGTGAATCACAGGAATTACGGTGTCTAAACACGATGCAACGACTAATATTCTCTAACTGACAGATTTCAAGGGTGTCATTATAAAGGTATTACTTTTTATTGTATTACGAGTGTGATGATTAGATTTGAATTCTAATTTCGAATGATATTTCAATAACGGACAGCGTGACATTTATCCTGGCCAATCAACGAACAATTTCTGTAAATGACGTCCAATTACACGAAGGCGTCTCGGTATGCGCCAATTAGGTGTCGCTGCGCGCGCACCTGGCTCACGATTCGTATGGTCACGCGCAAACATTGATCGTAAATCGTATAGATGTAAAAGCATATTGTTGCTGTTATTACGTAAATTTCTATCGATTGAGGTCACTGTTAATCGCTTATTGCGAATATATAAATGTACTAAACGTAATGTCTTGGCTTTAATGGTCAAAATAACCTTTAGCCTACGACATCAGACAACAGCTGGTTTGAATGACGAAGTTCTACAAATCTAACAAATTAAGTCGCGCCGAATATGTACTGGATTATTACTGCGCCCACATTTTAATTAGCCCCGTCTGCATATGGATATTATCTCCTTAAAAGTGCTTTCCTAATTTATCATATCAACTGATGCTACGCCTGCTACTAACAGTACCGAAATTGAAAAAAATCCGTTTTATAACAACCAGTGCATAATTATAATATTGTATTATAACCAAATATTTTTTTTGAAAATTACGTATTTAAGTAATTTTTGAGTCTAATACAATTGCAGCGAATGCGATCTATCGAATGAGGTAGATCCAAGTATAGAAAGTGGCCCTTTTTTTTTATACGTGCGCAAAATCCCCATGGATACATCCCCACCGGCTCCGGAAGAGGTTATGTCGGACTCGAACCGACTAAAACGCACGCCGCTGTCCTTTTGGTTGCCGAAGGTGAGGTTGACAGGCATATCCCTCGCACCCCAGCCGACCCAGGGCCATCTCTCATGATCTAGCCCTCTTCTCGGGTGTGGGGACTACAGAGTTCCCAACTCGTCCCCGGGAACGGGGAGGCGCGCCAGACGCGCCACCGCCGCGGCTAGAAGTGGGACTTTCGACAGCATTCGTGTAAATTATCAGTGACATTTGGTAGACATTTGGTTGACAACTGGTAGATTCGACATGTTCTATAATTTTATGAACCGCGTATGCTATCGAATCTGCCACTTTCAATGGAAATTGCAGATTCGATATGAGTGTACAATATATCATTGAAAGTGAAATCAAGAACCAAGCGGCTCGGAGATTCTTTCCTTTCCCGCATCACTAAGACCTGGAATTCTTAATCAACCCACGTGTTTCCTTCTTCCTGCAGTCCAGTGTCCTTTAAGCGTGAAATAGCATCTGATGAGGTCGCCAAGCTGAGTGCCACCTTTGTAACATACTACGTGTCTATAATAGTGACCCTCATTCCTGAGACTTTGCCTTTAGCTTACCATCAGGCGAGGTGAAGTCAAATTGGCTCGTCCTATATCAAAAAAATACTAATTGAATACCTTGTTATGTATATTCCAAAAAAAGCCCATAAAGTTAGCTACTAAACAAGTGTATAACTTATACAGCATCGATAGCATTTACCGTTCCAGGTCAAAATAAAACTTTAAACTGGTCTCCTGGAAAATGTAAGTACTTTACTGGAAAGTGACTTACGTATTTTGCAATTTGGATACTGTTTGTAGTAGCAGTCGATATTATTAATAATTTATGTTTAATATTTAAATACAACCTTTTGATTACATGTAGTACTTTGTCAAAATTTCCAATCCAGTTGTTCAAAATACTCCCCTTAGCTAAAGATTGAGTTTTTTTTAATCCAAATTTATAAGATATCTTTCATTGAATTGTTTGACTAAACCATTACATAGGTTCATCAAACTGACACTGTAACATAACTGTCACCTATTATCAATTTACAACGATTACCACAGTGCACAACAAAACCGGAAGTGGCGATTACTGCTTGCTAATGAGGAAGTAGTTACTTTGCTTGCATCTACTAGTGTGATTGTACGGTCAGTAACTAAAGTCTGCTACATGCTACTTTGCAAACTACACATTATCATCGTCATCGTTAGCACAGATGTGTCCAAAACTTATGCTTTGTAGCTCAGCGTTCGTGACTCTCCTACTGCTCTTGATTCCCAAATCCAAGAAGATAGCCTGCGCCGGTGTCGCGTCCCTTGGTCATTAGGTGATATAGTTAGAAGACGAGGTTGGCATGGGTCCCGAAGAAGTGAGCAATCACAAAAATCCCCTACTTTGTAAACTACTGCATCTCTAAAATGTTTTTTATTAATACTATTATTGTAATAGATCGTGTCTTAGGTAGAACAGGAACAAAATTGAAAGCAAATTTAGTTTAACCGCTTAGTGTATACATATAACGAACGGAACGTTAACACAGAACTAACGCGGTGTTCTGTTCAGTTACGTGAGCGTTAAGCTACTTTTGTTGCAGACTACACTAATTCGGTAGACAGGATATGTGTTGTTGTTGCACTAAATGACGACAAAAGTTACACTGATGAGACACTAAAAGCATCGACATTACCACCAGACATAAGCTACAAAAACGGTTTAAGAACACCTAAATATATTGAGTAGAATGAAAACAAATCGTATGTATACAAAACGTTTAGCCCCTTTTATTTAATTCATAACCTTGATATTTATAATTTTTAAAATCAGTTCAACGCTATGTTGCATTTTATTTACATGCATTATACTATTTGTTTTTAATAACACTAGATATAAGGCATATTGCGCTATTTCTAACAGACAATATTCTTCCTTTTTTTTTCCTAAGAAAAAAAATCTATGCATCATTTTAATACTGACGGTCATCCGCGACTGTCACGGAAGACGTGGCCATGGCTAGTGACCCATAGCGCTGGGAACACCTTGACCTTAATCAACGGCCACCTGTGCCAAGCACCGAACTCCTTGTGGGAATCTTGAGTATGGGAACATTGGCCGTTAGCTTAGGGGACAGCTGCTGTATGAATTAAAAAGAAAGAAAAAATAATTTTTGAATTCGTAATTTGAAATTTATAATTTCTCCACTGTCGCGGAAAGGAATAAAATATTTGATTGAAAGTAGCCTATGTTCTAATCCCATGTTGACCTGACCATCGACATTTAATCTCCGAAATCATTACAATTACGAAAATTACCTTTGGCACTACCAGTGGTGCCTTGAGGAAAGAATAATTCCTTTGACACTACTTAATGGGTAGAGCCACGGGGCAATCACCTTCTTGTCCAAATGATCTCGTTGTGTTTCATAAATATCAACTTATATTTTTGCATGGAAATTTATTATTATTAGATAGATTTTTACGTTGTCATATTTGTTATTTATATTTTAGTAAATATTCATAAACACGTCTCATAAGTAAACTATGTAAAACAATCAGTTTCAAAATCACTGACGTACGTTCAAGAAATGTTTTGAAAATAAACTACCGATTGGAAGGCATAAAACTGTACGTAAATGATTAGATTTACAAATCATCAGATTTCTCAAATGAGATTCTTTGTAAACAGCCCATGTAAATTCAAAACCAATATCTCCACTTACGTCAACAAAAGCAAAGCATGTCGACTCGCCAGAGTAAACAACCCTTTTGTGTTCAACGTAATCCCGCCAAAATTGCGCGCCAAATGCCAAACATTTGTTAATGGAGTGGCCAACAATGGATCCATTGATGGCAAGCACCCGGCACCTGTAGCTTACGAGGGGTTCCCCAGTTCCCCACACGTGGCAAGGCAACATATGGGTACTCTCACCTGGTAGTGGAAATCTCACCCCTCATCCGCAAGGGGTAGTTGTTTTACCCACATGTCACTGGCGGCTGCTACGGACAGATGCTAAAATACGTTGGTGCTAACATTGATTTTATTGTAATCTTTTTATGTACCTCATTTGGTTACGCGCAGAAAAGTACTTTAGTTGTCAGTGTACTAAGACTATTTTTTGTGCCTGTAGGAAAATACATTCTATCACGCTAGGACCCCTATTAGCGAATTTTCGAACTTGGATGAAATTTTGTTCAGTTTTATTTTATTCTGAAATATCACATGGGCCACTTTTTATCCCGGGAATAGGTTTCTGATACTGTCTGTTTTATTAGCGCAGTGACTGAAAACTGTTTATTGTTGAACTATCAGTTGATTCTTCATCATTAAATCGACTAGGTAATCTAGCGCTTATTAAGCACACGTTTATTAGTGTTGGGACAGATGTTCTATTGTATGGCGTAATATAAGGATCGTATTTCCTTATATGTATATAGTATCATGAACATTTATTTTATGGCATTTAGTTCTATTGTTTAATAGTGGTTGCGCCGAAGTGGAAACTGTATTTTTGACACGGAAACACACTCCTTTTATACCCGTCTCCTCTCCCGCACTAATCATAGATATGGCTTCCGTCCGCCATTTGTGAAATATAGACACTCAGTCTCGCTTTGAACTAGCCAGCGTAAAGACGGACGGACCGCGCTCGCGTCTCTCAGAAATGTATAATATTTGTTACATTTTTACCGCTTCATAGACCTTTACCGATCGGATTGTGCCTCTCGTGTGTTCCTCAAGCGATCTAGTGATGCTGACGGCAGCTCCTGAGCAAGGAAGAGAAGATCCGTATACCGGCTGCGATGAAAACACGTGTGTCGTGAAGGTTAGTGCATCCTCTCCTAATTTCTCGGGCTGCATTCACTGCCTGGATCGAATCCGCGGCAGCCCGGCCACCTGTCTTTTGTGTGTAAAGCGTCAATAGAACAGTTAGCTACTTCTCCGCAATACAGTCCACTCGCGCACGCTGGCCCATGCGCCACCATTTTTGGTCCGGATCGAGCCGGATTCTTAGCCGTAGTTCGTATTTTGTTATTATTCTAATGGGAATGAGCGCACCGCACCTAAGTGCCTGGTTATTTTAGTAGAAAACCCCGCATCCAGACACTTAGGCTTAGAATTTGTTGTCCGTTCGCCGCTGGCTCGCATTGTACCTACCTAATACATAAATAGGTTAGGTATCATATCAACACTTAATCGTAGTTCGCAATTTTCGCATCGCACCTAAGTGCCTGGTTATTTTAGTAGAAAACCCCGCATCCAGACATTTAGGCTTAGATCTTAGGTATACTCAGACACCCTAGTGCATAGGCACAGTGTAATACCTAACGCATTTGGCTTCGTTTTGTTTTTTTTCAATTACGTTGTTCTCGGCTCGCGTCGTATTTGCCTAGTACCTGCGTGGGTAGACACGTGGCTGTGCCTACCTCGCTCGCATCTCATCCCAATTCATACGAAAGTATTTTAATTTGAATAGATATTACGCAATACTTAATCTCGGAAATAATAGTTGAACCTAGACAGCGACCATCGCGTAGGTACGACCTTGTTGCTATGCGCGTTTGTTCAAGCGTGCATTCACAGTTGTAGGTACCTACCTATCTGCCGAGTGTCGCTCGCGCCGCCTCGCTGCTCTGTGCCGCTAAGATTAAGTCATTTCATATTTGTTGTTTACCTCACTTTAGTTTGAGATTTAATTGTAAACATGTCCCCAAAGGTTGATAGGACCGGTAAGGTTCAATTGAAACTTTTAAACGCTAAAAAAGAAATGATTTACTCTCGCGTACAATCGATTTATGATAATGCACTTAAAACCTCTGATTTGGTCATCAGAGATTCGTTCTTGTGTTCTATAGAAAACTTAGATAGTCTACGCGCGGATTTCGAAACCTTAGTACATGACATCAACGTTTTAGAGTTGAATTTGAATCCCGATTACTCAGTGAGTTATCAGGCCTTGTCGTCGTTTGACGATTTGTATTGTCGTATCAAACGCGTCGCTAGGAGTTTGGAGAAACCGGCTGACCTACCCAACCCCACTCGCGACCGACCTAAGTTGCCACCAATTCAAATACCCGAATTTGATGGTAACATTCGCAATTGGTGTCTATTTATAGATAGTTTTGAGAATACAATAGATAAGAACGATTCGTTGACAGATCACGAAAAATTGCATTATCTCGTTGAAAAATTGACTGGTAAAGCTATAACCGTTTGCGCTGGAATTACGTTTAGTGCCGAGAATTATAATTTAATTTTAAATACTTTGAAAGCTAGGTATGAGGATAAAAGATCGGTAGCTAACGCCTATTTAGATCAGATGTTTGATTTGAAATCTATTACGGCATGTAACGATCAAAACTTAGAGAAATTTCTAGATACTTTCGCGTCAGCTGTTCGCGCCGTAAAGAACCTAAAGGTCGATGACCTCTGCGACTTCGTATTTTTGTATATGGGTTTAAGGAAATTAGATTCCGAAACCATTCGTTTGTTTGAGTCGGATCATCGCGGCAATAGGATTCCTAAGTTCGAAGACTTAGAAAGTTTTGTTCGCGAGCATATAAAGGTATTGCAACGCTCTTCATCGAAACATGAAGGCGCGAAGACAGTTGTTGATTCTGCACGCAAAGTAGATGCGTCATCGAAGTCACTGAGGTCAACTCATACTTATGTTAGTACCGCACCAGCACGTGTACAGTCACCTGTTTGCTCTTTGTGCAGCACTCATCATTCGCAACTGTACAGGTGTCCTGGTTTTCTAAAATTGTCGCCTAGTGATCGTTATAAATTTGTTCGCGCTAATAATTTTTGTTTTAATTGTCTCGGTACTAAACACCGCGTTGTTTTATGTAATAGTAGAAATAGTTGTCGCAAATGTCAAGCGAGACACCACATTTTGCTTCATTTTGAGAATAGTAATGCCGCATCCAATGTGAGCACGGTTGGCTCGTCGAGCGGTGACACACGGCAGCCTGCGCCGCAGCCGCAGCCCGCGCTCGCGCGCGCTCCGGCCCGCCCGGTGACCGCCGCGGATGACGTCACCTTGTGTTCGTTCTCCGCTAGTGCTGCACTCACTACTGTGTGTCTTGCGACCGCTCGCGTTGTTATTGTTGATGCATTAGGTAAGCCGCGCATTGTTCGAGCGCTGTTAGATGGCGCTTCGCAAAGTAATTTTATTACTCAAGATTGTTGTCGGCGTCTTGGTTTCAATGTTGATAAGCGTTCAACCCGCTCAGTGGTGAAGGGTTTTGGAAGCTTACAGTCAGCTGTTCGTGGCACCGTTAAAACAAGGTTTAGATCTCGTTTTAATAATAATATTTGGTTTGACATGGATTCGCTCGTTATAGATAGAATAGCTGAACAGTTGCCTACCGTCCCGGTTGACACGTCTTTATTAACGAAATTTAAAGACTTGCCTTTAGCAGATGAGACTTACGCTGTTCCTGGAGTCGTCGATATATTGATCGGCGCTTCGATTCTCCCGCACCTCCAGTTATCACGTAAGGTTCAAGGGGGACCGACGTACCCCGCTCCGCACGCACTGGAAACAGTTCTTGGTTTTGTTATAATTGGTTCCGCACCCGCTTCTATGGATAGTTTTAGTCACTCGACTGCTTCGTTCTGTTGCACCGTCGAGCCGCCACTGGAGTCTACCATCCGCAAGTTTTCGCTCGGTGGCTCCCGTGTATCCGCTGAAAAACGCTTTCTTTGTTTGGAACGAAAGATGCAGGCGTCCCCAAAGTCGAAGCGGGCCTATGATGAGGTTGTTAACGAATATTTAGATAAAGGTTACATCTCACCTGCGCCTGCGGACACTGGCGGGACCCAGCCTTCGTACATTATCCCGCACCGCGGAGTTATTAGAGAAGATAAGCTTACTACTAAAACTCCGCGTAGTTTTGGATGGCAGTGCTAAGACTAGCACTTCCGTGTCGCTTAATGACATTTTGTATTGTGGTCGGAATCTTTAAGGTAATTTATTTGACATAATTGTAAATTTTCGCATTAATATTAGTAGAATTTTAGCTTTTAGGACTCAACAGTCGCTTTGTGTTGGGCCCACTCTTCGCCCCATCGTTGGGACACATTCGTCGCTAATAGAGTGGCAAAATTCAATCTGAATTGGCGCCACATAATCTCTTTCACGTTGCTGGCACCGACAACCCAGCCGATTGTCTCTCTCGTGGATTGCTTCCTTCGCAAATTTTGGATCACCCGTTGTGGTTTGGTGGACCGTCCTGGATTCATGCCGCGTTAGATGGGTGGCCAGTTAGTCAATTCAATCCCACTACGGTTTCCGAACCACCCGAGGAGAAGAAGCACTCGCTTGTTGTATCGGTCCCACGTGAAGAGACCCTTATTTTGTTGTTGGCTAATCGCGTCTCGTCTTGGTCGAGACTGTTGCGTTGTGTTGTTTGTTCGCCTCTGCCCGCTGCCTA
Organism: Eilema griseolum; assembly: GCA_963662185.1. NCBI lineage: Eukaryota > Metazoa > Arthropoda > Insecta > Lepidoptera > Erebidae > Eilema > Eilema griseolum. Next base: position 9,705,398 of record OY759243.1, read on the forward strand.
GCCAGCAGTAGGCACGAGCTCCAATCTAGGTTTATATTTTAGTTGTTATTTCCCAAACCTAGATTTAGATTAGACTTTAGATTTGTTTCGCATTTGTCGTTTCGAAGGTAACCCTTCAAGCCGGGGGGAATGGTTGCGCCGAAGTGGAAACTGTATTTTTGACACGGAAACACACTCCTTTTATACCCGTCTCCTCTCCCGCACTAATCATAGATATGGCTTCCGTCCGCCATTTGTGAAATATAGACACTCAGTCTCGCTTTGAACTAGCCAGCGTAAAGACGGACGGACCGCGCTCGCGTCTCTCAGAAATGTATAATATTTGTTACATTTTTACCGCTTCATAGACCTTTACCGATCGGATTGTGCCTCTCGTGTGTTCCTCAAGCGATCTAGTGATGCTGACGGCAGCTCCTGAGCAAGGAAGAGAAGATCCGTATACCGGCTGCGATGAAAACACGTGTGTCGTGAAGGTTAGTGCATCCTCTCCTAATTTCTCGGGCTGCATTCACTGCCTGGATCGAATCCGCGGCAGCCCGGCCACCTGTCTTTTGTGTGTAAAGCGTCAATAGAACAGTTAGCTACTTCCCGCAATACAGTCCATTACCGCACTCGGCCATGCGCCACCAAATAGCTTGATTTGGTCTAACAGCTCATACTTACTTTATGTACGTTTAAGTTTTAAATACTTTTAATTGTGTTGGGTTTAATGTTAATTACTATAATTGCCATAGTAAAATAATATCTTCTAGTTCCCAGTTTCTTTTCCGAAAACTAATAAATACTAAAAAAAAATAATGATTGTATTTATTAACGTCAATTATCTTCAATCTAAAAAATAATTTAGTTTTATTTCAAAACAATCTCTATCATTATAAACTGTCAATATTAGCTGAGTATCACTGACCTCCAGGTGTGCTGAGCACCGCTGCTGACATCTGCGCATGCGCCGCATCGCGCTATTCATATTGTTATTGTTACTGTTTACTGTTATTATTGCGTATTGCATTGTATTCTACATAACGGCCAAAGTTAGTATTGAGGTCAATATTATTAACATTGTGAATTAGAATCATAATATGGAATGCAAAGATGCAAACACATATTTGGCTCTAAAAGAGCATGTTAAGATAAGATAATCGCATATCGAACTGAAAGTTTGGTATCTAATAGAGAAGTTAAAAACATATGTATCTAGGTATACTAATATCATAAAGCTGAAGAGATTGTTTATTAGTTTGTTTGAATGCGTTAATCTCAAGAACTACTGCATCGAATTGAAAAAATATTTTTGTAATAGTTCGTTTATCGACAAAGGTTTCAGGCTTTACCAGCTTATTCCCAACGGCCACTGCCCAAACGATCACCGCCGGTGGTCGTTGAGGCGACATTTAAAAAATTGTTTTATCGGCCCTACGGGGGTGACTGATGGCAAAGCAAATATTTCATACACTTATTCCCAACGGCCACCAAAATCCCCTGGTTGCTGCTGAAACATAATTTACATTTAGTTCCAACTGGCCCCAGGACGACTGTTCTACTTAAGGGAGCCAAGCAATGATAAAATATGCCACGGGCGAAGTCAGGGTGATTCGGTTAGTTTATAATATACAAGTTAACACCCGCGGTTCTACGCGCGTGAAAGTGATATGAGGATTCAAAATATGCCGCGGGTGAAGTCAGGGTGATTAAGTTAGTTTATAATATACAAGTTAACGCCCGCGGTTCTACGCGCGTGAAAGTGATATGAGGATTCAAAATATGCCGCGGGTGAAGTCAGGGTGATTAAGTTAGTTTATAATATACAAGTTAACGCCCGCGGTTCTACGCGCGTGAAAGTGTTATGAGGATTCAAAATATGCCACGGACGAAGTCAGGTGATTCAGTTAGTTTATAATATACTAGTTAAAGCCCGCGGTTCTACCCGCGTGAAAGTGATATGAGGATTCAAAATATGCCACGGGCGAAGTCAGGGTGACTCAGTTAGTTTATAATATACTAGTTAAAGCCTGCGGTTCTACCCGCGTGAAAGTGATATGAGGATTCAAAATATGCCACGGGCGAAGTCAGGGTGACTCAGTTAGTTTATAATATACTAGTTAAAGCCTGCGGTTCTACCCGTGTGAAAGTGATATGAGGATTCAAAATATGCCACGGGTGAAGTCAGGGTGATTCAGTTAGTTTATAATATACTAGTTAAAGCCCGCGGTTCTACCCGCGTGAAAGTTTGATCCCGTTAAAAAGTTAGCCTATTTGTTATTCCAGACTACCGTTTAGACATTAGAGCGTAGGTAATATTTATAAGATTAGTAGGATGAGATAGAATAGACTAGTAGGATAATACAAAGATTTAAAGAAAAATATAGGTATCAAGTTATAGTCATACCTACCTATACTGTACAACAGAGAGAACGTACTACACTAGTACATTTTAACAAAAAAATAACCGACTTCTATAAAAAAAATGCACTGTAAAGTAAAAAATAATTGCAGATATAGCTCAAAAGATAAAAATCGGAGACTCTTTTCTTTGCCGCACCACCAAGACCTGAAATTCATTACCAGCACACGTGTTTCCTTCTTCCTACAGTCCCGGGGCCTTTAAGCGGGGCGTGAAAAAGCATCTGATGAGGCCGCCAAGCTGAGTGCCACCATTGTAACACTTAGTATCTGTAATGGTGACCCTCTTTCCTGAGACTTTGCCTTTAGCTTACCATCAGGCGAGGTGAAGTCAAGATGGCGTGTCCTATATAAAAAAAATGCGTGTAAGACTTTTGTTAAAGTTGGTGCTAAGCCATACAGAGAGAGGCATGTAGGGATGTCCATAACCCTCCACGTCGCTAATGAAATTTGTAAGTGTGTGTGAAGTTTTGTGCAAGACAGCAAAGCAATTCAAACGGGCAGACATGTCGGAATTGACGTAATTGCCAGCCGTCTGTACCCATATTATTAAACATCAAAAATATAGGTGAATATTATGTACGCTTCTGCGTACCCATTCAAAGGAAACAGGCGTGATGTTATGATATAGTCTTGCATAAATAATTCAATAATTTACGATTGGAGCAATCGCATCTGATTTCCTGGTATTTATCAATGAGTTCTGTGGTCTGTCTCTGAAACCCCTTATCGCGTCTTTACAAAATGAAAATGAGACCATTCCGAAATATATCCGTTTCAAACATAAAACAATTTCGCAAAGCCGTCCATAAATGACCGGTGCTATACGCGTACAAACATAAACACACTTTTCAAGGAGGTAGGACACGGCGGTATTTTTACCAATTGAGCAGTCCGACTGGGGAAGTACCTCCGCCCTACAGAATACCGCGGCTATAATAACTTCGTGTTATGTTCCCAGCAGTGAGTAGGGTAGCCAGAGCTCACTGGAGAATTTGTGCTGTCAGTGGAAGACTAGTCTTGTCCTGCTTTGTCTTCTACTGACGGGACAGAAACTCTGTACTTACAGGGTTGGCAGCGCGACTGTGACTCCTCTGGTGTTACAAACGTCTATATGCCACGGTAACCACTTTCTATCAGGTGGGCCGTGTGCTTGTCTCCCAACTAAGTGGTATAAAAAAAAACATCCGAATTGAAAACTTCCTCCTTTCTAGATGTCGGTTAAAAATCGAAGAATGTTGATTTTAGACTGGCTTTCATTTGTCTTCCCGAAGCATGACGACATGCAATATCAAAAGTCAAAATAAAAATAAGATAAGATCGTGTCTAAAATCTAGAATATGACAATAAAACTTATATTGCGGATTTATTCGTGAATCGTAAAAACTAACACGATCTTTGTCATTAAAGTCACATTTTGTCGCCAATGAGCCGAGAGCCAAAGGAACTTGGCTCTCGGCTCATAGGCACGCACCACGGACAGAACATGTTTCCTAATGACGGCTATTAAATGAAACATTAACCGCTTCTATCAAAACTTTACGAGCTTTAAACATTCGTGGAGACGAGCATGCAGTGTTACATTATCGTGTAGGTACATTTTTATTATTTAACCGCTACACTGTTCAGTTCGGTTCTCGCTGAGTGCAAATATTTACAATAATCGAGAAGTTTCCATGTAATTGAACGGTAATAGAAGTACCGTAGAAGTAATAATCAATGTACCTACACTAGTACCTGTTTTATACTACTTAGGTGGCTGACAAGCACACGGCCCACCTGATGGAAGGTCACACCCGTACAGCTGACCCTGTAGGCACCTTCTAATGCAATTCTTAAACAATTCCATATTGCAGCCGCTTAGAAAAACCACAGCAGGAATTCATTCCAGAGCTTAAGGGTACACTTTTCAAATAGACGAATGAAACACAATAATTAACTCACATATTTGTATTTTTCACCACTTCAAACAATTTTTACATTCGTAGTGCGCTCTCCGTAACTCTGTCGTGCAACTGATGCAAGTTCCAATTCTCGTTGTATTTTTCTTTGTATATATTCCATACACTGGGTCTTTATTATTTTTAAAAGATACACGCCGAAAATGAACAGTAAAATAATAAGCACTATAATAAACATTATATCTGATGTTACAAATTCCTCCATGACTTCAAAGTGTGCGTGGCCCATGACACCAAGATATCCGTGACAGAAAATTGTTGGTTGTTCTACAAATTATTCAGTAGCAATAGTTGTAACTAAATGAAATTGTCATCAAACTTTTCAAATAAATACCACGCTACAGCAAAAGGGAATCGACGCGTTACTATAAATCATCGTACCTACGTCTTAAATGTAAAAATATTAGTGCTATAAAATCAATTTTTTGCCGGAGGTAGGACACGGCGGTATATCCGCCCGATTGAGCAGTCCGACTGGGGTAGTACCTCCGCCCTACAGAATACCGCGGTTATAATAACTTCGTGTTGTGTTCCCAGCGGTGAGTAGGGTAGCCAGAGCTCACTGGAGAATTTGTGCTGTCAGTGGGAAGACTAAAGGCTTGTCCTGCTTTGTCTTCTACTGACGGCACAGAAACTCTGTACTTACAGGGTTGGCAGCGCGACTGTGACACCTCCAGTGTTACAGACGTCCATAGGTCACGGTAACCACTTTCCATCAGGTGGGCCGTGTGCTTGTCTGCTAAGTGGTATAAAAAAAAACTATGCTTATGATATAATATATCATCACTATCATCGCAACGGTTGCTTGCACCTCGGAGCCCAGGGTCCGGTCTCCTACACTTCTGATTTAAGAATTGTTTACTTTTAAGAAAGCGACTGCCCTCTAACTTAAGCCGAGGACCCAGAGATCTAGTCGTATATACCTTGCTAGAAAGCATTATAATGGTCATCTCAGCATTGAGTTGCGTCACTGGCAGTGAGGCCATTGTCACTTATTGCCCATACGATGTCAAGTCAGTATTTTATTTTATTTATTTTATTTTTACGAAAAAATTACAGCTAATATACAGAAGTAAATAGTATGAGAAGACCACTTAAAAGTTTTCACATATAAACAAGATATTGAGTATTAAATATTAGTAAACAGCAACAGAAATTAAGTATATATTATAGCGAAAGATACATAAATACATTGATAATATTACGAAACAAAGAAAGACATGGCATAATATGATGTTAGCGTATAACTGAATACCTCAGTATTTGCACTGAAGCATCTCCAAAAAATTGAATGAATGAATCCATGATTTCTTAGATCTTGCCCAGGAGGGCCCTATGTAGTAGCCTATGGGTAGGAACGTAGCCATACGTTTGCCACAAAACGTAGCTGTACTAGCAAGGGTGACAGTCCTACATGTTATCTACTATGTCGTAACATGATGGCTGCCTTGGATGCGGGAGTTCCTCACGCGCTATGTGAGCTGTAAATAATGTAGATTAAAACAGATGCACGACAATAAATCTTTATCTTTCCACTTGAGATATCTGATACCGACATACCTATTCGAATTACCATTTTTAACCGCCACAATTATCTGATCTTGGAAATTCTATTATGTACTTAATATGCATTATGGGTGCACGGGGACCCACCAAGATGAGGCTCTAGCACTGAACTTTCTCATCAATACCGGTACCTTTGAGCAGTCGTTCCCGTAAAAACCGGGAAAAACCAAGTATGGAAAGCTGGAGAAAGCTTAGGAAAACAGACTCGCTACAAAGTGCAAGCTTTATATGCAATTAATATTGGTTTTCGAATAATGAAGGCAAACATGATATATAATTTTAAACAATCTTATTTAAAATTCAACGAAAAACAATATCATCAAACTAACTTCTTCATTTACAACATCAGGCGAGGAGAAGTCTTGGATTGAAATGACCGACATAAAAAATGACAAATCAAAAGCCGGATATTGTATTAGTATTGTATTGTAGTGATTTAAACTATAGTTCTAAATCAAATCGATAATATCTTCTATGGTAGCTTGCAGTGGAGGAAATTACTATATACGTAATGCGATCGGTGTCGGTTTATTAGATGATTCAACAATGCAAGCTCGATTTACACAGAAGTTGTTATTTATTCAAACTGCTCAGTCCCAACCCAATATGGTTGCGACAAGAATTTATCACATAGCTAGCATTACTATTCGGTCGCGACGCCGGCGCCGCTGGCTATGACGACAAACACTTATGCGCCAGCAGAAATGTGAAACCGTACCGGTGCTTACATATTATGTAATTGCATGTCCCGTACAGGGTATTTAACATGTAAAGCAAATATCAACATATATGCCTAAACCTAAAATGATATGACGCAAAGTCATTCCACTAATTTAATAAATGTGAAAAATTGTGTGTGTGATTTGTAAGTAATACGTGTTCCTCTTTCGTGCTGAAACTACTTCACGGATTTGTATGAAATTTTGAACGAATAATAATAATAATTATTATTATTATTTATTGACCAAAAGTACTTAAATCTAGTTACATATACGCTGACTACCAAACTAGATCTTTGCAGATCTGTGCTGTGGCAGTCAGGCTCGCAATCCTTCAAAAATGTGGAACGCTTCACGATTTTGCGTGTCATCCTTGCACATATCTTATATCCAAAATTCATACATCTTTATTCATTGAACTTTGACATCTGGTTCAGATCTGGCTGAAGCTTGGCAAAAGGATAAAGGAGATCACACAGGCTTTCTTTTAATTTCTGAAATAGATTGTAGTGAGTTTCGAGAACGTGGTTAGAAGTTAATACGGGTGGATCGCGGACATTAGATAGTACTACATAAAAGTTGTACAACGGGCTTATCGCAGCTTCCCATTTCTCCCAGACAACCTTTAACCCATAGATTGTAGGCATCAAAGCCATATAGATACACGGTATCATCTATAGGAACAGACGACCACTATTTATGTAGGTACGACACCCAGCTCCTGTTGAGATATCTCCGTACTGATAAAGCAGGAAACGAATATGAAAACAAGCGGGTATTAACTGACAAATAGATATCAATGGAACATTAGCGAGTTGTTGTGCTGGCAGCTGTGTGGTGTGTCCATTGATCGCCGCGCAGCTGTGACCCGCGATAACCCGCGAGGCGCCAGCGCTGTGGCACCGTCTACGCTCCGCTCCCCATTCATCTCACATTATTGCGAATAGGGCTGGCTTTCACATATACCTCCTATACGTGGCCTAGACTATCAAAAGCAGGTTAGTTCTCTGTTATACACAAAAAATAAAATAAAAAGATGGCTGTCTTGGATAGTCTGGCTGTATGCGCAAGGCGGTGGATTGGGTGCAGCAGTGGACTGCAAAAGACTATTGATTGATTGATACAAAAATTGATGTAACGGTGCATAAAGGTGACTTTGACGAATTGTGAGTTCCTTTCCTCTAAACCTTCCAATAGAGGTAGGTATTCGACTCCTGGCCATTACACTACCGTCGTGAACTCAAGGCTAATTAATATTCTTTAAAAACACTTAACACTTAGGTTAAATATTGTAAGAGGACATATTATTTCTTCTTTGATTCTGGAAAATCTTCATTAGTATACTTACCTTATGGTATTTTATTACTGTATTGTCTTTAAAGGTGTAGGAACATTGGTAGATTCTTGCCTTAGATGAATTAATACTCTTTTTTAATTCATCTAAGATTCTTACAGATTCTTGTATCATTAATTACTATACCAGTAGATACTATTATAGCAGCCTGTAAGTATGTTTTAGCTATCATGATAGCGTTGTAGAAGTATTATAATGGCAGCCCTAACAAGCCATTATTGCGATAGCTAATAACAGCTGTTTGCATTGCGCTTGCGACGCGATTACTCTTAATTGTGCGCTATCACGCGTTTCTATGACCGCGCGCTTATGCAATAAGACCTTAATAAAGATAGTGTTACTGTTGGCGCTCACTTCAATTGCTTGCAAGTGACAATAACATTAATTCCTGCAAATCTATAGCTATAGCCTGCGAAATTACTGTAAATATCTTACCTACGTTCACCTAGAACTATATTCCCTTACCGACGGTATTTTAGCAGTCTGCATAATAATATTACTAATTATTGACTAGCATTGATAATTCGTGCATGTTTCTGGTAGATGAAAACTTATACCAAACAAACAGTTCAGAAATCAAGTTTCGAAACATCTAATCAAAGCGAGTCAAACCAATAAAGCATACAGTATACACACGCTAATCAGATTTCACGAAACAATCCATTCGATTGGTTATAGAATTCCGCAACTTAACACCGAGACCTGGATACGTGGAACCCAACAAAGCCTTTTGTTCCTCGACTCCGTAGTTGCGAATTCGTTTATAATGTTTTTTCTCCTGTTGCATTCCCAAAGTGCTGACCGGAGAGGCTAAGACTTTAAAAAACTGGTTTTCAGGCAGCCTGACCCCTAAATGGACCAAGTTTGTAAAATGTGACTCACTAAATTCTTCTAAAAACTCCGTTGAAATTTTATAGCGACCTACATTATTGTCTTAATTTGTGACAGTTTCTCTTACATGGAATGTAATTAAACTCTAGGTTGTAAGAAGTATTAATTAGGCATCATCATCTTCCTAGAAATACTAAACAGCTATTTAGGCGGACTTTAATTCTTACCAAATTCGTACCAATTGTCGTTATGTTTTCAAGAGAAGATCTATTCAATTTCGTAGGTGAAATTGAATAGACTACGGTAATATTGCTGGACCAAGCTGATCATCGAATCTGCATCCCTAAAAATACGTAGATATGTACTAAGTACTAAGCAAATATGTCAAACAGGAGGACAAATATAGATAGCTCAATTAGAAGAAACACTACTAGACTCTACTAACAGACTGACATTTGACTCCATTCAAATAATTGAGTCAATTGAATCGCTAGACCTACTTGAATGTTGCTGTAGGTGTTGAAAATGAATGGATTTATTCGCAGACGTTCTAGATTGAACATGTTCTCGTAGGTACACGTTCCAGCACAATAAGCAGGTCAAGTTTCTCGACAGGATGGCGCCAAAACAGGCGCACAGCTGCGCAAGCGCTACTATTTGCGGAAATAAATATCATTTCACGTAAATTATACCTACGTGGATATTAGACATTGTTTGTTCGGAATCTGGAGAGTGACACTAATAATAGTGTCGCTGTCTACGGACTACCTAGGGACTATAGAACTAAACTTTAAAACATTTAGTAAGTATGCTAACTAGGGCCTCTGTGACGCAGTGGTAGAACGTGAAACTGCTACACAGAGGGCGCAGGTTCGTTTCCCGCTCAGTGTGAATATTTGTATGCATGAATTATCTGGATTGGTCTAGATGTTTCTATGTATAATATGTAGGTATTTACAAAATAAAGTATCTAAGTATGTTTAAATTCATGAAGATAAGAAATGGTTAACACTCACAAGTTACCAATCATTATATTCAGTCCCACGTAATAGGGGGTGAGCCATTGCCGTATTCCGGTCACTATTGTTGACTCGAGTCATGTATCTGAGGCTGAGTCTGGGCTGTATATTTATATCTGATGTTAAACAACCCTATCCCGTAGTCGCCTTATGCGATACCGCATCGGAAGAGATGGGGTAACCCAAAGTGTACTCTGCCGAGAACCACGCGGCCAATAAACTATACTATGTTTGTAAATTACTGAGAATTTCGAAAAAGATCTCACTTTTCTAGAGCTTAGTTCAAATTATGTAGCAACTAAAAGAAACAAAGAATCCGTTCATATCTACGAGGCACAGATTCTCTATGACAATTCTCTACGAAGTATTCTAGTCAGTTGCGTCTTTTATATTTTACCATGTTACCATGTGTACTACTGGTAGTTCCTGTAAAGGATAAAAAATAACGACATTAAATAAAACAATTTTAAGTCTTGAAGGCGGATCATTTTGCAAATCTACTTATCATTCTCAACACCGCTATCACTTCTCGCTAATCAGTAGAACATGACTTACCCAAACAAACACATAGCGGAAGCGGTTATAATAAAGAGTACAATTGCTGTCGAAGGCTTGGATCGGTTTCATGAGATTGTCGGCGGCGCCCGCGCGGCCGTCACAGCGAATTGTTTACTGGAACTCTCAACTGTGCACGTGTTTGCTACATAGCATTAATAATAACTAGACGAGAAACCTTCTAAAAAACTAGTTTAATAAATGGAAAGAGAAAATAAATTTGATCTAAATATTTCCTCTACTATATGTATCATAATATTATGTTAAAACATATATTAAATTAGAAACACATCTGTTTACGTCTACTTTGATAATTATATCTACCATAATATAGATAACCTACCATTCACACTCTGCTCATTGTGATAACATTCATTAATTAGATGAATCGACTTAAAAACGAATCTTTCCTCATTAATCGAAGCTAATAACGCAACTCTAACCTAAACACGCAATACGAACCAGAACGTCCTCATTACAAGTATCAATATTCATATATTGGTATGTTTTTGAAGCTTCTTAGTTTATTACATTCCATTAATGAATTATTCGGCCTTGCAAGGCCGGTCAAACCACATTAATAGACTTCGCTCGACTCGGTTAGTTGCTAACAACGTTCTAAGAGGTAGAGCAACTAGTTACCTACTAGTTTTAATCATTAACTTAGTCTCTTAGGCTATAAATATGTACATATTCTATGTATTTACTTACATTCTCTTAGTTACAATTTAGATTATGACATTTATTACACGGATTAAAAAATCCGCGGTAGCCTAGTGGCATGAGTAATGGACTGCTGAGTCGAGGTCTCGGGTTCGATCCCAGGTTTTACCATGGCACACACCAATTACTTTTCGATGCTTTTCGAAGTTATGTGTGTATTTATCGCAGGTTTGTAAGTGCCCGGTTAATGGCAATAGGCTCGCCACCTATTACATTGGGACCTAAACATAAACTGGCGAAATGTGGGTGCTAGCACCTCTGCCTACCCCTTCGGGGATATAGGCGTGAGCGTAATGTCAAGTCATTAAAAAATAAATATCTTCATGTTATGATGTGCACGTGTAGCAAGTTCCTAATGGCAACAGATTGAAATATGATACGTGTCTATATAAATATTTTTTTCTGAATATAAAATAAAAAAACCATAAAAATCCAAAAACCACTAAAATATGAAGATTTATGTTATCAACGTAACATTAACAAATTCATAGCATTAGTTTTAAATGCATCTAAAGTTTGTACTTTGGACCGGGACGACCTTTCTCTCACTTTTCTTCTTGACTTGACTTTTCTTTTTTACTTTGACTTTTCCGAGGAGTGGTTGTGGAGGAGTAACTACCGTGTCACTGCAACAGAGCATCTAACTAGCACTCTTGTCACCTACTTATGTGATTAGTGTGATTTTGTATACTAACCATCCGCAACTGTTAAAATATTTTAGCTGAAATGATAAACTTCAACTAAAATATTGTTTTAGTCTATATTTTCAGCTAAATCTGTGAACATAGCTATAGATATTATTTGCTTAGTTAATAATGCTGGTCATAATATGTAAAAATTTTTTCATCGTACTTTAGATGGATAATGTTAATAATACTATAATATACTATAAGATACCTACTGAAATATTAGACTACAAATCACTAAATCTTATATGTTTCACATCCTCTTATGCATTTCAACATGATAAAGCGCATGTCGATCAAAATTTATATAATTCAGTACAGGTGCACTAAAATGATAACATACTGCTTGCCTGTAATCTTATCAGCATTCGTGTAATAGAAAATAAGACCTAAGATAACAGTCCAGCCTAAACAGTTATAATACAATTAAGTAAATAGGTAATGACTCTATATACAAATATATTGAGACTGACGTGTCAGTAACTAAAATAGGTATGAAAATACGTTAGCAACGAGAAAAAAACAAGTTAATTAAATCGTGTAGGGATCATAAATGTAACAAATAAGTATAAGAGATCTGGCGTCGAACGGCCTTGCCGTGTAACTGTTTCTTAGTAGAGTCGGAATAACCCACACCATTATGTAAATGATAAAACATATTAATATCATCTGTGCCACAGCTGTTTCGATTTACAAAATATTTTTATTGATAAACTTACTTTGTTTATCAATAAAAATATTTTGCAACTAATTAAATAAGTTTGATTTGGGATCTCTGCCTACCCTTATGGGGCGTAATTTTATGTATGTATGTATTAAATAAATTTTCGTATCACTACTTCGATAGCCTTCGAGTGCTACACCAAGATCTGCTGGGAGAGAACTTATTTGGAGTTAAGCTCGTCTTTATACATATTCCACTGTCGCACCATTAAGGCCTGGAATTCATTACCTGCTCACGTGTTTCCTTCTTCCTACAGTCCCGGGTCCTTTAAGCGGGGCGTGAAAAATCATATCATGAGGCCGTCAAGCTGAGTGTCACCATTGTCACACGGTATGTGTAAGTAATGGTGACCCTCTTTTCTGGGACTTTGCCTTCAGCTTACCATCAGGCAAGGCGAAGTCCAATTGACGTGTCCTATATAAAAAAAAAATCCTTGAAATGTTTGATTTATGAACTCTGTATGTGTGTGCAATAAATAATTAAGAATCTTCGGGGCTTAGCCAACGTAACCAAGGAAGGTTCCGGTGCAGGTTTTCCTCTCAGGGTTAGAAGGTCAGACGCAGTCGACCCCATAAATGCCGTATAAGCCAAACCAAGAGAGAGAGAGAGGAGTGAGCTGAAACCGGCTGGAAAGATGGCGATGATGTCTTCGATGGTGTTCATGTTGAACACGGAAGTAGTCAGGAAAAAACAAGTATTTTGTAACTTAATGATAGGTACCTAAAGGTAGTTAACAAGCAGATTGCATCTTAACTCAACTCCGGCGCTCATAAATGAGCCTGAAATTATCTATCTAGATTAACATCGTAACTTTATGTTAAATTAATGTTTATTCAAATCAGCTTCTTTGAAATCATCTCAGTTATTTATCAGCAGAGTCAGTACTTGCGTCATAGATATGGACCGTAAATAAGTTCTTTTTATTATTTAATAATTCGAGATACAGCGATACCCACTTACAAAGTTTGCAGATATATGATACTGTTCAATGATTGAATTAAACAAGTAGTAATTTAGTTGGTATTATGTAAGTTCTGTTATCTAGACTAAAAGATAGAACTGGTGTCAGTTGAAAACAAAGTGTAATTTTGTGTTTTTCTGTTATTTTCAATTGCTTGCACATGACATACGTCTTTAATTGAAACAAATGACTGTATATTCAATCATTTACACATATATAGGTATTTAAACTATCGTAGTCGCTCCTCCGTGATCACGGTGCTTGCAACAGCGCCGAAATATCGGAAACTCAAAACAATGAAACGTGGTAAATATCCCGATTATTTTGATACTGAATTTACACATAATTATTTTTATAAATACATACGTCTTGTATGATTTGAGATTGACATGATCATTTACATTAATAGTGTAAAACTCGCCGGGATATATAGCATGTTTATAATTTTCGCTGAGTAACCGATATTTCGGCACTGTTGTGACCGTGATCATGGCGCTTGTAACCACATGAGTAGATACGGCTTATCTACTCATGTGCTTGTAACAGCGCCGAAATATCGGTTACTCAGCGAAAATAATAAACATGCTAAATATCCCGGCGAGATTTACATCTTATATAATCACTTCGGAGCATTATTAAACCTTTTCATTTCAATTCAGGTGATTGTTTAGCACAATCAATTAGGAGCATCTAAATTTGAGCATTTGAAATGTACTATATTCGTACTTGAGTACTAGTAGCGTAGTACTTATTTAATTACTTAAAAAAAATCCTTAGATGCTGTCAGTTAAAGTTCTATTAGTTAAGCATCTTAATATTCATTTTTATGAATATAATATAAATAAAATAAATTCCTGCTTAATTATAACCGACTAACATTTAGAATGATTCTCAAATCTTGATTTATTGCATGTAAGGTCAACCTTCTCCGTAGGTACACAATTAAAGAGGAGCCAGGTGTTAATCTCTCATTATGATCTGCTCTCAAGAATACCTGGCCTATATACATCTAAGACGTACATCACGTGCTAATTTAAATTTATATTATACGGGCCGGACAGGTTAGTATACAGCTCAAATACTCAGGTGTGAAGATTTTGAAACCGCGGTCATTAGGATTATACGATTAAGCTTGTAGAATATCTAATGAATAATGCAAATAGATATAATGAGGTCACATTTTTGTTCCTCGTTGTTATGGCCTTGCACCTGGCTGGTGTTTGGCGTTATCTCGGTCAACTGTCGATGTCGTCACTGACACCCGGAACTCGGCTTGATCGCCGCGCCGCTCCAGTGTTAGTGCTCAAGTTTTTTTTTAAATAGCGGCAACACCTCTGTTATTTTACCACAGATATTTTAACCGTTCCACTCTAGAAAGTTGTGCAGGTATGAATATGACCGCAAATGATGTGAAGGAATCTTAATTAGGTATCTATACAATTAAATACTTTGCAAATTAGAGACTGTGTTTTTATTATTGACACAAAACTTTGTAACAAGATCTACGTATAGATAGATATATACCTATATAAAATTTATTGTTTATTAATGTTATTCAATCTAATGTAGGTACCTACGTGTGAAGTAAATTTCGAAGGAAATCCCCAAATTAAGAAAGCAGGCAATAAATGATGTCATGATGGCATACCTGTGAATGTAAATTATAGTTGGGGTCAAGAAAGCAACGAGGTGATATATAATTTGTTAAGCCGAGGTTTATTTGTTTGTTTTCTAAATACATTTTTGAATAAAGTTCGCAAACTTCTATGAACGTTAATATAGATTTAAAACTTTTAAATAAGAGCTTAGCCAAGAGCAGTAAGTTTTAGACCTCAGTTACATCATTATAATCAATGTTCCTGGAAGCTTTCGTCTCAATTGTTGAGAGCATCAATAACAAGTTTATCAAAAAGGACAGAAAATTATTTTCATGAGCATTAATATAAGTAGGTAATTCACGCTCATCATTTGCAATGCCCATCAGTCAAGTTTTCTATACGTGTAGCCACTGGATCAGCTATAGGCAGACGGCCATCAGTACGCTGCGTGTCCAATACAACAACGCTTCAGAATGTTGATGGGGTTGCCTCGATTTTGCAGCATCAGGCATGTTCACCCAGGTTAGCGTAGATAGTTTTCACGAGTAGTATTCACAAGGAGGTAGGATACGACGGTATTTCCGTACAATTAAGCAGTCCGACTGGGGAAGTACCTCCACCCTACAGACCATAATAACCTCGTGTTGTGTTCTCGGCGGTAAGTAGGGTAGCCAGAGCTCATTGTATCATTGTAGAGTTTTTGTGCTGTCAGTGGGAAGACCAAAAGCTCGTCCTGCTTTGTCTTTTACACTGACGGCACAGAAACTCTCAATGCTTACAGGGTTTGCAGCGCGAATATGACTCTCTTGATTTTGCACACGTCCATAGGCCACGGTAACCACTTTCCATCAAGTGGGCCGTCTGCTTGTCTGCCACATAAGTTATATATAAAAATAAAGATAGTTTCAAAGCCATAATGAGAAACTGGACAGGCTTCGTGGTGTGGCGGTAGTGAACGTAGCCGCTATGCAGGAGGCGCTCATTGCAAATATTTGTATGCATGAATTGATATTTGTATTGGTCTGGTCGTGACTCGGAAAGCACGTTAAGCCGTCTATCCCGGTTGCCATACTTAGATACCATACGGCCATAATGGCCATCGTTAAGGGTAGTTGGAGCCTTAAAAAGTCCAACAACTGGTCTAGCTGCAATACTTCGATATCGCCTTTTTGACCTCCACAACGATCAGATGGCAGTCGCTTCATGGAAAATTTCGAAGATTAGCCAAATCCGCAATTAGACTGGACAATTATGTAAATGACAAATTTATGGTAGAGTGTGTACGACGAAAGCCAGCGAAGACAATTTGAAATTGCACAAGGTGTGTGTTTGCGTTCACTTGGGGCATGTAACAGCATCTTGTTTTTACCTTTGTCGGAGGACGCTAAAGTTCTATACTTACAAAATTGTTAACATATGTGTAAAATCTAGAAACGATTAGTTCTAAATGATTATCGTAATTTAGTAGTTCCCTATGGGGATGACATGGTCACTGCGTGATCAAGCCCTCACCTTATGGTAAATAAATAGAAAAAAAAATTACAAATTTGACATAATGGTTTAGATTTTTACTGTGTGACATTACTTTTATTCCTCTATTTTAACATTCAATAATATATTTAATGACAAACAAAGACTCAATGCAAATTTTTAATAACATGTTTATAAGTGGTATATTGTTACTAACAAGATATAGATTTGTAGTAAAATGATTTTTATTTATTTTAACTTTTTTATTTGTATACTCAACTTGCGATCGTTCATACTTTTTACTAACTTAATAATAAGATGTTTTAAATAAATAACTGTACTATAATATAATAATACTAATTGCTTATAATGTGAAGACGATTGTTTCCTGTTATTAATGTTGTGACTGGCGATCTGTCATCAGGTTGATATCTCGCCCTTTAATTGAACACGTGGCTTGATGCACCGTCATTAAATAAATAAATCCGTTTAACCATTCATTTTGATAAACTTTGCCTTGGCGGCAACCACAAACAGATTAACATACCTATCTACCCAATATGTATGTCCTAGCGCACACCAATATGTCAACAATTTACTTACAAATAAACACCAAATACCATTGTGAAATCATTGATAACATACAAAAGTATGTTCCAAAGTCATAGCTTAGAAAATATCGGTATCTAAGGATAGATTTCAGTAGGAACTGCAATTAAGTGGAGCTATTTTAATACTCTAGTGAAAAGTGAGTTTTTAAGTTTAAGGTCTCTACTCAACGAAATTCATTGATTAAAATGCTTAGAATGGCACAGTTTAAATTTAATTAGGAAGATGCATTTATATTCATTTGTGAAATCCAGCCTTGTTGTTAATTCTGGTGCAGACTAGAATTTATAATATTACCTACCTATAAAAATATATACACACAGAAGGGTATAATTACAAAACGTAGTTAAGTACCTGACCTTAAAGTATGACTAAGTTAATCCGACCGCGATGTTTCCGATCGTAAAAACTTGCAACAACGCACTCTGTCATATACAACCTAATTTATGGAGCTTACCATGCCTACAATCTTGAGTTTTCAATCAGAAAATATATTTTCAGTCAATAATCAACTTTATTTCCAAAGCTATTAAGGTTTCTTACTTGTTTCAAGGAGATAAAGCAATTTGTAAGTATTTAACAGCGACACACTCCTCTCGAATAAGTTTGATGGTTATTTTACAGCCCTGTTCTAATTACTTGGTTTCCTCTCATTCGAATACTAGGACACGACAAACCGATTGTTTGCGGCTGTATTAAAATTTTAGGTACAAAAAACTTTATGGCCGTACCGTCTTACTACTCTTTGTTATAGAATTGGTTCGCGGCTGTTTTTCTGCTCATTTTTATGAATTAGGTATGGTTAGTAAAACCATTTAACTGCTTGTAACTGGTAAAATACACGATACCAACAATAATATACTACATAGGCCCATTCAAATTGAAATTGTAATTTTTGGGATCCGTCAATATGCGGCTGAAATATTAGGATACATAAGTGTATAATCATATAGTAACATAGGTGATATATATATATTATATAGAGTCATATAGATGTAAGTACCTTAAAATAATTTGTTAAGTATATTGTTATATCCTACACCCGAGGAAAGAGTCGATCGAGAGAGATGACCCTGGGTCGGCTGGGGTGCTAGGGATATGCCTCTCAACCTCACCTTCAGCAATCTAAAACGACTCACAGGCGTCGTGCATTTTGGTTCGAGTCCGACATAACCTCTCTCACCGGCTCCGGCGATAGGGGGTATCCGTGGGGATATTTCGCACGTAAAAAAGAAAAGTATATTTTTACATCACACCACAGTTCAACGACATAGAGTTCGTTCGACGGTAGTTAACTTCGGGAAACTTTTTGACCTGTTTATCAACAAAAACCTTTTTCTCAGGAATGCGGGAAGGTATCAGGTAAAATCATACCACATACTCAGGTCTGTTACTTCTTGAAACTGTGCAAAAATCAAACTTCTAAGTCAACGCAATCAAAATATATTAGTTTATGTAGCATAAGTTCGTCCCTGAATACAATTTTGTGCGTATTGAATGAAATTTTAATGCATTAAGAATGCTCACTATTCAAAGTGATAAAGAAATAGATCTTAATCGATTTGACTGGGTTTTTTTTTGTACTGCACTTTGGCTCCTATTATCTTAAATTCTTGAATTGCGACATATACAAAAATGTGTGAACATTTACAAAAAAACTATACGTTTTTTTATACAACTTAGGTGGCAGACAAGCACACGACCCACCTGATGGAAAGTGGTTACCATGAGGTCATGGTAACCACTTTCCATCAGGTGAGTCGTTCATAGGTATGAACGTGTGTAACACCAGTGCTGCAGTGGAGTCAAATCCGTGCTGCCCACCCTGTAAGAACAGAGATTTTGTGCCGTCAGTGTAGAGGACAAAGCAGGACAAGCCTTTGGTCATCCCACTGACAGCACAAAACTCTCCAGTGAGCTCTGGCTACCCTACTCACCGCCGGGAACACAACACGAAGTTATTATAACCGCGGTATTCTGTAGGTACTTCCCCAGTCGGACTGCTCATATAATTTAAAGTTATGTATATGATTTTAAATTAATTAAAATTTACTCAACCTTTTGAATATCTAATTAAACTAATAAATAATCATAACAATGCTCTCAGTCGAAGTAATTATATTTAAAGGTCTTCTAATCTGTTGCTGGGTCCGACGAGCAACTGCATGCCGTTTAATATTCTATATATTTTGCCATAAATATCACCATTTTACGAGCCATAATCCCGACACATGTCAAACAAATTGTTGACACATTCAAAATGTGACGAAGCCACTTAAATAAAAGATTACTTCTACACCAAGTAGTTTAGTGTGAGAACTTCATGTTCAGACAAGCTTAAGTAAATGTTGTGCTGATTTTTTTGTTACTTGTGTTTTCAGTTTTGTGGATTAAGAGAAGTTTCATTATGCCAGCATTTTAAAAACATATGTAGAACTTTCTAAGATATTTTGGGTTAAATCGTTTTCTCAACGTATCTTTCTGATTAACAGAGAAAAATATGGATATGGAATGTGAGGATTCACCGTCACTGTATGCTGAGAATGTGGTTAACATGGACTATTGGTGCAGACTTCTACCCGATCAAGAACTATAATTCTATGGTGTGACTGGGAAGAAAACATCAAGGGAGAGGAGGGCTTGAACTTCTTCAAAAAGGCGAGGAATCACTAAGAGCTGTAGGGGGATTGGTAGTTAGTAGAGCAATACACCTCTTCTGGCAGTAGGTATCGTATCAGAAACAGTGTGATTGTAATCGGTATCTAATATTGGGTAAATATACTTCTTATCGAATAACTTCTGCCGTAACCTTACAGTAATACATAATTTATTAGATAGTTGAAGTGTAAACCATGACTTTAGTTCACACTTCAACTGCCTAGAGATCTTTGAGAATAAGTATTTGCACCAATAATCGTCTTTATCGTTCATGAATCACCATTTTTATCAATTAATGATTGATATACCTTATATTAAATATATAATTACTTGGGTATGACTAATTTCATAGTAATATTCTTATTATCTAATATGAAGTACTACTATATAGGACATAATTTCATCATCATCATTATCATAGTGATCCCAGTTTAATCCCAAGTTATTATTACTTTTTCCGGCAGTGACTGCCATCTTACCTCCCAACTCAAAGAGTAGGTCATATCCGTCATCAGTTTGCAAGAGAGGTTGGTTTGGGCCCTGCTAGTCTGATGAGCCTCAAACAGCCCGGAAACAATGACATGAACTTATGCCAGTACTGTCTTTGCTACTTGGGCTACAGACGCGTTCTATCAGTTATAGGTCTAGAGTTAATCTACAGCAGTCAACATCTATGTTACAGCATGTAGTATTCATTTTTCTGAAATAGATTAGTTCCGTTCAGTTGGTGTAGGTATTCTTTCTTCTTTGCATTAATAAGGGACGAATACCTAAGTAGTACGTTCATAATGCATAGCTATGTGGGTGACCGGCGTCTCCTTCTGCGAGCAATGCTCATGAAGGAGGAGGCGAGGCGGGAGCGGCAGCGGACTCGGTCCTCACAACCGAGGAGGGCCAGATTGAAAGAAATGGCCCTGGATGGCTGAGGTGCGAGGAATATGCCTGTCAACCTCACCTTCAGCAACCAACAATGACCCACAGGCACCGAGTGTTTTAGTCGGTTCGAGTCCGACATAAACTCTTCCACCGGCTACGGTGAGGGGGTATCCGCAGGGATTTTTCGCATGTAAAAAAAAATGCATAGCTCTAAATAAATCTTTACTGAAAATAAATGATTCTGGGTGAAACAAGATAAGCATCATATTTACTTATGTTACCTAATCATAATGAAATAAACAAAGTATTTATTAATAATTTAAACGTTGAAAAATTCTATGTAATTTTGACTATTTAGAAATAATTATGTGTATTGACCTAAACTATGTAATACATTTTAAATAAAACACATTAAAAAGAAAATAATAAACGTACGAGTATTACATAAATATCACTAAACAAATGTGCTATATCGCCATTGACATTTGATACCAAACAATAATTGGATCACCGGTGAACACCCGAGTTCGCCAGTGGTCAGACTCCAGCGCAGCTGCCACTGGACACGTGCGATGGTCACGACAGACATGAAGCCCGAGTGCCTCACGGATTTCTGCCATCACGACTCATTAATATTCAACAGCCACTTTACTTTTTAAATCATGGAAGGTCTCGAGTTCAGGTTCGATATAAATCCATCGCGTTATCTGGTAACAACGCGGTGCGTCACACTCAGTAAGGGCCGTATAATGAGTCTGGTTTTCTTTTTTCGAATAATATAACACACGTTATGCATAGTCTCGGCTAAGAATAAAGTCAACCTATCTCTACTGGTTATCATTAGATGCGATAACAGTCTATCAGATAAATAGGCAGCAACATCCAAGTATGTTAGTAAGGTAATAATGACTAATGAGTAGCGTGTGGTGGGTTATGTGTTTGTGTGCCTCTATAATAATAGTAACTATGAGGTCACAAATATGATGACTAGATTTTAGTATTTTGCGGTAGATATAGTAGGTTCCTACCTATACTGCACTGTACCGTGCAGGCGCAGGTCGTAGGTTGTTTATTGTTTAGCATGTTTGCGTCACTCCATCAACTTGCTAATTCATTACACCGCTAGTGCCCAGATGGTCGAGCGCAAAACAACACTCAGCCTGGTTTCATTCCGTGTAATCCATGTATTAGAATTTCACACTAATAAATATATTTACATATTTTTACCACCTGACGAATTTCTATATACTTCGTTTATTCAATAGTGATGTATAATCAATATCAGCGACCGTTCCTAAGGAATAATATACGAATACCTACATATGCAAGTATTTACAATGCTAACTTTTATATTAAATTGGAAAAAGTCAACAGTCCGGATGGAACTTGAACTCGTGATAGTCTAATTTCGTGGGAACGCAACTAAGCTAATAGGTAGGTACCTACCTACCACCATACCAGAGCATTATGATTTTTGGTGTAACATAACATATACTCACGCCTATATCCCCGAATATATTGATTTATATGGTGCTAAGTGTGGTATAGTAAATTAAAAAAATAACCGGTCAAGTGCGAGTCGGACTCGCGCACCGAGGATTCCAAAACTTAAGCTACATAAACCGTAATGTATTTTGAATGCGGTGATATAGAAGTTTGATTTTTACACAGTATTAAGATGTTGAAGACCTGAGTATGTGGTATGAATGTCTACTTGATATCTTTACGAATTCCTAAGAAAAAAATTTTGACAGATATATAGGTATACAGGCGGACAACGAAGTGATCCTATAAGGGTTAAATTTTTTTCGTTTTCAGGCACGGAATCCTGAAAATAATGGTAATAAGCCACTTTAACTGAAGTGCCATTTGATAAGCATTTCAACACTGCATAAAACGTAGACGCGTTACAATTGAATCATAATTGGATGAAAAACAAACTGATCTGTCTGGCAGCGGGATAAGAATATTTCTGTATGCAAAACACTCAAACGTATACAGCATACATCACATGTTTATGAATTGTTGGTGCGGTATCAACGGGACTGTGCCTGCGACTCCTCAGGGCACGTGCGACTCACGCCCGTAACAGTAACCAGAACTACTAAGGATGTATATTTCTGTCATATGAGGATGGTGTGTAGTCATTGTTCGTTACTGCAGTCAGTAATATAACAAGAATTTTGTAAAGATACTACTATGCTACTAGTAAGTATTAGCACCATTTTAAAATCTATATTACACATATTTAACCGACTTCAGGATAGAGACATTTTGACATTCTAAAGATATTTTTTTCTAGGAGGATTAGATCTAGGATTAGACATTTTCTAGGAGGTAGGACACGACGGTATTCCCGTCCGAATTGAGCAGTTCGACTGGGGAAGTACCTCCACCCTACAGAATACCACGGCTATAATAACCTCGTGTTGTGTTCCCGCCGGTGGGTAGGGTAGCCAGAGCTCACTGGAGAGTTTTTGTGCTGTCAGTGGGAAGACCAAAGGCTTGTCCTGATTTTCTGTTCTGCACTGAAAGCACAGAAAATCTCTGTTCTTACAGGGTTGGCAGCACAGATGTGACGCCACTGGTGTCACATACGTTCATAGGTACTACTTTCCATCAGGTGGGCCGTGTGCTTGTCTGCCACCTAAGTTGTATAAAAAAAGATACATTTTGACATTCTATTTTATAATATGCTGGTCACCGAATTGCCACATGTCTGTCTAGGGGGGCAGTACTACTCAGATACTTGTCTGAGTAGTGTATCTCTCTATACGAACAATTATGCAATTTACTATACCGCCATCACCAAACATTCTCATTCTTCGATTTCCTATGAACTGTACGAGGTGAATATGTGCCTATTACCTTTTAGCAAATGAATGCCAACTGACACAATGGCTTATAAAAAGCAACTGATTTGCAATTCAACAAAACCTTGGGCCCGGAAGCACGTTTCCTCCTTTGCATACAACAATGGGAATCATTGTCCACTTAGATGATGGCGTCATCGACGCTGTTAACTTTAGTATCCCTCAGACCTAACTATACTATAGTAGCAATCGCAAACCATCAAATTATTAACGATTATTAGCGACTATAGAATGTATAGAATAGTTATTATTATTATTGTTTCTCAATTCCTTGACTCTCGGAACTATGGAGTCCCGGGCCTTTGAAAGGCGTGCCTCGTCGGGCCGAAGCCAATACGTAGAGGACAGTTTAAGAGAATTTAATATGCTAGGGATACACACACACATTATCATTATTATTACTGGTTAGAATTCAGACATGGATTCTATTATTATCTGATGAAGCTAATAGTTTGATAAATCTGATAGATTACAGACCAATGGCTCATTATACAGTCTAATAAAGTTTTAGAGCAGTACGAGTACTATCTCATTGATCAACAAATTGTAACAACTGCAAGAAGGGAAGTATGTATCTTAATATGAGATCAATAAATGAATACGTATATCATAGCCATTATTAATTTTTTTTTTAAACTTTCACCATGCATTAAAATTAATTCCATGGAAATAAAATTACTACAGAATTTTTCTACTAGTCTTGTTTATATCAAACGTCTCAGATAGCGTTGACATACATTGCATGAAGTTTTTAGAATTAGTGTATAACAACCAAGTGTAACAATCCTATTCAGCTATTGTTAACATCTGTTCGAGCTTCGAGTTAAATAGTCGGCGAGTACAAAGGCCTGTATCGCGACATCAGGCCTATCCATTGTCTCCGTACACAAGGCGCGTGCACTATCTGCGACTCATACATCGCTAACAGTCGCACAAACGTGACGTCGATCATGAGATAATGAACAAACAACAGTGACGTCACTATTGGGTTGTCTAAATTTTCAATAGACAATATCAGTATGTGTAATGAGATGATGACGTAATGTCACTGTTTCACTAAGAAAATAATTTCTAATGTGAATGGAACATAATTGAATGATTAATTATAACGGCGACGTCATTCGTCAGTGCGTTTCAGTGACTCATTAAAATGATAACATGTAAGTGTTAATATAATATATATTTCATGTGTCTTGTAAAATATGAAGATAGGAAATGGTAACGTTCCGAAATAATCATACTGTCAACAAAACCGTTTGTATTTCTATACTAATAGTTTGTATAAGGAATAGACCAGACTTCTGCTCACTGGAATATACAATCTATTGTCTCAATGTTTTTATTTTATTTTATTCTTTCTGAAAAACTTACAGCTAGAATACAGATTAAAAACAATTATAATATAAAATGGTCAATTACAAGTCTTTGCATATAGCTGTTATTATGACATGCACGAGACGGTAGATTGTTTTGCAATAGTAATAATATTACATACCTATTTAATGAACTGTGTGTTCTTACAAACGAAGCAAACTACTCAAAAATAAAATCACGGGAATTCCAAAAATCCAGACAGGCTGCTGCAGCAGTGTTTAGGATACAACCCACTTTAAATTGATAGGAAAAATCATTTACCAAATCGTACTAATTGCTCACAATTTCTTGTCTCATACATACGTAAAACATACATAGAGAAAAGAAGCGTACTTTCCCATAAAGGTAGGTAGGTACTAGGCAAAGACAACGTTTTTCCATTTGCTAGGTTTCTGGCATACGGTTTTAGCATCATCCACCTTCATAATATGTATATATAATGAATATAATAAAAGACAGTAGTATATTTGTTGGCATAAAGCACATGTGAACATCAATCTGCTTCGCACGTGGCGTTACACAGCGGTGTCGCTGTCGCGCCTGCGCCGCGGTGCTCAATGCGCCCTTGTGCGCACACGCACATTTGATGCCCACATGCGCTAATATTGGAATCTTACAGTCAAATTAACAAAGAACTAAGAAAATTAAAAATAGGCACCAACTAAGAATATGTGTGTGACCTAAAATAAGAACCTTTGCGTTGATGTCTTTTCTTCGTTTTATAACGACCTATGTACCTTACCTATGTTGATGTATATTGATGCTTTTCTTATATAAAAATATATGCGACACTTCTGTATCATAGATTATATATTGTTATTATTTTGAGTTCGTGATATATGTACTATACTTACTACTGAGTCGTGTTAGAGAGTAACCAACTTCTATATTTTGCAAACACGAATCCATCTCACCAACTGTCAGTTATAATGTTAGATATTAGTAGGAAATAGAATTGGATAAGTTTTTACACAATTGAGATATATGAAATTAGGTAACATGGCTTTACCGAAGATCTAGGTATACGAAATCTTAAAAAGTTATTTGAAGTAAACAAAATGTAAAGGTTTTTGTTTGTAACTTTAATTACGATTTTGTTAGTAATTTCCATAAGGCCCGACAGCTTTTCTTTTATCATCTTAGTTTCATTATTTAATAGGTATAAACCGGCGTCCACCTGTGATCAAATATATGTATAAAATCTATATCTAACTTTCTTTAGAAGAATTTTCGACCTCCACCAATATCTTACAGTAGACAAACAGTGATAATATTTTGTATACGCCTATAGATGTTACGAGCGCAACGTAAACAGTACCTATCTAATAAAATGGCTTTACGTTTGCAAGTAAGCGTTTCCCTCGTATCGTTAATGTTGCCCATTATTCAGACATTTACAGTGCTTGGACAGTAAGAACAGCTTCACGCATACTTTTAACTAGACTACAAAGGATGCACAATCTTTGGCCATTTACCATTAAACGAAGAATTCGTGATGGGTAAAATGTACACATGCCACGAGAAATCGTTAATGTAACATTCAAACCCGGCAGATAAATTAAACTAGTGAGCTTGTAAAATAAACTAGGGGGTAATATTTGCAGTTTTAAGATAATTTCAAGCACACAAGCATGTTGTTGTACTAATGCGCACAGCGCAGTATGCAAACACACGCTACCAGAAGTCCTTACGAGTTCTGGTAGCGTGTGTGGCACCCATTAGATTATTGCATCACCGACTATATTGACTCTGATCCTTAGACGGAACTTGAATGACAAACTATTGTATATTCATATCAAATTATAATCAATTACTATGCATCGAGCAACTCCGCGTCAATGTGATGTGATGAGGCACATAACCAAACCCTAAGAAATAGCATTGCCATTCGTAGTACTACCCTACCTGCCTCCAGGGAATAATACCGTGTCAGTGATAAGTATGAGGCGGCAGAATTTTTGATTCGTGTATATTTTATTTTGTTATTTCATCATCATCATCATTATGGAGACGTATTTTACTGATTGCATCGGAGGTCCAGGTGAATTCGGAGCTTAGGGCCCTCCTTTTTATTGTATTTGAGTTACCTAATAATATTGTTATACCTAATTGCTAAGTACTAAAAAAAAGATAATTCTAAAATAGCTTGGCTAACACTTGATTAAGTAAAATATAAGATTTTTAAAGCACGTCAGTAAATTAAAAAAAAATGACATTGCAAACCATGAATCAAAATAATTATACATACTAAACACGCGTACGTACTACATAAAACTCAGACTTGGTTCGTCCGCCGGATGTCAATGAATATCATTATTAAACAAATGATTATTTTTAATACGAATGAGCGCCCATAAATATTTCGCAATTATTATACAAATGTTATATTCACAAGCTAAATTTAATACGATCGCTACAAATACTCAATAAAAAGGTAATTAGGTACGTAACCCAATCTCTTATTGATAAATTTATTAGTCTCACTACAATATCAACTTTATTATTATTTTATTATACACAAGACAATTATGAATTATCATGTTATAAATGATAGGTAGCTTATAAGTGATCTGATAAGTCATATTGATATGCATACAAACATTTCCTGATTTAACTGGTAATTTGGACTCAAATAAAATTGCACTGCTTTTCTTTTCTCTTCTCTTATATCTGTACATTTATGCAATATGTAAAAAACTGTAATATTTAAAAAAATTAATGATTTTGTGGAATTGTTCTCTGTACAATTTGCATTTACACTAAGTTTATATAAAGGCGGAACGGATCAACTAGTAATAAATAAATTTCAGTTAGTGTGATTAGCATTGTCTTCAATCTTTCTATTTTGTAATGTTATATTAGCGTAGGTGCAGCGAAATTGAAAATAAAATGTGCGAACCCTTTATTTATGATGGAGAATATTTAGATTTTCTATTCATCGACATATCCATATAAGATAGAATGAACTTCAACACCGTTCCACTGATAACCTAGAAAGTTGTGTACCTACATATTTTACAAAATGAATGTCATAATTTCTATTGTTAATACAAGTAGGTAATAAATCGTTTATTAGAAAAAGAAAAAAGCTATTCAAAAATAACTAGTGTAAAAGATTTCACTGCGATCTATAACAACGATCAGTGATATTTTCTAACAGACACTGGGCTGTACGATGTGTCGTGTCAATTATATGTCTTGTCACCTCCGACAGCAGCAATTCCGACATTTTTAGGTGAACTCGAAATATGATTAGATTATTTTAGGTACCCGTGGTTTCACCTATTCTTCAAAATTAACCTACTTCAAGAATTTGTTACCTAAGAAACGTTTTATTAATAAATGAGTATAAAATAACTTGACAAGTGTGTTGAAGATGTTGAGAATTTTCTTTGTATTAAAAATAATAAAAGTCTTCGCAGACTTGTAACAGGCTGTTAATTAGTCGCATGAGAATAATTTTCAGTACATTTAAATTTGACATTACTGGAAGTCAATACTTGTAAAGAGCCGCCCAAACCGTCACCATCTGCAAGGCAGATTCATCGTTTTCCAAGTCGACTGCCCAAAATCCTACAGTACACATGGACGTGAGAACCAAAGAAACATTTGTTGATGAAAGAAACACGAGTTTGAACACATTTTACGATACTTTCAAACTACATTTTCCATTGTTTCAAAATATAGTTGTTATAAAATTCGATGACTTTATTACTCAACATCTGTTCCCTAGAAGGCCCAATGTTAAGCTGGATTCGTAAAGCCGTTAAGTGTTTACCATATTGGACTGCCCAAAAATCATATGGTGAACTTACCTGGGTAGCATATGAGTGTTTGGAACAGAGAACAGTCTACACGTGCATGCAGCTGTACGTACGAGTGTGTAAAGTAAAGATGAACACACGTGTGTACTAGCACTGATATTTGTGGAATAATGTACCTTCATTACAATAACAGATTTTTGTTCCCAGTCTCTTGTTCGAGGCTAAATATACTATTTATGCATTGTGCTTTATTTTGATAGTTTTCCAAATCGACATTTTATACAAATTAAATTACCTGTCAGAAGAAGTGTACCTACTCGTAGAATATAGTTAGAAATCGTCCTTCGCTATTTAATTCAGTTTGTGTTATGAAAACACTTTTAGATAAACATCTACCGGGTGATTTTTACCTTTCATTTTGTAATGTTATACATATTAGCGTGCATCTAGCGAAATTAAAAATACAATGTGCGAACTCTATTGGATGGAGAATATTTAGATTTTTATTCATCGATATATGCATATAAGATAGAATTAAATCTTTACTAATAAATAAAATTGAAGTACTTATCTGTGTGTTTAACATTCAAATAAATGTATCAATACATTTACTTGTTGTGTATTGTTTTGTGATTAATTATTTAGTATGTTGGGCCCTATCTTAGTAATTTTGTATGTCCAGTACTGTTTTGGAGGTATCCCTGTAAAGGTTGTGGATAAAATCATCCCCTATTACGAGGGACCAAATGCAGTAATTATTGGTGAAATGTGGGTGTTAATTCACCTCTTCCTAACCCTCTAGGGATAAAGGCGTGATTATATGTATGTATGTATAAATAAATAAATAAAGAAAAAAAAGAATCAAAGTGTACTTTCACATTTTACATTGCTTAATGATACATCAACTGGCCCGAGATTCGTACACATGACCTCATGCACAACGGTCATACTGCCTACTGCTGCGCCACCGATAGAAAACTTTTTTGGCTAGCTATCTACTTGTATTTCAGTTATCCGCTGATTTTGAACGCGGATGATTCTCATTAATTTCGGCCACAATTTGTGTCATGGAACACCATTTGAATATGTAAACTTCGATATACAACATACAGTAGTATACAAACTCATTGTTACCCAGTCATAACCGCAGTATAATCAATACTTTCCGGTCAGCAAGGGATTAACGAGCGACATAATTAACTACAAGTGTGCACATACCAGAAGTATGATAACGTTTCGAGTACTGATTCAACAGTATGGTATACAAATTACAGTGGCGTATCGTGAGTACTGGATCGAAGTATCGCAACAGTTGCTGAAGTATCTTATTACGTCGATACGCTATCGCGGAACATCTGTCGCGCGGCCTCACGGTTATTACACTGTGTAGGATAGGAGGTAATAGATGCGTCATACGCGTACGCTATTGTGTGTCACGTGTAGAATAAGCCTATTTCTGTGTAATGCGTAGAATTACCTTTCAGTTTCGATGTAAGGTGTGGTATTGTGCGTCTTTTTTACGCTCACACGCGTGTCTTTTTCAGTAACTACTTTCCGTCAGATCGGGAGTCATACTCGATTACTACCGCACTTGAGTAATCTTTCTCAAACTGGCTGGTATTTCATGTCCAGCTCACGGTGTTTCCTTCTTCCTAAAGTCCCAGGTCATTTAAGCGGAGCGTCAAGATGAGTGATCTAGTGACCCTCTTTTCTGAAACATTGCCGAGCTTACCATCAGGCGAGGCGAAGTCTAATTGACGTGTCCTACACTATCGAAGTTATATTATCGAAGTTATATATATAGTTAGATTAGACTAGATTAGAGATTAGACTTTTTAGTGCTCCAACTACCAGAAACGTATGCCACAGATGTTCGTTTGGCAACCTAGGCCTCAATTTTACTAATGGTCCGCAAACCAGCGACAGGTTCACATGACCAATCGCCTCCCAGATGATACTACACATGAGATGTTTTATTATGTAGATATTAAAACAGATTTCATAACATGTTTATGCCGATGCATCATGCTAAAAAAGGGAAAAAGTAAGTAGGTAAGTACGAGAGTGGACTTTGAAGTCTTAAAAACAGTCTTCAATTATCATCTTTATCGACAAAAAACATGTCAGACAATAGGGCAAACATATAAGTAGATAGGTATATAATATTAAGTGCCTATGCAACGCAGCCCGTAGCTATTCATTATTTTTTGCCTATATTAGCACATGGTATATGACTTATTTATATGAGATAAGATTAAATCGGTCGCAAATTATCTAAAGCCTGATTAATAACAATAGGCACAATAAATACTGCACCTGAATGTACTGACGGATTCGGGTCACATGGTGCGAACATCAGTACTTTGGCCTTACAAATATTTTTACGACTACAGACGATAATACACTTCGATAAGACCGCTATTGTTTGTAAATGTGTGGTGATAATAAGAAATATTTTTTACGATTTTTTTTTTAAACCGCAATATTTTTTTAATACAAGGAAGTAGAACACTGCTTGATTTTGTTGCAAATTGGAATAGTTGAATTAAAAAGTTTACTTTTTGACAATCTACGAGTAGGTATAATAACGGCATATCAGTAAAGAGTTCGACTGTTAAATCAGATATCGTGGATTCAAATCCGACTGTTGAATTGGTCTGGTAAATGTTTCTATGTATGAATATAGGACAGCAGAGTCGGCAGCAGATAATTAACACTTTGGTGTTGCAGACCTTGATAGGCAGTTATTTTCATTTGAATTTTATGAAAAACACGTCAATCAATCAATTAATTAGCCCATCGCAGTCCACAGCTGAACATAGGCCTCCAATGTTGGAAGGCTTTGGCCTACTATTTCCACACTGGCCAGACAGGTTGGTACGTGGTGTTATTTCTGGTTTTCCTTCTCTCGCAGTGAAATCGTCACCTTTATTTACATTACATTTTACAGGAAAGTTATACGTATATTCTTTCAAATTGGGTAGTAAATTTTTTCAAACACAATTTAAATTGTTCATGCAATCAAAAAAAGACTAATAACTATCGACAAAAGGCCCCAATCAATGCAAAACATTATCTGTTTTAAAAATCTAGAAATCACCTTGGAATACAAAAATAATTCTACACCTGTGCGAGATCAATTCCACCTACCGGCTATTAAGGAACGAACACTAAGCAAGTTTCAAGTTAGCTGAAACACAAACATGGAGTCACAATGTTATCATTCACCCCCATGTGGGAGCTGCTGATAACTACGCCAATGTGTCGCACAGATTTGCGAACAAACGCTAGCTTCCTCACACGTGCGTCGGTATGGGAACCGGCACTGATGCAGTTGCACCGCACATGGCGAGATAACGACTATTTTATGAAATGTTTAACAACTAGCGCTTATAGCTTTCTAAAGAAAGGTGATCGCCAAATGTGGCCAAACGTTTCCGTCAAACACACGGGCGGGCTACCAATAAACTCCAGCAGTAAATGCCTTATTGTTTCCTTATACAGGGTAATTAGGAAAATTATGGAAATTGCTGCCATCTGTGCGGGTTTTGCAACACGTGCATATTAAACAAAACAATAAGCCAACATTTGGTGATCGGATGGTCTGGTCTAAAGCAGTTAATCCTGCATTTGTCTGCAATGTATAGAATAATATTCAGGTGTTAGTGTAACAGATTACAACTCTGTATTATTTATCGTTATCGGATATTATACCATGAAAGTAGATCTACCTACTTTCATGGTACATATATATGTATGTATAATGTCCGATAACGATACTGTAGGTAAGAATAGTCTCAGTCTTATAGACTTCTAAAAAAGCCAAACTTCACAACAGTACAGCTGATGTGAGGTTTAGCTATTTAATAGATTATTTAAAATCAAGATTTTGTATCCTTAATGGCAGCATGGTGACCAGAATAGACGTAATTATCTAGGTGCAAAAAGAGAAAAAAGAAATTCTTACTATTGAACTATGGAAGAAAACTTATTATAGTATCAAAATGTAGAGCGGCTGTAAGTCGATCCGTTCAAAAATAACAGCTATTTGACACGAACAAATGAGAGGAGGGACAGATAGACGGAGCCTGCGGGCGGACAGAGTGGCAGACACCTGGCGCGTGAGGCCGAACGACAAATCATTCGCGGTGACGAATGGTAACTCCGCCGTCATTACACTTCGGCCAGCTTATTATCAACTCAATAGTAAATGACCGCAAGACCGACACTAATCGTTCGTTCTACGTATTGTTACAAAGTATTAATCACAGATAAATAGACTACCGTACAGTGCACTCGAAAATAAGATTAAAAAGTAAATTCTGTCCAATTTAGTAGTCAAAACGTGTCTAAATCTTTGAAGTTTCTTGAATATAGGTGAAAAGCAGTTCTCAGTGTTTGCGTTAGCGGTATTGTTAGAATAATGAAATTTGTACATAACCGATGCAGTTTTTTTATTTTTTTATATTTACGTCAATTAGGCTTCGCCTTGCCTGATAGTAAGCTGAAGGCAAAGTCTCAGAAAAGAGGGTCACCATTACTTACACATACCTTGTGATAATGGTGACACTCAGCTTGACGGCCTCATCATATGCTTTTTCACGCCCCGCTTAAAGGACCCGGGACTGTAAGAAGAAGGAAACACATGAGCTGGTAATGAATTCCAGGCCTTAATGTTGCGACAGAGGAAAGAGTCACCGAACCGCTTGGTTCTTGATCGAATGTTCTGCACCGTGTGCGGGTGACATCTAAGACCTGCACGTGTTGTCCTGTGTAGGAAAGGGAGGGTGGGACTAATTGGAAGAGCTCATCAGAACACTCACCATGGTACAGACGGTAAAATACAGCCATGGACGCAACATCTCTGCGCATCTGTAAAGGTTCTAGGGTGTTCGTGACCTCGGGATTCCCAATAATGCGGACCGCACGTCGCTGCAACCTGTCGAGAGCATCTAGTAAGTACTTTGCTGAACCATCCCAGAGTTGTGAGCAGTATTTCACACAGGAGCGAATTTGTGTCTTGTAGCGTTAAAGAACTGTCTATAGATTCATAATTATACAACAGTTCGGAATTTTTCTCGATTAAATGATGGATGCGTTGCAGCACTCGTGGTCCAGACGGTCTGTAGAAGTTCCTTAACAGTTCAATATATTAATATGCGCAATTAATTCAAATTCGATACCCAAAAATAAATATTATTTATTTAGAAGTAGAAATAGATTTGAAACATAATAAGTACGAATAATGCTTGTCATTTTTATATGAACTTAAAAAGACAGATAAATGAAAATATTCACTGACATCATAAACGGGTAGCAAAACGGTCATCTCCCTAATCAAGTGGTCAACAAAAGCGTACAAAGTATTATGATAATCCGGTTCATGTACGTAGATACATATTAAATTATGAAAGTAATAAAATCTCATTCTGTGTTCGCTACAAAGCTGTCCCTCTCAAGCACGCAATTTCTCAAAACATTGTCGCGTCATTTTTCATTGCATCAATCAGGCCGCTTATGTGGACGAGTCTAAGATGTTATAGGGGTGTCACACGTCTGATAATATTAAAGTATTATGATGATAAATTATATCTGTGCTTACTTACTAACACTTGATTTTCTTAATTAATCTATTTTACGCTGCGGTAAAAATCATTCTACGCATTTATTATTAAGAAAATATCGTTTCTCCATATCTTGGCTAAACATACAAATACTTTTCTTAAGTATAACTTATGTCATTTATTATTTAAATTATTTTGAAAATCATCTTAAGTAAGAAAAGGGAAACTGATATATAAAGAATAAAGGTATCATTAGACTGTATACAAAATCTATAGACGTCATAAGTGATATTTTCACGCGGCGTAAAAATTGTCTACGATTTCGGTAAATCTTGGCATATACTTACATCCCTAAACACGCACACATTGACAATTTAAAGAACAATATTAACATTAGGTTATTCACACGAACACGCGTTTTTCACGATGTTCCATGTGAAGCATCTACTCAGCAAAGCGGTGCCTATATAGTATATGGTCTATGGTACGGTATGTGACATGGTATGGTATCGTATGGTATGGTATGGTCACGGGCTGGTTATTATATGGTCTATCTAAGACGTAATTACTACAAAGCTATTGCTGTGTTCCAGCGGTAAATTTAATAGAAGGTAGGACACGACGGTATTTCCGTCCAATTGATCAGTCCGACTGGGGAAGTACCTCCGCCCTACAGAATGCCGAGCCCATAATAACTTCGTGTTGTGTTCCCGGCGGTGAGTTGGGTAGCCAGAACTCACCGGAGAGTTTTTGTGCTGTCAGTGGAAAGACCATAAGCTTGTCGTGCTATGTCTTTTACACTGACGGCACAGAAACTCTCAATGCTTGCAGGGTTGGCAGCGCGAGTGTGACTCTCTTGGTTTTGCACGCGTCCATAGACCACGGCGACCACTTTCCATCAGGTGGGCCGTGTGCTTGTCTACCACCTAAGTAAAGTAGTTTTACTAAGACAATGTAAAATCGCTCTTTTAACCGTTAGTCAGGCTCTCGGCGGACCTGCCTAAGCAGTAGAAAATGTCTTAAATCGCTGTTTCTCCGACACATTATACAGGCATGGCACGCTATATTTGATAAAATCTCCACGTTTTCGTAAAGTGAAAACGTGCATCATACTATGAATTTCCAGAAACCTAATCTGACACATCCTTGATGTTCCTGGCAGAGTTGTCTCATCAAGAATTAAATAGAGTGTGAGCCAATGAATATTTTTATTGACGCGCCTGACGAGTTTACATCGGATCTTGACGTCTACGTTGCATCGTATACATCAAGATGATTTTTTCGCTTCTTTCAATTTGAATTTTACTGCTATATTTTAAGATAGAGTTTTGATTACAGCAACTCAATAAGTCCTTGGCAAATAAAAATGTGTGCTATGTTCAGTTAAGATAGAATTCAAAATAAATACTACATGGAGCACTGAAAGGAATACAACACGAAAGTCATCAAATGGAAGCGAGTGAGATCTGCGGGATGATAAGTTCCTTTCTTGTCCGTTTCTTATGCAAATATTGACACAGTGTTGCTATCATTAATCAGGCGGAATGACGGGGGTTCAACAATGAGCACTGAATGTGCCCAGATGTGTAATGTTCCACGTGCATACTTGGTTCAAATAGATATCAATCAAGCCATTTATTGCTTAGTTTATTTGTTCAGTAGAATAATGTTATTCAAGAGCATTTTCGTCGAGTCCATGTAATGAACCTTAAAGCGATCAGTGGATTTTAGGTGAGAAGAGGAAGAAGACTTATGCTGATGTAAACCGAACCTTATGATGAAACTGACGGCCTCTGTGGCGTAGCGGCAGAACATTCGACTGATACGCAGGAGGCGAGGGTTCGATTCCTGCTCAGTGCAAATATTTTTATGCACGAATTTGTATATTTGCATTGTCATATTAATGACACAACAGAAAATGTGCATAATTGAGACGTACCTGCTACATTGTTTTATGTTAAATATTGTACAAAACTAAATTATAAATAACATATGGATGCGAAAATTACTCTGTCTGTCTTTTACGCTTTCATAACTAAACCACTGCACCAATTTTTATAAAATGTGTTATTGAGATGAACTAAAGGTTGGGCAAGAACAAAGGTTATGTTTGGTTGCAAAAACCGACATCCACGCGGGTGGATGCGCGGGGCACAGCTAATTGCATCTATAATTTGCTCGAAATGAAAAAATAGCAGACTAGATAAAAGTAAAAACTAAAAGTACTTTATTTACTTTATCACTCTCTCGCTTTTTTTTTTCAAATTTAATTTCTAGCGATGCATTATTATAAATACTACTCGCAAATAAGGCATGTGGCTCGTATATTCACATCTGGTAAACCCTCCTGAGTTTTACGGAGTTATCTTTAGTAAAATCTCCATCCTAAGCAACAGTTGTAAAGTTCTACAGGAGCTCACTTGCTTGTTTATTTATACTTCATTCTTTTTTTTTATTTCAGATTTTGAGCTCGGCCATTTGGTTCATTTCAATGAAAAAAGCATAACATCTTTACTAGCTTTCGGGTGTGAATTTGTATTCACCATTCCAAAAAGTAATTTCGATTTTTTAATAAGGATCTTCAGTTCAATAGTTAAAGCGGAAAAACAAACAAATGCATTTTTGCATGTATAGTATTAGTAAGGAAAAGGATTGGCCCTAGAGTTACAACGTTTTAAGAGAAAAATTCAGAACCCAAATTACTTATATTTATTAAGAATGATTATATTTAACAAGAATGAGTTCACGTCAATAATGTAATAACCAAAATTCGAATTCGGGACCTCTCGATCATAAAGTCGACTCCTTTACCGCTAAGTTAAAATGATAACAGATATTAGAATTTAACCAATCTTAACCCGACCTAACAAATATCCAAACCACTACTTACATGTCTGAAACCTTAAAATTGTAATCTATTTAAGATACCATTAACTCACACAAGTTTTAAAGCAGAAACAAACAGTTCCCTATAAAAGTATATTATGATCACCTTTACAACGGACTTAACGCTGCACTGGGCGGGCCGCCCTGCGCGGGCGCCACGTGCGAGACCAGATATAGCCGACGACAAGGCGATCGCACAAGGAGCTCTGTGTCTCCTCGCCATGTGGACCTCGTCCGACGCGGCACATGCCCACCATCTGAAAATGTTTGACTACAGACAGATTGCAGCTCATATCTGTGTGCTGAAATGTAATTATGTATTGTTGATCAATGTTAATCATAAAATTGGTTTTAACTTACTATTATTAGAACTAATGGTATAATTAGGACTCTTGTATCAGTCAATTTTATTTTGCTGAACTAGAGGAATCAAAGTTCCTTTGTTTAGCATACTAAAATCGGTAGGTTTGTGAAGGACGCTTGCTTGCTTAACTTTAGTATCATATCAATCAATAACATGCATACATACATATAATCACGCCTTTATCCCTGGAGGGCTAGGTAGAGGTGAATAATTGTATTCGATCCCACGTAATATGGGGTGAGCCTATTGCCGTATTCCGGGCACAATTGTTGACTCGAGCCATGCATCTGAGGCTGAGTCTGGGTTGAATATATCTGTCTGATGTTAAACAGCCCTATCATCATTATTTCATTACACAACATGATTTTCCATGTTTCACTATACCAAGTTATTGGTGTTCAATAAATAACCTGGAGATCCTAACTACTGATACCATCACAGTAGCTATCAAGATCTTGGTTTTTACAAATATCGTTAAACTTAGAAACAATGTAACATACTAGCAAGAGTATATGGGTCCCACTAAAATCAGCAGTCGAAGTCAACCTTGGCAACCTAGTGCAGAGTTTCATATCAGAGATGGGGGGGGGGTCAGTTGACAGTCGCTATCATAATAACCAAAATTATTCTATCCATTAGCTTACGTACTTACATCCTTTACATGACTTCGTGAGAAACTGTACAAAACGTCTTCAACTTGGGTTATCTATTGGGATTAGTACCATAATCTACGATGTCATAATACGCCCATAGTGTCAATGTGAGTAATAAAAAGTGCTAGTTTATTAGGGCGTTTGCATACAACGCGAGTCTGACGCGGCGTGGCAGCTGTATGCGCGAGTGTCCGTCGCAGCTGCGATTTGCGTCGCGGTGTGAAAAGCGCCGTACCGGGATTCACATACGGACCAACTGTGCTGGTGATTTTATAGGGGAGCTATTAACACCTTGCCTAAATCAAATGCAGTGAAAATTGAAATTAATTCATATTTCGTTTAATTGTAAAAATATTAAATTGATGATTCTTGCTATTCGTCTTCCATTTTGAATCATGAGATTTTGGATAATGTAATGTCATGTAAAGTTGCATTTCAATTTACCTAACAGCGAAATTTTAATTAAATAGCATAGAAAATTAGACACATACAACATTAGTACTAATGCTATCGGGATATTTACCATGTTGTATTGTTATGAATTTCCGATTTTTCACTGTTTACCGCCAATACTGCAGTTCCTTCGTAATAATAATAATAATAATAAATATTTTTATTTCGGACTTCGGGGTCCATAAAGGTGTTAGTAACAATTTCCTTACGATCTAATGTTAGTAAGACATGAATCAAAATGAAAATGGTGCTTGAAACAGCGCTGAAATATCGGAAACTCAGAACCATACAACATGGTGAATATCCCGATAGCTTTAATACTAATGTGAGTGACCATGATAGTTTAAATACTTATATAAAACATGCTTACCGAAACATTAGTTTTTTGTTAATTTTACCTAATTAATGAGATTGGTAGAGATCAACGAATCTTAAAATCGACTTATATACAATCTTTATTACCTTTCGAAATTACATACTAACTCTTCAACATCCGAACAATAATCCTGGTAGCATTCAAAGCTTGCACGTTGGTACTCGGGGTCTGTTCTGCTGTCTGGTCTGGTCTCCCAACCCAAAAGGAAAGCGCCAGAGCCTTGTTCGTTAATCAGCAGGTTACAGGTGAAGTTGGTTTGAACCACAAAGGTCTTAGTTCAAAACCAACACTTGGGTTACATCCTTAGTGCTGAAGTCTTAAGGGTGCCGGTGCCTCAGGTATAAAATCATCGAGAGCATCATGTGCCCTGACGCTACCTAGGTAGTTCTACAAGTATATTTATAATATCATGCTATACTTAGTTGTTAAAAAATAAACTACAAAATGTTTGCTAAATTAACATTGCGTCATTGCGTGTAATGAACATTAGAAAGGAATTTCAGTGTAAATTTTATTATGACATTAAATTATATGCGAACAAATAGAGAACTAGCAAAAACCTATTTTAATGTTAAATTTATACTTTACGATCGTATAATTAGCAGTAGAACAATTACAAACAAAAAACTGTGATGAACTTGATGATTCACGCATTCAAACAATTAACAAATAAAGCCGCTAACTATTTTTAGTTTATTATGTGTGCAGCTGGTCAATTCATCGACTCAATTGACTAGGTACCCAAAAACTAAAAATAATGGCACAAGCACATTGTTACCAACATCTGTATAATATACCAACATAAACTGCAACGGTGCAATACAACGTCTAAGAAAGACTACAATAGCAAACAAAGTTAAAACCCCAAAACAACCTCCTTATCCGGGAGCAAAGGATGAAAATCTATTCAAATAAAGCAATAGCGCCGTCAACTCAATCACAATACGACCATATCACATCATCTGCAATTAGGGTCACATATAATTGACGCTAAAGGTTTAAGGGCGTTTCTTTCACCAAAAAAACCGACATTCATAAAGCCCTCATAAGTGAATCTAGATATCGTACCCCGATACACCTGGCTTTCACCCCGGGACTGGAACATTTTATTATCGCATTCAGAGGTGCTCAAAAATTCAATAATATTTTCTACGGTTCATTGATTTCGTGAATACAGAACAATAATATTGCGTAGACGACGATTTGTGTTGCGATTTTTTTTTTATTGTTTCCTCGACAATATGTTAAGGTATTGATAGCGATCTTTAGTTGTTGTGTAAGAACCTCCTTTGTGAAATATTCAATGATTTTTTTTACGAATAACGTTTAGCGCCAGAGGTTATGCGGAATAAATATCAATTTTAAGATTTATTCTTTAGAAGATTTCGCAACGTATTTCAAAGTTTTAAATTTAAATTAAATTTTCTAATTTTTCCCCAAAATTAGCATGACCCTGATCTTCGTGACGTTCAGATAAGATGAGAATGATCTTATTACAAGAGGCATATTTTTTTCTGTACAATTCATGGAAAATAAATTTATCTTTTAAATAAATGTCTGTTTATGAAACAGTCTTCAGTCATGGTAATATTGCGCATGCGCTTTACTTTTGTTCCAGCTTCGCGCCTTCAACGAAATCTCTTTACGAGTCAT
Organism: Eilema griseolum; assembly: GCA_963662185.1. Taxonomy (NCBI): domain Eukaryota; kingdom Metazoa; phylum Arthropoda; class Insecta; order Lepidoptera; family Erebidae; genus Eilema; species Eilema griseolum. Next base: position 9,746,068 of record OY759243.1, read on the forward strand.
AATCCAATATCCATTCATCAGCGACATCGAATGAGCAAAACGAATCCGGTTAATGGTCCTATAGTTCCATTATCAGATTTAAGTACCTTTACAATAGAGGCGGCTCCCACGCATGTCAAAACACCCCATACGAAAACCATGTTAGCACCATTTTACATAGAACCGTTGTGAATTTTACTATTGTTACGTTATGTTTCATAAGCGAACGGTTCATCGTATGAGATCGGAGATCTTTCTAAATTGGTTATGGCTGACGTCACAATGTGCGCTCGGGGTGATTCAATCCGTTTTTCCCCCAGCATTCATTATAACAGCGATTGTGGGAAAATCGACACAATTTTTGTTATAAATCTGTGGGAGTTTCGTTTTGACATCGCGATGCGAAGCTTTGTTCAAAAGTTATGTAGATTTAGGTGCTATGTGTTTGAAAGAAACAATTAGTTTTCTAATGTCTATATGTAAATTCACATAATATGACTTCTATATCTACATAAATAAGAGAGTTTGTAAATTTATTACGTGGTTTAATAAAATTATAAACAAACTACGGATCTTATGGATTCCTAAATTGACATAAAAATTCAAAAAATAAAGGAAAGATTTTCTTGGTGGTGATACTAACATGCACCCAGAAAACTTTGAGCAAAATATTGCCATATACGCACAATATTTTGCTGTTTTATACTGAAATACCAAAAATCGATTTCATTAAAATCTACCGGAATCAGTAGAGTGTTGTCTTTTAATCAGTGGAAATGCTACACAAAAACCGAATGTTAATCACCCTGAGCCGCGGGCGGTAATGTAAAACTGTCACGTGACCGCCACGCGCCGTGACTCGCCCCGCACGGCACACCCACCCCCTCGCCTTCATTACTGCGATTGCTAGGTATTTGTTCACAATGCACGCACGTGGACGGACGTCTGCATTATTAAATGCCTTTTACGCTTATTGCGAATTAAACCCCTCCGCCTACATGGGAGCCATGTTATTAATCTCTAGACGGGGTTGCTAAGCGAGGCAACTATATCAAATTGATATAATCAGTCATTATGAAAAAGAGCAACTATACTTTCAAAGGATCTCCACACGTATTAACTTGTTAAGCTCTTGTGCTTTGTAGGTAAGTTCTGTAGAATCCTAAAAAATAAGCTAGACGCGTGCTAAGATTTCAATGAAATCTGTTAAGTCGAAAAGGAGACTGGTTCCAGTCTACTAGTTTAGTCGCCACTCTTTATGTGAATTTTACAACCACATTCAAAACTATGCATCGAAAACAAACCTTTAATAGACAATTTCAAGATCAAATATAAAATAGATACCACTAATAGCTGGGCCATACAAACATTGCTCGTACCTATATATTTAACTGATGATCATAATGTTATGCCTCCGTGACCTCAGACCTCTGTTGGTCCCACGGGCGGATGTTTCACACAGGAACAATTACAATCTCACGCGCCCGCGCTTCAAACAAAATTATGCTGCGAGTTTCTTTGGGAACTTCATCGCTATCACGACTGTTGCATACCTTAACGAGAACCCTGAGACTTAATAGATCCACTTTAATTTTAACTTCATATTTTATACTAACTTTCAGTCTTTCATGTTTTGTAATATTGGGCTGTTTCCCGCAGTTTCGCCTGCTTGAAATGCTGATCTTGTTTCCGCGGTCTAGCTTATTTACTACTTCAGACTGCCTATATCTGTGCTAAATTGTTTTTATATACGGTTAGCTGCATTGGCTTGAGTTACAAACAACCGTTCATCCACACCACTATATATTATGATACACGTAAATCAGAAAAAACTGTTATAAAATAACTGTTTTTTTCTAAATTACTTTACAGGAGGTAGAGGTTTAACCAGGTCGGTTTAGATTACAATTATTTGTACTAGATCTAAAGCGGCTTGACTGAACACAAATTATGTATGTTATTGTGAACTTTGATTAAACTACCCACTATAATTATTATTATTATAGTGTTGTGATTTTTTCGGTAAATCGGGATATGGGAACAGAAGATTTGAATGAGACTTTTTGTTGTGGCAAGCGTTTATGGGCCACCACTTACCACCAAATATACGTGTGCTTGTTTACCATCTCGGTGGTAAAAAGTACAAAGAACACTTTCGTTTTTCATGGCAATAAACACACTCCTTAGGTCAAAATGTTTGTAAAGTCATATTTTTCCTGATTCTGTTTTTGTGTAGGACGACTTGCTTTTAACAAAAATATTGCAGGAATAAAATTGGTATTGTGAACTAATTGACTATTGAAATTCACCAAAAATATATATCAAGAAGGTAGTAACTGCACTCGCAGCCTGTGAAGGAGGCATCGGCGCAGTCGCAGTATTCCGTGCGCAAGCGATTCAAGCGCTCGTAATTATCCCGACCTGTGACCCGGACGGCATCGCTCCCACGACCGATGTTCACACGAGAAATCACCGCTTCCCATCGGAACTTCAACATTTCCAACCTTATTCGGATTTTTTGGCTTCGGTCCAGCCCACATCGTGAGAATCACCCGTTGAATCCCTCTGAATCGTGGGCGAAACTGTAACTATAGCTTTGTAACAAATTACTGTTTGATGAACCGATTTAAATAGTGATATTTTTTGTTATTCTGCTAGAAATATAGCCTTTAGGCTTCAATCACAGTATAAAATAAAATATAATCAAGCATTTACATCAATCAAAATATACGTAGGTATACACAAGCAACATAATGTAATATAAATTACACCTTTTCGATAAGACCAATTTCTTACAGGCAACTTTAAAATGGCTGTCTTACCTCTTCATAACGTCTTGAGACAATATTTATTTCTAATTTATAACTACTTTTTAGTATAGACGCGACCATTGACGTTACTACAAATCGACCAATAAGAGGTATGAATAAATAATAGGTTCATAGAAATTATTCGAAATTGCTAAAATTGTAATTGAACTGACTCGAGCATCACAAGTTCAATACAGTAATTTACTATCTTCATTCATCAATGTATTATACCAAGTGCGTGCAGTGCGTTTGATCTGAAAACTAAAGCTGATATGAGAATAGTGCACGCGCCGGCACGTGGCGGAAAAGCGCGTAATGAGCCCGCACCTGCACTGTCCGAATTAAGGGATTTCTCGCGCCCTCCCGTGGGACCGGAGGGAGCATAACACACGAATCGAAGTGTTTACTTTGTCAATAAGCACACGCTAAGGAACAATAACGGCTAGCCAATATTGCTTGTGGTGTTGATTATGGCCTTTGGCTGGGATATTTTATTACTTACTAGCTGCTGCCTGCGGCTTCGCCCGCGTGGAATTTTATCACGTATTTGCTACCCACTGAAAATTATTTCTGGCAGAAAAAGTAGCCTATATTATATTGTTCCAGACTATATTCAATCCATGTAAATTTCTGCTAGATCCTACGAACACTCAAGCTGTGGAATGAACTCCCTGCTGCGGTCTTCCCATGCGCCTACAATATGGGGTTCTTCAAAAGGGGCATTAGGAGGTTTCTTCAGGGTATGCCCCTGGTATTGCACAAGTCCATAGGTCACGGTAACCACTTCCCATCAGGTGGGCCGTGTGCTTGTCTTATTTCTAAGTGGTATAAGAAAAATCCCTTCAGCCATTAGACCATGATTGAATAACAAACATATAAACATCTTCACAAACTTTCACCTTTATAAACAATATTTGCAAACTATGTAAAGTATAAGTGACTTCTAGAATACGCTTTTAATATATTCGTCTTCGTCAAAATTCAGCTAAAAGAATATTTATGTACTATATAGTTACTGTAAAAATCATTTATAATAAATAATTTACTTCTGATAGCATTGATCCATTTATTTGCAATGTATTTGCAAACTACGTTATCCTAAAGAACCTACGTCATTAATATGTAAGGGGCCATAGAAAGCTCAAAACAATTGTTTTGAAGAACACTTAACCGCATGAACACAATGAGTACACTAATATCAGCACAAATAACACTGATCAATCAGAGGGTATCACGCGATGGGAGAGGCACGCGCTCGGCACTCCCACGCCACGCGCAAGGGTAAATACGGCCTCCACCCCAGGCATTAATGGAAGTAACTTCATACAATATGTAACAATGAGACACCTTATATGGATAACTGAGCTGATATTTATTACGAAATATGTATATACATAGATATGGTATTACTATTGTATATATGTATAAGTTATTTTCGATACTTACTAAGATTTATTCTACTCAACATACCAGAGTTAATAACTTTAATTACTCGTATGTTATTGGGAATAAACGTTATCAGTTACTATAAATGAATTCTAAGCAATATGAAAAATGTTCCGGTTGCCATAGCGCGGGTGAAACCACATCTTTTTATACCAAAATAACATTTTGCTTGTGATGACACTTTAGAAGTTGGTGGGGAACATGCTCGTTAAGATTGTCAAATTAAACCAAGTGTGACTACATAGTTGAAAATACATTATCTAGGTACACGTGGGGCAAATCAATTACAACAAATTATTTGCAACTGTATTTCAGCCCCGCAGGACATACAACTTAATGAGAAACCCGTGTATTCACACTCGAAAAGTTTATAAGAATGCACACAACCCCATATAAAAAATAAGAAATAAAATCTGCCACACATTCTTAAATTTCCGTTCCTAATATAATTGTTTGGGTACATACCTTCCCGGCTTTTTTTTCAGTCGCAGCGTTAATTTCCGTTGACATTATTGTAAACATACTCGTTATATATACAAAATAATTACAGACAATTCTTGATCGTATTCATTTAATTTATTGTTACAAATCTTGAGAGACGTTATTAATGTAATTCGTTTCTACTGTAATTTTAATTAACTCTGACTTCTCAAATGTCATATCTGTGTTTAACAACTAATTTGTAACGGTTGACATTAAGTTGGGAGGTTCTGCTAGATTTACTTGAGTATTACCAACAAAACAAAATGTAAATTTTTAGCAGACCTCGGACTTCAGAGTGAATTTCTCAGATAAGACCGGAATTAATGCAATGATAATAATGGTGTAATAGTAGTCTCACTTCAAATATTTAAATTAGGACCATTCTAAGTAGATAGCCTAGTGGTATGGGTAATGGACTGCTGAGACGAGGTCTCGTGTTCGATCCCAGTGTTACCACGGCGCACACCAATGACTTTTCGATGCTTTTCGGAGTTATGTGTGTATTTATCGCAGGTTTATAAGTGCCCGGTTAACAGCAATAGGCTCGCTATTACATTGGGACCTAAACATAAACTGGTGAAAAGTGGGTGCTAGCAACTCTGCCTACACCTTTATATATGTTAAATAGATAAAATTACAGTAACTAGCGTGGTTCTTCTATGACATGATAATACTGAGTTCGCAGTGGTCCCCACACCCGAGGAGAGGACAAGATCGTGAGAGATGGCCCTGGGTCGGCCGGGGTGCGAGGGATATACCTGTCAACCCCACCTTCGGCAAAAAAGTACCCTTCTAGTATAGTTTTATGTATAGTTGATCAGTTTAATGAAAGTGTTCATTTATTATTACCTGTCCCATTTTTATATCTGTCTTAAAACCAAAATGCCTGCTGACTTGTCATTTTGTTGCATTATTGTCAGTTCAATAGCATGGTACCAAAGTGACAGTTCTCTAGCAATTACAACACCAGGTATTTCCATTATTACTAATTTCACACTTCAATATTATGAAGGAAACATTTATGACTTTATGAGAAACAAGGCACCTGCAGATACAAAGGCTGTTGACAATATTTTTTTTTATCTTTAAGAACACTTAACATTTACGTTGTCATAAAAACACCTTACGCATTGTCATCCGCTGAGGTGTTGATGCCCGTGTCTCCTGACCTTTTTTTTTCACGTCTGCGATATTTGGAGTCCGTAACAATATTTAAATAATTGCTAACATAGAGTTGTTGGAGTATATCTACCTGTTATGTTGAGAGATGCAATAAAATCTACGACAAATATTAAAATCGTAAACTTTAAACTCTCTGTAACAAAGCTATAGCTATATATATTACACTATTCATATAAAAAATGAAGGAGTATTAGAAAAAAATAGAAGTGACTCCTTAATAACTGCTGGGTCATTTGTTAGAAGCTAGTAAATTTGGAGGTTACAGATGGATGCTTACAAGAAAAAAAACACACAAGACAAATAAACAGACTTACGTCAGAATTCATATGACATAGGACGGAACCGATTATCGGTTATACCAGATCTCACTTGTCTATTTCTATGAAATCATTTTCTAAAATCACAAAAGATACCTGGTCAGTTAAAACAATAGTTTTACCAATTGCACAGCAAGGTGTCTAGACGCAAGATCGGCGGACAGTGGACAATAGATCTCTACGTGAGAGAGACAATGCAGCCACCGGTGAAATACGTCTCTTGTCGTATTTAATATCACAGGTAGCCGTGACGACACGTTTACTGACTATTGGTCATCTCGAACACAAAGTGTTTATTTATGTAGTTTTCGGTCTGTGAGAAATTATGCATCAGATAATATAAAGTTCAAATACGTTCGTGTATATTCAATACAATGAGAAATTGCATATTTTTATACCACTTAGGTGGCAGACAAGCATACGACCCACCTGACGGAAAGGGGTTACCGTGACCTATGGACGTATGTAACACCAGAGAAGTCACACTCGCGCTGCCGACCCTGTATGCGCAAAGTTTCTGTGCCGTCAGTGTAGAAGACAAAGCAGTTGCCCTGCTTTGTCTTCTACACTGATGGCACAGAAAAAAGGCCTTTAGTCTTTCCACTGATAGCACAGACTTTCCAGTGAGCTCTGGCTACCTTACTCACCGCTGGGAACACAACACGAAGTTATTATGGACAATTGGACGGAAATACCGCCGTGTCTGTGTACCAATGTAAGCATACGTTAACTAGTTTGTATTATGGGATTTGGAATTCAAATAGATAACATAATATACATAGAATCACAAAAACCAATGTAAATATATATTCAGATTCTTGCATCCAAATATTTGCACTGGGCGGTAATCGAATGCTCTACCGCTATGATATAGAGGTGGTCAAACACGCAATTCATAATTATGCTAATCGATGTTCACTTGAGGTAGCAAATTACATATTTACTTATATATTTATACTGATTAACATTAGCATTTTCCTCGATTCTAATCCGATAATAAAATACTCTTTTTACTATTCATATTTTGATTAACAATTACTAAATTGGATGTGCCACCCTGGCACGATCCTCAAGACCTAGTACACCTCACCTGCAAACCGGTCAGATCTACACCCTTTGATGTAAGGATTAGGCTCAGGTGCAGACTTTCCTCTTTCATCTCCCATCGGAGAGGAAAGTAGCTGTTATAAAAGTTACCTATGTCAGATCTAAAAAAGAAGAAAGCGGACCCTGGTTCCGGAGGGAAACGTTAGATGATGTTAAGAATGTTAAATCTAAGTTACCAACTACATAATACTATTTCTAAAAAATCTGAAGCTGTACCACGAGGACACTTCTAAACAATATAAAATATCGCCTTTAAGACAAATCAAGAAGTTCTTCTGACCAAATTGGGACACCTAAAAGCTATTACCAATAAAATTCACCGCCACACTAATAAAACATAAGAAAAAACTCTTTATAACAGTATAACTATTTCACGCTACTTAAAAACGGTTCCGTCAGATTGAACAAAGACGGCCTACGTAGCGTAGCGGTAGAATGTCCGACTGCTATGCAGGAGGCGCGGGATCGATTCTCGCACAGTATTTGTAGGCATGAATATGTATATTTGCATTGGTTTTGATGTGTCTATATATAATTTAGAAAAAAACTGTATCTAAGTATGTTTATCCGCATTCTAGATTCCTTACCACAAACTAGTTAAGCTATGCTTACCATGGGTCGTTGTGTTTAGTTTTGTGGAATATTTATAAAAAAAAAATTCTTGACGATGCACACTGTCACTGTTTTTGACATTGATTGATTCCACGGACATTTACTACAACAGTACATTATTACTGTGTACGTTCCAATTTATCGAATTACATTATAACGTTAAATGGCGGTCCAAATAACTCAAAATGAAGCAATTCACTACCTGAGTTCCTTACTCCCGCCTCCAAGGTGACTCGTGACTTTTTGCTGGGTCGTTTTTTATGCCCAGTGTTATTGCGATTCGGACCTCTGTGTGGTCGGACAGATAAAGTGGTTATATAAATACCTATATCATTTATAGCACCGTAACTTAATTAATTTGTAGCAGTACATTAATGTTATATCCTTAATTTCTAACTAGTTTGTCACATATGTTTTGGATTTGATAGAAAAGCAATGGAACACAGTCTACAGCAACAGTTAGTTGACATGAATAGTTAAATATAGATGATAATTTTATTTTAGAAGTAGGTATTACATACATATAAACACGCCTTTATCCCTGGAGGGTTAGGCAGAGGTGAATTAACACCCACATTTCACCAATAATTGTATTTGGTCTCACGTAATAGGGGGTGAGCCTATTGCTGTATTACGGGCACTATTGTTGACTCGAACTATGCATCTAAGGCTGAGTCTGGGCTGTATATATCTGTCTGATGTTAAACAGCCATATCCCTTAGTCGCCTTGTACGACATCGCATAGGAAGAGATGGGGTGGCCCTAATTCTGCTCTGCAGGAAACCACGCGGCATTACTGGTATTACCAATGATATTACATATAAATTGGGTATTAGATATACAAAATAATAAAAACAACGTTTATGTTCGCCGTGTCTTATTATAAACTAGCTGGCCCTACAGCTTCGCTCGTGGCTTATTTTGGAAACTCATATCACATATTTGAACCCGTATTTTTTGAGTTTTCAAATAATGTATGGGAATCTATCGGATTTATTGACATTTAAAATCATAGCGCCGCTCCCTTCTGTAGTGCCGTGATGATGTATAGCCTAACACCTACGTCGATAAGCGGACTATTCAACACAAAAATATTTTTTCAATTCGAACAAGTAGTTCCTTAGATTAACGCGTTCAAACAAACAAACTCTTCAGCTTATAGTATCCATTAGTATAGATTATTTCGAAGAATAAGTACATTCTCTCGAAGCCCACCAGATAAGCTACTTGATCATAAAACCTACTCTTAAGCTAACTACCGACCTAACCCAACTAGCGTCGCATATGTACGCATCAAAAAAGTAAACTGGTAAATACTTCCAATTAAACTGCTCCACTTATCTAATCATTCCTTTCAAAACCCAGAATATTGGGTTATGTATGAATCATAGAATCATTAACATTGCTTTCGCACTTTTTTTTATATCGCTTAGGTGGCAGAAAAGTACACGGTCTACCTGATGGAAAGTGGGTACCGTGGCCTATGGACGTGTGTAACACCAGAGGAATCACACTCGCGCTGCCGACATTGTAAGCACAGAGTTTTTGTGTGGTTAGTATAGAAGACAAAGCAGGGCAAGCCTCTAGTCTCCCACTGACAGCACAAACTGTCCAGTGAGCTATGGCTATACTCACCGCTGGGAACACAACACAAAGTTATTATGGCCGCGGAATTCTATCGGGCGGAGATATCAGTTTATTGATGTCAGACGATACCTGTGGTTAAGTAATGTTGCATAGATTGTACATAGTTTTTACAATCTGTCACCCGTCTATGTAACATTACCTAACCATAGGAACCGCGTTGAGGAGCTTGACTTTTTACTAAAAAAGCATACCCTGCCAATGGAAAATTCATTAAATCTCTGACATCAGATATTGCCACAGTCGGTAACTCTACTAAAGCATCCTTACAAACTGTGCTAACTATAAAATATCGTCATCCGTTTATGAAGGCAGAGGATCGGATGAAATGGCGCACATTGGAAGATGCCTAAGTCCAGCAGCATGCGGTGGGCTAATTGGTTGATAATGATGTACCATGGTAATTGGGATGTGAAATAGCTATGGGTGTTCAGATCAAACTATAAGCTTATCCTAAATAACTGGTCATGTAAGAGATACTTAAATATGGCGAGATCCCAGTAGTACCATTGCCTAGTTATGCAGATTTTATTAAACTATACCCCAAAATGTAACGCAAGCGACAACCGCTTCGTTAGGTAACCTTTTAATAATAATAATAATGACATCTTTATGGAACTTACATCAATTACACATTACACTAGAATAAGTGATACAAGTTCCGTGGCACGTACAGATGGCGGCCTTATCGCTCTGCGGCAATTTCTTACAGGCAACCATAGGATGGAGATAAGAAAATAGGAGAAGAATATTTTAGGGCAGTTAAGTGTACATAGAGAATTGTTAGGTATTACTATATCCAAACAAATCTTTCATTGTTATAAAGCTGTACTAAGATCCAATATCACTTAAAGCGATAAGGCCATATGGCGTCCATTGTTCTATTTCTGTAGTTGTTAGATTTTAATAATGTTTTTTTTCTTTTACTTAGTGTACAATAAATATTAACAATTTATTTAGCAGGTGTTCCACAGGGATCCATTTTGAGCCCCCTTTCGCTAAGTTTGTACTGAGTATGCATCTAGTAGTTTAAATTCTTTGATTTCATAAATTGTAAGTAATTTAGAGGTAATATCAGTTTCATTATTGGACATGAAGACGTCAAGCATATTTTAGAGTGACCAGATCTATAAAGTAAATAAGATTAAAGATCTATATCTACATCTAATCTATATTACACAGCAGTTTATTACTCTGGACCTGTATCTATCACCGATAAAACTCTATATAACGATAAATCCACATCTTATAAAACCAAGCATTCATGTAACTATTAGAGTTTATTATGATGCCTCAAGCTTAATTCAAAAACAGGTATCAAGAAGCCTAGTCATGACTTGACTATACCATATTTTTTAGTTTATTATCTCATTAGATACGATTATGTAGGTATGTACGACGGCAATAGGCCCATATAAATGGAATCAACATAGTTTGCAAAAGATGAATATCTATTATCACGCCTCTGTCTACCCCTTATATTAAAGTAACAATGAATAGATGTATTTCAGAATTGTTCCACATTGGCCCCATTTGTTCGTCCTACATTCCAAAGAATTCTTCTTTTGCCCCACATTAAATTTGATTCTTGTTTCGTCCTACTTCATAGTACCGACCAAAGTATGGTTAGCAAAGCAAATTTAAATGTGTTATAATATTGTTATGAAAGGCCTGTTGGTGCATTGGTTAGATATGCAAGCGTACGCTAGGCCAAAGTGTGTGGTTTCGGTTTTCATTCAAGACAAATCTTAAATAGTAGGTAAGATGGGTATTTTGTTGTCTGGGTAGAGTTGATCTATAATATGCAGGAAGTTAGAAATGTATAAGTATCTTTGTCAGTTTTCTAAATACCATATATTAATCATAATATTTATTATAGTTTTCGACCTATGTTTCTCCAATACCAAGTATGAATCCGCGGCCATCACAATGTCTACCATAGTACCTTACCTAGTTTGTGATCAGACATCTGTACTCAAGTAGTTCCCAATTACATTGAAACATGCTACGAGTAAACATTTCTCATGCAAAGGTAATAAAAATAAAACCACTTCATCAGTCATATTTTTTTAATAACATTTTTTTTAATAAATTTCTTGATTATAAATGACAATCAGAATCACAGAACGTTTACTATATAATCTACTAATTATTAATCACAATTTAAATCACAGAAGGTTTGCTAAGGAATTAACTAATATAGTTATTAACAACGGTGCAAAATTAACAATGTAATTATAAGATACCTTACTATTTAAGTTATAAAATAGTGCAAAATCAACAGTATACATAATAATTAAACATTTAATAATTACTTTACTTAGATGTATGTATTTTGAACGTAAATCAAATGTAAACAGTTAACAAATTTTACAATCAAATTGGAACCATTTATGATTTACTATTTGTTTCCTAATACTTACCTACTTAATTCTAAAATACAATATAACAATAAAATATTCACAGAAATATAACTTAAAACACGAAAGGACAATTTTTTGCTAAGCAATGACCCAAAGATATTGCGCCAATAACCATTGATAACATGGAGTCATTAATAGTTTTATCTCTGTCAATATCATCTAAACGAAGAGCCTTACCTTACCTACTTTTAAAAACTTATTATATTTAGTTTTCATGTAGTTATTATCAAGCCAGGATGAAATAAAGTAATCATTAAACTTGTCAATTCTGTTGTTTTTAGGGCAATCTTTCATAATATACAACCATCCGTCAGATTTATACTGTGCTGGTAACAAAGCAAGTGCGGAACATAGGGCAATATGCTTTCTATAAAATCTTTTTTGTCAAGTTCTTTGGCTTTCTTCCATAATGCCTGCGTAAAGTGAAAATAGCTACCTTTACTTATTATGTTTGTGAATAAATTGTTTATTTCATTAATAGCTGCTTTTTCATAGTCCGATATAAACGAAATTGAATTCCAATCAGAAATTTGTGCTTTAATTAGTGTAAACATAGTTTAGTAAGTCGTTTCCTTTTTATCCTTTTTAGGATTAACAACGTATTAAAAAATACCCTCTCCTAGGTTATGATCTATATTTTGGACACATCTTTTGATTTCTTTATCAGCAAATGCCAATATTCTTGAATTTTTATACCTGTAGTCGAAAAGTAAAAAATCTTTATAGGTCTCTGGTATTTGAACTTCAGACGCAGTTTCAAACGTTGACTTCTTAATATTTTGTGTTTTATTTCTCGCATTGTACAGACTTGTCTTGATTTTAGAAAATTCAGGTAAAGCTTCAACCAAATCTGTACCTTTATTCTTCAGCCTTATTAAACTTTCATTATAAATAGATGTGACAGGTATGCCCATCTACAGATGTAGCATCTTGCTTACATCGAAAAAAATCTTCTTTTATTTCGTTGCTTGCCACATTGAGTTTGCAAATATTGTGTTGCAATATTTTACTCACTTGATTGTTGATACTAGTAATTAGTCCACCTTTACACTTTCTATTTAAACATCTCCACGAAACTGTACCATTTTTATTATTTCGCCATTTTACTTACCTTTCGAAACACTCTAAAACTTATATAATTGAAATCGTGGTTTTCATTTAAAGAACAAACTGCCAATAAATACGGTTACGTTTTGAAAAGGAATATACGCTCTTAAATATTTAAATATTAATTTTAATAATTACAACTTACCGTATTCAACTCGTTAAAACACCCTCCACTATAACTATGTGATAGATCACACTCAAACCACAGAAAATACCGAATGAGTAATATTCATATTGCTTACATATTGCAATGACTAGTCACTCGGCCATCTCCCTTACTGGTCATTTTGTTGGCCTTGAAAAAAAGGTTTGCAATTCGATTTATTGTTTAAGTTTTTACCTGCTCATAAGTTTGAAGAAACTGGGACAAAAATATGAATTAATTAATATTAACTTTTGTTTTAAGAACTTTGCAGTCTGTCTGTACTAAAATTGTATTAATTTGCACTCTAAAAATATTCGAGGCGAATAAGGAAAGGAAAATAGGACGAAACCAGAATAAAATATTAAATTCCAAATAAATATTACGTGTGGGGCTAAAAAGGAATAAAATGTAGGACGAATACGGAATTTTTTATGTGGGGCAAAACTTCGCGAGGCGAACGCGGAACAACTCGTATTTCAATGTTTACTTTACATAATGAAAATATGTAGCTGTATATTTCTTCTAATACCTACAGCTAATTGTTATACAACCAACTCATTTTAATTCAAATCAAAATATTCTACTGAAAACTAGACAACAAAGAGCTAATCTAATATAAAGAAAATGTATATCTTTACAAATTGTTATTGAATGCGGCCGAGTTGCTCAAAAGGTTTTTTTTTTCACGTACAGCGCAGCCTCCGGGACCTGTCGCCGTGGGACCGCGACAAGTGGATGCCTTCACGTACAGCCATTGTTCGTCACCCTTGGACCCTACACACCTCCCCCCACTTCCCATGTGTTAGTCACCCCCTCAAAACCCTGAAGTATAAAATGATTGAAAGAGCCGTGTAAAATATATTATTTTGTTAAAAAATATATGTAGAAACATGTAAATAAGTTCACGATTTTAAGTGACGTAGACGTCATTACCTGAGGATTGATAACTTGTATGTTTACAAAAATATAGCTCATTTCAACTTTCACTTTCCGGTAATTCAAAATCTAGTTTACAAATGAATTAATGTAACACACATGTTTTTATCGCCTTCTTATTAAATCGAAAGTAACAGTTCAGAGGTAAGAACTTTTACAATTATAAGTTGTTTAAAGTGTTTACACTCTCAAAGGAATAAAATTAAAGGACAACTGAATAAATAAATATAATAACAATTAAGAACCCAGAAACAAACAAGATTACAGTCAGGACAAAGTGCATGTCACGAGCGCAACGGCCTTACTCAGGGCCGCCCAGCGCAGGCAGCAAACGCGGGCGGCCACCGTCGGCTGCCATGGGAAAAATCAGGCTTCGCCGCCCCCGCCCCCGCCCCGCGCGCCCATTGGACCGCCCGGGTCCGCCCCGCGCCCCACCAGCGCCCATAAATACTACGCCGCTTCGCGCATCTCCTCATTCCTCGCTTGCATCCCGCGACCGACGCACGTTACGCGCTCGAGTTTACGTTCAACCCCAGTGTTCGTGTTAGTGACAGTCATAATGAAAGCAATAACGGCAGTGTGCGCGACCGGCGCCTCCGTCCCCGCGATCGCCAGCGGCCGAGTGCAAAGGCATCGCGATGGAGAGAACGCTGAAATTCAGATGTATCTCTCTAAGCTACAGGACTTGGTACCATTCATGCCCAAGAACAGAAAAATCTCCAAATTGGAAGTGATCCAGCATGTCATCGACTACATTTGCGATCTGCAGTCAGCGTTGGAAAACCACCCTGCCATGGATCAATTTGACGCCGAGGGAGCCTTGGCATCTCCTCCATGCGCAGTGGCGCCTCAACCGCGCCCACAAAGGCGACCATTAGGCCCCAGATCTGCACCCAACACCATCCTACGCAAATCAGCCCCAAGCCAAGAACACAGAACTCAAACCGTAAGTCACCTATTGCTTTATAAAAACTTAGGCTAATCTTCATTATAACTAAGTTTATTTATGACTCTACTTTTGCAAAAAAAAACAATATTAACTTAAAATACATATTATCTCACAAAAATGTATAATTGTGTTTTTTTATAAATCATTTGCTAAATGATTGTAAACTTCAGCTTGTATCTACATAGAGTCCTAAATAGACAATTTACCGTGCAAATTTGAGTTGCACTAGTTTATAGCGGGAGATACCAGCTATTGCATAAAAAGTAAATGAAATCGGCCATGTCGGTGTTTTTGCGGTGCGCGCGCGCACCTGCGTGTTTCGCAAGCGCGGGAAGGTAAAAGCAGAGATGCAACGTTTCACAATACGGCGACATACGCATCACATCACACCTCAATAACTATGTACCTTTACTGTAGATAAACAATTAACTATAATCTCTGCGGTATTTTGGGTCACTTCGTAACAATCTAAAAATTTGTGCCGTCAGTGGGAAGACTAAAGGCTTGTCCTGATTTGTCTTCTACTGACGGCACAGAAACTCTGTACTTACAGGGTTGGCAGCGCGACTATGACTCCTCTGGTGTTACAGACGTCCATATGCCACGGTAACTACTTTCCATCAGGTGGGCCGTGTGCTTGTCTGCCAACTAAGTGGTATATATAAAAAAAA
The DNA here is from genome assembly GCA_963662185.1 of Eilema griseolum. Lineage (NCBI taxonomy): Eukaryota > Metazoa > Arthropoda > Insecta > Lepidoptera > Erebidae > Eilema > Eilema griseolum. The sequence continues at coordinate 9,761,879 of OY759243.1, forward strand.
ATCCATCATTTAATTATTTATGATGTAAATTAAAAGACATAAACGGTCTGTAAATTCAGTTATTTATTTCCAAATTAAATATTAAAATAATAAATAATATATTAAATATTGAAGTAGTCAATGTCATAATCACAATTTTTACTAAACAAATTTAGGTAAGTTGATTAATCATAAGACATTCTAAGCAAGTAAACATCACTATGTCATCAAAGTTTTGGTAAATAAGCACTTAGTCTAAACCGCTGTTCACGCATGCGTGACTGCTGTTTTGAATTTCAGCCTTGAAGCGCGGCCACCTGCGCCGGCGCCGCGTAAACGACCGTGTACTGACACACAATCTGAATATTCAACACATATTTATCTTACTCGTTTAACATTCCGGCTGACACCTGTGTGTGATTGCCATTTCGTCATTCCCATTTACCATGACAGAACATTAACAAAGTTGGTCGTAGCTAATGTCCGTACACAATACCGAGCGCCGAGATGCCGCAAGATATTCCCACCTCTAGAATAGTTATGAATGCAACAGTTCTCGAATAAGATTTTTGTTAATGTTGGCGTGCGGCAGGTGCATCTCGAAGGATTTATTCGTGCGCTTGCGATTACGAGCCCCAAGCGCAATGCGCGCTCGTTAATACTTGGTCGCGCCACGTAAATTTTAATCACTGCCAGTTGTTGGAACCGAGGAAAATGTTCAAAACAAGCGTGATTTAGGAGATGCCAGTCGTATGCCCTGTTTTACAGAGACGTGTAGAAAACGATTACATACTTACATTTAAGATTATAAGCTTTCATCATATGTACTAGCTTCATTATTGATTCTACAATTGTCACCGATACCACAGCATACATTGGGCATATCTAACGATAGAGCACGTTCTCATGCCATGTTATAAAACTTCGCAAGTCTACGTGATCTTCAGTGACCGTAAAATGATAAATCTCTCTTTTTATGTAACCGTATCATGACATTACAACACTTGACCAAGGCGCCACGTTCTCATTTGGTTTATTATCGCAACAGTTTCATACGTTGAGAACTATTGAATTTAAACAATCTCATAGTAGGTATAAGATTAACCTGTTATTCAAAGAACATAAACCTCATTAATAAACCTTAATGTTGATAAATATAGTACAAACACAACAAACAACAACTAGTCCATAGCGCCAAGAGTATCGCGATATTCAAAGATATTTACTAATATACCGCCTACTACTATATTGGAATGTCGACTAATCGGGCCGCATTCTTGAATACAAAATGTGGTAGGTATTCCATTATTCCCACATTAAGGACATTGAATACAATATTCTTTTTCTTAAATATGAAAAAGTATTCAACTATGAGTATTCGCAGCGGTTACAAAGAATGACAAGGCCCGAGGCGGTCGTGCCGGAATTCATATCGCCGTCGTGTTCGTCGTGAGGCGGCATTTCACGACGGTATCTCGTGGGCCATCGGGCGCTGTGTGCCACAAAGCTCCGATCACGAGCATACGCCACGGCGGCTATAGTGACTATAATTGTTGCTCGCAGCTGCTTGCCGCAAGCGATGCCGTGAGATCAATCTATTCTGCTTTCTTCATAGTACTCTCTACAATGATGTCATAATTATTACAACCGATTCCGCAGCAATTCGGGCTATTTACCCTTATACTGTTTGACTTCTCACTTCACCCATAATAAGCTGCTAAGTACCGTAATGACAATTATTAACCGTGTAATCCATTGCGGCTGCACCCCCAACCTAATTGTCTGTAATATATAGGGTGAAACCCTATCCATAATAATTTTAATACCTACAACTTGGGGAACATTGATATATTTATTATTTATTCTTGTTCTAATTTACAAGAGAAAGGCACATTACTCCCCGTCTTTATCGAAGTTATAGTTTGTCAATATCATTTAACCGTCCAATTACCAGCCCGCATGCTGCCTTTCATTTCCAATTTAAGGACCCGGGCCGTTAATTGAGTCGGTGAAGGTCGGAGTCATCAGACATAAATATATATTTTTATATTACTCCTTTATAAAAGTCTGCATATAGAGATTGTGAGTAGTCGCAAAAGAATAGTGGTTTTACCAGGTTAGTCCACTGACGCTCCCACGCAGTATACGATAGCGCGATGGCGTCCATCCGACAGGCGACACTAACGAGCCGCCAGGTGTTCGCGTCTCCGCGCCCACGCTGTCCGTTCCTCTGAATATCTTTGTCTCCGCGCACCTCACGCATAAATCGCGCACGTGAAAGTTTTACGGGCACCTTTACGCTTCGCCGTACTAATAAACCCTGCAGCGTCGGTAAGTAGACAATACAACTTCACCGCAAAATGTCTCGGTTACGTCTTGCACACGTGCAGCGATTTCGCCGATCGCCTGGATTCCATCGAGGATGGATCGATCGAGGGCATTGTGCGGGTAACGGTCGCTCGCAGCTGCGTGTGAACACACGTGACGGCGCCGGTGGCCGGATAGCTAAATAAATGCGACGAACACTGAACATACCTATTCATTATTCGGTCGACAATGCTCTTCTCATAAAGGGATTTCACGTGTGCGCACTCGCAGCAAAGTCCCGATCCGTTCGGGACATGTGTGCTCTCCCTTCGATGTGTGTCCGTAAATAGGGTGTGGCCACGTGCGGCCGTTCAGCTGTGTCGCGGATGCACGGACGGGAAGCGGTAATCTAACACTCGCTGATACTCTGAGAGAACACTACGTTACACTGGTGAAAAACTCTGTAATACGTATATCATTTCGGTATATTTCAGGATTTCAGTCCAACGAATCGCCTAACTACTGGTAAACTTATAGAAAGTAAATCAGCCGTCAATAAATTGATCAAATAATAGGTCTATTGTCCCTGCGCTAACGAATTAAAACAGTCAAACAAGCGCATATGTGGTGACAGATGGGCAGAAGCGGGTGCAAACGGGATGCATATGTGCCGCACAACATTTTATTCGTTGCAATCATTACTAACTACCGATGTTTTAAGTACTTGTTACTACTAAATGAAAATTGGCTATAATTTAATGGTAGCAATCATTCACTGGTCTTACAAAGATCCATAGGAAAAGTGCGCGTGCATCTGTCCTATAATTGGTAGAGTTGCACCCTAGCTGTGGTGGCTGTACAGATCCTATAATGTGTTCATTATATTTGGTTTTCATATTCACACGAATACCTGTACTTATATATTTTCTTTGTTTGTTACAGACACCAGAAAAGCAGAACCAGCTGGACAGGCCCTCGTGCTAAGTGGCGTTTAGGTTTAAGAAAGACAATATAATTTATGGTAATGTTTATATACCTCGAGGGGCGGCGTTCACGTCGCCGCGGGTGGCTGCGCTCAGCCTTCGGGAGAGTACGAGAAGCCCCCGGCACCAGTTCCAGTGAAGATCATCTTTCACGATGATATCCTATGCACGATCTCGTTACGATCAGTAAACTACTTTAATGTATTTGTTTTGTGGCATTACACGCAGAAGACTTCAGCATTGCAATGCAATCGACCGCGGTCTGCGGCTTGTTTTGTTATAATGTTTTGTGTATAAAGCTTTACTAGGTAGTTAGTAGTGTGATGAATGTAAATTTTCCATGTTTGTAAATAGGTATGTTGAGTGGTTTGTGCTACACCCAGGGACATCCTGTTTGGAGTGAAATGATATATTTTGTATTAAATAGATATCGTTCAGAACACTACACGTACAAAATGCCGTAGTCTTTCAATGTCTGTAATTATTTTTTAGAAAATTTCAATGGTAGATATCTTTTAGTTATAAACCTAATGCTTCCATTAATATCAAAGATGTGAACCGATTAAAAGTCGAGTCACGTATATAAATATATATTACTTTAAGTTATTATTTCACGAGTGATTTTGCATGGCGATTTTGTTTTAATGAAAAATATTCAAATATTATTTTGTGAGTGCTTCACGCAAATTTACTATTATTAACTTATAATTTGTGTATAGCACATAACCCTGTAAATAATGTATTTAATTAATAGAAAATGAATATAAAAAAATACTGAAAATTATCAATTCGATACATTTTATGATTTATTTTGAATATAAGGTGAAGATGCTTTAATTATCTTTATATACATAATTATTACTTACGGTGTATTATAATTTTAAATAGACTGTTATAGTTTTAGTTGAGATGCGTTAATAATGATCAAATATGAGTTGTTAGTTGAGTATGTGGTACGATTTGTAGCGGTGATTGTTATGAATAACTGTAATGAATCCGACTCCTCTCAGTCACTGAGCACTGGCAGCTGTACTCCCAACCGAGTGTCACAAATTGCATTCTCGATTACATTTCACGATGTCAATCGCCCACATTTTCCTTTATTATTTAGTTTATATTAAATTGTGCACTGATTTTCAATTAAGTACCAGTACAATGAAGTGGAAATAAAAAATATTAAGTCTATCCCTTATCTTTTATTTAAAATCCCATCGTAAGAGAAGCTGCGTTTAATATAAGAATTATATTATATTATCTGTGGTTCAGTCTTCTTGTGCTCATACAAACAGAGCATATCATACAAGTACCTGTATGAAAATAATGATACAATGATAAAGAATATCAAAATATTTATATAAAAGGAAACACATTACTAAACAGCCGCGTGGTTCCCGGCAGAGTAGAATTTGGGCCACTCCATCTCTTCCCATGCGGTGTCGTACAAGGCGACTAAGGGATGGAGGCTGTTTAGCATCATACAGATGTATATAGCTCAGACTCAGGCACAGAACACAGAATTGGCTCAAGTAACCAATAGTGCGCGGAAGACGGCAATAGGCTCACTCCCTGTTACGTGGAGCCGAAAACAATGATTGGTGAAATGTAGGTGTGCATTCAACTCTGCCTAACCCTTCGGCGATATAGGCGCGATTATATGTATGTATGTATTTACATTAAAAATGAGATAATTCCTCTTAACAGATTCATTAGGTACTGTTTCTCGCCTTTAATATAAATATGAAGAATATTTAAAATTATCATTTGCATTTTTTGCGTCAGTGATGATAACAGCAGATGATTGTTTCTGACTGGATTCGATTCCTGAGTCGTAAAAAACTTTGTTTAGAGTTTTCAAACTCTTCGAAAAGAGCTTACAGTTGATGACAATAGAACAAAACTAAGTAGTAGTAGTAATAGTAAAAAAGAGACAAGCAGAGAAGTTACTCTGCTTGTCTCTTCAGAAACAAACTGGCGTGAGTATAAATAAAAGATAGTACTTTTTAATAATAGATATTCAGTCTACAGAAGCCCAGGGCCATTATACTAGTCTCTCCTCCTCTCCTAGACCTAGTCAAGTTTAGTACAGAGTTTGTTTAGTTGCAGTAGCATATCTCACGGCCGACCAAAAACGACCCACAGGCGACGTATGTTTTGGTTGGTTCGATCGAATCCGACATAATCTCTCCCACCGGCTCCGGTATGGTGGGGAGGGGTGGTATCCGTGGGGATAAAAAAGTAACATATCTCAAGAGTGAGAGGGAGAAAGAGATAGATATATAAGTAAATCAGTCATCATCGTGACTCGTAACTCCTATTTACTTTAAATATTAACAAAAGAAGCACCTTCAACTTTCCAATTTTACGTAAAAGCTCATTAACTAATTGTGAACTTTATGTGTTTGAAATATGGGTATGCATACTAGACGGACTGTTAATAAGTATAGATAGATACCTATCAACCTTCGTAATTATACTAAGTACCTTACCTTATAAAACTTACCTTATTACTACATAGGATTTCTATTTATTTTATGAAGTTGCCGTTGTATTAATTTCACTCCTAAGAAAAATTAGGGCTATTTTAATATACTACATTACTTTCAATGAATTAAAATAGCTTTATAACACACATATGCTTACACTTTTTCTCTAAAAAGTTTCATTCCAACACGGATCCAGCGAGATCACGCGATTGCATCACGACCAATTATCGCAACTACAATATTTGGTCAGCTGCGTACATAATGTACTGTAAACTTCAATAACAAACACATACCAAGCTATTTTCTACTTTACGGTTTCAAGATAAAGTTTAATTTACAACAGAAATATAATCACATCATTAACAAAGCAATTTGTACCGTGATACGATAGCAGTAAGTTGAATACGGTACATTGGATACACAATACATAATTGGTTTTGAGAAGGAACGTTTGTTCGTCAAATATTAGCTTGATTCCGTCACAGCAACAATGCGACTAATTACTGACTGGTGGTAAACATGTCAAAATAATGTACAAAAATGATGCCTTGCGACCCTGCCAGGATTCGAACCTGGAATCTTCTGATCCGTAGTCAGACGCGTTATCCGTTGCGCCACAGGGCCAGATAATTGCTTGTATGAAATAGACAATCCAGTTGTTAACGATGTTTCTTAATGGTATTTATAAATTTCTAAAACAAAAATTAGTAATACAAATAGAGCTCACGACCCATGATAAGCGGTTACCCGAGTCTATAAATACATACAACAGTAGATATCAAGCTGGCAGAACCTCGTATTGCATCCTGGCCAACGAAAGGGTAAATAGAGCTGTTCAATACCTAAATGACTTTTTGAAAAAGAATCCAAATGCGTACTTATTCCATGATAAGCCAAGTGTCATTGGTACAAATGTCACGAAATATTTGAGCAATTTATAGCACCTACTTGTATGCCTAAAATTAATGTATTTCATTTCATAATATTGGAGTTTTGAATAATTTCGAGGAATGTGCCATTTAATTATTTAATTAATATTATCTTTTTCATGTATTGTATGATGTATTATTTTTGTAACTGACAACATATAAGTGCGCTTTGGTGCAAACAGTAAGCTTATATTGCTAATAATGAATGAATATATAAATAAATAAAATAAACAATTACAACTTCCGATTAGTGTTCCAGTCCAGCAGAAGAAATTGTGGACATGACATACAGTGAACATATCCGTGGTTTTCCTGTCTATGAATGATTACGAAGACCGCTCCGTAGGAATTCAGAGACAAAAAATCCGGCCTATACAAGCGCAGATCTCTGACTCGCTAAGCTGTCAACCTAATCGGCAATGGACGAGAACAGTGCGGCGACTCTTCAAATCTGCAAAGAAAGCAATCTTGGAAGCAATACATACAATGGAATAATAAGGATAAGAAAAAAAATCAGACTTTATCATAAGAGATATCGGGCAATTGACCAGTCTTTCTGTTGTTAAAAATAGAAGTGACTGGGAGAATCATAACCGTACTTGATCTTCACAAGTGTTAAACAAAAACGTGAGTACAAATTGATATATCTAGTAATTACAAAAATAACTGCACAGAATAACTAACGGTCTAACAATTCAGTGTGAAATTCGTGGTCACTACAGTGTTAAGTACCGTTAGTGAGTTTTTCAGTGGTCTGCTATCGCAGCGATAACGCGCGATTATTCACGGAACCACGCAGGTGCGCCCGCGCGTGGCCTTCACTAGTACACGCGTATTATCTTCCATGCGAATACACCAGCAATATGACTGTTGACACTTTGTCTCTTGTAACAGGAAGGCATACTGAATTTATTGTTATAGGGTACCATGAAATTGACATTATAAATAAATAATTAAGAGTCCGGGGTCCGTTCTCCTACACGTTTTCCAGATTTTACGAGAAAAACGGTAGTTCGACCCTCCAACTAGGAAATTCTTCGTCAGCGCCTCGTCGTTAACCTTTTTTTGTGATTTATTTAGCCTTAAGGATCTAAGTGGCGCTCCATACAACTACGAGACTTCATCAAGATCTTTAGATAAAATAATCTCCGGTTGATAGTACCTATACGACGGTGACGCAGTCTACGAGCTGTCACTTTGGTTTATATATTTTATTTTTTTATTTATACGCCCCAGTTGACCAGTCCAACTCCTTAAAATCCCATCTATACCTACTCGGTTCAAACCATCATAAAAACTTACACTCCTCTAACAATCTTCTTCTTCACTGTCCCACTAATATTTCAAGCGTTGTCCACTCTTCTTTTTCTGTTAAATCAATTTTCCTTTGGAATGCGCTTCCTCTTGAAATCAGGATGTCTCCAAATCGTTCCACATTCAAAAACAGAGTACACCAAAGATACAACGAAAGAAAAACAGACCTTAATGGTGCGACAAAGGAAAGTCCTCGAACCGTTTGATTCTTGATGGGATATTCTGCACCGTATGCACGTGTTATCCTGTGTAGAAAAGGGAAGGGTGGGACTAACTGGAAGAGCTCTTCAGGACATTCACCTTGGTACAGACGGTAAATGACAGTTTATGAAATGGAACGACTATCGAATTTACTTGTCACTCAAATGAAGAGAAATATAATTACAATTTAAACTATTTGTTTTATACCACTAAGGTGGCAGACAAGCACACGGCAGATGGGCAGTGGTTACCGTGGCCTATAGACGTGTGTAATACCAGAAAAGCCACACTCGTGCGGCCGACCCTGTAAGCACAGAGTTTCTGTGCCGTCAGAGTAGAAGACAAAGCAAGACAAGCCTTTAGTCTTCCCACTGACAGCTATCTATAAAAAACTCCAATGTATCATGTTATATGATACTTTAGTAGTAGTAGTACCATAATATCTGTAGTCTATGTATGGTCTGTTTATAATCTTTTTAAACGTTTTACAAGAAGCAACAGTTGCTGCAGTTAGTCTGCATATTTCTTCTTGCCACTATAACAAATTATCGTCATTAAAAAATAATCATTTTGGTAAATAGGTATCTCGTAATCAGGAAATGAAAGTAAAGTTCATTCTGCATGCAAAATGTTGCGTATCTTGCATCAAATTTGCTAACAAGCATGATAACATGCACAATTCTGATCTCTGACCCATCAAGTTTCTATTAGATGAACTCTAACAGATTCTATAAACAACCTTTGTATGCACCTTTTTTATTAAAAGTTGTTCACCGTCGGCTTCTTTACGTGTTTCTTAACCAGGCTGCCCGTGGATATTGTAATAAACAGTCTAAAACAGAAAATAAGGACTTTATTTATATATATGTAGAGCTAATTAGAGCGAATTTAAATACCATTGAAATAAAATCAGTTTTTAACTGATTCTATCGCGATTAACATGGTAGTGGTTTTAAATAATTATATTCACGTTAATTTTTCCCTATTCCCTCAGTTTTGGAATGCCGTTTAATGCAATAGTTTTGTATCGCAATTGTTTATAGATTCCAATAAAGGCACAAGGATATATAACCCACTGAATGACAACATTAGGTGGGTTATAAACTTAAAAGTCGGTCAAGTGCGAGTCGGACTCGCGCTCCGAGGGTTCTGTAACTGTGTAGCTTACTACATAAACCGTAATATATTTTGAATGCGTTGACATAGATGTTTGAGTTTTACAAAGTTTCAAGAAGTTATAGACCTGTGTCTTGTATGAATTTCAACTTGATATCTCTACGCATTCCTGAGAAATAGATTGACAGACAGACGGATAGACGGACAATGAATTATTGATCCTGTAAGGAATCCGTATTTATTTTCTTTCGAGGTAGCTACCCTAAAAAGAAAGTTTTACACTGTTCCTATTTATACTAATAAGTTACTGAACATTCTCCTCTACGCGACTGTGCCGCGTAAAAATAAAAGAGATTTTCATTCATATTAGGCACAAATATTTGGACATGTTAAGAATGCACTTTATCGAAATCTCAGATGATATCTAAATCACAATGCATACATTTCAAAATTTCAATTGAAGGTTAAATCTTTTCAGAATTGATTGGCAGGTGTAGTTCTCGACCAAATAATGATTATAGGAGGTAGGACACGGCGGTATTTCCGCCCAACTGAGCAGTCCGACTGGGGAAGTACCTCCGCCCTACAGAATACCGCGGCTATAATAACTTCGTGTTGTATTCCCAGCGGCGAGTAGGGTAGCCAGAGCTCACTGGAGAATTTGTGCTGTCAGTGGGAAGACTAAAGGCTTGTCCTGCTTTGTCTTCTACTGACGGCACAGAAACTCTGTATTTACAGGGTTGGCAGCGCGACTGTGACTCCTCTGGTGTTACAAACGTCCATAGGCCACCGTAACCACTTTCCATCAGGTGGGCCGTGTGCTTGTCAGCCAACTAAGTGGTATAAAAAAAAAACATAACGAACATCAAACAATTCTTACAATATAAACTTAAGTTATTCACGTCTTGTTGTTTCGTTAACAAACTGACATTTAAACAATGTGATGGCCTTTGACTGTTCGGAGTTACTGTCGGAAGTCATTTCTTTGGCTCATTTGTTTTGTATGCTAGCAAGATAAAAAATATTCAACCACCATTTAAGTGTTCGACTAAAATAATAATGAAAATAGGAACTTTAAAACTTATTAGTGAAATTTTATTCTATAGCACTTTTAGTGATAAATATGGAATTAAATACCGGCATTGAAAATATATAGATAGTGTATAATATCCCTAACTATGTTCAATCTTATTCATGTAGGTATAAATATAAACCTAATGTTTTTTGATCGGTCCTTAACTATAACAGTTCATATCATGTGAGTCCACCATTATACACCAGAGTCTGTAATGAACTTCTCTTATGGAACATGCCTCAAAGTGTTATTCTCATTTCTCTCAAAATATAGTCTCAAATAGAGTCTAAAATGAAGAAGACAAAAACCCAACAGCTTAGTCGGTGAATCAGGCAAGTATAATATCTTTTTTTCTTACGTGCGCAAAATCCCCACGGATAACCCCCCCAACGGAGCTTGTGGAAGAGGTTATGTCGAACTCGAAGCGACCAAAACGCACGACGCCTGTCGGTCGTTTTTGGTTGCCGAAGGTGAGGTTAACAGGCATATCCCTCGCACCCCAGCCGACCCACGGCCATCTCTCTCGATCCGGCCCTCTCCTCGGGTGTGGGGACCACAGAGTTCCCAACTCGTCCCAGTATAATATCTTAAAATATTTAACCACAGTAGTTATTAGCCAGAACTTCTTCTAATAATAATAAAGGCTGTGTAACATAATATCTTTTTTAGAAAATTGCCCTCAATTGAAGTTAATTAGTATACAATCGCATAATTTTCAAATAGCTGTCAGAAGAGCAAATATCACAAGGAAAATATTTATGTTATAGAAGCGTATGTTCATTATAAATTCTTATGTTTTTATAGGTATATAGAAATAAACTTTATTGTAACAATAAGTATGGGTTTTTATACATAGGATACGTCATAGACTTAAAGTAAAGTTAAAGCGATAGAAACTGATAATGCATCCAGCAACGATGTTTTTATTTTATTTATTTATTTACACTTAATGCACGGTGTACATTGGCAGACTTAATGCCGTAGGCATTCTCTGCCAGTCTACCATAGGGTGGTGCAGAGCTAGTACGAGGTAGGCGCATATTAACGATAGATGCGTTTGGTTCTATAAGAACTATAGATTAATTATATATAGGATGTTCGAAAGATTAAGTTTATATTTATCATTGACACCTTCATTTTATAAACACTAATATATAATTTAACGAATAATATAACGAAGCATTTGCCAGTTGACTAAGTGAAATGTAAATAAAATAATCAAATATAATTCAACGAACTTATAATATTATTCATCTGATATTCCTCAAATCTTCAAACGACGTCGTCAATTTATAAAATCTGAATTGTTTTCATTTCACGTAGTTTATGGTATAGTGTTGAATCTTATAAATGCCTCCTTCTCAGTAATCTTTAATGTATTGGGTTACAATGTAAATTGAGACGTTCATAGGTGTCGCTTAAATCATTTAATGTTTAATCAATTTGATTTGTGATTATGTATTCATTTTGAATTTCGATAAAAGAAAGTGAGAATACCCGTGAGTACAAAGAGCTGACATAACTTAAAACTCTAAATTACAAGTTTGTGGCCTATGTTATACCTGTTCTTGGTATAGAATGTTCTTATTTTGTTTTTCAATAATTTGCTATGGTATAAATAAAATTAGTCGCAATATGTTGCAATTTGCAATCTTCGATAGTTTTTACCTTAGCTATTCGATATACTAAATGGCTTAACAAGCAAATTCTAGGTGTGTCTATTGACAGGGTTGTTTTATATTGAAAGAAAAATAAATATCAGGCTGAAATGTAACACATCACATAAGTAAAAGACTTTCATAATGAAAATTAATGTACAATGCGCCATTGGACTTTTAGCGCCAGCTTAACTGCCATTTAATCTCCACATCACTTTATTTACGACATGCCTACCTATAAATAAAATTTCCCCGAGTTCCGAGCATCTTTTATCAATATGATGGCGCCTTAGTCGAATATTATTCAAATGGTTGTATACCTATCAACATAAACATTCCACAGCCAATCCATGTTAAATTTAAATCAAATGACAAACCCGTTTTTCGCTTACGTCGTAAGTGTCATCAATTTAGGTAGCGCAATAATAGTGACTAATACACGTATTCGAAGAATCCGAGATACATAATTTCTGAAACCGTTTACTTTATATTTAAATAATATTTCATTTGCTCTCATTATCGATCTAAAATTGAATGTTAATTTTATTGTCAGCTGTGTAATCTTATCTGTAAATTGCAATAGGCTCGCCACCTATTACATTGGGACCTAAACATAAACTGGCGAAATGTGGATGCTAGCACCTCTGCCTACCCTTTCGGGGATATAGGTGTGAGTTTATGTTATGTTATGATGTAATCTTTTTGCAAAAAAAATCATTTTAAATAATAAAAGAAGCATTTGTCAGTTGACTAAATGAGTTCTTCAGGATAGGTATGTTTATGCCTAATTTGCCGGTTTTGTAGTTTAGGCGTGAAAAGATTACAGATCATATTTATAATGTTATCATCATCTTGGCAGTATGCTCCTAATGATCTTTTTGATTGGACTTGTATGGCATCAATGAGAAGTTGACTGGGCTCCGTACACCCGTTGCAGAATTCCTGTTTAAGTCGAAGCCACCCAATAATGGATTTAGCATAATTATTCTTAGGGGACAAGAACGGTTCTGTAATTTTAGATAAGTTAATGAAAAGAAGTGGTCCCTATTAATACTCATAGGGTCCTTTAACTATAGAAGCTAACTTAACTAAACTTAACTTAACTATATAATTTCTTGATATTAATTAAAGGACCGGTAAATACGAATACTTGAACTTAACCAACACACAAAAACGAATAATTAAAAGATGTCTAAAGCAATAGCTACAATAGCCACTCACATCACGTGTTACAACATGTCATGTACAAGACAGCAAAATAATTTGACTATTAGAAAATTGTGCAAACTCAGAAGAAACTAATATAAAGGTTGAACGTTGCCAAATGAGCTCCACGTCGCTTTCATTTATAGTACCTACAATATTAAAAGAACATAAAGGTAATAAAATTTATGAAATATCTTGAAACAGTTATTAATGATATCTGATTGCACGGATGGCCATAATGCCCTAGCAACTACCACTGCATAGTGGAGGTTCGGTCTCTTTCAGATTTGTATTGCATAAAAGAGCAATTAAACTATATTTAGGTGTAGTTTGTACCCTAAAGTTTTTTTGTATACCACTTAGGTGGCAGACAAGCACACGGCCCACCTGATGGGAAGTGGTTACCGTGGCCTATGGACTCTTGCAACATCAGGAGCGTCACACTCCCGCTGCCGACCCTGAAGAAACCTCCTAATGCCCCTTTTGAAGAACCCCATGTTGTAGGCGCATGGGAAGACCGCAGCAGGGAGTTCATTCCACAGCTTGAGTGTGCGTGGGATGAAGATTCTTTCATACCGCACAGTGCGTACTGTCTCAGGTTGCAATGTGTGTGGATGAACTCCCTGCCTACGGCGAGCGGTGCGATGATAGAATGTTGCTGTGGGCATCATGTCAAACAATTCATCTGAGCACAAACCGTTGCACAGGCGGTAGAACACACACAGCGAAGAAAGTTTATTCAATGTATGTAAATGTACTATAGAAAAAATGTTCTTCAATACTGACCAAGAGCACAGTATAATGTTAATCATATCATTTCAAGAACAAGAATAAAAAAATGACCAAAAATTCGATCAATGTGCCTAAAGTTTCAACGACAAAAATTATGAAATACTAGCTAAACCCGATCACGTTTCTCAATGGTTGTCGACGAAAATTTATCCCGTTCCCGTGGGAATTTCCAGAACCAAAGTATTTAAATTTGACAAACTTTTTCCACCGTCTTGCTTTTTCAAAACTCACTCACTCTTCGCCTCTGATATGTACGACTCGTGCGAAATAACATGGCACCTGGCTGATAACATACCTCCTCACGCATCCCCGCACGAGGTTCCGCTCTCGTCCTTCGTGACCAGCAGCAATTGCAACACTGTGACCGTTGCATGTTTGCCTTAGTTAGAATTTCGTAGTATTTTCGGATTTTATTTGAGATTTTTTATTGTTACGTTTGGAAAGCAAGGTTGTTTATGCGCACGAGTTAAATCTATGTATATTGTAGATATATGCATTGAATATGACGATAATATAATATAATTGTGCAGATTACAAAGTTGTATGTGAGCACGAAGCATAAGGTAAAACGAGTTGATTACAGTTCAGCTGTATGAAGTCCGTGACAAATGGCGTTACACGCATTAACGTTGAGTATCCACCGAGCGAAACTGAGAGTTCTGATAACAAAATTGTGTGTGCAGTAAATCCTACTGTGAACATTATTTACGGTTTCTTAAAATGAAGGTATTAATAGTAGTGGTTGAGCATTGATTCTTAATAATATAATAGATAGATAGACAGATAGATAATTCTTTATTGTATAGCAATAGATTACAGTAAAACTTGTAGGTAGCATGCATACAGTTTAATGTACAATGGGCGCCTTATCGCTGGAACTCCCATTACCAACAGATAATCGAACGTCTCTTCTACTGTGAGGTAGTCGCAGTATGAGTTGCCAATTCACAGTAGTTTGATCCGATGATCAAACTACTGTGGATTGGCAAACCCTCGATAATATTATGGAGATATTTCGAGTATGCAGGTTTCCTCATGATAACTTTTTATAATCGAGAACTCTCAGATTATGTTGAACATCGAAAAGTTTAATACTTTAATATTTTTTTTATACCACT
Organism: Eilema griseolum; assembly: GCA_963662185.1. Taxonomy (NCBI): domain Eukaryota; kingdom Metazoa; phylum Arthropoda; class Insecta; order Lepidoptera; family Erebidae; genus Eilema; species Eilema griseolum. The sequence continues at coordinate 9,777,040 of OY759243.1, forward strand.
TAGTTGGTAGACATGCACACGGCCCACCTGATGGAAAGTGGTTACCGTGGCCTGTGGACGTTTGTAACACCAGAGGAGTCACAGTCGCGCTGCCAACCCTGTAAGTAGAGTCTCTGTGCCATCAGTTTAGAAGACAAAGCAGGTCAAGCCTTTAGTCTTCCCACTGACAGCACAAATTCTCCAGTGAGCTCTGGTTACCCTACTCACCGCTGGAAACACAACACGAAGTTATTATAGCCGCGGTATTCTGTAGGGCGGAGGTACTTCCCCAGTCGGACTGCTCAATTGGGCGGTAATACCGCCGTGTCCTACCTCCTCATCTATTTATATATATATATATATATATTAATCTAGCAAAGGCTAATGAAAAAAAAATGCTAGAATCATACTTCTCCTACCATCAATATGTATATTATGTAACTTATATGTTTAACTCAATTTGAACTGCGCTAGAACATTGTAGCAATCGATTTCATTCCATACGGTTAATGTATTTGTTATCAATATGAAAATTAAGACTGAGTGAATATAATATAAGAGCATCATCCTCTCTTCCACGTTTATCCAATATTTTCTGTAAAGCGACAAAGATAAAGATAAAGATAATTTTATTTGCGGAAACATGTTTCAACTGACCTCTGACCTCTATAAAACACATTAATAATATGAAAATTCTACAGTTAAACTATTTTTTTTATATAAAACACGTCAATTAGACTTCGCCTTTCCTGATGGTAAGCTGAAGGCAAAGTCTCAGAAAAGAGGGTCACCATTAGTAACACATACCATGTGATAATGGTGACACTCAGCTTGACGGCCTCATCATATGCATTTTCACGCCCCGCTTAAAGGAACCGGGACTGTAGGAAGAAGGAAACACGTGAGCTGGTAATGAATTCCAGGCCGTAATGGTGCGACAGAGGAAAGAGTCACCGAACCGCTTGATTCTTGATCGGATGTTCTGCACCGTGTACGGGTGACATCTAAGACCTGCACGTGTTGTCCTGTGTAGGAAAGGGGAGGGTGGGACTAATTGGAAGAGCTCATCAGAACACTGACCATAGTACATCATGCATGGTACAGATATTGCCGGATTCTTTGGGACTTCAACTGAGTATCTGTAACGAATGCCACAGATGTTTGTATGGCAACCAAGGCCGAATGGCTTAACGTGCTCTCCGAGGTATGGTGAGCCGCTGTTTTCACAATGGTCATCCAAAATCTAACCTTGCTAGTATTGCTTAACCTTGCAACCTACTCGGTTACCACTTAACTACAACACTCTTGAATAGAATATATGAAGATAATAATCATTTACAATTGCATATCTAGACACCAGTATAAAACTTAAAAGTATAAGTATGAAAAATGATTATTTGTTCGTCTCGTTTGTGTTGCTACAGTATTCATCCTTGAAACTTCAAACTGTTTTTATTGACACTTATGTGAAAGGTTTGTATCGGCAGCGCGTTCAATTCTCAATTATTGAAGTCGATAAGTATTTCCAAATACTCACTTTACTATATTAAGTATATAAGGATATAATGTTAATTATAACACAAACACCTCCTTGAGGCACTACTCTGGGAATAATAAAAAGCCAGATGCATACAGTCACATCCTTTTAGAATATTTTACTAGTATATCCTCAAAAGGAAAAGTAGAGATTTATAATATTTAGAAAGTTAGATTTCTTCAATTCTGATAGGAATGAAGAAATAAAACTTTGTAAAATTTTGTAAATATGTGATTAGAATTTTCTAATGACAGAAAAATCTAATCACATATTTATTGTTCGAGAAATCATGACTTCTACTGACGGCACAGAAACTCTGTACTTACAGGGTCGGCAGCGCGACTGTGACTCCTCTGGTGTTATAAACGTAAATAGGCCACGGTAACCACTTTCCATCAGGTGGGCCGTGTGCTTGTCTGCGAACTTAGTGGCTTAAAAAAAATCATTGATTAGTCAGTTTATAGACATTGGCAATCTCTTGCCATCAGATGAGTCTACCTAGCCATACGTGGACTAACACTTGTTAAATAGCATTTGGAACAAGTGTTTCATATTATTATCAAATAATCAGCTAATTCTAAGAAGGTACTTAGTCGAATTTCAGGATAAATGCCAGTACATTAGGTACCTATAATTTTTTATATCACGGAGGTAAGTACTTAACACCGAACAATAACATGATAATATCATGAACTCGCATAAACACAGACTAATTACAGCTGCAAATACTAGAATCTGAATAATCTACGTTGAATTTACGAAGGAAATAAAATGATTAATATTATAATCTAATATTGTTATTGTTAAAGTACTAATTGAGTGATACGCCGATGGACAGGTGGGCCCGGCAGGTGTTTGCACTTGTTCGGTATACAAGCACCACGCTGATAAGATTACTGATAACGCACTTAATCATACCGAAGAACCGGGACTTTGGTGCTAATGCACTGTAAGACGGAGATATGCGGTACACAAACACGTCGGCCAATCGATTTTTAGCAAATATCCAATAGATAAAGAACGACACGTCTAACTTTTTTCTTGCTAAAGTAGGTAGGTAGGTACTATCATAGTGTTGACACTAAGATTACCTAATATGATAACAGGTACTTTACGTGAACGTTACACATTGAAATAAAACTATTTTAACGATTTTAACGAACTCTATTGCCATAAATTCAAGGTTATTTTATTATTTACACCAAACCGTTTCCGATTGCACAATGTACCAAATTTCAGTAGCTTATGTATTTCTTCAGACTCGTCGAATAAAAAGAGTTCTGAAAAACTAATTTTAGTTTTTTTTATACCACTTAGGTGGCAGGACAAGCACACGACCCATCTAATTGGGAGTGGTTACCGTGGCTTATGGACGTATGCAACACCAGGATCGTTACACTCGCGCTGCTGATTCTGAAGAAACCTTCTAATGCCCCTCTTGAAGAACCTCATATTGTAGTAGCTTGAGCGTTCGTGGGATGCAGTTTCTTTCATACCGCAAAGTGCGCACTGTCTCATTGTTCATATTATTCTGTATAGTTAAGATATGTACGCAGATAAGAACAAGTTCCAATTATATCCAAAGTCGAAGAAGAGCCCAACAGTTTTGTATAATATATTAATCAATTCACAAAACTTCTAAGAAAGTCAACAATATTTCATGTTTTATTTATGATTACGCATATGATTACGCAGACTGCTCACTGTAGATTTTATACATAAAAGTGGTTTCATCTAATATTTATCTTTGAGACAATTTAGGCAAGTAATAAAGATAACAAAATATTTGAAACGTCTTCACTTGCTCAACTAACTTTATTATCTTAGAAGCTTAAACGTACCTACACACATAAATGACAAATTCCAACATAGTAACTAGCGGCGTAAACAAGTCAGCACAAAGACTGCTTGTCGCGTCAAATTGTTTTAGGTATTCACATTTGCCAATTAGAATTTAACAGCAATACGCGGCAATATGTCTCTTATTACAAAGTACTAAAGACTTTGATAATGAAACTATTAATAACGTTGGTAGCTAGCAAAATTCCGCATGAACCGCGAATGATTGCAACAAGAGGCGTAACTAGGCAACGCGGTTATGCTAACCATAACAATAAGCCGTTGTTAGCTGACGATACGGTCGGTAACATAAGTTTACACACGCAATCTGTGGCCAAACAATACTCCGTAATACCGACTCTGCGTCGTAACGGCCAAACAACTTGCACAATGTTGATTTACAACGTAGAACCTAAAATGTACGTCCTACACGCCTTGCAAGAACAAAGAACTTGATTGTCCATTTTATACATCAATGTCAAAATAGCTCATCAATTCGCATCGAACTCAAGGTAAAATACTAGTGCCTTCTATTGGAAGTTGTTTTATTTTCTATGATAGCTGAGCCACTGAACTTAGTTGTTGTTTACCATAAGAATATTAAAAACATTTTCAAAGTAAGTAAAACGAACATTAGTACCTACAATTGTTTTCCGTAATTAATAGTTCTTTGCGACTTGCCCAAATAGATAAGCCGTTTCACATACAGGCTTACTAACGCTTCATTAATACAGTAAATACGAATATTATAAATAATATATACACGCAATAATAATAGCATATTCGATGGTGATGGCGAGAGGCTATGTAAACAAAAAAATCATTTGATTATAAAGAGCACTCTTACTATTTAGGTAATCCGTGACTCTGTACAGTGAGCTACGAAAAAAAGAGAGAGAGATTCAAGGAAAAAAACACTTTTGAAAGATATTATAGCAACCTCTTAAATTTTCTTACCCCTCAAATATTGCCACCCTATACATATATAGGCCTCGCCGGCCTTACACGTGGCCCATTAGTAATAAATTTTGACAAGTACTTTTGATAGTAAATGACGTAACAATCTTTAAGTAAAGTGCTGTCATGTTGTGATACCAGAGTAGTAAAAATACCTGACTAAGTCCATACCTGATAGCAGTGATAACGTTTATCTGTCAACAGGTGTTTGAACTGAGTTTGTACTAAATGTACTGGAAGTGAATATTCCAAAACAAACACTTATATCTTGTCTTTGAAACTAGTCTATCAAGATTTATTGATTTAGGAAATGTTTTTTACATATATACTCAGACGAGGTCTTCAATCATATATTATATTGAATTTTATCGTACGATAAAAAGTCATATAAAGTTTAATATTAAATTTACATTCCGTATTTGAGCTTCCTGGAAGTTCTACGCCAAATAATAATTTTTATTTATCAAGTACAGGTATCATATCTAAACTATATATTTTTGGGACTAACACCACGTAATCAAACTCATCGAGACACACATGTTCTGGAAAATGTATATTTATTTGTATAATCGTTTATTTTGATTAAAATCATAAAAAAAATGCAAAGAACTGCAGAACTTAGCAAAATTTTAATCATACATACATTGTACTTTACATCTTTACAGTGCTGTGTACCTACTGTCTGTAGAGCGCACGCACGTCACGTCGTGCCCTCGACGTCGACGTCTCGTTAACCTTTCACGAAACTCACAGTAATATATTATTCATGCTATAATTCGAGCTAATTGACGAATTATTCCAAATAATGACTGATTTCCATGAACAAACATATTTGGAGCTCGTAAGAATACAGGTGCCCATTCGGAGAACATTCACCCGAGATAATATATAAGTCATTACCATACATTTCAATGATAGTAAAACGGAACAACAGATTTTTGTGTAATCCCATAAATGTTTCATGACAAATTGAAATTCTAAACGTACCAGCCCCACGATTTTAAAAACTACAATTGAAATATTTGTAAAAAACTCTAACATCTGGCAGACTGATAAATATTATAATGGGACCCATATATTTCCATCTTGATAAAATATATTAACATAGTCTATTATATACCTACAAGAAGTTGTTGTTAGTGCTGAGTTTTACAGTGTAGGTAACTTGTGAAATAAGACATAGAACTCTGCCCAACTGACATATTAGGAAAGAACCACGTTGTAGTGAAATATTCTCCCACCCAATACAATAGTTTAGGTGTACCAGAAAGTTGGTATCCAAGGAGTAATTTAAAATCTCTAGTTGATAATGCGTCGCCTATTAGTTCGTTTACATTCAAATTCATAGATTAAAAACAAATAATGGTATTTTTTGGTAATAAAGACCCCATACGACTCTTCAACCACCAAATGAGACATTACATTTGACAACATTTTCCCTAACAAAACGAATAGCGAAATATGCGATACCAACAAATCTATCTACTTTACATTTTTTTTTATACTTCTTAGGTGGCAGACAAGCACACGGCCCACCTGATAGAAAGTGGTTACCGTGGCCTATGGACGTGTGTAACACCAGAGAAGCCACACTCGCGTTGCCGACCCTGTAAGCACAGAGTTTCTGTGCCGTCGGTGTACAGGACAAAGCAGGACCTAAAGGCTAAGAAAATCAGCGAGCATTTGTGCAAATTCTCCAGCGAGCTCTGGCTACCCTACTATTCTGTAGGGTGGAGGTACTTCCCCAGTCGGACTGCTCAATTGGGCGGAAATAGCACGATAAGGTATATGAAACAATGTTTTTAAATTCAATATTTGTTATAGGAATATAAAATACCAGAAAATTAAAAACAAAGCATTAATATTCCTTTGAGTTCCCTTGGGTCAAACGTGAGTGAAACTGACGTGGCTTCTTTAAATATTCAAAGAGTGTAAAGGGCAACTCGCGCATATTTCCCCGGAGAGAACTGTATTTACCCCTCTATTTCGGTAAACACTAAGCCTTGCAAGCGCTCACGTGACTGTTCTTTATAGATATATATACATATATATATATATATTTACATAGATTCGCTAAGCATGGTTATCACAATTATATTATATTATCTGTGGTATTAGAATCTCTATTTTCATTGGTCACACCATACTTAAAATCGACTGTAGCGATTTCTTTTTTTTACTTTGTAGATAGTTATTACGGCAAACAAAATGAAGAGACTTGAACAGACAAAAAGAAAAAACATTCAGACAGTATCACACGCAGGCTGTGGGCAACGAAAACACTGAGGAAAACGATAGACAAACTCAAGACAAGTTTTTTTTTTATACCACTTAGGTGGCAGACAAGCACACGACCCAGCTGATGGGAAGTGTTTACCGTGGTCTATGAACGTGTGCAACACCAGAGGCGTCACACTCGCGTTGCTGATCCTGAAGAAATGTGCTAATGCCCCTCATAATCAATAAAGAAATCACAAAACGTGTAAATAGTAAGACTAACGGGATTTATGTAAGTGTGTAACGTACAGTCAGTACAGTGGTGTAGAGCGACTCTACCAACACAAGTGCGCCTGTGCACGCTCTACTAAAGTGGTAGTTTACTTGCAGCGGAAGTAATGCCCTAGTCACCTCATGCGTTGCATACGATATGGCATACCTACACCACCGCATGTACCTACTGCCTTCTCTGACACAGTATTCTATTTTTAGCTTATTCACGATAATGTTAAATGCAATTTGCTATTCTATCCAACAGCAGGCTGTGGCTGTATACGGTGAATACGTAATGATGACGTCACCTTCACCGACACTATTACCACAGATTATATGATGTTACTGCAGGCAATAATTCAGTAATTGTTATTCCGATAGTAAAATCGCAATTAAATAACTATAAAACGAAACCATTATAAAGTTCGGAAATTAATTGAGGAAACCGTAAATGCACTACAAACGTATCTAAATTAGGACTTTTACTTTGGAAGGAATCTAAAGAAACTTCTTAATGATTCTATAAAATCGTTTGCAATCACTTTAAATAAGTAGAACACAACACAATAAACCTCTACAGGTACCTATGGGGCGCACCAACATCTACGGAGCCCATGAGAACTTCTTCTGCAAACCGATACTCCTACTGATTGACAGACGAGGCTCTCGCGCAGGTTTTTCCCCGTGGGGGCCACATGGTCATCGACAAAATAAATCAAATTGTGGAAGGTGGGGTCTTTGAATGAAACCAGGAATCGCTCGGATGAAGTGTAGACATTTAAACAATTAGACTAAGTAGATTAAGTAAATGTTTGTAAATAAATTTAAAAAAAATACTCGCTGATTTTCTTGCCGGAGTATTCTCAGGTCGGGCCGCGTTTTAAACCGGTGCCCACTGCACATTTTTTAAACTAGTCTTTCAAGTTATTTTTAAACTATCGCGGTGTGAATTCATAATAGTATGTTCCTTAATGAATAGTAAGTTCCATGATTTAATTCGCGAGAAGTCCTGATACCTTGTATAGGTAATTATATAGTCTTCATATATCTTTTTGTTTTGACGTTTTGTAAGTGATTTAATGATCTATGCAGAATAAATGATTTGATTTCGAATCACTCAATAAAAAATGTTTAAACTGGGAATTTTGCTAAATACTTTTGCGAACTATTATCCAAAATTTTAAAATACATATATTTTCTAGAGACAGAACAGAAAGCAACATTTACTGTTGTCTAATAGATTCTTCAACGATTGAAAAAGATGTAACCAAAACACGTGTCCTTAAGCTAATTTAATCGATTAGATGTCGAGCAGTAACATTTATTATTGTTGAAGTATTCAGTACGACACGGCATGTCGAAGCAATCGAGAATCGAGACAAATCGCAACGGAACGCCGCGCAGGTCGCAATAAGTACATATGCGCCTTCTAAATATAAAACGCTTAGATCACGCTTCTGCATTGTCTCCATGCGCAATACAGCAACTGCTTTAAATACACATTTAAAAGAATACAACAGTCTAGTAAAGTGCAGGCTTTCGTGTTCATGTTCTAGGGCTGCCTCGCGCTAAATAAGCGTTAACAACGAACGTGTCAATGTCAAACTAATTTGCTTATGTTATCCTCATTCTGTATTTCTAAACCCGTCTCAGCTATCAAACAGGTGTTAGCTATAAGTCATTTTAATATTACTTTGATATTTCTGTTGAATAGACGCGTGCTTCTGAAACAGATAAATAAATTATCATAATAAGCCGTGATTATATAACACGTCATGTCAACGAAAATCTATTGAAGGTCTGATACCTCGATCAAGTGTATTGGTAGACTGTAGTCTAATTACCTTTACATAGTCTGATTAGTAATCCAACCATCCTCCTTAGGAGTTCGTCCCTTTCTTAACTCAACATTCCTTTAGAGTTGAGTGTTAGTGTTATAGTTTTTATAGACACTGGGATTAAAATATAGGTAAAGCAGACTGTTAAAGTTGTTTAGTAAAGAAAGAAATGGAGGCCAAAACACCCCTTTAACACAATTATCGAACAGCCTAAAGATTAATACTTACTACGTTCAAAGTATGCGTTGTCGCTTTAAAAACTTTACCTACTTTTTTGATAAGCTGAAAGGAAGGAATAGGTTCTGTCCAGTTCTACCTATATGTATGTTTAGTATCTACTTTATATTCCTACTTTAAAGTTCTGTTTCGTACTATCTCTTTTCGTACTATATACTGCGACGATACTTATAAATGGTAATAGGTGGAAGTTTGTTACCCAATCATTCCAGAACCGCTGGACGAATCAGAATAAAATTTAACGCAGATATAATAGTCTAGTCAAAAATAGCACATAGACTTTTTACCCCACTGCCGCTGAAACGGCACCGGTGTTTCATGCGCCGGAGCTCCGAGCAACAGTCAGTAAATATACCTACAATGTTTTTACATCGCTTTGTAATAGCATGTGTAGATCGTTTAACACAAAAGAACGGAAATTAAAGCGTTTATTTATGTCATTATCCTTATCAGGCTCGTGTATGGTGGCCCTGCGCCTGCGCCGCTCTGCACCGGTTTGTACCGCTTTTGTTTACACCACGTCACGGTACGAACACGATGGGCTAACCACATCACTATTATGTTATTTTCTTTACGTACATTTTTACATTTTTCAAATTCAAATTAAATTTATTATTCTTTGCAAATATGGGTAACACAAGGTGTTACATCCAGTAGGTATATAGTTTCGCCATATTCCACCATGATAAGCATGCAATTCTAATAGCTAAATTAGGAACAAAATACTTATCAATAATCAGATATCTTACTTCTATAAATTTTCATATTGTTAAATTATTTAAAATACAAATCAAAATTAAAATTAAAATTAACAATGTCATAAAATTCATCACCTAAGTATATCTTGTAATTTTTAGATCGAATAATATGAAATAATAATTATATTTTTTCGTTAGAGCGACTGCTACGTCATAGGTCGCGGGTTCGATACTGCTGAGTGCAAATATTTGTATATCTGCATTTGTATTGGTCTGAATGTTTCTATGTATGTATTCATAGCTATGATCAATTAGATATTTTCCTGGAGTTAAAATAAAATAAATTATTAAATTGAGCGTATTAAATCATAATGGTATAAGAGCGGTAAAAGTTGCGTCGGTTCTTAGTTTATTGTTTTTTTTCTTATTTCTTTATTGCACACAAACACAAATAGTACAGAGGACAAACACAATATAAATATATAAGAAATATGTACAAAGGCGAGCTTAACTCAGTATTTTTATTTTTTTAATCATCCACCCAACCTATAATATGTAGTAAATTATTTTAATATTGAATATTATGACGTCATAATAGTTTGTGCCATACAAGTTTCCTTATAACTCGCTATTTTGATGCTTAGTAAAAAGTAACTAACTTGACTAGTCATTTAAATACCTAATAAAGAGGAAGCAGTTAGATCATTCATCATCATCATTCATCATTCATCAGTAATGTGTACTAGTCTATTAGTGCTAAATACGAACCAAGGCTCTGGTGCAGGTTTGGGTGCTCAAACCCCAGATACATAGCACCGCAATAGCGCCCATGTATCTGGCGCACTATTACGTGGCACCAAATACAATGATTGGTGAAATATGGGTGTTAATGCACCTCTGCTTAACCCTCCGCAGATGAAGGCGTGATTATATGTATGTATATATGTAGGGCGTTCAAACGACAGTCACTCCACGTTAAGGCGCCATACCAACATAAATGCTCTAAAGTGCAAACTTTGGACGCAACTAAGAAATCGCTATTCAAATGGTGATGATTGATTAGAATTATTAAGAATTATTAGAAAGAAAATAAAATTGCTACTTAGGACACTTCAGAGCCCTTCCCGTGTTTAGTCAACAGCCCGCAGACAACACACATCTGAAATACCCACAGTTAAACCCACTGTACATGACGAATGATTAATTCGTGACGTTTTACAAGCGCGTGCGCATCTCATAATCATAAAACCACACTTCTGTTGTGAACCAACCGGGGATTTCTCGCTCCATTTATTATGTTTTACTACCACACTTACAGCTGAGTAAATAGGCGGTCACTACTGTGCAATGGTTCTATAAATAATATGTACTTACTGTTTCAGATTCTGATGAGATTTTCAATTTGTAATCAGTCACATCATGTTCATTCGATTGCCAATCCTATTGCACTTCGAAACTTATAACGCTATTTGGACCCAAAGTAAGGATAGCTTAACTAGCTTGTGTTATGGGCTCTAGAATGCGGATATACATACTTAGTTTATGTAATTATGTCAATAAATATTTATTGCTTATGTGCCTAAGCTGAATAAATGAAATTTATTATTTGAGATACATTTTTTTTGTAAATACATAATTATACAAATAAACATCCAGACCAATGCAAATAGACACAATTCGTGTATACAAATATTTGGACTAAGCGGGAATCGAACCGGCAAAAATTCTTAATATTACAATTTATTAATATAAATGTTGTGAATCTCCCACATCCCATTTTTCATACACATTAAATATTTTTGGGTATCATAAAAATATTTTATCGTATCATGTATGTATGATATGATAAAATATTTTTATGATACCCTCATAAAAAAGAGTACCTACAAAGGTGCGCTAAACTCAGTGTTGAGCTTTCTTCCAGCAAACCTTAGCGTGATAGAGAGGAAGGTAGGACACCCACTAGTCTGTTGGACTGACAACCTGAAAAGGTGGCTGGGACAGACTGGATGCGAAAGGCGGAAGATCGGATGGATCACATTTGTAGAAGCCTATGTCCAGCTGTGAACTGAGGTGGGCTAATTGATTGGTTGATTGAAGTAAAGATAGAGAGTAGAACCAAGTCGTGTGTGACCCCTCAACTCGAGTTCGAGTGGAAGGCCTGCAATAGAACCTCGTCCGTCAACTAGTTTATCGGATTGCAGGTGAGTTTCACTAAGGGCCTTACACAATTGTCGATTTGTAATCAGCCTATCTACGTATAATTAGGAATACATTTAAAGAGTAGTTTCTCGCTCTCTCTTCTTAAAAATTCAAATACGAAAGTGTCTAGATCCGTGATCTTGGGACGCGATAAGTGCGTGGAATAATCAAAAATTACGACAGAAACAGTAAACAACTGAGATAATACGAATGATCTATTGATTTCTGAAACTATTTGCTCAAAATCGTTCATACTTAGAATTTGAAGAACGCTTGTGACCAAACGTTATGCATGGACCTCGTTATATCATACCAAATATGGTGCTCGGTATGTTTTAACGACTACCATCTTCGAGGCCGTGCTTGAGCCCCGTTCGCGGGATTTACTAGTGATAGTCGAAGAGTTTCATTACTCACGTTCTGGCTCAATCATCAGATTAATTCGATGGCGTCAAATTAATGCGTTGTCATCCAGATGTCACATATTGTATCGATTCTAAACTTCAGAAAAAGTTTAGAATCGATACGATTTATTAGAAATTGATTAAACTCGACGTCCAACGTAGCACATAGTGTTTTACTAACTGCTAATAATCACTAAGTTAAAATTAAATGGAAACCCGTCTATATTGACAGAGTTAAGTATGTACAAATACATTAAAACAATAATATATGAACAAACAAACTAATTGAGTACCTCTTTTATTTTTTAAACTCGTTTAAAAATAAAATTAAAAAGCTAGCAATCGAGATAACATTTTCTATCTTTAAAATTTAAGTACTGTTGTGAGAAGTTATCAACAATTTCACACTGCTAACACGAGCAGCCGTGGCCGAGCGGTTAAGGCGTCTGACTAGAAATCAGATTCCCTCTGGGAGCGTAGGTTCGAATCCTACCGGCTGCGAAACATTTTTTGACAAATAATCTTACATATTCTTTTTAAATATCTTTCATTTTTTAAGGAATAAATTAAATAATTATCAAATAGCTCTTGATTTACTTTATTTTGCTTGGCAACACAATGGGTGATACATTACACCAAAAAAGAAACGTAATTTCTCATTTATTACCGCAGTCATTATTTTAAATCAGTATCCAGCATCATTTAAAGTAACAAGCGTTAACATCGATCGGAAGATGGCTGGCAGGGTCTCATTAGGCCCGGAGTGCACGTGCGTCGCCGACGGCGTCGCGGAACGATGGCGATCGGGGCAGGGTTGCGACACGACAGATCGTGCAATCTTGATACTACGGGCTCCAGTAAAAGTACTAAAGATCTTACGAATTGTACCTCCACTCGATTTAATATCGCATATTCGAGGAAACCAGTCACGGCTCGTTCTTTCAATAGTAAGGTTTAAGTGATCATGAATATTGTGTGTGCAAGTATCGACTACAGGAAAATTAATCGAGGTCGAATTGCTGGTTAAGGTTGTCTTGCAGATAAGTGTAGCTATATTTAATTACGTGTTATTTCAAAGAGTTTCACACTCGTGAGTTGACGAAGAACCTAATCTTCAATGTATGAATGCAGAAAAATTAACATCGTTTTTCTTTTAGTGGGACTGATAATTCTTTCAAAAGAAGAGTTGAGCCACGGGTAACTTTTCGATATGCTAATGGATGTCGAAAAATTTTAGTTTAGCAGATAGTATGTATAGCCACTAAGGTTCCTGCAAAAGCTTTTTAGGATTGTACACAGTATGGTTCTCAGCTATACCTAGCTATGAACATAGCCTCGTACATATAGGTTTAGCTGAGAACCATATTGTGGAAAAACCATTTGGTTAGTGGGCATAAGTAAAGCTACGTGTATTATACTTTTATGATTAAACTTATAATGTAACATATAAAATATATTATAATCAAAGAAACTTGCTTTTTTATATATTCTTCTACTGAATTACTTCATTGTAAAGTGAAAAGTTTTTAGGTAGGTAGCAGGAAAAAATGAACCACAAATACCCGAACCTATGCCAAGGGGCATGCAAACTTAACAGTTGCAAAAGAGATTTAGATAAAAAACAACGCTATGATTGTATAGAAACACAATTTGGGTTACAAATGAAACAGTAAACCACATTAGCGCCGGCCAACTGCCACCCCTGTGCACTAACTTCTCGTCATGGGATTACGAGTCCGTACCAGGGATTTAAGGTTTCATTACTCGGCATGGCTGCCTCCCTTGTCTCCATCAAGCCGTCCCCTACTTGGTTAATTCGAACTAATAATGTCGAACTCGAATTTCTTAGACTAAGCGAATAACTTTCGATACTCTATTTTTTGTATCACCGTTTGTAATAGGTACATATTAATCAGAATATGTACGAAACTGAATTGGCGAACTTAATGTGTCGTTTCATGTTAATACGTAGTTTTGCGGATGTGATTAAAGATACCATAGTTATTCAACGACTCTTATTGACATTTACAATTACTGACTAGGTCTTTTTTTATTAACTAAGCTAATTAACTAAGGATATCGCACGTCATATGGCTTTTGCTGTCTGGCGATTATGTTGTTATTGCAGACGTCATGATTTCCTAATTTATAAAATTATTATTTATGCATTCTAATTTCCTTATAGAAATCACGTTTCTGTCTGTCATACGTACTAAACGTTATAAATAAAAATGAAAAGAAAAATGTGCCATTACAAAGCATCAAATGTTCTTCTAACTCGATAGTCTGAGTACCTAAGCAAAGGACAGGTTTACCTTGACGTTGCATGCATGCATTTCCGGTCTAAAAGTCCTTGTGAAGTAATATAAAATACTGATAAATGCACATTAATCACTTAAAAAGACCCTAACTTACACACTATCTAATCTACACAATATCTGATAATATTGTAAAAGTTTGATACATTAAAGAATCAAAACAAGAAGTATATTTTTTCTCATTCTCACGTAATCTAGGACCAAAGGTAAGGGCGGAATTTCCCCTATAGCAAAACCGAAGCTATAGAGTCAAAGTGGAGAGCAGTAGGGAGCGTAGCGAGTCGAGACCTCTAATGTACAAATATTGCGGAGGAAATGAATATATTCGACATTTTGCGTGCCCCTCCGAGGGGCTAGCCAAGTGCACGTTTTGATTAAGTCACCCCGTCGTCGTATGAATTTATTGACGCGACAACTCGTGCTGACAGCAATTTCTGATGGATTACATATTTTATTGCATATTAATTATGCATAGTTCGTTTTAAGATGTAAATGACTTATGCATAGTTAGGAAAAAATATACTACTTCTGTGTCCGCGGCGGTAAAGCGTTCGACTGCTACGGGAGAGTTTGGAGTACTATTCCAGTTCAGTACAAATTTTTATGCTATGAGCATTGGTTTGAGTCATTCTATCTAAATTAATTTAAGTGCATCCATGGGCGTCCTGGAAGTTTTTTGGCAAGACATGCTTAGTTTGGGATACTACGCTGTCTAGGTCATAGAGTATTAGGTATTCTTACTTTTTTTTTTATAAAGGACACGCCAACTTGACCTCACCTCGCCTGATGGTAAGCTAAAGGCAAAGTCTCAGGAAAGAGGGTCACCATTATAGACACTAAGTGTTACAATGGTGGCAATCAGCTTGGCGGCCTCATCAGATGCTTTTTCACGCCCCGCTTAAAGGCCCCGGGACTGTAGGAAGAAGGAAACACGTGTGCTCGTAATGAATTCCAGGTCTTGGTGGTGCGGCAAAGAAAAGAGTCTCCAAAGCGCTTGGTTCTTGCTCGTATATTCTGCACAGTGAAGTTTACTGTTATTTGTAGTCTGTAAATTTATAATTAGTTTTTGTTAAAATATTTTCAATATTATCTCATTTTTTCATAGAAAATAATATCGTTTTGACAAATGCTCTAAAGATAGCGCGTTGCAAATTTTGACAGTTGTTTCCATTCGTATCAAATGCAATAATTTCATATCCAGCAGGTCCCAAGCGTCCAGCTAATACTCCATATGGCGTAACACTAAACGCAATGCATAAACAACCAATCTTCAATGACCTCTGATAACACATAATCACACTCCGCTTTCTACAAGTTTTATTCTATTGACAGGAAGCAGGGGAGTTCTATAAAAATTGGCCTGTTATTCATAGTGGTATAGGGCGGAAAAACTGATGCAACGACATATGGATCCATTAGGGATGATGAGACCATTCGGAATGCGTTCGGTTCAGTCACTTAATTTGTACAACTGGCCATATTTTGATATACATTATGGAAACTAATAAATCTACAAATTTTATTAGAAACTACCTATGAAGACCTTACAAGTTGGATGTTTGTAGCCAAAAAAGACAAGAGAGCCAAAAACTAGGTCTGGTGCAGAGTTCGCCGTAGAAGCTGAATAAATACAGCTTTAGGATTTCCATATTCCTAAAAAAACTGTAAACAAAACACATATTTAAAACAAAATAAAACTTCAAGTTAACCAGTAAATTACTACAAGTATGTCATTTAAACATACTAAGGCATTCCGCACTAAACGTGTGTGACATTCACACTTGTGCTAATTATGCATTTACACGTATAATTGTGCAGGTTCTCGTGTGACTGTATCGGATTCAAAACGCAACGTCAGTGTGGCGCCAGTCAGGTGACACCTCTTTAACACTACACCACTTACATACAACACCTCTTACATACAATCCTTTCACATGAGTCGACCTATTCCTAGACCCACTTATCTAATAATATAAACATACTTTTCGTTAGCCGGCTTAGACGTTAATATGGAATTCATACCGTTTGATTCTAAGTTTGCGTTTGTTTACAAGAATAAATTGGTTTCCAGACACTATTATGACATCATTATGCCAATCAGCTTATTAAGTATATATTCCTAACGATTAATAGTTGGTCAAACTACTTAATCATCGTTTTTCCTTACGTACTGACTGATTATTTTAATGCAATGGCATTAGAACTCAGAGTTCATTTTTGTTATCTATGAATATTAATTTAATGCTATATTTGAGTGGTTAAGTTGTTTTAACTATATGTTATGTTGATATAGAAAAAAAGTAAATGACTTCTTTACAATAATTATATAAGTATATTACCTAAAGCTGTGAAATGACGTCGCTACGTCAATCAGGTTATAAAATAGTCCGAAGGATTAAACAAGTCAACTACTATTTAATCATCATCTTTCTTATATAGACATAGTTAATGAAATGCAATGTTAGTAATCTATGTGTGATATAATAGATTAGGTACTCGACTGTCAAGTTCTGTTAGTTTCTTTGTATTGATACGAACTCGAACGACGACTCGGTAAATTATATGGAAACTTGTATGAAGTAAACAAGCATTTATCACGTCATTTCGGTAATGTCGAATATCGAAATATTCACAAATATTCCACGACATTCTACACAACACTATCTAGACCCATAGTAAGCATAGCTTAACTAGCTTGTGTTATGGGATCTAGAATGCGGATAAACATACTTAGATACTTTTCTTTTTGTAAATACATACATATTATACATAGAAACACCCAGACTAATGCAAATATACATATTCATGCATACAAATATTTGCACTGAGCGGGAATCGAAACCACGCCCCCTGCATAGCAGTCGAATGCTCTACCGCTACGCCACGGAGGTCAAAAAGACGCTTTGAGTGATTGTGATTTGAGTGATGAAGAAAACTCAGTCAAACAGTTTAATTTGAATAAGGTTAGTATAATGTTATCTGTGCTATAGGGAAATACCTATTAACTATGCTAAAATTTATATAGGTACTCTATAGACAAAAAGAGACGATATTGAAGAACTTAAGAAAATACGAAATATACTGTCATAAATACTATATATTTTACTTTTAATTTTTGAACCTAATTAAGACTTAGACCTAGTATAATGACCTAGTATATCGTATGGTACCTACTTATACACCTTGAGTTCTCTAGAGATATGAATGACGTTGACGCTCTACAACAGTGAGGCATGTACAAGGGTAACTGAATGAGTTGTTTGAGTAAAGTATTGTTTTGTTTACCGTTCTCACGGACAGCCCACGCAGTTAGCACCTCACGAACAAACACAAGACGTATCAACGGAACCTTATAAGGACAATACTTATATCCTGTAAAATAGGAAAGATGGGTTATCGCTCTCCATAAATACTTTTTGAATGATTGTCAGTGAGATTGCAATTTGAATAACGTTTGTGTTTGTCTGTTTTTAGTAGGTATTTGTTGTTATAGCAGCCAACAAAAATACATCATATGTGATTCAGCTTTGTAGCTATCACGGTTCATGAAATGCAGCCTGGTGACAGACAGATGGACAGACGGACAACGAAGTCTTAGTAATAGAGTTCCGTTTTTATCCCTTAGGTACGGAACCCTATAAAAGGAGGAACCGGAGTCCATGGTAAACTTATAAGTTCTCTTATTTTTGACAAAGTACAAATAATTTATTGAAATATTTATTAACCACTTTAATTCGTAATTTATTATAGCACTTTTAGTTCATCTACATAATATAAAAGCTCATATCCTGCGCGCTGCGATATGAAGTCTATTTCGATCTATGTAGATCAAAACAAGATATTTTACTTAACAATAACAAGAAACATGTTTGTGGTGTCTGCAATAGATATTGATCCATGCATAGAATGTCTATGGATTCATATCTTTTATTAGTACAAATGAGAAAGTATTCTGTACGTATTTTAATCCGTTTAACAATTATTAGAAAACACACTTTTATTCTGCATGTTACGAATAATCGAGGAATATAACTCACTTGGAAGTCTCCCATTTTCATATAATTCACAGTCAACATTTCATCCAAATAGTGAAATAATAAGAACGTGGTAAAATATGCTTAGATTTTTGATAATGATGTACGATGAGGAAATAAACAAGAATGTAGCAACTTTCTTTGATGTACCTACCAAGGTCTACTCGTGGCTATAAAACACTACCTATTACTTATACTGTGGAATAACATTTAAAAGACTATTCTTATACATAAAGATAAACTAAACGATTATTTAATAGTCGTTAGATGTTCGGAATTCCAAACTTCTTTCTGTTTAGCTCAGGAATTTGAACATGGAGACACGAATTTGAAATTAGTGTAAAGACACGCTGACGGTTGAATATAATCGAATTATACATTGGCGTAAAGGCGTATATATATTTATAGAACGTTATAAAGAGCGATCGGTGAGTGCTAAGTAGATATAGACGTCATCGGTTCAATTTATGAACGCTTGTTTATTTGAACGGATGCTATCGCGCGCTGCTGTTGATATACGGGATTTGCTCGCACCGTACTGCTCACTCACCAGTTCGAAATACCACACCTCGTACTTGAGCATAATATAATTATATTAGGCATAGTAGATATATTCTGCGTTGACTGAACATAATTTAATTAAAATTCAAGAGCAGAGTCTATGAAAGGACAAAATGTCATTGAAAACAGACGATCTATCTTTTCAAATCATTGCTATTATTTACAATACCTCAGTGTTCGGAGTGAAGTAACATGCTGTAATACGCTGCGGGTCTAAAAAGGTCACATTGATTGATTCTGCTAAAAACTAATAACTTTAAGAATGCCCAGTAGATCTCGATAGATTCCTATTTAATTTGTAAAATGGTCACTCATATGAGCAGAATTACAACAATCTATTTACTAAGCAGATTCTAATTTCGACACGGCGGTATTTCTGCCCGATTGAACAGTCCGACTGCGAAAGTACCTCCACCCTACAGAATATCGTGGCCATAATAACCTCGTGATGTGTTCTCAACGGTGAGTAGGGTAACCAGAGCTCACAGACAGATGGCACAAAAACTGCTTACAGGGTCGGCATCGCGAGTGTGACTCCTCTGGTGTTACACACGTCGATAGGCCACGGTAACCTCTTTCCATCAGGTGGGCCGTGTACTTGTCTACCACCTAAGTGGTATAAAAAAAATATTATCCTAATACGATTTCCATAAAGTGGCCTTTTTAGACCTGTTCATAGGTACTCAAAATTAAATTTCCAACCAGATTTACTATGACTAAGTAAATCGACATTTAATCAAAATGAATATTATTGAAAACAATAACTTAAAAAGTCGTGGCATACTGACAAATTTTATATTTGCCATTTACAATATATTTTCTTAAATGTGACATTGGAATTGGCAACGGCAGTAACATATTTCCAATTACACGCCGAGCCACCTGCACCGCTCTGTCGCCTATCGCCTTATCTCAAGTGCTTGATTTAGATAAACGTAAGCACGACTTACTCCGCTAAAAGCCCTCGCAGTGTTGAAATCGCCTCTCCAAACTGACAGTTGTTATCACTTCACACTCTTCAGAATTCTAAGCAGCTGCGAGTAACAAACTTAGTGTGAATTTCATTATTTCTTTTCAAAAGATAAACAAACTTTCAGAACATTCCAGTATATTTATTTTCTAGTTTTTGGTAACTAATGTTGCCTATCCAAGAATTGATTTTGATCATCTTATATTAACAAATTCATGTCAGCCGCGTGGTTTCCGACAGAGTAGAATTTGGACCACCCCATATCGTGTCGTACAAGTCGATTAAGGGATAGGGCTGTTTAACATCAGACAGATATATACAGCCCAGACTCCGCCTCAGAGTATAGCTCGAGGCAACAGCCGGGAAAACGGCAATAGACTCACCCCCTATTTCGTGGGACCGAATACTATGATAGTGAAATGTGGGTTTTAATTCACCTCTGCCTAACCCTCCGGGGATAAAGGCGTGATTATATGTATGTATGTATGTTCTACTAACAAAATAATACAGCAGAGGCCTTACTAATCTGAATTATTATCAAAATTTTCTTATGAACACTAGTAACACCTGAATTGCAGCTCAGACTTAGCTTAAAAATATGTGTCGGCCGGGGTGCGAGGGATATGCCTGTCAACCTCACCTTCAGCAACCAAAGCGACCCACAGGCGGCGTGCGTTTTAGTCGGTTCGAGTCCGACATAACCTCCTCCACCGGCTCCGGTGGGGAGGTATCCGTGGGGATTTTGCACACGTAAAAAAAAAAAAAGCTTAAAAATACGTTTAACTAAACTAAGTTTTCAGGTTTTATTCAATAAAATTCATTGAGTATTCGCTTGTATTCTACGGTAAAAGCTAAATCATGCACAATAGTCAACAATTTATAAGAATTGTAAATTCATATGCATATGAAATATTCATCGTTCTGATAATATTTTTCTAGTGCGACATGCACTAGAAAAATGTTTTTGTATTATTACAAAATTTTATTTTTGTAATAAAACTACATTTTTATGAGGGAAGTGGCAACAGTGGTTGTGGTGCGTGGCGGTTGCGACAGCAGCGGCGGCGACCGGCGGCACTCGACGACGTGTTGATAGCCGCAGGCACCTTGTCATTAATTTATGTTTATAATGTTCCTCTTGAAATGTTTAATAGTAAGAAAAATAGTCCACCGCCTTCATTACATGTCAAACGACAAGGGAAATCGTAAACTGAAATGTTATTAAAATTATTTTCGTACTAAATCTTTTTTCAGGGTGTTTTTAAATTTTAATGATGATATGTGGTTAAAATAAAATGTAATTTTATGATGCACAAGCGCTCATATATGTCGTCTAGTCTCAATAATAGAGACAGATTGTTTTATCATGGGTTTCGTTATTTATTCAGTCTGTCATACATAAAATGTACATTAACTTTATATAATTCTGTGAAGTATCAACCCATCTATTTAGAGATGAGACTTAAAGAAAAGATTAAAAACTAGTCAATATGAAAGTACATATACATACATCCACCCACATACATGAATAACAAATCCAATAACATACAAAAGTCGTTTTATTCATTGAAACTAATGTAAGGATACAATAGCGACACCCCGTACCCGGAGCACGAACTGGCGAGTGCACACGACGAGCACACGACCTCACAGATAGCATAAAATGCATTAATTATAATTGACGCTCACGTGCTCACTTTATAATGAACCCCCTATGAAGTAAAAATACATCTATATCCATTAACCAGGCTTAATACATTTGCTTTAATAAAATATAATAATTCATATCCACTAATAAAAGTCATTTAATTAGAATAGCACGCATTAATTACAAGACTGCTAAAAATTTACACAAAAAAATTGATATTGTTAATAAGTATGTTGGAAGCGTATTATAAGAATATAATTTATAATTTCGAAGCTCTCAATGTCTGGCCCTGTGGCGCAACGGATAACGCGTCTGACTACGGATCAGAAGATTCCAGGTTCGAATCCTGGCAGGGTCGCAATTTATTTTTTTCCTATTTTAACCACTTTTTGTAAGTACCTAATAATTTATACTGCTATTACTCAAATAATATGTCTCTTTCTTTACTTAAATTATTATTTTTACGAAATATGTTCTTATACGACGTATTAAATAGCACAGTAGAGGAATAATAAGAATATAACCGTACGAAGTTAGCTGGTTACATTTTTCTTTTTGAGCACGATGTCACTCACCTATAGTCGGTTATAGTGAGTGACATCGTACGCCATAAGTACTTTTACTGCTTTAACCTACTCTTGACTTATTGATCGACGCCAGCTCGAGACACGCGCCACTTCGCTTGCTTCATAAAGATTTTTTGAGAGTATAACCAGTAGACCACTGTTTTAAAATGTACTTATTAACATTCTTTTTTATATTCATACCGATTCTGACCTAAGTTCAAATATCAATTATGAATTGAATTGAATTGAATTATTTTATTTTTTAAAAGAATATTAGCAACTGCAATTACTAATATCCCCTCTAACCCATCCAACTAAGCTAAATTGCTTGTACTAGGAGTGGGTTCACGTCGGTAGTCTAATGGCCTGGATTTGATCCCGGGACCTCTCGATCGTAAGGCCGACTCCTTAACCACTAAGCCACAGACGCTTAAAAAAATAGTTAAAAACATCTCTAATAAAATAACTGAATTAAACTTCATCCAGTACAAAGAAAAATAAAACATACTTAATGATTTTTTTAAATAGAAATTTATCGATTATCTACTTACTAAACTTCTTGTTATACGACTGATGCTATAAGAATTATATTATATTATCTGTGCTGATGCTGAAGACAAATTACAAATTTGTAGGTAGGTACAAATCGATCTGATAATGTAAACTAACGCAACAAGTTTCAACACGATACTAAAATAGAAATCAATCATCATTAAACATAGGATAGAGCATAGACAACAAAAACACCTGTAGGTTTTATAGCCACTCTGCAAAAGCACTGGTAATGTCGGAACACAGAAAATAAAAAAATACGAAAGAAAAACTCTTAAAAGCGATAAAAGTCAAGAGTCTGGCCGCGATGAAGACTTTACTGCTACATTGCTTATCTTCACACGACAGCGAAGTGTCAAAATATTTGATTTGTTTTATAACATTAGACGGTTACAAAATAAGAAAAACCTATTTGACACGATGTTTTGCAACTAAAATGATAAGTGGGGTACTATTTTAGCTTTGAGGATAATATATTGCTTTAAATTTAATAATAATTGTTCAACATATTGATGTTGCATAATTGATTCAATAGAATATTGTAATTGTATTTAATGATAGTATCCGCCATTGCCCTTAATCGTAAGCAAGTAACAGCATCAATCTAGAATATATAATTTACAATATTAGCATTTATCTATTTAAAATAATAAGTGCCTATTAAGGTCCTAAGGTAATTATAGTTTATAACCATCAAGCATTCATCGTAAATACCAGACAGCCGCAAAGAATACGAGTATCCTGTAACGTTTTCAATTAAAATATTTTTCACCATCTTCGCTAAAATCTAACGTTGTGGTAGTTAATAATATCTATAGATATACATGTCTAAAACTTATAATAAATTGATTCTAATTGGAGGTGGAGAAGTATTCAAGTGCTTCTCATCGACTCCAAACTCTATTTATACCATATGTAGGTGGTAACTATGTAGAAACGGGGAGAGATACCTGTTGTATTTCAAGCGCTTTAGTTTAGCTATCGGTATTATTCAAATAATGGTATTGTGGTAAAAACTGAATAAAAACTTCCAGTGCTAAAAACTCGCAAAATATAATTTGATAAGATGCCAATAGCTTCCAAAAAATATGCGCGAGCCAACGTAACTTTCTGAACATCGATGACGTAAAGCCTCTGTTTTGATATATATATGATATGACAGTTGATAAAGAGTCATGATTTTTTATAGTGGGAACATCTGAACGGACGTAACATGGCTGGTAACGTTATCTAAGGGCCGAGTTATTTCAGTGTGAGCCTTATCAATGCGGGGTCAAGAGCGCGCTTTCCGGCTGATAATATATCGATAACCAGAACCGAAACCGCAGCATCCCTCCAGCTTATTTATTGCCTCAAATAACAAAAAGCATACTATTATCTACAAATATGTCAGAGAGCATTTGAGTCAGAACAAGTTTTTGTATGCTCACATCATGATAAGATACTCATCCGATCTTCACGCAGTGATCGTTAAGTCGTGTTTGAATGATCAGGATTTTTTGTTACATATATTTGTCTGTGAAGTTTTCAATCTTCAATATTTTCTTACCTTTTAGTTCGACAGCGTTATAAGTACTGCAAACATCCTGGCCGCAGACAAATATTGGTTCATCTTGCCAGTTGTCAGTTTGTCACTGTCCAGCGGACGTGTCGGTCTTGTGCTAAATAAGTACCTATCTTATGTAAACTGAAGGACTTTGATTGATGTTTGTTTTGTTATACAGTTAAAGGCTGAGGAATATAAATGTTTGTTATATTCTGAGTCACTTATAAACATCTTATGATTACTCATTTGACAATATAACAAAAGAAAGTACAACGGCAATTAACGTAGATCCACCCATCGTACTCTATACATGTAATTACTTACTGTGACGTGTTGAGTTGACAGCGAACAAGTGTTCGTAAACGCAGACACACACAACCGCGCGGGCGCACCCCACATCAAGTGCTGTTCAACTTTCAAGTGCGGCGATGTGCGAATCATTCGATTTGCATTAAGCGTTCGCACCCAACTATATCCATGACTAACGCTAACATCTATTCACAATTATAATATTAAAGAACAGTTTTCTACGCATGTCATATGAACCGAGACATTGGAATGACCACCTAACCTAACTAATATGCAATACTGAAATTTATTTAATGTTAAACAAATATGATATAACTTACATATTATATCAGTTACAGCTATTTTTAGCCCCCCATTAGTGATATTGTGTACATGTTGTAAAATACCTTTTATAGTTACACAATAATTACAACCGGCTTCCACAAATATCAGTCATGCCTATACAAATTTCTCAACCTGTTTCAAAATGGGCCACCTTTGAGATTGAAGTCTATTCAATAAGGAAAAATCTTTGAATTTTATGTGCATGCCGTCGGTGGAGAGATAAATTAAATAAAATTTAGACAAATCGTGTTAATTTAGAGCTATACTAACTAACAGAGGTTAACGTAGGATCATATATTATCTATTGTACACTACAAAAGTTTAGTTACTTCTTTTACAAAAAAATACAATAAAACAAAATAAATACAATTTCCATTATACTTTCTATATACTGTGTTTCTGTGCATGCTCTCTTAAAAGCTCTTAAAATACTTATCTCTTTCTCTATTATTTAGTTTGTGTCATAATCTAGCGAATATCATAGTTGCGAAACTTGACTTTGTATGTTTGCTACTCCTTTATCCTTAAACAGCTGAATGAATCAGAAAGAAACTTCGAATGGGAAGACTTATATTTTGGATTAACACATTGCTTATTATATTCCAATGGAGTAAACCTAAGGAGGAGTCAGGCGAACTCGCAAGACACAACTAATTATTTATAAATAACCGATACAAAACAATCAATTCATGGTTTTTTATTTGTATTTGACGACAACAACTGTTTATAACCTGTGTATTTTTTATTAGCCTTAACAAATAACTCAATAAATAATACTAATCCATAGCATACATTCATAAGTTCTCTAACATCAACTCTTAGCCAATTCAAAAATATCATAACTACCAACAACTTATATTTGCAAAGAGATTAAATCTCAGTGCGATATATTCATCACGAGATAGTTTTCATTGTTTGACAACCGTATCGCCGTAACGCACTTACGTAGCGATTCGCTCCGCCCGCCCTACCCTGAAAGGAACTCCAAGTAGGGGAAATTTAAACAACCCATAAAGGCCTTCCCTGCCCGCTGCAAATGTATGTAGGTAGAGAATATATGAGCAAGGAGTTTTAGCAGTGCAAAGTTCTTGTTATTATGGTCTCCGTCTCGAAAAAGATGGCGTAGATAGTTGCGGTGTATAAAATATATCTAATAGCTGAGATATCTTTCTGATGACTAGTTTTGTGTCTGCAAGTTATTATGATGACAAAAACTAAGAAAATATTTTAGACGTACGAACCAGCTCTTAATTTAATAGGCAGATGTAGAGCTATGAGTACCTACCACAGAAATATATTTGTGATATGTAATATGAACTGTGTTACCAATTATGCCTAAAGTTGCAGTCTCCCTCTTTTTCTCCATTTCATTTTTGTATATATTGTATAGTTAGCATAGTTTTGTATAAATTTTATAAGTAATTGCACATAATTTTACTGTATATTATAAATGTAAAATTATTTATTACGTATCGCGTAAATAAAACTTTAATTTAAGGGCAATGAAGTGATTCCCATAAACTGTCACTGACTGAGAATTATTAAAACTGTGTATATTTAAAAATGTATTCTTCTAGTTTTTCACTATTCCATGAAGCATTATGAAGTTGTTGAAACCTAAAAAGAATAAACAGCAGTATACCAATGTCACAGTATTACTATATAGGTATATAATAAATTTATATAAGTATTAAAAATACACGTCGTTAGGGTAACGATCGGGTTCGAACCCACTACATCTCGATCGTAATCGACACGCATATCAAAACTCTTTTCACTGATGTGATAAAATTACGAGTTTTTTTTTAATCACGTTCACAATATAGTTGATGGCTGTTAACCCTGGCTGACACGTGTTGTATTCAGCGGTCGCTATCTTAACGCGTGGCCTCTATCACACTAAAACATTATCGCGAATAGGGTTAGCTTTTATAAAAGTATGTAGTTTAAACGTTAACATTCTACCAAATATTGATGTGGATATTTCACGTTAGTTCATTCCATGAATGAATTGATACCTGTCGAATATCATGTTACATAGTTCAATGCATTTCTGCATCAAGGTAGACTGTCAGATAATGCCTTTGGCATTAAATCCGCCTTTGTACAATAGACTGTGCATAAAGTTTAAAAATAAATAAATAACCTATGCAATAATATTACAAGTTAATTATGATCTGTTTCTCAAATGAATAACTTTTATGATTTTTTTTATACCACTTAGGGGGCAGCCAAGCGCACGGCCCACCTGATGGAAAGTGGTTACCATGGGCTGGACGTGTGTAACACCAGAGAAGCCACATTCGCGCTGCTGACCCTGTTAAGCACAGAGTTTCTGTGATTTCAGTGTAGAGGACAAAGCAGGACAAGCGTTTAATCATCCCACTGACAGCACAAATTCTCCAGTGAGCTCTGGCATTAATAATAACCATACGACATCGCATAAACTTAGACGGTAGTATCTGAACTTCTTAATTAGAAAAGAAGGTATTAGTCGGCAAAAATGTCTTACATACCTACTCCTAAGTAAACAAATCCATCCCATAGCCACCCACAAACAATACACTTTGATTTACATTAAACGGAAACTGCCTCGGTTCCGGCACGGCACGTGGACTCAGTTCCGGTCTTGCGCCGAAAAGATATAGCGGGGTGAACGTGACTTTGTGGGAAAAGTTTATTGATTTTCCTTTTTAGTTTATACTGTTTTTTAGTTAAAATACAAAATGATATTACACATGGTCGAGTCAGGCAGAGGGTTTGTTTTGTTTGGAGTTTTTTGACTAATGGATTGGGTAGGTTTGATAGACAGATAATTCAATATTGTACACCAACAGATTTGCAGTACAGTAGGACAAGTACTTAGGTACGGCTAGGTAGCATGTAGGTATACAGTTCAATGTACAATGGGCGGCAGCGATAACTGAAGCGATTTCTTCCAGGCAACCTTGGGATGGACAGTAATGTTATGAAAACAAAAGTTATGGTGTAGTTATCGACTAAATAAATAAAAAGTGTATTAAAAACAAAAGAAAGAGAGAGAGAGAGAGAGAGAGAGAGAAAGAGAGAGAGAGAGAGAGAAATATAAGTAAAATAAAATTAATATACGACTTTACATAAAATATTATCAACATATACTGATATACCTACATATACTATAATACACAAATAGATATATAAAGTAAATAGTTCAATAGTACTAATATGAAGGGAAAATAGTGATTAGTGATAGATACAATTCATAGTAAAATTGTTGTATGTAGCCTTGAAAATTATTTTTATAACAATAAACTTTTCTTAATACTTCATAATAATGTCCACGCAATATGATTTTTCAGCCATTCTATAAATGAAAAGCTATTAAAACTAACATTCTAATCTCAGATCAATAATACAGCTCTTACGTAACGTCTCATCCCTTATTTAGATGCCCTTGCTAGATAGCCAGATGTATATGCTTTGCTGTTCGCCGCACGGAAAAGTCAATGGCGCTTACGATGGGCCAGGCGGGGCGAGCTCTCCCTAGGGATAGGTCTGCGTTGCAAGGGTTGTGCACTGTTTTAGCCCACAGTAAACAAATGATGTCACAACAGCTGGCAAATCTACCGGCAAAGATTAGAACATGTGTCGATGTTGAGACCGCTTTGTTTTGCAATTTTGCCATATGGAAAGAGTGTTAAAAGATTATTTCCATATGGCAATATTTTCTTATATTTACATTATATCTCTAAACATTATACCTTTTATTTAAATAAAAATGTATTATTTGTTACCCACATGTGCTTCCGACAGCTTTCCTAAAGAATTTTAACCATTGGAGCTATTAGTACGTACTTATATGTCATAATATCTATAACAAACCTTTCTTTATTAAAAAAAATATTTACCATATAATAAACACAATAGAAATATTTAATTGAAGGTTGATTTTCCTCCTAAAATTCACGTTTCACCACTCATTCACCTTTACAAAGAGAGCACGTTCCGGAAACTTAGATGGTTTCAGCTTCAGCGTCTTTTGTTCCAACCAGCTATAAAAGTTATACCGGTGTAGTTATTTTAATGAAACCTACATACAATACAATAACTCACTATTCTATATAGCAATATATACCAAACAATATATAATATGATGGCAGATCGATAATGTTTTACTGAAATCATCTTGTTTATAGTATACAGTTTATAAGAAAATATACCTATTTCGTAAAAATCTGAAAAATAACCTGTGAGAAGCCCGATCACCCAGGCAAACCTACACCTTATGTGTCGCAGCATCAAATATTCTCAGTAAAATCATGACGCTAACTATTTTCGGTATAGCTTCGAATCGTTGGGTACATAAAATAACATCCCAGTATGCATTATACATTCTAAAGTGTTGCGATCGTGCATTACCCGCGCATGAAACGCTTACAACGTTTTCCACTCTGCCCACTGAGACTAAATTACGCGAAACGTGCTCGCAATTCACAAAATATCCGTTTCACTCTTCCTTGCACGTATTATTCACCAATATACATTTATAGCTTAACACATAAATATTCAACAAGTAAGATATCGGTAATATATTGCCGAATAGATTCAATAGACTGGAAGTTTTTGTACTGCTAACATTTTTTATCCTATCAACTCGCTTGGGCAATAAGGTTTATTCATAGGTACTTCTTATTATGC
Organism: Eilema griseolum; assembly: GCA_963662185.1. Lineage (NCBI taxonomy): Eukaryota > Metazoa > Arthropoda > Insecta > Lepidoptera > Erebidae > Eilema > Eilema griseolum. The sequence goes on from OY759243.1 coordinate 9,806,726, forward strand.
TATTAAACGATGTACCAAGTATAGCCGATTGCAAGCGGCTGCTGTAGTCTATGAATGAACATTTGCAATACTAGACGTATTGCTCCTAAAAATTCGAAGTGGAAGCGAAACGAAAAAGTTCAGCATGGACGTAAGAGGCCATTCGCACAAACTGTATGAAATCAGCATATCGCCAATTATAGTTGACATATACAGTGAATCCTATCACTATCACGTATATAAATTAATATTACTTCCAAATTTTAGGTTAAATTAACAGCTATTCGAAGTCGAGAACTTTTTTTACTCCACATAGATTTCGAAACTACTATTTAAATAGAAATTGTGTTTCAAATAATTTTAATTTTATAGACCCTTAACGTAGTCCAGTAATGGTTAATAACTTAAGCAAATTTAATTCTATATTACAAAGAAATAGTTTGAATAATACTACTTTCTATCGCGACCGACTTGTTTAGTAAAACTCTTCGCTCACATTACTATTTTCATAAGTGTCTCAAGACAAGTGCTCAGATGAATTGTTTGACATGATGCCCGTAGCTATATTCTATCATCGCACCTCTCGCCATAGGCAGGGAATTCATCCTCACATATTGCGACCTGAGACGGTACGCACTGTGCAGTATGAAAGAAACTTCATCCCACGCACACTCAAGCTATGGAATGACCTCCCTGCTGCGGTTTTCCCAAGCGCCTACAATATGGGGTTCTTCAAGAGGGGCATCAGAAGGTTTCTTCATGGTCGGCAGCGCGAGTGTGACACCCCTGGTGTTGCATACGTCCATAGTCCACGATAACCGCTTCCCATCAGGTGGGCCGTATGCTTATCTGCCAACTAAGTGGTATAAAAAAAAGATTACAAAATCATCTTAAACTAGGTGATATCCGCGGCTCCACCCGCGTAGATGTTGGTTTTCGTCTATTATGATCATGTCTCCGGTCGGACCAAGACCTTTATAAAAAACCGTATCAAAATCCGTAAAAAGTTTTGCATCCATACATCACGAACAAACCGATAAACATACAAAACCACTTTGGATTCAGAATCTTTCATTTAAAATAATTCAATTTTTTTGACTCTTCAATTGATGTTCAAACAGAACGAATTTACAACGTGATAATATATGGTTGCGCCGGTGTAGAAACTGTATTTTGACACGGAAACACACTCCTTTTATACCCGTCTCCTCTCCCGCACTAACCATAGATATGGCTTCCGTCCGCCATTTGTGAAATATAGACACTCAGTCTCGCTTTGAACTAGCCAGCGTAAAGACGGACGGACCGCGCTCGCGTCTCTCAGAAATGTATAATATTTGTTACATTTTTACCGCTTCATAGACCTTTACCGATCGGATTGTGCCTCTCGTGTGTTCCTCAAGCGATCTAGTGATGCTGACGGCAGCTCCTGAGCAAGGAAGAGAAGATCCGTGTACCGGCTGCGATGAAAACACGTGTGTCGTGAAGGTTAGTGCATCCTCTCCTAATTTCTCGGGCTGCATTCACTGCCTGGATCGAATCCGCGGCAGCCCGGCCACCTGTCTTTTGTGTGTAAAGCGTCAATAGAACAGTTAGCTACTTCCCGCAATACAGTCCATTACCGCACGCTGCCAAGCGCCACCATTTTTGGTCCTTCGAGCCGGATTCTTAGCCGTAGTTCGTATTTTGTTATTATTCTAATGGGAATGAGCGCACCGCACCTAAGTGCCTGGTTATTTTAGTAGAAAACCCCGCATCCAGACACTTAGGATTAGATTTGTTGTCCGTTCGCCGCTGGCTCGCATTGTACCTACCTAATACATAAATAGGTTAGGTATCATATCAACACTTAATCGTAGTTCGCAATTTTCGCATCGCACCTAAGTGCCTGGTTATTTTAGTAGAAAACCCCGCATCCAGACATTTAGGCTTAGATCTTAGGTATACTCAGACACCCTAGTGCATAGGCACAGTGTAATACCTAACGCATTTGGCTTTGTTTTGTTTTTTTCAATTACGTTGTTCTCGGCTCGCGTCGTATTTGCCTAGTACCTGCGTGGGTGGACACGTGGCTGTACCTACCTCGCTCGCATCTCATCCCAATTCATACGAAAGTATTTTAATTTGAATAGATATTACGCAATACTTAATCTCTGAAATAATAGTTGAACCTAGACAGCGACCATCGCGTAGGTACGACCTTGTTGCTATGCGCGTTAGTTCAAGCTTGCACTGGCAGTCATAAGTACCTACCTACCTACGGTTATCGCTCGCGCCGCCTCGCTGCTCTGTACCGCTAAGATTAAGTCATTTCATATTTGTTATTTACCGCACTTTAGTTTGAGATTTAATTGTAAACATGTCCCCAAAGGTTGATAAGACCGGTAAGGTTCAATTGAAACTTTTATACGCTAAAAAAGAAATGATTTACTCTCGCGTACAATCGATCTATGATAATGCACTTAAAACCTCTGATTTGGTCATCAGAGATTCGTTCTTGTGTTCTATAGAAAACTTAGATAGTCTACGCGCGGATTTCGAAACCTTAGTACATGACATCAATGTTTTAGAGTTGAATTTGGATCCCGATTACTCAGTGAGTTATCAAGCCTTGTCGTCGTTTGACGATTTGTATTGTCGTATCAAACGCGTCGCTAGGAGTTTGGAGAAACCGGCTGACCTACCCAACCCCACTCGCGACCGACCTAAGTTGCCACCAATTCAAATACCCGAATTTGATGGTAACATTCGCAATTGGTGTCTATTTATAGATAGTTTTGAGAATACGATAGATAAGAACGATTCGTTGACAGATCACGAAAAATTGCATTATCTCGTTGAAAAATTGACTGGTAAAGCTATAACCGCTTGCGCTGGAATTACGTTTAGTGCCGGGAATTATAATTTAATTTTAAATACTTTGAAAGCTAAGTATGAGGATAAAAGATCGGTAGCTAACGCCTATTTAGATCAGATGTCTGATTTGAAATCTATTACGGCATGTAACGATCAAAACTTAGAGAAATTTCTAGATACTTTCGCGTCAGCTGTTCGCGCCGTAAAGAACTTGAAGATCGATGACCTCTGCGACTTCGTATTTTTGTATATGGGTTTAAAGAAATTAGATTCCGAAACCATTCGTTTGTTTGAGTCGGATCATCGCGGCAGTAAAATTCCTAAGTTCGAAGACTTAGAAAGTTTTGTTCGCGAGCATATAAAGGTATTGCAACGCTCTTCATCGAAACATGAAGGCGCGAAGAAGGTTGTTACTTCTGAACGCAAAATAGATGCCTCATCGAGGTCACCGAGGTCAACCCATACTTATGTTAATACCGCACCAGCACGTGTACAATCATCTGTTTGCTCTTTGTGTAGTACTCATCATTCGCAACTGTACAAGTGTCCTGGTTTCCTAAAATTGTCGCCTAGTGATCGTTATAAATTTGTTCGCGCTAATAATTTTTGTTTTAATTGTCTCGGTACTAAACACCGCGTTGTTTTATGTAATAGTGGAAATGGTTGTCGCAAATGTCAAGCGAGACACCACACTTTGCTTCATTTTGAGAATAGTAATGCCGCATCCAATGTGAGTACAGTTGGCCCGTCGAGCGGTGACACACGGCAGCCTGCGCCGCAGCCGCACCCCGCGCCCGCGCGCGCTCCGGCCCGCCCGGTGACCGCTGCGGATGACGTCACCTTGTGTTCGTTCTCCGCTAGTGCTGCACTCACCACTGTGTGTCTCGCGACCGCTCGCGTTGTTATTGTTGATACATTAGGTAAACCGCACCTTGTTCGAGCGCTATTAGATGGCGCTTCGCAAAGTAATTTTATTACTCAAGATTGTTGTCGGCGTCTTGGTTTCAATGTTGATAAGCGTTCAACCCGCTCAGTGGTGAAGGGTTTTGGAAGCTTACAGTCAGCTGTTCGTGGCACCGTTAAAACAAGGTTTAGATCTCGTTTTAATAATAATATTTGGTTTGACATGGATTCGCTCGTTATAGATAGAATAGCTGAACAGTTGCCTACCGTCCCGGTTGACACGTCTTTATTAACGAAATTTAAAGACTTGCCTTTAGCAGATGAGACTTACGCTGTTCCTGGAGTCGTCGATATATTGATCGGCGCTTCGATTCTCCCGCACCTCCAGTTATCACGTAAGGTTCAAGGGGGACCGACGTACCCCGCTCCGCACGCACTGGAAACAGTTCTTGGTTTTGTTATAATTGGTTCCGCACCCGCTTCTATAGATAGTTTTAGTCACTCGACTGCTTCGTTCTGTTGCACCGTCGAGCCGCCACTGGAGTCTACCATCCGCAAGTTTTCACTCGGTGGCTCCCGTGTATCCGCTGAAAAACGCTTTCTTTGTTTGGAACGAAAGATGCAGGCGTCCCCAAAGTCGAAGCGGGCCTATGATGAGGTTGTTAACGAATATTTAGATAAAGGTTACATCTCACCTGCGCCTGCGGACACTGGCGGGACCCAGCCTTCGTACATTATCCCGCACCGCGGAGTTATTAGAGAAGATAAGCTTACTACTAAAACTCCGCGTAGTTTTGGATGGCAGTGCTAAGACTAGCACTTCCGTGTCGCTTGGTGACGTTTTGTATTGTGGTCGGAATCTTTAAGGTAATTTATTTGACATAATTGTAAATTTTCGCATTAATATTAGTAGAATTTTAGCTTTTAGGACTCAACAGTCGCTTTGTGTTGGGCCCACTCTTCGCCCCATCGTTGGGACACATTCGTCGCTAATAGAGTGGCAAAAATTCAATCTGAATTGGCGCCACATAATCTCTTTCACGTTGCTGGCACCGACAACCCAGCCGGGTGTCTCTCTCGTGGATTGCTTCCTTCGCAAATTTTAGATCACCCGTTATGGTTTAGTGGACCGTCCTGGATTCATGCCGCGTTAGATAAGTGGCCAGTTAGTCAATTCAATCCCACTACGGTTTCCGAACCACCCGAGGAGAAGAAGCACTCGCTTGTTGTATCGGTCCCACGTGAAGAGACCCTTATTTTGTTGTTGGCTAATCGCGTCTCGTCTTGGTCGAGACTGTTGCGTTGTGTTGTTTGTTCGCCTCTGCCCTCTGCCTAGCCAGCGGTAGGCACGAGCTCCAATCTAGGTTTATATTTTAGTTGTTATTTCCCAAACCTAGATTTAGATTAGACTTTAGATTTGTTTCGCATTTGTCGTTTCGAAGGTAACCCTTCAAGCCGGGGGGAATGGTTGCGCCGGTGTAGAAACTGTATTTTGACACGGAAACACACTCCTTTTATACCCGTCTCCTCTCCCGCACTAACCATAGATATGGCTTCCGTCCGCCATTTGTGAAATATAGACACTCAGTCTCGCTTTGAACTAGCCAGCGTAAAGACGGACGGACCGCGCTCGCGTCTCTCAGAAATGTATAATATTTGTTACATTTTTACCGCTTCATAGACCTTTACCGATCGGATTGTGCCTCTCGTGTGTTCCTCAAGCGATCTAGTGATGCTGACGGCAGCTCCTGAGCAAGGAAGAGAAGATCCGTGTACCGGCTGCGATGAAAACACGTGTGTCGTGAAGGTTAGTGCATCCTCTCCTAATTTCTCGGGCTGCATTCACTGCCTGGATCGAATCCGCGGCAGCCCGGCCACCTGTCTTTTGTGTGTAAAGCGTCAATAGAACAGTTAGCTACTTCCCGCAATACAGTCCATTACCGCACGCTGCCAAGCGCCACCATATACATTAATAAAAAAATGTAGTTTACCTATTCCACACCTCTAAAACATCTACCTATAGGTACCTCTGAAGCAGTAAATTGATTAATTAAATTCCTCAAACGAACTGTACAAATCAAAGGGACGAGCCCATACAAGTCGGCCAGCTGTCTACCGCGCCCAACAGCCATCAACAGTCCGATCCAATTTAATAAAAAGGTTTCCCATAGAGTGCGATAGTGCCCCCTCTACCTCCCTTTAGCGCCGCTCTATGAGCGATACGCGATAGAGCTGCACGTGCATGTTTGTTAATTATTGCAATCGATGACGCGCCCGACCGTACAACTTTCCAAGTTTCACTCTGAGCTTAACACCGGTAGCAATTGATGTTACACATCGTAATAATATATCTGGGTGTATCTCTATTAAATGAGTAGCTAATTTCGCTGCGGTGTTCGTAATTATTTAAATTTATTTAAATTTCGAATAACTTAATAATATAAAACTTATTTGGAACCCAGGGTCCGCACTCTACTCCTTCTTTCACTATTAGTGTTTCTTATATCTTGGCTGAAGACCTTACCCCAGAGCCTCATCCGTCAATCAGCAGGTGGATGAGCTTGCAGGTCAGGTTGTCTTGGGCGTCAATGGTCTTGGTAGAGCAGGTAAGGCCCAACCAATACATAAAAATATGTAATGGAACTCGGTAATGCTCGTGGTTCCACCTACATGGTTTAGTTTACTTGTTTCTGTTCCCCACAGGAACCATTTTCCAGGATGAAAAGTATTCTATTTTTAATCGAGGAAATAGTGTCGTCTAGTCATGTGCCATTTTTATCTCTTTAACTGTTTATTTAATTGCTTATCCTGAAGCCCTCGTTGCTTATAAAATGTATGTTATTTTTATTGTCAGCTGTGTAACATTTTTGCAATAAACGTTATTATTATTATACATGACTGAGTAAACAAAAATCGATTAAGATGTAGAAATTACGGCACGCTGTAACATTAACACACACGAACATTCGCGCAAGCGCCCTGCGCCGCCTGTCCTCTCTCCATCAGTCTTACGAATTTTCGATCAGGCGTGTCCTGACGCGAGTTTAGGAATTTATACCCATTCCAAAAAAAGTGCACAGCGCCGCTAAAGAAGTTTTCACTTCAAAAATTTAATCGGTTCAGGCGGGATTCGAACCCGCGATCTTTCTTTTACAGGGGGAACGCTCTACATACTACATACAAGCTACATCTGAATCTATTTAAATAGTTAGCATAATAAATTCTTTAAAATTTCATTCAATCTAACAAAAATGGCGTTTCACATTCACAATATTCGTAGGATAAAATATATCGTAAAAAGCATTTCTAATTTAGCTAAGTATGTAAATACATATTTTATTAAATACATTGCTTCATTGCTTTATGTTTGTACAGAGGAGGGGAGCAGCCAGCTAGGGCGGTGGCTAGGGTGCTGATTAAGTTACGTGACATGCGCCCGCCAATTTGCTCGTTCTTCCAAAGCCCCTGCCAGCACACGACACCATCAATGAAATTACATTACTACACATAATTAAATAGCCCTTGTTTTAAAGACAAACATGATGTGTTTCTACCACATGTTCTGGTTCTGACACAGTGCAACGATTCTGCATATTGTCATAGACACTTTGTTGTTGGTCTGAGGAAACAACCATTTTTATAAAATCACTCGCCGAATACATCGTTCTGTTTCATAAAATATTATGAAGAATGTTTTCTTAACAAAACGACTGAATTAGCTTTAATCTCAACATTAAATTGCAGATTTTTGCTTACTATATTGAAATTAAAACAGAATCGACACCATTATATTTACTCATAGTTTGTCTAGTCGCGCGCTGGAACCCTTTAGGTACATAATACAGAATAAAGCATCAAATATCAGTCTGCCTTTCCAGGAAGCAAGTATGAGTGCCTAATACGTGTACCCATGTTGTTTTTTTTTTACACAACTTAGGACAGACAAGCATACGGCCCACCTGATGGAAAGTGGTTACCATGACCTATGAACGTGTGTAACACCAGTGGAGTCACATCCGTGCTGCCGACCCTGCAAGAACAGAGATTTTGTGCCGTCAGTGTACAGGACAAAGCAGGACAAGCCTTTGGTCATTCCACTGACAGCACAAAAACTCTCCAGTGAGCTCTGGCTACCTTACTCACCGACGGTCTGTTATGTAAATAAGATAGAAAGCTACGGCAAAATGTACCCACTTAATACGTAAATATTTTCCCTTTAGAATCCAAAAAATGTGAAGATTTTCAATTTAATGAGTGTGTAAAGCCGCGTGGTTCCCGGCAGAGTAGATATTGGACCACCCCATCTCTTCCCATGCGGTATCGTACAAGGCGACTAAAGGATAGGGCTGTTTAACATCAGATATATATATACAGCCCAGACTCAACCTCAGATGACTGGCTTGAGTCAACAATAGTGCCCGGAAGACGACAATAGGCTCACTCCCTGTTACGTGGAACCGAATTTAATGATTAGTAAAATGTGGGTGTTAATTCACCTCTGCCTATCCCTTTGGGAATAAAGGTGTGATTATATGTATGTATATTGTGTACTCATTTCAATTACTAATATAGTTTAAATAAAATTAAAAATGCTCAAGCAGAGTTACATAATATTAAAGAAATAACTATTATGTAATTCTTTGCCCAAACTTTAACTGTGGTAGACAAATATAAATTACAGGAAGAAATTTAATCTAAACAACATTGCGTAATGTCTGCGATCGGTGGCGCCTAATTCATTATCGAAGATACTAAAAGCTTCTCTCACCAGTGCGTGTATATAGCTTATACACTTCGTACTATAAACAATAACATAAGAAACTTTTTAACAAGTCATAGAGTATATGCTCTATATTCTCTTTACTCTATTATCGTAAGCAAACGAGGCAAATAATTCGACTTGTTATGAAAATATACACGCACGCGTATGGAAGGCATGTGGCTCAAGTGAAAACTACGTTTATTTTGTTTACGAATTTAGATCGCCTGTGTGTCCAATGACGAATATCCATAAGAGTCTGCCAATTAACGAGCGAGAACAAAAAGTAGGGCCCGAAATGGTTATTTGTGAACCGGTATTTTATCACGATGACTTTTAAAAGCTGAACCTTAATTAACGTCGGCTTTCGTAACACATTGTGTTTCTATTAATTGTCCTATAAATGTCTTTTCTATATAATATAGCTGGTAAACAGTGACTCCGCTCGACGATAAAGATAGTCTATCAGGTTCAGATTTTGTCATTTCCTTTTAAAATGAGAAACACAAGATAGTTTTTTTAAATATTTAATGCAATTTAACTAAGAAAATATATATTGTTATTATTAAGATTGGCGAAATAGTTTTATGAAGCAAAGGTGAATGGTAACCCCAGTGAGGGTGACCTAGGTATACGTATGGTAAATGGTAATCAGATCGAGGACATTTTAAAGAAAGGTCTGGTCAAGGGTATCCGCTACCGCTGAGCCTGTATGAAAATTATTATGAAAGTAGAAGTGAAAGGTATCTCAGGATCGTATCCAGTGGAAATAGTCTTTGCCGACCCCATTGGGAAAGAAGTATAACTGTTTATGTGTGATGATATTGTTACAGAATAAATTAATTACATTCTAAGTTCTTTATCTTCATTTTGTGCGTATACATACTATTGATTAAGGGGCGTCTTCTGTCAACCTCACCTTCGACCACCAAAAACGACCCATAGGCGGCGTGCGTTTTGGTCAGTTCGAGTCCGACATAACCTCTTTCACCGGCTCCGGTGGGGGGTTATCCGTGGGGATTTTGCGCACGTAAAAACAAAAATGGGAGCTTCTTATATTTTCAATTCAATGCCAGTGAAAATCTACTCCAAATAGTTCAATAATGAACTCTTAAATGTATTCTATTTATAACACAATAAAAAATCTTGATAATACAATTAACTATTATACATATTAGTTATTATAATAAACAAAGTATCAAAGTGTGTTACATCTGTCAGTCAAGCGGTGCTTGTACCAAACGGTTACACAAACAAAGAGGGCGGGCGGCGCGGCGCCGACGCATAGAGACGGGTAAGCTCGCAATCGCGGGATAATCGTACTCGATTAATAGCGAACTGGTGCGCGCATTGTATCACTTTATACACAACACTTATAAGTGTGCATTGTACTACACCCTTATACCGACGTGAATAAGAAAGAAAGTGGCCATACTTCCTTTTATTTTTTTCTGTCAGTTCCACAAACTCTACGAAACATAAATTCAGAACAAGAAATGGTGCGCATGGTGCGCGGGGGCGGCAACAGCATCCTGAACATGATCGCGAAAAGATTGGATAGTCGCCACGTAAACCATTGCTGTACCATAGCGGGGGGATGCTGCAAGAATGGTCTATGTAGATTTTTAGATTTTTATAATTTTTACAAACATAGACATAAGTAATACTAACAAATATTGAGCCTTTGTTGCTTGTAAATAAAGAATTCATTCATTCATAAACATAACCGTGCGAATTCAACATCTACGAATTTGACTTCTACGAAATTTCGACCTCTGCTAGCTTGGGTCGAAATTGTGATAGATGCCGTACATCCTCCGACCAGCCAGCCTATTTATAGGTACTCAGCAAGTTAAAAATTTCATTATAGGTACAAATAAGCTATGGTTATGTATATAATGAAATATTCTCAACGAATTTTAACTTTAAAATACGATTCACGGTACCATCTGGTGTTCACCTATCAACATTAATATGCAATCTATCTTTTTGAACATTATTTAAAGATATCATATGTATTCATACATGATCATCCACATACTTGAGATAGCTTGTAGTAATGAAGAACAAATGTTAACGACTGACTCGTTGCAAGCTCTAAGTATATAAATCAGTGCGCACGCGCAGGCGTCGCGTCGGCGTCGCTACGACGATGCGCCAACGCCGCTGAGTGGCACACGTCTAGTTAATGACTCACTCACTCACTTGGAGCTTTAGAATTCAATATGTAGACTAGTACCTAATTACAATCAGGTGCTTATACATATTGTGATTAATTTAACTTATTTATATTCCGATAAGAACGCCGCTGCAGTTGTTAGTGAAGATTTTCATCATCCAACAGTACATGCTTGCAAAGGTGAAATGTAAGGTACTCCGGCAAAGTACTGTGTTGTTCTTACTTTCATACTTCTAGTACCACTATCAAATTCAGAGATTCTTCATCAGCAGTGGGGTTAGATTCTTTATCGAAAAAATACAAACTTTCTACCTACTTTAAAAATCCATCACACATATCAAATAGCTATATAATAGATAACTGATCCGGATAATGATGTTAATTATATTGAACAACTTTAAATCTGTCCAGATTAATGTAACGACTTTCACAAAACAATTATTCTATATTAGTAATCACATTAGTCTAAAAAGTCATACTAGAAAGCTTGTCTGTTATCAAACTTTAAAATGGTTACAGTTTTAGCTAATACAGGTTATTTGAATTTTATGTTCAAACAACATGTATCATCAAAAACTAAAACTCATTATGTGCTATGAGCTACGACTTTAGTAGACTGAGGTAGCAATCGCAAATTTAGGAGGGATTGAGACAAAAGTACTGATGTAGGACCTTTAAAATTTTCATTAATCATACAACTGTGACATGGAACAAATATTTTCTGTCCTTCGATATTTAAACAATTTGTTAGGGATATGCATCAGATAATCTCATCCCAATCCAATTGAGCAGTCCGACTGGGGAAGTACCTCTACCCTACAAAATACCACGGCTATAGTAACCTTGTGTTGTGTTTCCGCTGGTGAGTTGGATAGACAGAGCTCAATGAAGTGATTTTGTTCTGTCAATGGGAAGGCTGCCAAAGGCTTGTCCTGATTGAGTCTTCTGCACTGACAGCATAAAACCTCTCTGTTCTTACATGATCGACAGCATGGGTGTGACTTCATAAAAAACCACTTTGCATCAGGTTGTCTGCCACCTAAGTTGTATTAAAAAAATCTGAGGGTCGCACAGTTGGCATTTATTTTAGTCGGTTCAAGTTCGACATAACCACCCCCACCGGCTCCAGTGGTGTGGGTATCCGTGGGGAAAACCACTTTCCTACTTTCCTAGTAGAGCAGTTTCCCGAGACAAGTGGCAATTCATTCGTAGAATAAAAATGAAGAAGTTTTGAAGTTTATGATATATATGATGATATCAATCTATTTTTTTTTCAATTCTAGAAACGTATTGCCACTTGTCTAGATTGCCAGGTCCATTCATTCTAGAAGAAGTGTAGTCCCACATCAATATATTATTATAAACCAATACAAAAGATGCTTAATACAAATTCTGTATAACAAACTAGTACCATTTATGTCAACTGAAAACCCTAGCATGTCGTCGCCGGTCAGATTAATCTAAATCAGACAACTCTCTAAATCCGTATTGATAGGTACCTTTATATAAACTTGTTACATTTAATTTAACATACTAAGCTGTGCGATTTCATGACTAATGCCTTACAGGGGTATCTTGACAGCGACATTCAATTACAATGGTACGCTCTGTATGAACAACTTCGAAAGATACGCTAAGCTATAAGGTTTAATATTGTTGAAGATACGAGTTTCATATATTGTATACAGTATGTTTATAGATAGGAGGGGGGGGAGCGCGTTTTATTAAGAAAGGCTATCTGCTTAAAATCCTACCTGTCATAATGGTTTACGACTGAAAAAACGAGCTATACTTACCTAAACCTAACTTTAACTAATTTTGAGGATTGACAAATGTTATGATATGACAGATTTGCATAATAAAAACACGAACTTAAAAATAAGTAATTAAACTTAAATCCTGAAACTACATCTGTTTTTAGATTTACGTGCATAGATAGAGGAAAACTGATAACTTATCTTTATTTTAAACATAAATGCACACAAAATGGAAACATAAAACAAGATAATATGTTCACTATTGTTTCTACAATATTTAAGTATTTTGAATCTGAATATTAATAATATATTTTGATGATGTGTACGCGGCTCAACACGCAAGTGGAGCGCAGCTGTCGCGACGAGTAGACAACAGTTGTCCGCAGCGTTTGTCTTCACTGCGCGTGCGCAACGAATCCAACCACCAGTACCAGATTAATCACACACAACTATTTTTCTTTAAAGTACCATTTGAAAAATAGTGCTGTTTATTTTCATTTCCAGATGTGCATCGTTGTGTTGTCATATTAAATTGAAACTTGCCGTCGCGCCCGTCCGTTGGCATCATGTGATTCTGATTTACAAGCAATTTTCATAACCTTTACCGCGGTAGCCTAGTGGTATGGGTAATGGACTGCTAGGACGAGGTCTCGGGTTTGATCCCAGGTTTTGCCATGGCACACACCAATAACATTTCGATGCTTTTCTGGGTTATGTGTGTTTATCGCAGGTTTGTGAGTGACCGGTTAATGGCAATAGGCTCGCCTCCTATTACATTGGGACCTGAACATAAACTGGCGAAATGTGGGTGCTGGCACCTCTGCCTACCCCTTCGGGGATATAGGCGTGTGTTTATGTTATGTTATGTTTATGTTCATAACCTGTTACCCATTTACTACATACTTATTTTTTCAAAAGATAAAATTAATAAGGATTATTAAAACAAAAAAATACATAAAAGATTTATGGGGCTCGTGTACAAAAGTTAAAATGAACACACTAGATAAGTTAATCACAATGAAAAGCGGCGACTGTTTTCTGCAACATTTAAATATTAAACACCTTTGAAGTTAATCCCACGTTGGAAGTGTTGTTGTTAGAAAGTCGTAACAGTAATAAAAAGGATTTTAGATAATCATATATCACGAATAACCATTATTTGGCTACAGTACAGCGACAACCGCTTCTTAAAAGATTTATTGAATTGTAGTCGATATTATCGCACAGAAACAAAACTTAAATAGATACACGAAATATAAAACGATTGTAAGATTTAGGTACAACTGGTTTACTCTTTGATGGATGGTTTCGGTAAGAAAAGCATAAAATGTCTCGATAATGCAAAAATTGTAGTACACGCGGCAGTGCCGCCGGCGCCGCTGCCCACCATCCATCATCGATGAAACGGCCTGTTCTCATGAAAATTGCTGGATGATTTGCATATAACTTTACAACGAGGAGATAAACGAATTTGATTACAGTACACATTGGTTCAAAAGCATACTAAATAACGCTGATTTACTGAGAGAAACACAAGGTCTATAGACGATTTATACACTATATTTTTCATTATAATAAAAACTTGCTTAATCAGTTAAAGGGAAAAGATTATCTCGTGTAATTTTATGCCTTGAACTCGTACTGTAATTTAAGTGTAGTGTAATTGTAAATTAATACATGAGCGGAATCATAAGAACAAGTCCCGCGCACAGTTTCCACCCACGGCACATACCGCGGGCATTTTCCACCGGATGCATTATGCATGTAACCACATTAAGCCTGTGTGATTTTTAAGGGAGAAATGTCCAGATGAACGCTGTATCTTGTGACATGAACGAAAATAATTTGACGCAGCCGTTCGGCGGGCGACATACGGCGACACGTGGCCACGATATATTACACGCGAGCCGCGCACTAAAAATATTGTGTTGGCAAATTAATGGGCATTCCCGACGGTGGGTAGTGGGATGAAAGGAAGTGCCTTTTATATCTGAAACGTTGGTTTTGTATGAAAATGCGCAGCAGCCGGTCACACCTGTCCGCGTACATTGGAGCGGTCGGGCGCCGCGAGCAAGCGCGACCGCCTCGCCGCCCGGGCTCACCAGGGCTGTAAAACATTGAAAACATAAGGAAATTTATGAAAGAAAGGCAAATAGGAAATTCGCATAATCCATCAGAATATCTTTGCTGGAAAAAATAAAATTTTAATAAAGCTCGCAACTCTCAAGTTGCTTAGTCGAAATAATATATCTCGAAGATATATTCCATGTTGACAAGTTAGCAGCTTTTAATAAAATATATTAAAAGGGAAATAGAAAATATATAAAACTTTGTTAAAAAACTGTAAACTGATTTAATGTTGACTGCGCCATCCTTGCCTAGAGCGGATACGACAAAGAAGACGCATGTCGCGGTGTGCATCAGTTTCATAATAATTGAGCAGATTAATAACCCTAGAGGGTGTTCATATTTCGCCGTCCGGCCGCCTGTCGACTTTCTTCCGTCTCATCATATCACACCCACTGCCTCGGCTTGACAATTTTCCTGCTACATTTTTAAATATAACTCGAGGAACTTTACCGATGTCTTGCAATTTACCCGAGGATCTTGCTCTTAGAAACGTTCTTTAGAAAATTAAATAGTGTTTCATGTTTGACGTGGATACCTTGTGAGACAATGTTTTTGATAGCTGCAAGGATATCTAATTTTTACTAGACTTGGTATTTTTTAAATTTTATTTCAATGAGATCCAGAGGATTTCGACATTTGACTTTATAAATTTTCACTCCTGTCGTCGGTCAAATCATCCCCATCTTAACTTAATCCTTCGTCTTAGTAAGTTTTTTTTATACCACTTAGGTGGTAGACAAGCACCTGTGTATAGTAAAAAAGCAATGACTAGAATTGTCGTATGATCCTAGAGCTGATCATTTCTCTTTAAGTTTAAAATTTAATATCTCATTCAAATTCTTTAAAATATTTTTATATTATCATTCAAATCAAAATCTTATCGCTTTCTAGTGTTAATTGTGTTAACACACATCATAAACAAATATGTGGAGTAATGTTATAATAAAGGTCAATACCACACAACTTCTTCGACATCGTCTACAAGAGTTAAGCCGAGCGTGTTTTGGGCGGGCGGCGGCGGCGGCGCAGCGGCGTCGGCGTCGTCGGCGCAATATAAATACGCGACACGTGCGCCTGCGCAGCTGCCCGCCACGTGGCCGCCTCTTTACGCGCTCCACGTAAAAATAGATCATTGTCTCGCGCCACGGACACGCCCACCGAACAGATAAAACACCACATCAAACATTATATCGACAGTAAAATCGCTCGTTTATTTGTTAGACTGTGGTATCATAACACATGCCCGCCAGCGCCGGTCCACATCCAACAATCAAAAGTTTGCTTTCATGTTAACTTCATTGCTACTGTGTAAATAAATTCTTAGCTAATTTTGATGTGCTAATAAATAATTTGATTGCAGACAATACATATGAAGTTCGACTAAACAACACGATTGTCGGTCACGTCTTTTTATTCCTACTATCAATGTTTTTACAAAGTAACATAGTTACTTTGTATTATTGTGCACATAATTCCACCCCTATCAGATTATAGTTTCATTTAGCCCAGAACAAAAGCTTAAATATGTGCTACAAAATATCATACACTTCTTAAGGCGTGACATCAAATATCGAAATCCCCATTTGTAAACAAACAAATTTTAGTTGAGAGAGTTAAAAGAAAGTTCTGTTTGTGACTCTATAACAAACAGATTTATGTGTACTGTAGTTGCACTAATTTTACTCCTCTCCATCACATCCAAATAAAATTCAGGCCCATTCAATACTTTTGGTGGTGTGCTGCAAAGTAGATTACCCAAAAGTAGAGTCGGTTCTGGATTCTCGAAATGAGAAAAAGGCACGATTTATCCGCTTGTAGACCTGTACAACTACCTTTTCAATAATAATTTACTTATACATCTCAACTCCTTTACAAAAATGGCAAGGGAAGCTATTTGTATGATATAGGTGGCTATTTTTATGATAAAAGTTATACCAATAGTAATATCACTAGATAAGCTAAAATTTGCTTGCTACATTTTTCACCAACTCCTACAGCTCAGAAAACATTGATGTGCTTAATTGCTTAATATACACTCGAGAGCAATGAATCCGGGTCACTTAAAGAATGTTAAAAATCTCGGAAACTAAAAATGATAGGTTAATGCAATAAATTGTATTTAATAGACAATGTAATACTCCTTAAATGAAAGTAAAAAAAATATGAGTCACCATACATTTTATTAACACAAAATTACATAAAGAAAAAAACTGCTGATCTCTCCTTAAAACAAAAATAGGAAACATGAAATTTTTGAACTTTATTACGATTTTCTTGAATTTTAATACTTCGTATTGCCTCCTCGTGCTTCCATTACTGCGTTTACGCGGTTTGGCATGCTGTACACCAAGTTCCTTATACGATTTTGGGGAATATTCTCCCATTCCTCTGTGAGAGCAATTTTGAGCTCACGAAGCGTGATTGGGGGAGGGTTTCGTTGTTTTACGCATCTGCCTAGCTCGTCCCAAGCATGCTCGATCGGGTTGATATCCGGGCTGCGCGCTGGCCACTCCATACGAGTAATGTTCATCTCTTGAAGGTAGTCATTCACAATCCTACCTGTATGAGGTCTGGCATTGTCATGCATAAATATAGCATCCTCACCTAAATTGACCATAAATGGACCAACGTGATCATTGAGGATTTCTTCCACATATCTTACGCTAGTTAAAGAGCCGTTTTCTATGATCACCAGCTCTGTGCGACTTTCAGAAGAAATTCCGGCCCACACAAGTACAGACCCACCACCGTAGGCTACTTTTTCTTCGATGCATGCTTGCTTGAATCTTTCCCCTGGTCTTCGATACACTCTGTGTCTTCCATCGTGCTTGTAGAGCATAAATTTTGATTCGTCGGAGAACATAACTTTTGACCAATCTTCAATACTCCAATTTACGTGGCTCTGGGCATAACTTAGTCTCGAAATACGATGCCCACGCTCCAGTTTAGGGCCGTTTGCAGGTCTAAGGGGTTTTAAGTTAGATTCAGCAAGCCGACGTCTTACTGTCCATGCACTTGGGTTACTTCCTCCGAGGCGTCGAAACTGATTGGTGAGTTCAGTTCCTGTGAGAAAGCGATTTCGAAGCATGGTGTTCACCAAGTATCGGTCTTCTCGTGCTGTGGTACACCTGGTTCTGCCCGTTCCTGGTCTGCGTAGGTTAGAACCAGTTTCTTCGTAACGTCGGAGAACTCTTTGTACTGTTGACAGCGACACACCGACAGTCCTGGCTGTATCGCGCTGACTCCGGCCGGTTTCCAGCATTGTAAGTATTCTGGTGCATTCTTCAGGCGTAAGCGACATAATTTCAGCTTGATTAATGAATATAGAGCACTATCAACATGGTTTATGTACCCACATAAATGACAGATTACAAACAAAAGCAACACCAAATGCTGTAATTTCGTAGTTCCATCTTCGAAAGTGGCCCTTTTTCAAATTTGATTTTTTTATGATATAACTTTACAATAACTAAGAAGTTTTAATACCTTCATTTAAGGAGTATTACATTGTCTATTAAATACAATTTATTGCATTAACCTAGCATTTTTAGTTTCCGAGATTTTTAGGATTCTTTAAGTGACCCGGATTCATTGCTCTCGAGTGTAGTTGGGAGCCAGCAATTTGTGTGTATAAAGGTCTAATTTCATTCTATTTTATAAATCTCCGCAAATCTTTTCAGTTGTGAGTCTTGTGTTTCCATGTCGGCCTATCTTGCACAGAGGATACTCCGTAGATTACCTATATGTAGTTACAACATATAACTTGTATCCTACTACTACGTTCCATATACCGCTCGCAAGATAATCCTGGCTTGGTCTTAAAAAAGAAACAAAAAGACGATCGAGTTAACTTCCGGCGCGAATATTTCCGCTTACGACACGGTAGAAAACTTGAGTAATAATAGCTCAGATATAGTAATACTAATCATAATAATGTATAATGTAAGTATACAATATTCTTATTTTTTTAAATCTTGTTTTAAAGGAATATTAGTATCAAAATTACTAATATTCCGTCTAACCCCTCCAGCTAAGCTAAATTGCTTGTGTTAGGAGTGGGTTCAGGTCGATAATGTAATGGCCAGGGTTTGAACCCGGGACCTTTCGATCTTAAGGCCGACTCCCTTACTCCACTAAGCTACAGACGCTTTTAACGCGATTTTAACTTTCATTGCTTTGTGTTAATATTTTTAAAAATCCCCACGGATGCCCCACCCCACCGGAGCCGGTGGGAGAGGTTATGTCGAACTCGAATCAACTAAAACGCACGACGTCTGGGGGTGGATGTTGGTTGCCGAAGGTAGGTTGGCAGGCATATCTCTCGCAACCCAGCTACTCCAGGGCCATCTCTCTCGATCTGTCTCTCTGTAGGCACAGTTTATATAAAAGGGAAATTTCTGAAAATTTCAGCACCTGATTGTGCCGGAAAACCTATTATCTATTAATGAAACGAAATTTTATGATCAAAATATATGAAAGTTTAGGAGAGAATTTGAAATAACGCTGGAGGTAGGAACGACTGGAGAAGTACCTCCACCCTCCAACCTGGGCTATAATAACCTCGTGTTTTGTTCTCGGCGGTGAGTAGGGTAGCCAGAGCTCATTGGAGAGTTTTTGTGCTGTCAGTAGGAAGAACAAATGTATGTACTGATTGTATCTTCTGCACTGACGGCACAGAAAGTCTCTGTTCTTACAGAGTTGGCAGCACGGGTGGGATTCCACTGGTATTGCACACGTTCATAGACATGGACATAGCATGCGGCCCATCTCATGGCATGGGATGGGCCGCATGCTTATCTACCACCTTATTTTTTAAATAAGTAGTATATCAAGTACTTTTTATTTGCATCTTTAAGCAACTCGGTGGTTGTAATTAAAATCACTTCATATTTTTGCATGCATGCAAATTGCAGCTAAGCATGTTGTGCATTAACATAATATTGTAAGATCCTTGTGTTTAAGCTAGTTCACACACACACACACACACACACATATAAACCTCAGTAGGAATCAAGTACAATGCATGTATGTGTTTAGTTGTAGTATTCAGTAATTTCACCAGTTCAATAAATGCATCTAAGGAGAACTCACGTCTTTCGATTATAAGTTCCTCACACACCATACTCCAAGCAAATGTAACCCATACAGCTATCGACATAATGGTCCTTCGAGCCGGATCTATTAAATACATTGGAATGTGTGGTGGTTCAAGCCGGCAAGCGAGAACAAAGGATTGCTCGGTGCTTATCAGTTGTTTACATTGAAACTAGACACTTTTAAGACTGTGTTAAATTAAAATGAATTATACAAGTTGGTGTTTTAAAATCAAGTCAAATCAGTGTTAAAATTATAAGTAAAATGAGTCAACCTACAGAAGAACAAGCTAAATACATAAGCTTTTTGGAGGATAGTGCATCATTATTACAGAAAACACAAGTTAACTACAAGAAATGTCCGAAAGTAAGGCTAACAAAGGGTTATATCAGGGCGAGATTACAATCTGTTGAAGAATATTGGCAAAGGTTTGTGACTACTAATGACAGACTACTACAGTGTACACCTCGAGAACAAAGAGGAGTGTTACCATACTTTCTAAACGAAGAATTCTTTAAATACGAAGAACTATATTTGTGTTTGAAGGCGGATATGTTAGACCTATTAAATAAATTTGAAGATCAAAGACAGCTGGATGAAACTACCATGAGCACTTCAGGTAGCAGCGGAGGGTTATCTGGGATTATTTTACCCAGAATACAGGTACCTCGCTTCTCTGGAAGGTACGATGAGTTTCCAGCCTATCAAGACCTATTCTTGTCGCTTATTCACAATAATACGTCACTAGCAGATGTTCAAAAGCTACACTATCTTAAGACAAGTTTAACTGGAGAAGCCGAATCATTATTACGTCACATTCAAGTAACAGATAAGAACTACATACAAGCATGGGAATTACTGAAAAGTAGATACGGAAATAAAAAACTCATAGCTAATTCAATCTTCAAGCGACTATTTAATCAGAGAAAATTAAATACTCAATCAGCCAATTCAATAAAATTACTATTTGACACTACAACTGAGTGCTTGAATAGCTTAAAGAACCTACAAATAGACACTGATTCTTGGGATCCTGTCATTGTATTTCTCATCGTACAAAAGTTAGATGATCAAACACACAAAGAATGGGAAGAGCATTCATACAACGACAAGTTTGATGAACTATCCAAATGGAGTGACTTACAAGTGTTTTTACAAGGAAAATTCCGAACATTAGAACTGATAACACCAACCACAAGTAAAGACAAGACAACTACATCCAAGACGTTTCACGTGTCAAAAGATGAACCTAAGTATAACAAGTCAAGTGAGTCTCAAGTATGTAGCTACTGCAAGGGAAGTCATTACATCTATTCTTGCAAGGACTACATTAAGTTATCTGTGCAAGATCGACACAGTTATGCACTTAAGAATAAGCTTTGCTTCAACTGTCTTGCTCCTAATCACAGTGTATATCAATGTAGAAATCAAACAGTGTGTCGGATCTGTCATAAAGGGAAACATCACTCACTCTTACACTTAGACAAGAAACAAAGCGAAGGAGAGCACACACCTTCGTCTGGGACTTCTGATAACTGTCAGACAGAGCAAACAACAGTGACATCACATCATGCAAGTACCTACAAGTCTGGTCAACAAGTACTATTAGCCACAGCACTGGTAGACATCATTTCAAGTTCCGGAGATTCTCATGTCTTCCGCTGCCTCATTGACCAAGGCTCTGAAGCTTCATTTGTCACTGCAAGGGTTGTTGATCTATTGAAGATTAAGAAATCAAATATCAGAGTATCAGTGTCTGGTATTGGAGAAGAAAAGCATCAAATAAAACACTTGGTCAACCTCTCTATAAAATCAAGGTCGCAAGTAAACATTCCTGTTAAAGCATATGTTACCAAATCTATATCATCTGTTATACCAGCCAAAGAAGTGAAAATAGATTGGGAAGAAATAAAATCACTAAGCCTAGCTGATCCAAATTGCTACAAACCAGGAAGAATAGACATCCTTTTAGGAGTTGATGTATTTGCTACAATCATAGAAGATGGTCTAGTAAGATTGCAAAATGGTTTAGTGGCACAAAACACTGGTTTAGGCTGGATATTGTCAGGCTCAGCAACAGGTAATATGGTTCCAACAAGTACTATCACAACACTTCATGTCACAGAAGATAATGACATGCTAAGAAAATTCTGGGAAATAGAAAATGAACCATACACTAGAAAAAAACTACTCTCTAAAGAAGAAGAAGCTTGCGAAGAAATTTACAAAAATACAACAAGTAGAGATACTAAAGGAAGATACATAGTTGAATTACCACTTAAACAAAGTCTCGAAGAAACAGTTCAACTAATTGGTGATACCAAAGAAATAGCAAGAAAAAGATTTAATCAACTAGAAAGAAAATTTGAAAGAGACAGTCATTTCAAACTACAATACAAAAAGATCATTGATGAGTACTTAGATATGGGACACATGATAAAGCTTGATACTACAAAAGAAACTGCCTTCTCATATCTACCCCATCATGCGGTGATACGCAATGATAAAGACACCAGCAAGGTACGCATTGTATACGACGCTTCTGTACGAGGAACAAATGGTCATTCACTCAATAACACCATGATGGTAGGACCAGTCTTACAACTACAAGCTGATTTACGAAGTTTACTAATAGGTTGGAGAACGCACAAGATCTGTATAGTCAGTGACATCGTCAAAATGTTCAGGATGGTGAGGGTGGCTGACAGTCACGCAAATCTACAATGTATATTGTGGAGAAATAATAAAGATGAAGATATAGAAGAATACAAAATCGTTAGAGTCACCTTTGGTACAGCTGCTGCTCCGTATTTAGCTGTACGCACACTTAAACAACTCGCTAATGATGAAGGTAAAGATTATCCTGAAGCTGCTGACACTATAAAACACTGTTTCTACATGGATGATTTGATGACGGGTCATCATGAAGTAGAAGCAGCACAGAAACTATGTGAAAACATCAAAACAATAATGAAAAAGGGAGGCTTCACCATGCAAAAATGGTCAAGTAACAATGAAGAAGTATTGACAAACCTGAAGACAGATGACAAACAAGACAATCTAGAGATTAAATTAGACAAGGTAATAAGAATACTAGGCCTCACGTGGGATAGGAAAGAAGATATGTTTAAGGTAAAGGTAGATTTACCTGAAATGAAACATCCTGTGACAAAACGAGTCATATTATCAGATATTGCTCGGTTGTTTGATCCCTTTGGGTGGTTATCGCCAGTAATCGTAGTAGCAAAGATGATGATACAGAGATTGTGGTTGTACAATTTAGGATGGGATGAAGAACTGCCAGCTAACTTGATTGAGGAATGGATATCATATCGTGATGAACTTACTTATCTCCAGAACGTTGAAGTCCCACGTTGGCTGCACACATCACCACAATGCAAGGAAATCCAAATACATGGGCTAGCTGATGCATCATCTAAATCATACGCAGCAATAGCTTACTTAAGAGTAATAGATGAAAACAATGAAGTTAATGTAACCATCATAGCAGCTCGATCAAAGATAGCACCATTGAAACAACTTACCATACCTCGCCTAGAACTATGCGCTGCACTACTACTAGCAGAACTGATACAAGATATAGTCAATCTCTTGCAGGTACCAATGAACCAAGTTTACGCATACACTGACTCGATGGTGGTATTATCTTGGTTACAATCACAACCCAGTCGATGGCAGACATTCATTGGTAATAGAGTAGCAGCAATCCAAAGAATTCTAAGTAATGATAGATGGACACATATAAAATCAGAAGATAACAGTGCGGACATAGCTACAAGAGGTATTAAAGCAAACGAGATAGTCAATATGAGAGCCTGGTGGAAAGGCCCTGAATGGCTCAGTGAGAGAAACATACAACATGAAAAATATATAATACCTAACACCGATCTAGAAATGAAGACAATCCTACACCTACATGAGCATGAAGAAGAAAATCCTATATGGGAGAGATTTTCAACACTGATTAGACTCAAGAGAGTTATATCTTACTGTAGAAGACTATACACAAAGACAAGTACAAAACCAAGTTACCTAACAGTTGAAGAAATGAATGATGTTGTTGATAAATGTATCAGATATTATCAAGAATATGGATACAGTAAAGAAATTCAAGACATAAGAAAGAATGGAAGGGTTAAAGCTAAAAGTTCACTCATATCACTCACACCATTTCTTGACAAAGAAGGCTTACTAAGAGTTGAAGGAAGGTTACAGAACGCTAATATATCTGACACAGCCAAACACCCAATAATTATTCCTAAGGGCGTACACATAACAAAACTCCTCATTGAAGACGAATTAATCATGTAAAACATGTATAATACAGAAAGCAAAAACAAATACACAAATGATGGGTCAGCTACCAATGCAAAGAGTAAATCAACACAGAGCCTTTCTAAATACTGGAGTCGACTACGCTGGTCCCATCTATCTAAGAACATCAAAGGGCAGAGGTCATCACTCCACTAAGGGATACATCTGTGTATTTGTTTGTATGGCCACAAAGGCTATACACCTAGAAGCTGCATCTGATCTCACATCACAAGCCTTCATAGCTGCTTTTCGAAGATTTGTCGGTCGCAGAGGAATGTGTCGACATCTATGGAGCGACAATGGAACTAATTTCGTTGGCGCAGATAAAGAGCTAAGAAATCTGTTCACAAGAGGAAAAGAAAATCTAGCCAAGGAAGTAGCTGAACTTTTAGCCAATGACGGAACAACCTGGCATTTCATACCTCCAAAAATGCCAAATTATGGGGGTCTCTGGGAAGCTGGGGTCCAGGCGGCCAAACGTCATCTAGGCAAGATAAACACCAGTACTAAGCTGACCTTCGAGGAAATGTCTACCCTTTTGGCTCAAATCGAAGGATGTCTAAATTCCAGGCCGCTGTGCCAGTTAGACGATACGATTGAGACATTGGCACCCTTAACACCTGGACACTTTCTGGTAGGAGAGCCGTTAATAAGTGTTCCAGATGTTAATTACAAGAATTGTACATTAAATTCACTAAGCAGATGGCAATTGATTCAACGATTAACACAGGAGTTTTGGCGAAAATGGCAGTCTGAATATTTAAACACCCTCCAGCAGCGCTACAAGTGGCATTCGAAGCTACCAGCCCCCTCTGAAGGTGATGTAGTGGTTATCAAGGAGGACGACTTACCACCTAGTAAATGGTTATTAGGTCGCGTTAAGGCTATCCATCCTGGTGCGGACAATCTAGTCCGTGTTGTGAGTGTACAATGTAAAGGTGATCACGTTTTGAAGAGACCTCTATCAAAGTTAATTTGTTTACCTAAAGATTAAAAATTTCATTTATATTCATAGATTGTATAATCAAGGAAATTAAATTGTTAAAGTATAAGTTAAGCTAGTAATTACAGTCCATTGCTCTCAAATAAGAAAGTAGTAAATTCTCACGACATTGTACCTAAATTTAAAAAAAGGGGTTGATTAGTTTTCCAAATAACAAAAATTTAATTTTTTTTTTTTTTTTTTTTTTTTTTTTATATACGACACGCCAACTTGACCTCACCTCGCCTGATGGTAAGCTAAAGGCAAAGTCTCAGGAAAAAAATTTATTTTTTGTATTGTTTTAATTAAGGTTATTTGCTACACATGTACCCAAGGTTATATTATAAAACAATCTGTTTTGGTGGCCGGAATGTTTAAGCTAGTTCACACCCACACACACACACACACACATATAAACCTCAGTAGGAATCAAGTACAATGCATGTATGTGTTTAGTTGTAGTATTCAGTAATTTCACCAGTTCAATAAATGCATCTAAGGAGAACTCACGTCTTTCGATTATAAGTTCCTCACACACCATACTCCAAGCAAATGTAACCCATACAGCTATCGACACCTTGTTACCATGTTTAAAGGCAAATAAATTATTTTTATTCTTATTCTAATTATATGTTTCAATTATTCCATACCTATCTATCTACAATTCTACGAGAGCTTTTTTTTTTTTTATACCTCCCCACCGGAGCCGGTGGAGGAGGTTATGTCGGACTCGAACCGACTAAAACGCACGCCGCCTGTGGGTCGTTTTGGTTGCCGAAGGTGAGGTTGACAGGCATATCCCTCGCACCCCGGCCGACCCAGGGCCATCTCTCACGATCTGGCCCTCTTCTCGGGTGTGGGGACTACAGAGTCCCCAACTCGTCCCCGGAAACGGGGAGGCGCGCCACGCGCGCCACCGCCGCGGCCTGCTTCTGCCAGGGTGACAGGCGGCTTCACCTGTCATCCCCAGGCCGGCGCTCATGGGGGGCGGAGGTCGTTCATCGACCTCCGACGCCCGAGTTGCCTTCGTACGCGGGCAGCTTGTCTTGCGATCCTTCGTCGCTCCCGCTGCCGCTCCCGCCCCGCCTCCTCCTTCACGAGCATTACTTGCTCGCAAAAGTAGGCGCCGGCCGCCCACGCATCCGCGCAGCGAACCATCGCCGCGAGCAAGGTGGAGAGCGTGAGAACCCTCACTCCCAGGGCCGCCACAAGCTCCCGCCTCGGCGTCTCCCACGCCGGACACTCGGTGAGCGTGTGCGGACCTGAGTCCTCGCTCGCGTCGCAGTGATGGCACTCGGACGTTGGCTCTTTCTGCATCCGACGCAGATACTTTCCGAAGCATCCGTGCTCGGTGATCATCTGCGTCAGACGGTACGAGAGGCTGCCGTGTGGCCTCTCTAGCCATTCCCCCATGATGGGTCTTACCGCCGTTACTACGGCGTGCCCTAATTCTACGAGAGCTATGATATCACCGCGCATGTTGCACACACAAATCTAAATTCAAGACTCGTAATGCGAAATGCCATTTACCATTAGCACTTATTATTCCATTGCATTCACATCGCATTCACACTTTATTATCTAAGTATTACATTCAATAATATCTACCTAACTGCATTCCGTTAGTGAAATATATAATAGATTTTTTTATATTTAAGTTTGTATAGTGTTAGGATAAGTGAGGTGTTTATAAATGATATATATTTTACAACATTCTACACAACGCTATCTAGACCCGTTCTAAGCTTATTTATTTATTTATATCATAGTAGGAAAACTTACAGCTAACAATTAGTGTTATAAAGATATTTAAAATAGGAGACAGCCAATTTAAAGTTTTCAATGCTAAATTTAAGTATATGGTAGACAATTTTTATAAACACGAACGAAACGGGAGCTTTTATTCTGTCAGTGGGAAGAACAAAGGCTTGTCCTGATTTTGTGTTCTGCACTGAAGGCACATAACATCTCTGTTCTTCTACTACAGCTAATTTGGATGCTACCGAACTAACGCTTTGATGATGAGATGATCCCCGTTAGGTATCAGGATCACCTTTTGATCGCCATAATGTTTTATCTCACCTAATAAGTGGCAAGTCTATTGATATTTACTACTGTTTCCTCTTTTACCGTTTACATATGAGTATCTATAGAATTCTTACTAAAGTTAGGGTGATAATGTTATACTTAATCCGGTGCAATAGTCTTTTATCTATCTATGAACTTACTGTAAACGTAATAAAAGAATAACATACTAAAGTAACTAACTACCTTCGAAGCCATCATTGGCTAACCAAGTCTTATGTGTATGTATTAAAAGCAGCATTTCCTTGTTTAAGTAATTCTGTTCTATTCATAAAGTACATTATTATCATAATGGGCGTATGTAAAGTGAGCTGCTATGCAGTGTGTAATGACATTTAGCGCATATTGTTAGTCAGTCTATCAACGATCGACAGCAGGCAGGCGCCTGCGCAGCGTCTTCCTAATTCAAAAATATACTCTCACACGTGTTCAACACACTTGCGTGCACTTACATTCAATGACATTGTCTCGTTAGTACTGCTTTGTCTCGATGTTGGTAGGTAATTAGTGATTATTATAGCCTAGAAAATTAATGAGATTGAAGTCCATATCAATATATTCACCTCTGACTTTTCAAAGCTATGTATGGTTGACTAACATTAATGAATATCATCACCAAAAATATAACACTAAGCTAATTGTATTATTTCATCATGCCTTTCTTTTGTGGTCTTTGTGGAACATTTCCACTATCAGGCTCTAAATTTAAAAGTAAAATTCTGTCATGTCTTAGGTAGGTAGTTCCTCTTATTAATTTACAGATCTACAATACCAATAACGTAGACATATAAATATAATAAACTACGCGATTAATGTTTATACAAGTCAGAAGCCCTAAAATTCAACGTTCAATCCTCATACATAAATAAATTTCAAAGCGTTTTATTCAAAATGTTTCATTCGCTTATTCTGTTACTTCGCTATGAATAGCTTAACTGTTGTGAATACAATTTCCCGACTCCCCAACCGTCCCCCTCGCAATATAACCTCCCTTTGCGATCGATACGTGGCCGCCATCTTGAATTTTCCGACCAATGCTGGTAGTCATGGAAAGTCGTTGTCATGGTAACGCGTTACGCCAAGCGAAGGGGAAAGTGACGGGGAAGGCTTTGCAGACGTTTAGTGATATTTTATAGTAGGGTACATATGTACCCATAATTATACACCCATGTGCTGTTCTTATGTAACGTTCCACAAAAACACAAAAATATTTTTTTTATACAAATATGTTTGTGAAGCTGTTTACATAATATAGTAATAATACCAAAAAACTAGTTCCTTAAATTGGGTATTTGACAACTATTACAAAAATATATGAAATGTATTGAATTTGATAGCTTATACGTAAATAATAAGTATACAAAATGTATCTCAAAAAAGATGAATTCAGAATATTTTATTTTCACAACATAAAATTGAGATTTTTTATCTGTATTTCACATGAGGCAAGACGCAAAATGCTATTGACGGTTCGCGTGACGTAACTATACAAGTTTTACTTAGCGTATTGGAAACTTTCGTTAGTTGGCCTCTTCATAGATTTTATTTAATGACGTCACGTCCAGAATGTCACGTGACCGTTTTCCGCGCACTTTTTTAAGCTAACAAAGTGTGTTTTTTGTCTTTTACTAATTATTAAGGTTTTATGGGAAACATGATGAATTGTAATAGGCATTAAATACTACTACTAAAAATAATGACCTGACCGTCAAATTTCTCCTTTATGCTGTTGATCAAGTTATTTTGGCATCATATGAAGAGGATTTACAGGCGATGGTCAATATTATGTATTGTGCCCTAGGATTGTGGCAATTGGAAAACTGTAGTCGCGGCCTACGACACTGGGAATAAGGCGTCACTGTATGTATTAAATAAATTTCTACATCTTTTAAGATAGGTTTCCCAAATTAAATACCCAATTAGCTTATTGCAGTCCAGACATACCTCATCCCACAGAGCAATAAAAAGTATCTGTGCCTACACCCAATACATGGCGCATCCGATGTTCAGCTTTTCGCATCCAATCTATCCTAGCTACTTTCTCACACATAATATAGATCATTATTGTTACCTTTAATTTGTAGTTAAAATGCACAGTTTCATTTTCAAAACTTGCGTACGAAAGTATTATTGAATCACAACAATAAAGTCTCTCCGTGGTGAGAACTCTTAATCCATAACTAAACTTATACTTGTACTTACGAGTACATACATACAAATTCGGTTTACACGTGCATTCGTATTCGAAGGGAATCTTCAAACATTTTCTAGTGTTGGCCCAACACCGCCGCTTGTAACACAACGCTGTTGCATTGTGCTAATTGATATATCCCTTTATTCTTTCGCAAAACCTTTCAAAAAATACTTCCTTTTCTTTGATAAACGAAACCGCATCACGATTGTGTAGTCTATGTAGGGTTACCATGTAATAGTTGGGATATGATTATAGCTTCAACAAAGGACAATCTTTTGTGCGCTATGAGCAAAAGATTTATAAAATTGTTGAGTAGATTAGAATTAAGATGAATTAATAACCACCATCACTTATGTTATCTTATCACTTGATCTTGGTCAAAATCATCATTGTAAGCCTGGAAACTTTGTTTGTTAAACTCAAACTTATAACTATTATTTTAATTAGTGAATCTAAGTGTAAATGTATGACTACAAAGATGTAATAATTGAAGATTACTAGTAAAGTAGGTGACTTAAAATTAAGTAGCATACTCAATGGTTCTATCTCGAACTAAGCACAACTGCAGAAATTACTCGTTAGGACTCGAAGTCTGCCGCTTTAACCATTACTACGTTCTGAACCTTGCAGGTTTATAATTATACAACGATTCGGGACTTTTCGCGATTAAATCATGGAACTTACTATTTCTGCCGACCGCAATGCCGCGAATTCACACCGCGATAGTTTAAAATTAACTTATAGTTTTAATTTTTATTAAAATAATTATAACCAGTTTTCCGACTTTAAATGCCGAATCATGGTCAACATATTGTTGAGACACTCGACATTGTTTATAACATCGTTTGGAGCTGTGACGGTATTCATCGCCGTAGAATAGAAACACCTGCGACCTACCTGTCTGTACGGCGAAATCTCTACAGCGGACTTTCGACTTTACAGTTTCCTGCGTTTGTTCGCTAACAATAGGCAATAAGGCTGCGCCGGCGCACCGGCGCGCCAACAACCGATGCGCTATTCAATCCCGACCGTTGCTCCGAAAACACTATTCTTAATACTTATGTCGTGTATTCATGCCCATTCATCGATTAGCAGTATGCCTCGTTCACTATTCACTTGCTATTCAAATGTTTGCGAATTCATGAATCAGTTGTTAGCGGAAACATACTAAATAACGTCCCAATGCCCACTGTCTATTACAAAACAAATACATTGTTGTAAAAATTAAGTACATTGCATAACAAGATTATCTGTGGTAAATCGTGCAGCAGTAGTCGAAAGCTAAATCAATCAAACTTAGGTGTAGATAGAATCACTAACAGTAAAAATAACTTGGTCATATCAACATCAAAATAATCGGGATATTTACCATGTTTCATTGTTTTGAGTTGCAGATATTTCGGCGCTGCCGCGGTTGCAAAATGAAACATGGTAAATATCCCGATTATTGTGATGCTGATGTGAGTGACCATGATAGTTTAAATACCTAACTTGGTAATATTTTTGAAATGTTAGATATCTAATAATATCTGGCCATAGCGCTTCTGCCGTGCCGCGGAAGAAAGGGTATACCTACCTAAAAATGTTGGCCTGACGTCGTGGAAGATGATATGCAAGCTAAAGGGCACTGTCAGGATGCTACACATTGACGTCTCTATAGTTTTTTTTTATACAACTTAGGTGGCAGACAAGCACACGGCCCACCTGATGGAAAGTGGTTACCGTGACCTATGAAGGTGTGTAACACCAGTGGACTCACATCCGTGCTGCCAACCCTGTAAGAACACAGATTTTCTGTGCCTTCAGTGCAGAACACAAAATCACGACAAGCCTTTGGTCTTCCCACTGACAGCACAAAACTCTCCAGTGAGCTCTGGCTACCCTACTCACCGCCGGGAACACAACATTTCTATTTTGTCAAATTCGTAATCAGCATTTGGTCTTCTAATCAAACTTAGTCGAAATTATCTTGATAATCAATTTCTTCCACTTCTTCTTCATCCGAGTGCCAATCTCAGATGCTTCCAAAACTTGCACTTTAGAGCCTGGGATCACAAACGGGAGCCGTCTCGGACTTCACTTTTTTATGATTCAGTTTTGTTTTTAATTCATACATAAAATTTTCAGCTCTATATCAATCTTCTTCGTCTATGTCAAACCACTCGGCCTTAAACCCTGAATGTGAAAACATGATTAGGTAACAAGTACACAACCGTGTACCTTTAAATATATCTAGACGGGAGACGAATCCACGAAATGTAATTAATAAATAGTTTTAACGATCAGTACGTCCTAGTCTGCCGATGCGTAGCGGTAGAGCGATCCCATCCTACATCAGTGATAGTGGGTTCGAATCCCACTCAGTGTTAATACTGCTAATATTTGTATGCATGAATATGTATATAAATTTGCATTGGTTTAGGTGTTTCTGAGTATAACATTGTAAGTGTTACAACAAATAGTTTATACATACATACCTACTATTTTTATTTGCAATCATAGTCTTTCTTTTTTTATTCCACCTAATTGGCAGACAAGCACACGGCCCACCTAATGGAAAGCAGTTACCGTGGCCTATGGACGTATGCAACACCAGGGGTGTCACACTCGCGCTGCCGACCATGAAGAAACCTTCTGATGCCCCTCTTGAAGAACTCCATAATCATCATCGTCTATCATGTGTCTATGTCTATTGTCTAGCATTGTGTAGTGTTTTAAAATACATTTATTTTAATAAACTATATTTTGTTACCTGTCTCTTTTTTACTACAAAAAGGATAACAAACATTAGCCTTGAGTGGTTGAGAACAATGGACATAAAGTCTCAGTATCTTGCCTCAAATTTCGTCTTACAGCAGTAATTTATTTAAGAGCTACCATTGAACAGTCTCGTGGTGGCGTAAAGTGAGCACAGTACTTGCTATTGCTACAATTGTGGTGTCAGTTGGTGTGCGTTATGGAGATTTAGTTACATTAAAACAAGTTTCTAGTTAGTGGAGGGCCCACACACGTGCAGTAATCCTACGCCGATGCGACGGCCGACGCAGAGATCATTGACTCGCGATTTGCAGGTGTCGCAGCCGCGACCCAATGGTGGCGAGCGTCGAAGTTGCGCGCTTACCTCGCCAACGCACCGCGCCGGTGACGTCACCCAGCACTCTGTACGGCCAACAGCGCCGGCGCATAAACACATCGATTCCATTAACATTTTTCCAACACTTATTCATAAAAGATAATAAAACAAAACTACCTGCATTTACTTATAGTGAAATTGAAGCTGTGAAACATGATCCAAACTATATAGAATTCTAAGTTACTGGTTGTTTGGACAGTTAAACGTTAAATATACGGCCATCGTGTTCAATATGTTAAATATTTTAAAATCAGTGTTATTTACTATGTATCTACATAAACCACCAGATGGTGAAGTTAAAAGGAAAGCTGACTAAAATTAGAAACATTTTATTGATCATTAATCCCGTATTGAACACTCCAATACACAGTGTTAGTAAAGTGCATATATTATATTTACTACCGAAGAAATTATTTATATCATCATAACACATAACTTCTAATCATGCTTATAGAAGCGTTATAAACAGAATTCGTGTTATATGGGCTTAAAGCCAGTACAGTAATTCAAATTTGAAGAAAGATGCACCTGCGTACACATACCTAGCTCTACCAGAAATGGACGAGAAGCTATTTTATTGCTTTTCATTAACTGGTAGATTGCTTTTCACAATGTACAAACGCTGTTCAGTCCATGTATGTATGTAGAACCTCTACCGAAGCTAAGTGAACCAAGTTTTTGTTTCTAACTCCGCAAGGAAAGTTGACATTGCCTTAAATCAAGACGGCTCGTTATTAAAAGAAATCACTGCCTTCCTTCGGCCATTCCATCGTCCATATTAGGCCTGAAAATGTACATTTTTATGTTTGCTATATAAAAGGAATAAGAATCTCTTATGGGTGCAGGCAAACTGAATCCGCTTTTGAGTTAACGTAATGATGAGGAACGCGTGCCCCTTAAACGGCCTGTAAAAACCAATAAATGTTCTGTTATCGTATTCTTATGGATAATTTGTCAATATTAACCTAATATACTTGCATACCTATATACCTAGCGAATAGTAGGCATGCAATAAATAGCGCGTTCGACTGACAAGTCGGAGGTCACAGGACCCGCAAGTTTGATTCATGCTCAGTGTTTATATAAGTATGCATATCAATTTGCATTGGTCTGTACGTTTCCATAATAAGTACGTAAGTAGGTATATATTAACAAAAAAGGAAGGCATATTTATCAACTTTCTGATATCCATATTCTCTGATAGTTTATCTCTTAATTGCGCTGTGTAAAAAGCTCTACATCTGTTAACTACTCGCAAAATAGGTGCGTACTAAAACAATGTACTCCTCTTTTTGTTCCTCCACAAATAGAAACACTTGTGAAATATCGCATGTAGCTGCAGGTCAGCAGGGACCCTGGGAGGGTTATCTGGCCCGGGAGCGGCGACTCGGCCGGCGCCAGTTTATCAACCTGCCGCCACATACACTGACCATTAGTCACACCGCACACAATAACAATGCATGCCACTGATTTGTTCACGCTGACATTCAGTCGAGAGTCTAGACTCATACATAACGCATTTTAATTGTACACACACAAATATAAGGGCGATATCACACTTCGTTTTGAGCCACTTATTATGCTGCTAGGCTATTTGTGAGCGAACAACAAACATGTTATATGCTGATATATCGAAAAATCTACCTGTGTTATTTGCTATTATTAGAGTCCCTTGACGAGTGTCAACAAACACTCGTCAAGGCAGTTGCGTTATGCATGCATGCATAATACATAACATAACATCATAGCATAAACTCACGCCTATATCCCCGAAGGGGTAGGCAGAGCTGCTAGCACCCACATTTCGCCAGTTTCTGTTTAGGTCCCAATGTAATAGGTGGCGAGCCTATTGCCATTAACCGGGCACTTATAAACCTGCGATAAATATTTATTTATTTATTTATTTATTTATTTATTTATTCTTTTTGCAAATGTAGGTCGAAAGTTGGTACATGTTTGTTAAAAAGGTATCACTACATTTGGCCTTGCGGCATGCAAATTAGAGCCATACAAATAATTAGTGGACATGCATTTATACTACACTTCATTACAGTTCATTCGAGATACGTACATTATGTCAATAGTAACTAAATATCACATAATCAAAATAAAATCAAATGCGTATGTCAACTGTAATAAGATTTCATATAATCAAAATAGAATAAAATAGGTATGTCAGTAATAGGAAATAATACATTATGAAAATAAAATCAAATTAGAAAATGTCAATTACATTAATTATTAATTAAATAATGATAGTAACAAATGATATCCGTGTTCAATTTAGTAAACTCAATTAATTTAATTTCAGTGAAACACCAATTTTATCTATTTCAATGACTTGTCATTTATGTACTCTTCAACAGAATAATAACATTTCTCCAGCAAAAGGTTCTTAAGGCTACGTTTAAATTCATTTATGTTTGTGATATGCAAAATAGAAATTGGTAGTCGGTTGTAAAGCCTTGGAGCCATGCAGAACACACTACTGTTAAGATATGTGGTTGCATTAGCTGGAAGACATATCTTCATGTTATGTCTTTTACTATTAAGATTTCTATAAAGCTGCATATTTTTCCTCACGAACAACACGGTTTCCAAAATATATATAGATGGCAATGTCAAAATCTGTAGTCCAATGAAACTAGGTTTACAACTATCAGTAGATTTCAATTTACATATAGCTCTTACGCATTTCTTTTGGGCTATGAAAATGCTTTCCACACCAGTTGAATTGCCCCAAAATATGACACCGTAATTTAAAATTGGAAATACATATCCATAATACGCCGTCATAATAGTGGATACACTGGCTGTCTTAGACAACATATACAGAGAGTAAGAGTGTTGATTTATTTTTGAACATAACACTTCTAAATGCATCTTCCAATTCAGACCTTCATCTATATTTAGTCCTAAAAATTTTGTTTGTTGTACCTGTTTTATTTGTGTTCCATTATATTGTATGTCCAAGTCTGTCAGTTTATTCGTCCTATTTCTAAATGTCATTATGCATGTCTTATTTAAATTAATTTTCAAATTATTTGATGTCAACCATTTAATAGAGTCATATAAAGTACTAATTATTTCATGCTCAAGCTGGGATTTATTATTTCCAGTAAATACAACTGTGCTGTCATCCGCAAAAAGTATAGTTTTATAATTTGTTGCTTGGTGAAAGTCATTTATGTAAATGATAAATAAAAGTGGTCCCAGCACACTCCCCTGAGGTACTCCAAAAGCAACTTTCCGCGGTTCGGACGAGTAATTTATTAGCTTTTTAGTAGAACTACATATTCTAGAGATCTGTGTTGTCTGTGTTCGGTCACTTAGGTAAGATCTTATCAGTTCTAGCACATTTCCCCTCACTCCATAAGCATATAACTTATCCAATAAAGTCACGTGATCCACGTAATCGAACGCCTTGGTTAGATCCATGAAAATGGCGGAGGCTTGGTTCTTTTGGTCTACTGCGGTCATAACTGTACTGAGAAAGTAACTGTAATACACACATAACTTCGAGAAGCATCGAAAAGTCATTGATGTGTGCCATGGTAAAACCTGAGATCGAACCCGAGACCTCGTCTCAGTAGTCCATTTACTCATACCACTAGGCTACCACGGTTATCCGCGAAATAATACAACATGGTAAATATCCCGATTATTTTGATACTGAAATCAAACTTAGACTCCAGACTGTCATATGTAGCCGAATAAGGCAAATACAATAGTGCTGTTCCTCCTTAAAAATTATAATGGACAAACTTTGTTTAAATTAGACCTTCGCATTAAAAATTCTAAATCTCTAAGTCAAATATTATAATTAACGAGCAAAACAATAGAATCTTGAATGGGACCCTTAACCTAATAAAAATGCCGAAACATCCCAGAAAATTATAATGACAAAAATGACTTGTAAAAATTTCGGTCAAGCAGAATCGTGAATGTCTCACTGGTGGTCCGGAGATACTTGATAGATAATATTCAAATAGGCTTTACTCTAAATAGTATCGAGAAAATTAAGTCAAAATCAGGCATTGATATAAGACATATTGATACACTTTTTTTTTTTTTTTTTTTTTTTTTTTTTTTTTTTTTTTTTTTTTTATTATATAGGACACGTCAATTGGACTTCGCCTTGCCTGATGGTAAGCTGAAGGCAAAATCCCAGAAAAGAGGGTCACCATTACTTACACATACCGTGTGACAATGGTGACACTCAGCTTGACGGCCTTATCATATGCTTTTTCACGCCCTGCTTAAAGGACCCGGGACTGTAGGTAGAAGGAAACACGTGAGCTGGTAATGAATTCCAGGCCTTAATGGTGCGACAGAGGAAAGAGTCTCCGAACCGCTTGGTTCTTGATCGGATGTTTTGCACCGTGTGCGAATGACATCTAAGACCTGCACGCGTTGTCCTGTGTAGGAAAGGGGAGGGTGGGACTAATTGGAAGAGCTCATCAGAACACTCCCCATGGTACAGGTACTTATTAAATATACTACCTGTAGAGCAATAACATGGTTCAGAAAGTGGGTAGAGAGTAGAGTAGAGTGAGAGAAGCCCACCTAATACTCGTAATAGTAAATAATGTCTTTAAATATAGTTTTTTTTATACCACTTAGGTGGCAGACAAGCACACGGCCCACCTGATATGGAAAGTGGTTACTGTGGCCTATGGACGTTTGTAACACCAGAGGAGTCACAGTCGCGCTGCCAACCCTGTAAGTATAGAGTTTCTGTGCCGTCAGTGTAGAAGACAAAGCGGAACAAGCCTTTAGTCTTCCCACTGATAGCACAAATTCTCCAGTGAGCTCTGGCTACCCTACTCACCGCTGGGAACACAACACGAAGTAATTATAGTCGCGGTATTCTGTAGGGCAGAGGTACTTCCCCAGTCGGACTGCTCAGTTGGGCGGAAATACCGCCGTGTCCTACCTCCTAAAAACTATGCTTTTAATGAAATTCAAGAGAGCTAATTGGGTCCGTCCATCCAGGAAATTATATTTTATAGTTCTATAGAAGTTATTTACCTCGCAAGCTCGTAGAGCCATGGTTGCTGTCCATTTCCATGAAGTGTGGTGAAGTAGATATTTGCACCAGACCAAATTCAGTGCTCGCAATGAACTTGCGTACAAACAATACTCAGGTTTCTAAGGACCGTAAAGAAAAACGTTTAAGCATATAGAAATATCTAACAATTGCAGTGTACGAAAATGAAAACACAATAATATTTTTAAACTTACTTTGCATTATGTTGATCTCACGTAATACATAACTTAGAAAGTGTAACTTTATAGCAATTATAATTTAAATACTGTCTTTGATCAGCGATAATAACTCGCTTTGTTTGGAAAAGCAAAAATCTAAGAACCATTAAATTGAAACACATTATTGTACGTATCAAAAAGGAACTCTAAAATTACCTTATTAACAAATCTTGGGAAACTTGACGTTTAAAGATCTTTAAAACATTAGAAAAAAACACTAACGTTTCTTCAATACAAAAATGCACCTGAGAATGAAGGCGGGACCACTTGACTAATATTTCGATTATTACAAATCACCGTGAAATGATAAACTTGATACAAAAAGCAACTATTGCTCATACATGGAAGGTAGGACCGATTTCAGTCCTAACAAAACCTTCAATGGACGATGTAGTAAACAATAATATTTCGAAAACTGTGAAGAAACACGTGTGGACATCGCAGGTAGTGGTTAATAATTCGTTTAGTCCAGAGGTAGCGCCCACGTTTTTTAGTGAGCGGGCCACACAGGTGCACTCACCTCCTAATTTACTATTCCCGATAGCGTCGGGACCATGGGACACAGACGTGTTTAATAGCTCTTTGTTGCTCACATTTCTATATCCTAATCTTTCAGATTTTATACTGATATTATTCATAGAGCTATAAGCCTTATGATACGTGATGGAACATTAAAATGAGACCATTCTCCATGAACTTAACTTTAATGTATGCGCTATAGACATCAGAATATATATTGAAAATCTTAATGACATACCTGGCAACCATTATAACTAGTTGCTTGTAGCCGTCATTGCATCGGAGTATTTAAACGCTATTAATCTCTATATTACAAAAACATAAGGCCTAAGCGCCATCTATCTGTGTATAGTACGTAAATCGATTCCCGCAATTTAAATGTAAGTAGCTATAATGTTAAACAGGTAATGTGACACAAATATGTACAATTAGTAGGATTGAAGTCATCCACAGTTACGTCCTTCGCTATGCTGGTTATTCAAGAACTACCTGTTACATCTAATTGATAAACTTCAACTACATCTCATTCATTTGATTGAGATATAGATAAATACCAATCAGTTTTATTACAAGTGGCCCAATTAAAACTCTAAAATGCGATAAGAGTTAGTTAATTAATTAATTAAATGATAAATAACGCATCTTATAATCAATACCTTAGTATGATGTAGATCTTGAAGGTATTTAAATCACCTATAATGATAATTTTAAGTCTTCATTAAATAATATTGTAGTACCACCTGCAGGTTCATCCGAGATATTTCTTTATTATTTCATAAAGTACCAATATTATGGAAGCAATTCTATTATCATATTAATTCGTTTGTTGAAATTATTTTTAGTAACTTATACTAAATGAGTATCGATTACTATTATAGGCAGTTACATAGGAAATATATTAAATATATATTAAAAAACAACAAAATACTATAATTATCTGCTTATTACTGTCTCACTGCTGGACACAGATCATCCAGGTAGAGAGAGAGGCTATTCTGCATCTCCTAAGGTTTAATCATAATGATTACGAATTAGTAGATATGCCTTTTGATCGTAATATAAAAACCTAAAACAACTAGAAGTACTTCTTCAAATATCACACATATAGGTACATATAATACTAAAGGGTCTTATTCCGAGGGCACGCCGTAGTAGCGGCGGTAAGACCCATCATGGGGGAGTGGCTAGAGAGGTCACACGGCAGCCTCTCGTACCGTCTGACGCAGATGATCACCGAGCACGGATGCTTCGGAAAGTATCTGCGTCGGATGCAGAAAGTGCCAACGTCCGAGTGCCATCACTGCGACGCGAGCGAGGACTCAGGGGGCGGACTCACTTCCGGGGACGAGTTGGGGACTCTGTAGTCCCCACACCCGAGAAGAGGGCCAGATCGTAAGAGATGGCCCTGGGTCGGCCGGGGTGCGAGGGATATGCCTGTCAACCTCACCTTCGGCAACCAAAGCTCAAAATCCGTGGGGATTTTGCGCACGTAAAAAAAAAGGGTCTTATTCCGAATCATGCCATAAAACACACATATAAAATCGTTTAAAAACTCATCACGTTGCCGAGGTCGACCTCAAAGAACATTACCGATCAAATGATGGTGTAGTGAAACAAGGACAGGTTTTAAGTACCCTACCGGTGGACTTTTATGAAAGGTTTAATTACAGTAGACTCGTACCTAGTACCCGGAGGAAGCTCGTAAGGTACGTGAGGAAAAAAACAATTGACAAGTTGTCTGTATCTACAGTGAGCTGCAGAAGTCGTCCTTCAAACAATTTTAATTTGTCTACGAACTTTTACGGTCCACTGTACCTAGAAGAGAGAAATGTGTAACACGAACTTATTTACCACTGAGTAAATATAAAAAAATATTAGGAGCCATACAAAACACCCCTAAAAAGGAACCAAAAAGTAGTAGACTAAGTTACTATTCAATTGTAATTGTACTCAGGAATTTGAATGTAGTTTCAATGCGGTGGTGACTGCTAAAAATCCTCTTGTACCTAACTGTTGTAATTTTATTGTAATTAATTCTATTATAATTTTTTAAGGGATTGAGATATATATTAGTCTTGTCAAAGACCTTTGATTACGTTTGAATAACAATAGACTAAGTAATTTATTTATCGTCACCATCACACGTGTCATAATTAAAAATTGAACTAGTCTAGCTCCGTTTTCGTAACAGAATCAACACGCACTAATAGCTAATACTACCTAGCGTAAAAAATATATAATCAATAGTTACTATGTGTCTAATCAACACAAAATGTCTGTACTTTTACCTGAAGTACATTTTTATACCTGAACATGACTGATTTTTTAAATCATTTATTGTTACGTCTGCTACCAAATGTTAAACGCTAACGATCCTACTTTACTATTTTGGAGTTCAACAACTTCGCTTGTATTTCGTAGAATGCCGAATTTATGCACAATTTAAATTCGCTATCTGTGACAATTAATAAACAACCTAATGTGACATCTATGACATTTATAATGACTTGATGACATTCGAAATACGAGTACAATCCAACACTAGTCCTCAAAATATGGGGTTTTTTTATATTAGTTTCAAATGTCAGTATTAATCGTAAAATAAATGCATTAAACCGGACCTTTTTTATCTAACCAATTTGTCTTTTTTAAGTATAATATGGAATCTATAAAATTGAGGTCTTCATTATTCAGAGTTCAGACTTCATTTAGCTTAGAGCAGGTGAAATCAGATTGATATATCGGGTGAGTATGGTAATGTTGATGTGAATTACATAAAAATAATTGTCAAAACAGAGTCTTCACAACAGTCCGTCC
Organism: Eilema griseolum; assembly: GCA_963662185.1. NCBI lineage: Eukaryota > Metazoa > Arthropoda > Insecta > Lepidoptera > Erebidae > Eilema > Eilema griseolum. The sequence goes on from OY759243.1 coordinate 9,847,716, forward strand.
TTCTTCTTCCGAGTGCTAACCCCGATTGCATCGAAAAACAGCAATTTATAGACTCAGGCTTCGCTCTCCTATTCGTCTGTCTTAAGCAACCCAACCGTGAGTGGAAAACACAAGAGGCCGTCAATCAGTAGATATACTAACCTACAAAGCAGGTTAACTCGGACCCCGAAGATTTTGTGAGGCCCTCTTTTAATCAGTTAGAAAGACAGACAAAATGACTTGAAATAATATTACTAACTCATAATTTGACGGCAGTTTCACTGAATGGAAAACTATATTTATCAAAGCAGCGTCTTAAGTATACTCATGAATAATAAACTCATGCTGTCCAACTCATTAAACAATCGAATAAATCGTAGCACGTAACGGGCGGAAGCGTTTATTAGTGCGAAGGTACGATCATGTTAGGTAAAGCGATAAACCATGGAGGCGCCATTTTGTTTCGTATTGTCACCGATTGATGCAATGGTAATGTCGATGGGAGGTCTCATCCGGCGCCGGCCATTTGCATGAGACGCGACTAGAATCGATTATTTTTAATCAAACTAATATTCTATGGCGATGTCTTTCCTTGGTTTTAAATTACGTACGTATAGAAAGTCACCATTATGAACGCAGCGTCACGTCGTAATTAATTATTTGTGATCAAGAGATACTAAATTGCCCACACGTGTTCGTTAAAGATCGGATAGAATTCTATGACAAGTAAAAACAAATCATTACGAAATCAAAAGTTTTCTTATGTATTTACCTACTAATAGTTGGCTAATATTATTTTAATGAAAACATTGACTTGATACCAACCAATTCAATATTTTCCTAGCTTGAATGGGCTGGGTCGTCCGGGGAAGAGTCATCTTGTCATTTAATATGTACTTTATTTAGCAGTGTGTGCATTTTATACCATTGGAAGCTTCAAGTTTTTATAGGGCGCGGTAAACGCTTATCATCAGGTTAAAACATATGTAAATTAGGACATTATCCCAATGTCATGGAGATTTCACAAGCATGTAATCAACTGATACAAAGTACAAGTATAAGTATCAAATGCATTATACGCTTTACAGAGATAAGCTGACAAGATGACCACTAAAAACACTTAGCACGCCATCCATGCGTTCGAATTTTGTAGAGTCGAAAGGTCGTAAATAGCAATCTTCATCACAAATAGACATTACTTGGTACACGACCGTGTTATTACTTTCCATGGCAATGTAATTTGGTTAACATTTACAAATTAAATAGCGGAGTTAGAACAAGTGCAGCATCAGCGACAGGTGGCCCAGCACGTGCTGCCTTGAATAAAACGCAATGAATGTCAAATATGTTCAAAACGCTACGGTATGCTCTCATCTAGCTGCGTCGTCTATAATCAACCTTCTATCAAAAATACAAAAGATCTATTTTACCATACAGTCGCCACCACTTACGCCTTTTTATACTAAAAGTACACGAAGATACTTTCTGATTCCATATCATTAAGATATTCATTGCGCGGCATTGAACATGCATCCCTGGTTTAACTTTAACATCTACAGGAAGAACATAAAACACAGTTTCGCACAGCACAGACGTCCTTCTCGTTTGAGGGTTAATTCGCCACCCTCTGTGAATGCCTGACTTTTCATTATCGAGATGTTTTATTAAAGAAGGGGCCGATACGTCTGGTTAGGGTGCACTAGGGTTATCAGACGTACTTACAAGAATTTGATATCCTAAACTGTGTAAATACCTTTTAACATATCGGTTTATTTATATACTACGGAATTAAAGTACCTATTTTACTGCTAGAAAGTCAATGAACGTTTATGTAATTATTACTGTACAAGATAATGTAAAAAGAAAAAGAAAAATCAACCATTGTACAAAAGTATTCCCAAATAGTTTTATTGTAAAAGAAGGAATTATTGTCCGAGATAAGTTGCGTATTTGAAATTTCATATTACGCAACCCTAAACAAGAATTCAGCATCATATATTGAGTTACCCGCGGGCGAGGTGTGGGTGGAATGTTTACAGAGGGATTTAGGGCTGGTCCTGGCCATATTGCATTCCTATATGCAACCGGGCGCTACATGTCACGCTCCACGTCAAATAAACTGGCTGATTGCGATCTATGCTCCGGCGCCTGTGCACCTCAAGACATAAACATTAAAATCTAACTTGAAGCAGCGAGTAACTGTTGTACTGAATTCCCAAAAGCAATGAATAAATCTGATACAAGATGCAATCTAAAGTCTGTTTCCAGATTAAATTTTATGTAGAAATTCAAAACCTTTGTAACTACCACGGAGGCCTTTAGTCGTATAAGGGTAGAGTAAAATGGGGCCGAGTAAAGTTTTTTTTTATATACCACTTGGGTGGCAGACAAGCACACGGCCCACCTGATGGAAATTGATTACCGTGGTCTACAGACGTGTGCAAAACCAAGAGAGTCACACTCGCGCTGCCAACCCTGTAAGCATTGAGAGTTTCTGTGCCGTCAGTGTAAAAAGACAAAGCAGGATAACTTTTGGTCTTCCCACTGACAGCATAAAAACTCTCCAGTGAGCTCTGGCTACCCTACTCAGACCAGTGGCTATAAAACTCTTAATAACTAACGAATAAATTCCTTTTCTGTATAACATAAGCCTAGGCGTGCTATGCAGTGACAAGGATAGTAGATTACCCTCAAAATTCTTTAAACAAGAGAATTCAAATTGCAACGTTTCCACCAAGTTGTCGAAAACTTTTGTGGCAAAAGTACTGACGATATAAACGCTACAGTTGAACGCGCTACCGAACTTATTAACACAAACAGCACAAGACGGCTATAATTTCATGCAATGTTATGGCTAAGCTGTCGAGCGGTGTCAAACGTATTGCGGTCGCCAACGGCCACCGGTGCGGGTGACACACAGCGACGTTGTCTATCAACAAACTACAGCCGTGTTCAATAAACACGCTCGCTGTTATAATGGCTGTAATTTCCTCGAAACTCGGGTTGACAAAACATTATAATTGTTGGACAAAGGCAATGCCACGCGCCATGTCCAAACATCTGTGAGTCAGGCGGCCACCGCGTCCACAGCCGTGACTGACACGACACGTATAAGTACACTATGGTACAACACACATAATTACGTACCTTAAGGAGTATTGGCTTGAGTGAATCAGATAGATTCACTTAAAAAGAAGTGTTGACCGATCGATCAGTGACTTCTTCTTCTATCGTAGCGATAGCACGTCGACTATCAAATTGTGCTCTCCCAGTGTGCTGCTACCTGATTTACGTTCTCGGAGATGCACATGAGATCCTCTGGTGTACATGTGTATGGGCATTTTTTTTTTATACCACTAAGTTGGCAGACAAGCACACGGCCCACCTGATGGGAAGCGGTTACCGTAGCCTATGGACGTATGCAACACCAGGGGTGTCACACTCGTGCTGCCGACCATGAAGAAACCTTCTGATGCCCCTCTTGAAGAACCCCATATTGTTGGCGCTTGGGAAAACCGCAGCAGGGAGGTCATTCCACAGCTTGAGTGTGCGTGGGATGAAGTTTCTTTCACACCGCACAGTGCGTACCGTCTCAGGTCGCAATGTGTGGGGATGAATTCCCTGCCTATGGCGAGAGGTGCGATGATAGAATGTAGCTACGGGCATCATGTCAAACAATTCATCTGAGCACAAACCATTGTATAGGCGGTAGAACACACACAGTGAGGCAAAATCCCTCCTAAGGCTAAGAGGTTCCACTCTACCTGCGAGTATGGGATTGTCAACCAGCCTCAATGCCCGTCTTTGCAACGAGTCGAAGGGGTCAAGCTGGTATGCAGGTGCTCCAGCAAAAAGGTGACAGCAGTACTCCATGTGAGGCCGGACCTGTGCTTTATAAAGAAGGAGCTGCTGCCCCGCAGTGAAGTACTGCTTCGCCCTGTTGAGCACTCCGAGTTTTCTTGATGCCAACTTAACCTTGTCCTGTAAATGACTTCAGTATTGGACGTCGCTGGAGATATCGACACCAAGGATCCTGATACTCGAGGAGATGGTAAGCGGTGTGCCCAGGAATTGCGACGCTACAATGAATGGGGTTTTCTTAGCGGTGAATACACATACTTGTGTCTTAGTGGGGTTGAATTGGACTAGGTTTAGTCGTCCCCAATCGGATACTCCAGAGAGAGTAGTCTCGATTTTAGACACAAGTTGTTCGCGACTCTTCTCCACCTCGGACCGAGGGATATTTGCACGGCCCGTGTAACACGTGTCCCCGGTACTGTCGTCCGCATAACAATGAATGGAGCCATCAGACAGCATGTCATTGATATGCAACAGAAACAGCGTCGGAGACAACACGGAGCCTTGTGGGACACCAGCGTTTATGTTCATGCGGTCCGAGCAGCTGCCGTCGACGACAGCTTGGATGCTTCTGTTGGACAAAAAGCTGGCGATCGATTCGCAAAGTCCCTCGGGGAGTCCATAGTACGGCAACTTCGCAAGAAGACCTTTGTGCCAGACCCGATCGAAGGCCTTTGCTATATCGAGGCTGACCGCTAGTGCCTCACCCCGACTCTCGATGGCTTGCGACCACCGGTTTGTGAGATACACAAGAAGGTCACCGGTTGAGCGACGGTGGCGAAAGCCGTACTGTCGGTCGCTCAGTAGATCGTTTCCTTCAAGGTATCTCAGGAGCTGTGTATTAATGACACGCTCCATAACCTTCGAGAGTAGGGAGGTTATAGCGATAGGCCTGTAATTGGTCGGATCTGTCCTGTCACCTTTCTTAGGTACAGGGTGCACGAATGCGATCTTCCACGAGACTGGGACCTGTCGCGCGGAGTATGAGAGTGCGAAAAGGCGTGTAAGTACAGGGCACAGCTCGGGGGCACAGTGCTTAAGCACCATCGCCGGTATACCGTCCGGCCCACTCGACTTCCGGACATCTAGGGACTTAAGCTCGCGCCGGACCACCCGTTGCGTGATTTTAACTTCGGTCATGGAAGCACCACAGCTGGGGATGATGGGTGGTCTCCGTCAGAAAAAGCAAGGTAGGCTGCGCGGTCTCTAAGTGGAGATGGACCGCGTTAAGGTTGGAGTGTAGGCCCCTGATGTTGCAGAAATCCACATTAACTGTGGATGATAGAGCCGCTGTGGTAACGTTACTCTTGCCTTTTGTAAATTTCATGTTTGAGTTGGGGGGAGGGGGGAGGGGGGGGAGAAGGTAAGAAGATATTCTGTGCCTCCAGTGTAGAAGACAAAGCAAGGCGTCCCACCCCCACAGACAAGTTGGGGTTGTGTGACTGGCTGGCGCGGTGGGCGGAAGGGCCCCCGGTCCCCTCCCAGATACTGAAGCCGAGTCCACTCCGGTTTCCTCCTCCGGCACGGCTACAGCACCGGGAACTTTACACAGGCTGCTGGTTCAGCCTCCTGGGGCGGAGATTAAGTAATCCCCAGGTTCGGGCACCGTACAGCCTGCGGGCGGCCAGCGGATAACCGTTTCACCGGGTCCCCCTGACCACCGCGCCAACATTTCACGCCCCCACCAGTCAGCGGGGTCAATTTAAGCCTTTGGTCTTCCCACTGACAGCACAAAACTTCTCCAGTGAGCTCTGCATGAGTGGCATAACTTATGATCATGATAAGCGATCGTGTATTAGGCTGCTATACAGAGCGATAGGGATGAAGATATATAGGATGTACTCCATTACTCTCCCGGCAGAGTAAAATTTGAGCCACCCCATCTCTTCCCATGCTGTGTCGTCCAAGGCGAGTAAGGGATAGGGCTATTTTAACACCAGACAGATGTATACTGGCTTGAGTCAACAATAGTGCCCGGAAGATGGCAATAGGCTCACCCCCTATTACGTGGAACCAAATGTAATGATTGGTGAAATGTGGGTGTTAATTCACCTCTGCTTAATACTCCTCCTCCTCCACTCAATTTGGCGACCTCATCAGATGCTTTTTCATGTCTCGCTTAACTGACTCGGGACTGTAGGAAGAAGGAAACACGTGAGCTGGTAAAGGCTAGTATTCCAAGTCATAGTGGTGCGGCAAAGAAAAGAGTCTCCGAACTGCTTTGTTCTTGGTCGGATTTTCTGCACCGTGTGTGGTTTAAGCTTATATTTGAAATCTCTCTGTGATAGATTCTGGCTGTGATAATGTGTGATTATAAGGGTTTTAGTCTCTGTAGCGACATCTGTACATAAGGATCGGATTCGATTCCCATGACATGCAAAGTGATGATTAGTGCTGCATTGTAGTTATACTCATACATGTATTGTTACAACTTGTAGGTTTTCCTCTTTAATTTTATTTATATAGGTACGTTTGTCTACCATTCATTTCAAAATTCCCATATTTTTCTGATATGGCAACCTATTGATAAATAAATTGTAAAAGAGAAGTCGATAGGAATCGTATTAGATGGAATCTTTACTGGTAAATTCTCTCTAAATAGTAGTAATATCCTTTAATTAAGGAAATTACCACAGTTATCTCTTCATCCCATCTATTATTACATCACAAGTTACATTCCAATTAAACCGTAAAAGTATCTATCTACGTTCGTTATATACAATTATAATTTATCCTAGCCGCGTGCTTCCAGGGAGAGTAGAATTTGGACCACCCCATCTCTTCCCATGCGGTGTCGTACAAGGCGACTAAGGGATAGGGCTGTTTAACATCCGACAGATATATACAGCTCAGACTTAGCCTCAGATGCATGGCTCAAGTCAACAATAGTGCCCGGAATACGGCAATAGGCTTCGGTCCCACATAATAGGGGGTCCTATTACGTGGGACCAAATACAATTATTCGTGAAATGTTTGTGTTAATTCACCTCTGCCTAACCCTCTGGGGATAAAGGCGTGATTATATGTATGTGTGAATGTTTGTTATTCAAACACGCTCTAACATACATACATACATACATACATACATACAGTCACGTCTTGTTCCTAGTGTGGTAAGCAGAGACTACAGTTTTCCACTTGCCACGATCCTGGCATACGTTTTCGCTTCTTCTATTTTCATAATTGTTTTCATACATGCTCGCCCGTTTCGGGTACTCTTGACGTGTGATTTATCTGAACTTTGCTACACGGATAGATTATAGACTACCATAACACATATCTACCTATTATACCCGAAAATAGGTTTCCATGGGTAGCGGGAACGGGATCAAACTTTGACACGGGCGGAGCCGTGGGCATTAGCTAATTGCCTACAAATTGAAACTTTCATGCTTTAAGTTTTAAGTTTAAAAGCCTTATAACCTCGCTATCTATAAATGCAAGAATACCTATAACAATAAACATCTAAGTGTTATGAGCTAGCAATTATTATTCATAAGAAGTAGTTGCTTCTTGCGAATATCTCAGGCATCTCAACTACTATTCAGGAGCCGACGTGCCTGAGCCGGCTGCTCGATAAGATACTCGCGACTTTCAAATAGTTAATTGCAGGCAATATCCGCGTGAGTTGCGGTCCAAGTGGCATCGGACGGTTAGGTCTATGCAACACGCATATCTGCATTTATTACACATTTATTCATTTATACATATTCTACATTTCATGTTTTGTTTGCTTCTGCTTCTTCCAAGTGCCAAACCAAGCAGCTGGGCCGGGATGCAACTCTCAACATATCGGCCAATAATCGTAGTATTTTTAGCTCTAGCTCTCTCAGTAATAAATACCATCAAAATAAAAAATAAAAAAACAAAAAAGACAGAGTTTCTGTCGCAGTTTAAACAAAAGAAGGAGAAGAAGGAAACGAACTTTGAGCTTCGAGGAGAAAGCCTCAGTTGCAACCAAGAATAAAACCACACTAAATTTATTTACATTTTTAAAGAAGGCTTACATACTAATAGACTCTAAAATATAGTAAGAAACCTTGGTGAAATCCAACGGCCTTAGTTTGTAAAGATCCTAAATAATGTTGGCTCTATCTACGAGTTTTATTTATTTTTCTTTATCGCCGTGAGTTGGTCAAGGCACACGTGCACATCGCCGCCTCCGCAGATCGTGACCTGCGCCAGCGCGCCTCCGTCACTCAACTCGCCCGCTTAATTATTGTCTGACGCCACATTAGCCGTACTTTAATGCACAGACCTTTCATTAACTACTGGTCTTGTCCTTATGTATAAAGAGCACATATAGCAGAATCTTGCAATTGTGTATAAGAAATATTGCAGTAGGTACCTATCTAAAGATACAAAACAAACTGTATAACACTATTTCATATGATGTGAATACTTTCGCGCTATCTAGGAAGTTAACTAAATATTAAGTAATTATTTATTCTGTAACATGGCTTGCTAGATTCTGTTTAAATTCGATCATCATTTGATTTATACGGTGCTCGTTTGAAATCAGACGGTTATCGAATTTTGATGAAATAAATTCAATATCAATTTAACTGATTTCAAAACGTAGGTAGGTACCTATAACTACCTAGGTATGTAATCAAATTGAGAGAACTATAAATAGTCATATTTAGTATCTACTTTTAATAATCTTCAGAAAAAAGAGCCGTAGAACGTTCAACTGCTACACAGAGGATGCGAGATCGATTCTCGCTCAGTGTATTTATATTTTTTCGCATGAATATCAATAATTGCATTGATCTAGGTGTTTATATATACATAATATGTGTATGTTTACAAAAAAAATGACTAAGTATGTTTATCCGCATTCTAGAACGCATAACAAAAGCTAACTAAGACATGCTTACTCTGGGTCTAGAGTCTAACATTCTACACAGCACTATCTAGTGTAGAATGTCCTAGAATAGTAAAATAAGTTTTTTCACTATTTTTTATATCATTATAAAATATAATCGTTCAAATGTTATTATTAAATATTTTACATTATAAATTATAAATATCAAATTCAGCGATGTTAATTATCCAGTCAACTTTTGCAATGAAGCTTTTGTCACTAAATAAAAAAATTAAAATATACATAATCTTGGCAGAAGAAATATGTATTACATTTATAAAACATAGATTGGGAAGATTCGTTGAACTGTTCACATAGGTAGGTACTGCGGCTTCACAAAGTGAAACGAGTTGGAATACTCAGGTGCGCTCGCGCCGCGTCACGGCACAGATACATTGTGACGCCGCGCCGCCGCCGCAGCCAGAAAATAGAATTAAAAGACACTCCACAATGGACCAAAGCCCTTTCAACCGAGCACAAATACGTATTGGAATTTTAAATCCCGGCGAAATATACCTCAGGTGTTCTTAAGAATGAAACGATACAATTCATTATTTTATTGTTACACAGCTGTAAATTTAAAACGGTCTCTGGATTTAAGTATTTTGTACTAAATATGAACCTGTAAAACTTCTTTCGTTTTGGACTCTTTTCAGAGAGCGCTGGTATTGCGCGAATGTTAACGATCCATAGGCTGCAGCATCCACTGGCTGTGGTAACCGTTTACCATCGGACAGGCCGATGCTATATATAAGTAACCTGTATAGTTAGTATAAAGACTGTTTGATCTTTATTTCTACCAATCTCCAAAGTTGCAGTTTATAAATTAGTAAACCAATTATTAATTTCGAGGCCTTCATTCATGGGCCATTTCATATTTTCACAAAAATAGGGATTTGTAAGTATATTCAAATTCAAATATCAATTTCAAATTCAATTTATTATACGCCGAGGTTTTCAGAGCTATAGCATTTCGATATTTTACAACTCGTACTTAGGTAGGGTACAGGTTTTAGAATAGATCCGGTAAACACAAAAACATTGCGCGAACATTCGTTCTTTTTTTTTCTTTTTTTTTTATGTGAAGCAGAGAGGTAAACATTTTTTTATTAAGATTCTGAGCAATCAATTATTAAGGTTGATGCACGTGTTACATAGATAGGTATATTATATACCTACTAAGTATGTACTTCATGGTAAATGTTAAGTGACTTGCGCCTATAATACCTATTTGGTACCTACCTACCTCTGAGTGTGAGGCAGTGTGGAAGGGTTGCACGGCGGCCGTTTCGTTCAAGCTTTACTAGAGCCTCACCTGGATAAGGAAGCTCTTGTGACCTAGCTGTGTTATGGTGATCTCGTCAGGGAAACCGAGGATTTGATCTATGCAATACAGAATCGGGTAGTCAAGGCGAAAAACAGGAGGTAGGTAGGTACATACTGAAAGATGGAACCGGTGAGTCTCTCCGATATGTGATCTCAGAGTGTTCCATGACTGCTACCACTTTTTCTACCTTCTACGTTTGTTGTCTGTTTGACAATGGTTCTACAGTTGTAGAAAGATACAATTATGTTGATGTAACGATAGAATGAAATGTCTTCAGAATGTAGTTATAGGTACTTAATAATTCTATTAGTGAAAAAAAGATTCCGACCATTTGAGAACCTTCGTCTTTTTTAAATTCGGTAAGATACAATGTTTACACTCTACAGAACGTTTAATATAATTGTATTATATATTCGTCTCTGATAAAATGAACATCACTATGGCCATCTATATGTTTTATTAAAAAATGGTGTTTCATCATTTAAACAAGAGGTGTCACTATATTTTTACAGCGTCATCTTGTAGTAAGTAGCGAATTTAGTTATTCACCTATTCGACACTAGGTGGCAGTCATTCGCCATTATGCATAAAATCTTCATACTGGCAACACCAGTAATATAAAAATGGAATACTTGCTTGAAAATGCTTTCTTTTGATTGGTTGATCGTCCCGGTACCAAATGACACTGCCTCACTCCGCCATTTTGCCGACACTTGGCTCCCGAAGAGGAGGAATTGGCTAAAAGTATTATATCAAGCCGCATTGCGGCAATCTGCTTGACATTATTGAAGGTATGTTTAAAATAATCAAATTCCGCCTGTTTATTTTGTATTTGCAATGTTATTTATTTTGCACTATTTGGTATCTCCACGCTCGATTAATATTGACCGTGGTCGTTTTTCAGTGCTATATTGAGATGTTCACCCATTCGGAAACACATTCCTCTTTCTGTTTTCGTTAGTTACGAACATTACACTCTTTTATAAGTGTATACTTATGGCTATATACGCCCGATACGTCGGTGTAACTTAGATCAAAATCTCTAAAAAAGGCCTATTCTTTTGCAGGGTTAAGAAACAGCCAACAAGATGTATCTCTACAATTTAACTTTACAAGGTTCTACATGCATCACACATGCAGTGCATGGAAATTTTTCCGGTACGAAACAACAGGAAATAATAATATCGCGCGGTAAAACACTGGAACTCTTACGCCCAGATCCGAATACCGGCAAAGTGCATACATTGATGAAGGTGGAAATATTCGGTGTTATACGATCGATGATGTCATTTCGGCTTACTGGAGGCACAAAAGGTAAATGAACTTAATTATTACGTGACCACGTGCGCTGAGAATGAGGTCGAACCCAGGCTAACCTATAAATTTGTGGACGACATTATTTCATGAGTCCTCGTTAAACTAGTATAAATAATAATACTTTTTACCATTGAAACGGCAACATGTTTTATGAACACAGAACATGTGCTTCTTGAGTTTATCGTATTCAACAACAGCTAACATTATGCATTTGTGTAATGCAACACCCAGTTTTGTTCGGACTCGTGCAGTTCTAAATACAACTGAATAAAAATGAAGTTTTGAATTTGAGTGCCTTGAGATCGTAATCATATTCACAACTGTGGCAGTTATGTTCACATGAAAATACTGCATCATCTTGCTCCAGGCACTTAATACACAAACTGCTTGGGATAACTAGATGCATATAGTGACAGCCAATGCGTCGCTCTGTTTAATCGTCATGGTTAACTAGATGTACCGCAGTGGCACAATTCTGCTTTTTCAAAACTCAAAAGTTTTTGTTAGAAGTGCCAAAGCTATATAATGATTGTTGTTTACAGATTATATAGTCATTGGTTCAGACTCTGGCCGCATTGTGATATTAGAATACATTCCCAAGAAAAACATTCTAGAAAAGGTACATCAAGAAACATTTGGTAAATCAGGATGCAGGCGCATTGTACCTGGTCAATATTTAGCCATTGATCCAAAGGGACGAGCTGTCATGATAGGTAAGTTATAATTCCTATAATAGAAAATTGATTTGAACTTTACCCACTGCCGTTTTAACTCACAACCTCAAGAAACCTAGTGCCAGAGCCTCATCTGTAAACCAGTTTGTGTATATGTGAAGTTGACTTGTGCACCAGAGATATTATCTAAAGGTCCAACTAAAGTATCTTAACCCAAGAGAAGTTTTGTCAAACATGGAGTCAGACATTAGAAGTAGAATATTAAACTATGAAATCAAGTCCCCTTTTACAAGAACACCTACACTATTTGTATTCTTTGTATGCAGTCAAATAGCATGGCAGCTGTTTCATTGTGTAAGATCAATAAAAAAGCTGCCTTTTTTTTAAATATTTCAGTTGTTTAGTGCATTTTACCCTCTGATACATTAAAATCATTATCCTGCCAGCCTCCTACTCCTCCATTATCTTCTCTCTGGACTTCTGTCTGACTCTAATCCAAAGGAAAGCCTATGCCAGAGTCCCTTCTGTTGATCAAGGCCATGCCTGCACATGTATTGAAATGATATCTTAATACAATTATTTAAAGATATTTTGTATTATAGGTGCCACTGAAAAACAGAAGCTTGTCTACATATTGAACAGAGATGCTGAGGCTAGACTGACTATTTCATCTCCATTAGAAGCTCATAAATCTAACACATTGGTGTACCACATGGTTGGTGTAGATGTTGGTTTTGAAAACCCAATGTTTGCTTGTCTGGAAATTGACTATGAAGAAGCTGATTCAGATCCTACAGGTATATTAAGCTTTTTTTCTTTCTTTTATTGCCATCTGCCATTAGCCAGTTAAGTTATTATTAAATCAGTAAGGTATGATTAAAAATAATATTTTAGCTCTTACTATGATTATTTTGAGGTCCGTGTTTCCGACTGACAGTGACGCCAAATCCTCTATGTATGAGTAAACCCAACCAACCTTTCTATTCTTCTATGCTTTTATTATGCCAGTAAATTTAATAACATCCTTTTTTTAGGTGAAGCTGCACAAAAGACTCAACAAACCTTAACATTTTATGAACTCGACTTGGGGTTAAACCATGTAGTAAGAAAGTACTCTGAACCTCTTGAAGAGCATGCCAACTTTCTCATAACAGTACCAGGAGGTAATGATGGACCCTCGGGAGTGTTAATTTGCTCTGAAAACTATTTAACATACAAAAATTTAGGTGATCAACACGATATCCGATGTCCCATTCCTCGACGGAGAAACGATTTAGATGATCCAGAAAGAGGCATGATATTTGTGTGTTCAGCTACTCACAAGACCAAGTCCATGTTCTTTTTCTTAGCACAAACTGAGCAAGGAGATATCTTTAAAATCACCATTGAGACTGATGATGATATGGTGACAGAAATTAAATTGAAATATTTTGATACTGTTCCTGTGGCAACAGCAATGTGTGTCCTGAAGACTGGGTTCCTATTTGTCGCTTGTGAATTTGGCAACCAGTGAGTATATACATTATGTTTGATGAATATGCATCGATTTACTTAGAACTGAGACGTTTGGTGCTCTTTTTAGTATACTGTCATGCTAGAGAAATAATCTCCGAACCAAGGTCCTCCCTTACTATATGAGGGAGAGCACACTGATGCGAGATTGACATTGAAAAATATAAATACTTAAATTAACTAACTTTAAAGATGTAAATCGAAGAAAAGCCAAATGTAACTATTATGAAATTCTCAACTTCGTCTTGCAATATTTAAATGTATCTTTATTTTATTTTTCAGCTACCTATATCAAATAGCTCACTTGGGTGACGAAGATGACGAACCAGAATTTAGTTCAGCAATGCCTTTGGAAGAGGGAGATACATTCTTCTTTGCTCCGAGACCCTTACGGAATCTAGTACTTGTGGATGAATTAGATTCACTTTCACCCATTTTAGGTATTATTTTTTTAAATCATATCACAGAATCCAATTACAAAATTGAATTGTTCCCTAAAATAATAATAATAGTGAACAATAAGATGCAGGCTGATATCAGTTTTTTCAACTGCTGGCCTGTTCCCCAATAATAATAATAGTGAACAATGAGATGCAGGCTGATATCAGTTTTTTCAACTGCTGGCCTGTTCCCCAATAATAATAAAATGCATTAATATTACAGCTTGCCGTGTAGCTGACTTAGCTGGTGAAGATACTCCCCAAGTTTACTTGGCTTGTGGCCGTGGATCAAGGTCATCTTTGAGAGCCTTGAGACATGGTTTGGAAGTTGCTGAAATGGCTGTATCTGAGCTACCAGGTTCACCCAATGCGGTATGGACTGTCCGAAGACACAAGGATGGTAAGTTCATTATAATTGACATCCATTTATAACTATCACAGTTTAGTTCATCGAATAATACCTGATTGAATGGGTTCAATCCCCATTTTAATACACATATCTTCTACCATGCAGTAGTTAGTCCAGGAAAATACAGATGTCGAACAGATTGATAAATAAAGCAACAGATAGTGAACAAAGCAGTTGCTGCATCTTTGCTTAGATCAAGGATAAATATCAAATGTCATGTGAGTTGCATAACTATTTAAAAAAAAGCAAGCAAGCCATTGGAGCATTATGATTATACTATTTTGGTCCGTGTTACTGACATACTGTGACGCTACAAATAACCACCTATGAACGCTCCTCTTTATCAACAAATTACTAATAAAACCCTGGTTGTTGGTCAGACATAAACACCAGTGGTTTTTCTTTTCAGAATCTACTATCGGCCGATGAAAGAATACAGATGGTTTCAACAAACACGCAAAGGTAGGCATCAAAGGCTGTATAATACAACTGGAAGCTGCCAACATCTGAAGACTGCAATATATAGACATTTACTTTTCAAACACATTTTACCTTTGAACTTTTCTTTTGGTTACAGAGGAATATGATTCTTACATCATTGTGTCGTTCGTAAATGCTACGCTTGTACTGTCTATTGGAGAGACTGTAGAAGAAGTGACGGACTCTGGTTTCTTGGGTACAACTCCTACGCTCAGTTGTCACGCTCTTGGTAACGACGCTCTTGTGCAAGTATATCCAGATGGCATCAGGCATATACGCGCTGACAAACGTGTGAACGAGTGGAAAGCACCAGGAAAAAAGTCAATTGTCAAGTGTGCAGTCAATCAAAGACAAGTAGTCATAGCTTTAACTGGAGGCGAACTTGTGTACTTTGAAATGGACCCTGTAAGTATCCTAACCAACTGATCTCACCACATTATCGACGTAATTGCATGGACTAGCTCTTGAGTTGGACCATGCAAGAGTATGGTGTAGCTGCCCCATGCAGTGAAATGCCTACAACGTCGTAGAATATGTTTCGCTCCCGCTTGCGGTAGAGCGAGGCACTCGGCATATTCCATAGCCAAGCTGGAGTCGTTCAGGCGATGAAGGCGGCAAAACCATGCCGTGGACAAGCAAACATTATTTTATTCATTATATTATGTACCTCAAAAATGTGTTACACTGAAGTTAATTTGAAATACTGTATGTTACAGACTGGTCAGCTAAATGAATATACAGAAAGAAAGAAGCTATCATCTGATGTTTCATGTATGGCCCTGGGATCTGTGGCTACTGGTGAACAACGAGCGTGGTTCTTGGCTGTGGGTCTAAATGACAACACTGTCAGGATAATCTCTTTGGATCCTTCGGTAAGTACTGTCTTCATAACAATTTGCATAACCCATAATTTAATATTTAAATGATGAAACAAGGACACCATTGAGCTATTTTGATTACAACAACCCAAAAATGCGTTATTCTAAAACTACTGATAGTATTTTGTCAATTTTGTAGATGAGAATTCTTATAAAACACAGGATTACAGGTTTTGTTTTGTATTTGCAGGATTGTTTGTCACCACGCTCCATGCAAGCTTTACCAGCTGGTGCAGAGTCATTGTGCATTGTGGAACAACCATTTGAATCAGGAGCGAAATCTGCCTTACAACTAAACATTGGCTTGAGCAATGGAGTGTTATTGAGAACTACATTAGACTCGGTCAGTGGAGACTTGGCAGATACAAGAACCCGGTAAGCATATCTTCATTTTTATTTGTATTGATGTATGTTAACTTGCCAATGATGAAAAAACCTTTTCGCTCCTTATAATTACCGAATTATATTGAAGATCACTTAACCAGATCTGAGATTTATTTTCAATTTTAGTGATTCTTCAGTTTTTTTTTGTTCAGAATAAACATTTTTATTTTTGTTTATAGGTACTTGGGTTCAAGACCAGTAAAACTATTTAAAGTACGCGTGCAAGCGGCAGAAGCCGTATTGGCAGTGTCGTCAAGGACTTGGTTAGGATATCACTATCAAAACCGTTTCCATCTCACACCACTCTCATATGAATGCTTGGAGTATGCGGCCGGATTTAGCTCAGGTAAATCATCAATCTTTTATCTGTAGTTTTTGTCACTTTGGTTTATAATTAATTGGGTTTAATATCATTGTTAGTACCATTGATTAAATTTTTTGTCCTGTATTTTGATTTCTGGGGCAAGGAAACTGTTATTGGGTCTGTCTAAAAGTCTAGGAGCTTCACCAAAAGTCCCCATAAAAGGCTGTATGTATTAAATACCTTACCCGACGTGATTGTATGGTCGTGCTATCTAGTGTGACCATACAAGAGTGGTGTGTAGCTGCCCCATGCAGTGAAAGGCCCACAACGTCGCAGAACATGTTTCGCTCCCGCTTGCGGTAGAGCGAGGCACTCGGCATATTCCATAGCCAAGCTGGAGCTGTTCAGGCGATGAAGGCGGCAAAACCATGCCGTGGACACTCATATCCATTGTACAAATAGTATGACTGATGTTAAAATTCCTATACTTATTATAATCTTTCATTGCAGAACAATGTGCTGAGGGTATAGTAGCAATCTCATCAAATACACTTAGAATTTTGGCCTTGGAGAAACTTGGTGCTGTCTTCAATCAAACCTACTTGCCTCTAGAATATACGCCTCGGAAGTTTGTTATCAACACAGACAACAACCAAATCTTCATACTTGAAACTGATCACAATTCTTACACAGAAGATATGAAAAAACAAAGAAGGTGACTATTCTATACTCTGTCAGAGACTTCATTCTCTAATTCACATGATGTCAACTAACACACAATACCTGAACTTTATGTGGATATACCTGCAGTACTGACTTAAATTTTTATCCATTATATTTATATGTCTATGATAATAAATTCTAACAAAACAATACTTTCCCAGAGTACAAATGGCACAAGAAATGCGCGAGGCAGCTGCAGGAGGGGGCCCAGAAGAACAACAACTGGCAAATGAAATGGCTGATGCATTTCTGTCTGACACATTACCTGAAAATATATTTTCGTCACCAAAAGCTGGAACAGGTAAACATCTTGATGTAATTTAATGTTTTATTTGCCATATCTGGGCAAGAGCAGAAAATGTCATTGAGCTTACTGACTCTAATCAGATGTGGCTACATCAAATCCCAGCGTTAATCCCAGATGGCTTCAATCTGAGTCATTTGATTCAAGTTGGGGAAACAACTCAATTCTTATACAATTGCAAAGATTGGAGATATCAAT
This sequence comes from Eilema griseolum, assembly GCA_963662185.1. Lineage (NCBI taxonomy): Eukaryota > Metazoa > Arthropoda > Insecta > Lepidoptera > Erebidae > Eilema > Eilema griseolum. The sequence continues at coordinate 9,865,370 of OY759243.1, forward strand.
TTGATGTGAAATTTATTCTGTACTAAATATTTTTAGGTATGTGGGCATCCCAAATCCGCGTCGTCGACATGGGAACTAGTGGTGGACAGCCAAGTACGTTATTCAAATTACCCTTAGAACAAAACGAGGCTGCTGTGTCTGTTTGTATCATACGGTGGGCAGCGCACGCCGAGCACGCTCAGCCCCACCTCGTCGTTGGTGTCGCTAAAGATATGATTCTCTCTCCAAGAAGTTGTCCTGAAGGCAGTTTACATGTTTATAAGGTAATTTTTGTTTTACTTTTCTCACTTCCCACATTTTACGTAATTTTTCCATGATGTCAACTATACGCTCCGTGTTTCATCTGAAATACATTGACGAATGCTTAACCAGATCTGATATTTCAAGCTGAATCAATTTCTTGTTGCTGCCTGTGTTCCAACAGTGTTCTAATCCTTACAATATATTACAGATATATGGCAATATTGGCAAGCTCGAGTTAGTCCACAAAACGCCTATCGATGAGTATCCCGGCGCGTTAGCCGCATTTAATGGCAAACTCTTAGCGGGAGTCGGTCGCATGTTGAGACTCTACGACATCGGCAGGCGGAAACTCCTACGTAAATGCGAAAATAGACACATTCCAAACCTTATAGCAGATATTAAAACCATTGGGCAGAGAATTTTTGCTTCTGATGTTCAAGAATCAGTATTTTGTCTCAAATATAAGAAAAGGGAGAATCAGTTGATAATATTTGCTGATGATACCAATCCAAGATGGATCACAAACAGCTGCATACTAGACTATGATACTGTAGCTATGTCTGACAAATTTGGTAATGTAGCTGTCATGAGATTACCGCAGTCTGTAACTGACGACGTTGACGAAGATCCGACGGGAAATAAAGCGCTTTGGGATAGAGGTGAGGAGCTCTTACACATTTTATATTTTAACAAAACCTTAATGTGATGATACAAAATTATATACATGCTAGACTAATGAAAATAATGATTATTTATTCGCATCTGACAATTTTCATTACATACATCTTGTCTTATGGTTCATTACATAACTAACATAATGTCTACTTTCAGGCCTTCTGAATGGAGCCTCTCAAAAAGGTGACATCAGTGTGAATTTCCACGTCGGAGAAACTGTAACGTCATTACAACGCGCTACGCTGATCCCCGGCGGGTCGGAGGCGCTGCTGTACGCGACCGTGAGCGGCTCGCTGGGCGTCTTACTTCCATTTACGTCGAGAGAAGACCACGATTTCTTCCAACATCTGGAAATGCACATGCGAAGCGAAAACTCGCCGCTATGTGGTCGCGACCACTTATCATTTAGGAGCTATTATTATCCAGTAAAAGTAAGTATACATAAATATCCTGATTATCACAATAATAATATAATTGTTTGTATAGATGGCGGCAAACTTCCTGAACATACATCAGAAAGTTCCATATATGTACTGTTGACAATGAATAAGTAAACGTTTACATGTAAAGTCGTATAAATTGTAATTTTAGTTACTGTTGTATACTTATTCCTTTGTCAACTGATGCAGACCAACCAAAATCCAATAACATTAAAAGAGACTGAACCAATGACGCAATGAGTTGTCCATTTGGGCGTTCTGGGCGGCTAGGCTACAGTGTCAAGAAGTTTGCCGGTCCTGGTATCCGCCAGTTAGTCAGCAGCTGTACTCTCGACGAGCGCAGTTGTGTTACACTGTCGGTACAAGAGCGCGGGCGCCTGGCGGCGCGAGCGCTCGTCGTTATGGCAGTGCCGCGCCGCTACCGCCCCCGAGTTCCTGAGAGTCGGGACGCGCCTTCTATAGCGCTACTGTAGTTTTTGGAACGTACACATCATTATTGTAATGCTAGGCTAAGTTCACTAATAACGGCTAATTATATCTGATTGTTGTTTATTATCTTTACAGAATGTGATAGATGGCGATCTGTGTGAGCAGTTCAACTCGTTGGAACCTGCCAAACAAAAAGCTATTGCCGGCGACCTAGAGAGAACGCCTGCTGAGGTCTCAAAAAAATTAGAAGACATTAGAACTAGATACGCCTTTTAAGTTAATTACACGGTCCTTGTATTAAGTATAAGCAATAAAATATGAAATAGAATGCAAGTTTTTTTTCAAGTCATTGTATTTACACCTAATCTAATCCTGTAGATCAAATTTGCTCACTCATCTGGTAGGAAACGGGAAATAAGAATCCTCTACACTACAGCAATTAGGTATCTGACTGACTAGTCAAATTAGTTATTTTTTACTTAATAGAAACTTTATGAAATTAATGATTGTGACGTCAATAGTCAATGTACTGTTACGACCGACGTCGATATCTCGAAAACTAATAATCGAATCTTCAAGAGATAAAAACGCATTGTTAGTGACGAGGTACTCTGCCGATTGGCATAGGAAAAACTAGAATCATCAACACAGTCACAACCTACCTATAATACGAGTACCTATTCTCTTTTGAATAAAAACAAACAATAGGTAAATATCGAGAATGAACTCGAAAGGTCAGCGACGGCGATAAACTTCAAAAGAGTGTAGGTAGTTATCGCTCTCGTATTTTCTAGATGATTCGACCCTCCTAATTGAGAGGTATAAAAACACGCTCGCATAGCGACACGATCCTTTTTTATCCGTGATTCATTCTGTCTTTGAGATCGATAACGAACACGGCGAGCTTAAGCGACCGAAGAAGATTCTAGGTACCTGCGACCTGAGCAACGACTGTGAACTACTGAGCGACTGGAACTTGAAGAGTAGGTACCTACCTACTGTGTGTACTAGTGATTTAATTACCTACCTATCTAGTTTGTGGTGAGCTAATAAATCTCTTCGTTGAGTAAACGGCATTTAATTGTACCCCGTGCACGTAACAGTACTACCTATTAAAAGTTGGGTGGATGATTGAAAATGAATAAAAACACCAGGTTAACCTATATTTGACCGACAACATGAAAGAAATTGCCAAATTATTACTTCAAAAATTCTGCAAAGTTTCATTTGCCAATTTGGTCAAAATATTACTTAGCATAAAATCTCATTATAAATAAAATACTGTAACAACTGTAGGTACTAGAGATGCGCCGAGTAACACTTTTGCCGAGTAACGAGTACCGAGTTTTACTCGGTTAAATTTTTTATCGACCGAGTAACTCGGTTCAATCAAATTCCCATTTCGCGCGCGTAAATACGTACAAACAGGCTCGCGCCTGTCGAGCGGCCGGCTCGTGTTGATGCACCCCTCACCCGCCAACACCAGTCAGTTTCAACTACCGGTCGCTTGATAGCACAGAATACTTTATTAAACATGAGAATAATGCTTGATAGTTTGCAAACAAATAAAAAAAATAATTGAAAAAGATTGTCAATTAACGATTGACTGTGTGTAGTACGTGATCAGTGATTGTTGACAACGATTTCACGTAAAAGATCCCAAATTTGTGTGTTTTACGACGAGGTTAAAGAAGATAAAGCAAAAGTAAAATGTACTTTATGCAATTCTCTGATTTCACATAGTGACTTCTACGACGGCAATGTTAAACCATGTTAAAATAAAAAACATAGTATACAAGTAATTTACTACTCATTCATTAGCGATTATATTAATTGAGATTGACATAGATTTCTTAAATTAGTAAGAAATACTTTTAGATTAACACTGTTGTTTTAATTATATCTACCTAAATATTTGCTTTTCTTAAACCGAGTATACTCGGCATTCAAGCCGAGTTACTCGGGCCGAGTACGAGTATCTAAAACCCGCCGAGTACGCCGAGTACCGAGTATCAACCGAGTACTCGGCCCATCTCTAGTAGGTACCTAGTGAACGTTTAAACAAAAAATTGTTTACCAATTTGTTATTTAGTCAAATGTTTCAGTCACATTTTACGCAAAATAAAATAAGACTTCGAAGCATTTACACCATCGTTTAATGTTGGTGTTGGATGGTCACCAAAAAAATAACTACCTACGCGCGTATGTATTCTTCGACTTGAAACCGTTTCGGAATTACATCATCGAAATTGGTAATTAAATTGGAGCCGTATAGGATATAATTTTATTTTAATAAAAATAATTATATTGAAATAAAATTGCATTATATAATAATATTGTTCGCAATAATTCTTACTATTTGGTCATAGCAAATCGTTCGACCAAACTTTTATTGTCTACAGATTGTTTGCTGTAATAAATCATTTGATTAAAGATTAAATGCTATAATGATAATAGGTCGTTACATATGAAAATGCCGTTAATTTTTTTTGAAGAAATCGGAGGAAACCCAATTTTCAGTAGGTACCTATTAACTTTTGTATGAATGAGAACATTAAGCTAACAAACACTTTTATTACATTTGTGAAAAATGACAACTGTAAAAATCATCAAAATGGATAGCATTTAATAAGTACTATTTTTGAAGATCGAATTTAATTTATCAAGCGGCCAATAAAAACAAAATTTAAAACAGAGTTGTAAAATCTTAAATCAACTTTCAAACAAAATATAAATAATGGAAATGGCTATTAAATTACAGGAATAACGAACTCATGAATCTGTAAGTAAATTTCAGCAATTTCATGTCAATCAATCAATTAGCCCACCGCTGTCCACTGCTGGATATAGGCCTCTCCCAATGTGCACCATTTTTTTCCGATCCTCTGCTTTCCGCATCCAGTCTGTCCCAGCCACTTTTTTAGGTCGTCCGTCCATCTGGCTAGTGCCAGGCTTTTTTAGGGCGTCCTACCTTTCGTTTACCATCTCGCGGTCTCCACTAGGACTCGTTTGCTCCAACGACCATCGGTCCTGCGACAAACGTGACCAGCCCACTGCCACATAAGCTTGCTTATTCTGTGACCCATGTCGGTAACTTTAGTTCTCTGTCGGATAACCTCGTTCCGAATTCTATCCTTCAGAGAATAAAGCTGATGCATTACGAACTTGCAATCAAATTGAGTGTATAGAACAAAATCAGGCGCTAATTACTACTCCCACGGATATTGCAAACAGGTTTAATGATGTGTTCTCAATAAGCTCCAGAAATGATAGTGTGCGGGATGTTTCTGTACCCCCCATTATGTTACAACCAGATAGAAATATGGACAGTATATTCTTATATCCCTGTACACCCGTGGAAGTACTAAGAACTATAACATCACTAAATAATAAAAAAATCTGTGGGCTATGATGAGCTTTCGACTTATATCTTGAAGTCTTGTGCAGCTTACATATCGCCCGTACTTAGTCACGTTATAAACTTATCTCTGACAAATGGTGTATTTCCCACTAAGTTAAAAATTTCTATAGTCAAACCTCTTTATAAGCAAGGCAGTCCACTAGACGTTGATAACTATAGACCGATTGCACTAATACCTATACTTTCAAAGGTCTACGAAAGAATAATGCACAGTCGTCTAACCCAATTCATTAACAAACATAAAATAATAAGTGAGGAGCAGAGTGGGTTCCAAAAGGGAAAATCTACCACTTTAGCAGCTTTCTCCTTGGTCAAAACCATAACGGAAAACGTGGATAAGGGCAATACAGTAACGGTAGTGTTCTTGGACATGAGCAAGGCTTTCGATACGGTAGATTATGAGAGACTACTTGATAAGTGCGAACGATACGGCATTCGAGGGCCAGCTCTGGACTGGCTCCGTAGCTATCTTTACGATAGAAATCAATGTGTAGAAATAACCCGCATAAACGAGAATCAAACACTAACGCAGTACAGATCTCAATTTCAAATTAAGAACTTGGGAGTCCCACAAGGTAGCATTCTGGGCCCTCTGCTATTCCTTCTGTACATCAATGATTTGCCGAGTATCACTTCCAAAAAATGTGTTCTCTTTGCTGATGACGTATCAATTGTCATACCTAGCAATCACAATCATGATGAAATTGTGCACCTAACAATGAGAGACATACTGAATTGGCTTGATTTAAATAACCTTAAAGTAAACTTATCGAAAACACATTATATTGAATTCAGGAACTATAAACAAAAGCCTCAAAATCTTAATTTAACGTTGAACGGTGTTGCAATAGGCAGGGACAGTCACATTCGCTTTCTGGGTCTCATATTAGATGAACACTGTAATTGGAAGCTACATATAGATGCAGTATGCAAAAGAGTGAATAGATTTGCATTTGCCCTGCGTCAGCTTAGAAGCACAACTTGCGGAAAAACAGCTCTCATAGCCTACTATGGTCACGTTGCTTCGATATTAAACTATGGTATACTATTGTGGGGCAATTCTACTGCTATTGAGAGAGCGTTCTTGAAGCAAAAAAAGTGCATAAGAGCAGTATGTGGGGTAGGGCCCCTAGAAACCTGTAGACCACTCTTTAAGAGGCTGGGGGTGCTGACTTTGGTGTCTGTCTACATATTGGAGGCAGGCATTTTCGTAATAAACCAAAGTCACTTGTTTGCTAAAGCAAGTGCAACATGCAGATTTGAGTCTCGAGACCCCACTAAAATAAAGTTCGAGATGTGCAGAACTACCTTTTACCAAAAAAACTACTTTATAATGACCATTACGGTTTACAATCACATTCCAAAGGTGATCAGGGAACTGCCTAGGACTCAATTTAGGTCGAAACTAAGGCAATGGCTTATAAATAAATGTTTTTATGATCTGCAAGAATTTTTTGATTGCAAATGACTAAATATATAAATATTTATTATTCTTGACATTTCCAACTTAATATAATATACTTTTAATTTGACATATTAATTTAGTAATGGTAGTACTTGACATTGTAATTTAGCGACATCGATTTATTGAAGTAGGTATATTGACAAGAAAGCTCATTGACATTAAAGTCATTATATCTAATATTATTTTATTATACATCTAACCTGACAATTTCATGATAAATATTTGACATGATAATTGGAATGAAATGTTGCAGTTTGTTCTATCGCATTCATTATTAAGACATCTTTGCACACACACAATTAATACATAAATTTATTTTGTGTACTTTGTTACTTACAATAATTTATTTTTGTTTCGAATATAATGTCGACTGTGTAATTTGTGCATTATATTTATATGAGATAACAACAATGTAAAAAATTCGTATGCCTAATGCAGGCGAGATATGCTGTACTATCCACACTGGAAAAATTAACACCTTTATCTTCACCGTGTCTCTTACGAATAAATTTTCATTTCATTTCAGAGAAACTCCAAACATAGCTCGCTCCATAGCCCGCTGCGTGACTTTAGAGCTGTGGACCAGCCCCACTAAGTGTCCACGTATCGGTACCGTAAGTCATAATAGGGTCATAATTTCATATGTAAGGACCTAATATTATCGCAGGTAATATTCTGTCAAATAAATATTCGACAAAATTAAAAAGTGCGTACTAAGATTATTCCAAACATTGCATTGGTATAAAAAAAGAAGCCAAACTTTGTTTGGGTATTGAAATTTTGGCAAAATCTTTTCGGCAGAATCAGAAACAATCAGCATTCTTCATATTTGTTCCTAGCAGCATAATATTATGGTCGAAAAATAGTTATTTAGTTACCACCGCTGGATTCTCTTTGGATTCACTACATACCTACATAATGTTATCTCACTTGCACGTTAATTTTCTAACATATAGCTCGTTAGATCATATTGTAGATTAGCAGGTACAATTACAAAACTCTTAACTTGAGCAATAATAAGTATCTAAGTAATTCATACACTTCCGGTGTTACCAACTTTCAAACAAAGAAACACAAAATTGATAGAAACTGCGATAGCGACGGGCACGCATTTAAATTATGCATATTCAGCTGCCTAAAAATAATTAACATTTTACTTAGGTACTTGTCTCAGTAGTTTTCCATAATTAAAAAATGAATTTGGGCCTTACTTTAAAACTTTTCCTTTGTCTTGTTTCCGCCCACTTGCCCAGTTGCTACCTAGATCCGTATTTTGAAGCTTAGAACCTACTCGTTAGTAGTATTATGTTATCTGTGTCGTTAGCGAAAATAATGCCACGGAATAAGACTTGAGCATTCGTGTCCCGTCGTAAATATAGACATTTTCACAATTAAATAGGTAGGATTAATAGTTATAGTATAAAAATTATATTAGGTAGGTATATTATGTGGTTATAATTACTCTCTATTGTACGCCAATAATACAAAAATCTAGTAGGTTCCTAATTATACTAATGATTTTGATACAATAATATGGGCGGTCCTATCATATCGCAGACTACGGTCTCTTACGTGCAAACAAACTTTTTATGTAATAGGTACCCTACCTACCAGGTATTCGAAGAGTAAAATTAGATACACCGTTGACCAGACGGGTGATCTACTCTTCTGAGTGGGCCATTTCTCTACGACTATATACATTTATTGCACTAAGCTGTGATCGAACCCGCGCCTCATGCGTAGCAGTCGCGTTTCACTACCGCCACGCCACAGAGGCTGTCTAAAGTCAGTAAGTTTATTTTTAATTATTTATGCATTAAATTTAAAATGTATTTATGAATTAAGTGGACTATTACGGTAAGTACTATTTATTGAGAATTACCTACTTACTGTTACTTAGGTACCTATAATAAAATATGATTTACTTTACAATATAAACTATATAACAAATACCTACCCACATTAAGTCCCTTCACCACGAAGACGTAGCATGAAGCCTTTACCATCACATCGCGGCATCGGTGGTAATGTTTGTTTGTAATTTTTTTGTCATTTCACACAGCTAACGTTATTTTCATTTAATTAGGTAACCTTGACAAGTTGGAAGGCTACTCGACCACAATAATACCTAAGTACTCGCATTCAAATTTTTTAACACATACAAACCTAAGTGTTTTGAAAATGTTCAAACTCAAACCGATAGCATAATAAAATTACAAGTCGTTTTATAACTACCTATTTTTAAAATAACAGCAGCACTGTGCAGTAAAATAAAATAAATATAAAAGCACATCACATTTCAACACTAGCGCATAAACGTAGACTAGGAATGAACTGAAAGTTTACCATAAGGAGTCTAAAGGCCGGCCGGTGAAAAACGCATCTTGCGGCCATATATCTAATGTGGAAAGTGTGCCAGGCACAAGACGATACATGTCCAAGAAATCACCTAACGATAGCAGGTTCGTAAATTCCATTATTATACCTGGATGTCGATTATATGATTTTATTTTTGTTCATAAGTCTCATTCAACCAATTATTACAAATAAACACGGGTGTGTCCCATTGTCATGACTTGCGGTAGCGGGTCACGAAAAATTATAATAGTGGATCGCGGACATTGAGAACTTTAGTAACAATATAGGTAATATTATGTAAATAGTCGCAGCATTGTCTTTTTGTTTACAATAAAATAAATCACTTACGTGGATGATCAAGCGTCGTCGTAAGGTTTATTATCAACATAACATAAACTCACGCCCATATCCCTGAAGGGGTAGGCAGAGGTGCTAGCTACCCACTAGGCTACCGCGGTTATACATGTTTATTATGAAATAATAAACAAAATCATTAAATAGGTATTTTATGTGGTTTGGTGATAGCATATATATGTGTTCTTTTTTTATTTTCCGAAGGGTGTCTACCTACATGCTACATGTGCTATGAGGGTTAATAAACTTGCCGTGGATCACGATGGGGAAACATTAAATTTACTGGGCCAGGGTAATAAAACTTGGTAGTAGTTAGGCTACCCTAACCAGGGTCAAACGTGTAAAGCCTTAGTCTTACTTACCTACACATAATGTCGGAGTAGTATAGTGCACTTAATATTGACAATGTTAGGAGTGAGTTCATGTCGATAATGTAATTTCCAAGACAACTATTCTGTGTTTCGGAATACTTAGTACTGCCAAGATTCGAACCTGGCTGTCCTGGGATCTCTCTATCGTAAGAATAACTCCTTTTTTTATTTTACGTGCGCATAATCCCCACGGATACCTGCCTACCGGAGCCGGTGGAGGAGGTTATGTCGGACTCGATCCGACTAAAACGCACGCCGCCTGTGGGTCGTTTTGGTTGCCGAAGGTGAGGTTGACAGGCATATCCCTCGCACCCCGGCCGACAGAATAACTCCTTAAACAACGAGTTACTGCGACCCTTCAATTTAAATTTAAATGAATTTAGCTTATTAACTATCCCAAATTCGACGTGATATCCTGGGTTAGTCATTACAAAATGGTTCTCCCCGCCGCATTATATACTTCGAACACCAATTGAATACTAAGTCCAAACTTTCAAGTAAACCTCCCAAGAGGTCGATGTGGCAAAATAGGTAGGTAGGTATGTAAATTTATATGACTACGTAACACAAATATTTAGTTTAACGCGATAAACAAATAAGCACTTTTCGCTGTGTAGTATTATTTATTAAACTGCCCCACATAATGTTTGTGCCACCTCATGGCATGGCCTAAAATGCAAATAAGAGAAAAATACCACGACTCCTTGCGAGCACGTGAAACAAACGTTGCTATGACTACTATATCGACCGGCAGTTTTCATAGGCTTTTCCCTGAAACTCTCATTCGCGTGTCGCCTTTTGTAACAATAAGGTAGCCGAAGTCTAGACGGCCCGTTCGGTACTCTCAGGTAGTTTACTGCCTGACCCAAAATGCGTTTGTAATTACTCTAATGTAGACAGTAGATGCGCGATGCTCTCGTCATTTGAAATCATAAGCCCTGACGATTGATACGTGTCGGTAGGTAGTGCTAGTCCAGTCGCAGTGGACAATGAATGCACGCGCGAAGCGAACCGAGACGCGCGCCCACCGGAGGCTATGCGCGAGCGTCTGTTTTTAAAAAGCACTCCGCAGCACTCATTAGCCGGTGCACCGTAACTGCGCTGCGGTTGGAGGAAACGCAACGTGTGTGCAATACGGGGCATTAGAAAGTGTAATGAATACTGTGGTGCGATGCTGTCAGTGAGCAAGCCGGCGTCGTTAATCCAGCAGAAGAAGAAGCAGTGGGCGCGCGAGAGAGGTGCGTACTACGTAGTTGTGGTGCGTCCGCGTGTGTTGTGTGCCTAGTGCCTGGCCCGAGCACCCCCGTGCGCCGCTGTCGGCCGCCACTGCCGCCAGTGGACCCCAAGACCTGTGACCGACCCGGTGCATGCTCACATCTGCATCACGCTCATTTAATATTTTGCAACTCATTCACGGTCGTGGTTTCATCAAGGCGACTGGTCACATTCGCGACATTGCAATTCGTTGGTTTAACTAAAACTATTTTGGATTGCAACAATATAGAATAAAAAGGTATGTATACCTACCTACATATACTAAATAACTTTATAATTTGAGAATTACCTAATTATTACCTTTTAAATGAATAAATTTGATAAATCTTTCACCTATAGAATACCGTACTCCAACGTTTCAGCACTTTCAGCTAAAACTTTCCTTAGCTTGATTTACTTATTTTTGAAGTTATAGAATGCATCGTACCTAAGTTCCTATATCTAATATTGCCTCATTTCAAAATTACTTAGGATCTATAAATGGCTTAGGTATCTATATCTAATAGTTACGTTATGTATTAGTCGGTTGAATTGTTTAGTAAAATCCAATTTAATTTGCTCACTTTTATTATGTGCTTTCGACATTATTTGATTGAGTACCGAGGTGTATTTCAAATTGATAATTGCAAACCTATTAAAATAGATTATTACATTAATTAATTGTAAATATGTCGGTAATAACTTTAATGTGGAACAATAAAATAAAATAATATTTGTGCTCAAGATTCGTGACGACTAGTTTGGTACTTACCTACCTACTATACATTTAACGTGACATACTTCGATAAAAATACGCTAACATGCGAGAAAGCACATTGTTTGGAAATCACGTAAGGCAAAATAACTCAATTATAAAATTACCCAAAGATAAATGTGTAAGTATGTATGTGCGTGGCTAGAAATACCTAAGAACAAGATCTCTACATAACATTATCTCAACATCAGCTCAATTTAGTTGGAAAGAAAGGTTTTCAACTTATTGTTATCAATAGATCTAACATGTACAGATCGTTTGTAACTGAGTGTAGTGTGGTGTTTTAATTGTATTTACAAAGTAATATCCACACACGTTGCAATTGTTTTAATTTACGCGTAAGGGCCATTAAACCAACAATCTATGTAAGATATATTATGTTCATCAAGTAGACAGCTCGCAAAACTTGTCGGAGGGATACACTTCCATCGCAGGAAATAGTTAAACTTGCCTCATTTTAATCATTGTCAAATTGTTTCCGGACTTTTTAAATAACAATGACAACAGACAGAGCATTACTGAATTACAATAGCCATACAAAACGATTGTTGCCATTGAAGGGGCGAGGGCGGTAAACGATGAAACAATTCGTTTTCAAGGCTGAAAGGAACTAACGACCTCAGTGTTGATGTATATTCAAAGCCACCATAAATTAAATTCCTCCAAAATCAATATTTGTAGTTCAACCATTTAAGACACACTCTACAAAACCATATGTGTAATTCATTACACACTTGACAAAATCGTGGCAGTATATCTTAGCCGGATGTGAGAATCTGCTTGATGAGACAAATCTAAAGCCGGGTGCTGTACGTAGTCAAGTCTTCTCCCTCTGGGGTAGGCAGAGACAAAAGCCTGCTTCTGTTTTTACCACGGTCCTTACGAACTATTTATCCTATACTTCATTTGATATTATATTTTTAAAAAGCACGAGATTTCCGAGCCTTTTTCCAGCTCATTTGGGGTCAGTTTTCAGTTTACTAAAAGACCCAAAATCGATATTTTCCGTTAATAGACTGCCATCTGATATTCATAACAATAAACAACTATAACGAATCAAATTAATTAATTGCGATATATGGGTATACAGGTTACAGGCAATACATTTAGGTTCCACCTTATTTCAGCCAGATTGACATGCACTAACGTCGCACGTTATGAGGAGAATTATTCACTAAATATTAATAAGAAATTAAGAATATGCAATCTCCCCGCCTATATAAAAGACAAAATATTTGATATCCCAACATGAGATGTCAGTATTTCCGTGCTAAACATAATAATCACCTTCGTCCAAAATATACCTAACATTACATTAGTCAATAAAAAATATCAAACTTATGATTGAATATTATTATTTTGTCATTTAATATTTTATTTTATTTATTTAATCAACTTTATGCACAGTAATTTTGTACAAAAGCGGACTTAATGCCAAAGGCATGATCTAACAGTCAACCTTAGGGTGATGCAGAGATACATTGAGGTAGGTGCAGGCAAAATAATTTATTGTCATATTATCTATGTTCACAATAATAATACATATATTATATATACCCACTATAATACATAAGAAATTCATACACATACTTTTAAATATATTAGGTACTTATATATATTCGTATTATATTATACTTATATAGTATAAACTTAACTATAAAGATGTAAAGAGAAAATAAGCGGCCATTCTGTTATATTGTAGTAGCATTCATCTCAAGTTCAAGTTAGACCAAGTTGTCAAATTTTTTAGGACTCCGTTGAGTGCTAGCATTATATTATCTGTGGTAGGTACTAGGCACGTAACGAATGCCACATAGTAGGTACATTTGGCGTAGAAGTAGACAAAGTGGATGCCCCTACCGACTCTACATCATCCCACAGTAGTTAAATAGTTTATTGTATTGTTTTTCGACGCTTGGTGCATCGATTGCAGCTTCTTACATAATAAGTTAATTTAGAGATTAGAGAAGACAGGAGAATTTATATAGCTGCATTAAATGTAGGGCTGTTTATGTAAATATATATGATATGAATCAGACATATATAGCACAGACTCAGGCACAGATTGTAGGCTCGAGCCTACAATCGTGCCCGGAAGACGGCAATAGGGTGACCCAATTACGTGGGGCCGAAAACAATGATTGGTGAAATGTGGGTGTTAATTCACCTCTGCCTAACCCTTCGGGGATAAAGGCGTGATTATATGTATGTATGTAAACTCTGACAATAAATAGCTAGTGATTTCATTTCAGTTACATATATTTCACTTCTTTTGACTACCTACGCTGAGATAGTTTTTACGATATCCTCTTAATTTATAATCATGTAATCAGTGTTAAGTAAGAACAACACTAAACTTGTTTCACGCTACTAACTACACAGATTTGATAGTGTAATAAAGTATGTAACACTTTTCTTACTTAAACTTACTCAATGTAAGGAATACGCTTTTTTTATTACCCTATTATATATTAAGAGGACACCATCTGAAGTTGTGCACTAGCTTCTCCAACAACAATCCTCACAGACATTTCATCAGTAACAGAGTAGTTAGAACGTGGAACAAGCTCCCAGAAAATGTAGTCACTGCTGACAGTATCAACCAGTTTAAAAACAGACTTGATACATTTTACCTCAAACTAAAGAATTAGAAGGAAAGAAAATGGAAACTGGATACAGGCATTATCAGTTGTCTACGACTGGCTGCCTGCTAACTAATAATAACAATAAAAATAAACTTTAAAGGAATAATGGGTGGTATCAGGCAAAACGTCAAGCTCTCTTGGGGCAGCTTTCCTCTCGAATCAAGAGGCCAAACGGCAATTGCTGCCACTCAAGCTTCAATTAATTTTACCAAGTCATGGAAAGTTGACAAGTGGTCTTTAGTCGAGAAAAACATTTTACGAAGTCATAATGTGATTTGTACATTTCTAGTAGTATTGTTAACTCTGTTAATATTTCCTCAAAAAATAATTTCATTTAGGGTTTTGGAGGTATTAGTATACTGCATATACAGTCAGAAAACGATTTTCGCAGCCTGGAGTGTCTGATGCTGTAAAATCTAAAAGTTGATAGAAATACTAACTTACACTGATGCATAATGACATCCCAACTGATCTGCCTAGGGACCTCTGTCTGCTCAACAGTAGGTTGCTGGTGGCAATTTCCTGTGTAATTGAGGGACAAGTACCCCGTTGGGCAGCTCCAATTGCTATCGGAACTATGCACTATACACCTACTCCACGTCTCCGATTAACTATAATAAACTGACTGACTGACTTCTGGGCCTCGTTTCTGGTAAAGCAAACCACTGTCATACCACGTATGTACACTGCTAAAAATTTATTAAATTTTAGACTTTAAATCAATACCCTTAAAATTGAAAATTAAAAGACCGCGGTAGACTAGTGGTATGGGTAATGGACTGCTGAGTCGAGGCCTCGGGTTCGATCCCAGGTTTTACCATGGCACACACCAATGACTTTTCGATGCTTTTCGAAGTTATGTGTGTGTGTATTTATCGCAGGTTTATAAGTGCCCGGTTAATGGCAATAGGCTCGCCACCTATTACATTGGGATCTAAACATAAACTGGCGAAATGTGGGTGCTAGCACCTCTGCCTACCCTTTCGGACATATAGGCGTGAGTTTATGTTATGTTATGTAAAAACGCTTTTAGCAGAGTGAATGATAAAGGGTAATGAAACTGAAAATGAAAGTCTAAAATTCGATGACATTTTTTGCAGTGAAAGAAAATTCACTGTCATACCCTATGTCATGTCCTATGACAGTGAATTTTCTTTAGTATAATCGAGGGCCTGGGTCTTCTTGACGACCTCTGTGGCTTAGTGGCGGAGTGTTTGAATGTAATATCAGAGGTTGCGGGTTCAATGCCCGCAATTTCTATTATGATTTGCAAATATCTAAGTATGGTGGTAAAAGATGATATAATGGAAGCTGGTATACTATGCTTGCAGATCTAGATAGCGCTGTATGGAATAACGTAAAATATTTAGTGGAATTTAAATTTAGAAGTTACCTACTTAAGTATAACACTTTAAATGAAACTTTCAGGGTCTTATTTAGTCGCAATCGCGATATAATTATAATATAGAAATGAAATATGAAGCAACAACCTTATATAAAATGATAAGTATGTTCTAAATTACAGCCAATCGATGCTGTTGGCAAGCAATGCTACGTGTGTGAGTGGTCAACTCTAAGACCATGCGCACAGCGGTTAGTTTGAGAACCTAACTCCCCGTATCACTCTCACTAGGTAGTGCCCACTCATTGTTATTATAGAGAGGGAGTTGTCGGTGTACCTGTTAATGAACGAGGTTCTGGGGCAGGCTTTCCTCTTGTGGTTGGGAGGTGGGAGGCTTTCCGACAGCAACTACTGCGCTTTCGAAAAAGCTTACATACCCATCAAAACATTGAGCAGAAGGCTCTAATGTGCAAATTTTGGTCACTATTGGGAAATCGCTTTGCGGATGATGATGCTTCAAGACAAATCTTACATAATTTAGATCTTCTTCTTCATCTTACAGTTAATCCTAGTCGCATCCGAAGCGCCTGACTTCGGAGTTTGGGGTTCGCTTTACGAGTCTAACCGCGAATTTGGCTGAACTTCGATATTTTTCGTGAATCGACTGCCATCTGACCTCCAAAGGTGATATCGAAGCATTGCAGTTAGACCAGTTGTTTCTAGGGCTCCAACTACTCGTAACGACAGCCATAGATGTTCGTATGGCAACCAGCACCAACGGCTCTTCGACGCACTCTCCGAAACACGACCAGACCAATGCAAATATCCATATTCATGCATACAAATATTTGCACTGAGCGGGGATCGAACCGCGCCTTCTGCGTAGCGGCCGCGTTCACTTCCTCCACGCCACAGAGACTGTCATAATATAGATATCCAGCAATATACACATGCCAGTCTAAACCCCGAAGGCAGTAGACAGATGTATACAAACTTCTGTATATTAGTATGTTTCTCGGTGCCATGTGCTAACTCCTATTAACAGGGGTGTAGATATTTATCCTGAGCTATAGCCAAAGAGACCAAGGCATGAGGCGGCCGATAGACATAGACTGTAATGCGTTGCAGAGAAGTAGGACGTAAGTACCTACCTATTATCTATTACGCGCGCTTAGAGGAAGGGGGAGACCGGCAACTATTCATTATACGGTACCTAAGCAACTTGGTGACTAAAGCTTGCTGGGTTCTTGGACATTTATTAAAGCCCGGGATGCCAGCAAACAGTGTTCCCTGTGGATTGATAGGTACCAGTAGGAACATTCCCCTGAAAAAAATATGATTTAGAAGGTAAAAAGTTGTTCCCGGAACCTGACACTTGTCACGTGCTTGTTTACGGTCGAATGTAGAACAAATCTATTCTTAAGTTACTTAATTGTTATTTACGATTCAAATGGGATAGCTCTAGTATTCTACTTTGATGCTACTAATTCGTATCAATGTCAACATTTAGTCAAAATAGTTTGCTCCACTCACGCCACAACATTCACCTCGATTAATATTTAATATAATGACAATGAATCAACAATAGCAGTACACAAACAATTTAATCCGTAATGCTTACAGTTAACTGATATGAATTTCTTCATCAACAATTTGTGCATTAGACAGTGAGCGTCGAGCGATAAATAAATTTAACAAAAACACTCACCGCTCGTCTGCCTAGGCGGAGACGGTCCGCGGGCAGCGCACGAGAGCGTGACCATGACGACTCAAACAAAATACACCATTATTAGCTAGAAGCCCAGAACACTTGTTTTTCATTTACTATCCGTTATTTTCCTTCATTATCGGACAATCACTCGCTGGAGCACAAAAAGTGAATTTATTTCGACTAAATGCAAAAAAAGTATAAATCGATAACAGCTGTAATGGCTGTAATCGATCCGGTGTTATTAAGTAGTGAATTATTCAGGCCGTGACTGAAGAACGGTACATTTCACTTTCCACTGAAAGTTCATTGTATCATGGTAGCTTACACGACCTGCATCTTTAAGTGCGTATTTAGAGTTCACGTATGAACATAAAACATTTAACTTGGGGTAATATAAAATACAGAGTACTCATACTCACGCTATTTCCTCAACGAGTACAGTCAACAACAGAAGATACTTAGCGCCTACAAATCAAACTATCAAGAATGAAAAACACGTTATGTATTTTTATTAGGTAACACATACCTAACTATTGCCCGCGGCTCCACTCCCCGCGTGATTTTGGATTTAGTAACTTTTGGTCATATCTCCGGTTTTATTTAGCTAATTGTAGGTATGAGATGTTAGGTCTGACTAAGATTTTTCAAACAATGAAGAACGCTTCGAAATCAGTTCAGTAATCGGTAGTTTTTGAATCCATCGCGAACAAACTTGATGAATTTTCATTATTTTAATTCCCAAAATAGGTAATATACTTACTAAACAATCGAAATAACGCAAAACTTACAACTTTTTAGGTTCCTCATTAAAGTTGAAATCAATTTTATTAAGCATTGTACACGTGTAAACGCAACAGGGACTGAAATAAATGCGATATTCTCTTGCACTCCACACATTCGCACTACGCACCAGCACGCTGTGACTGTGACGTTACGACATACCACGATTTTGTATGGAGCGTAATCAGGCGGCTCGATTGATTATTGATTATTCTGAAATAAATATATAATATCTTAAAATAATCCTGCAGGTTCAGGCGTCAAAGAATTCCTCGCCATCGATGTCAACCGGGAAGGTGGCCAGAAGGCTAGCGGCATTGCCACGTTGAATGGCAATACCAATTCTTTGCGCAAAGAATAAACCAGCCCTCTGATCACGGGTAGCGTCAATTAAGCGTTTCGAAATGTCTCTAAACAAAAGACGGGCACTTGGGCCCCATGATCCCAGCGTCTCGACCCCGAACGGCTCAAATATGTAATTACCACTTATATTACTATACTTGCGCCGTTTGAGGGTCTCTGCCGACGCAGCAGCAGCGCAGGCGCAGTTTGCAGTCCCTGGAAGGTGTGAAGGCGCAAGGGTGTCAGCACATGTTGCATCCCACACCAAATGCCTTCCCATCTTCCAAGGCACCAAAGACATTCCATCTGGCCTCTTGCCATCGTCGCGCGCCAAGCCAGTGGGTTCTAATATGGCTGGAACGCCAGCGGTGACAAGAGCCCGACGGATTATGTCATTGATATACCCGTGCCGCGACAGCCGTCCTGCGCTCCTGCTGCAAGAGAGACCATGATGTCCAAGGCTACCAACTTCTTCCCCACAGCGACATCGATGCGGAGAAACGCAAGGAGCACCTAAACGAAGGCAAGCAGCGATACGGAAGGTGTTATCGTCCAACATGGTACCAATGTTAGGCGACGGTAGGGCCTGAAGCCAAACACCGGATTCCCATTCCCATGCGCAAAGAATTGGTATTGCCATTCAACGTGGCAATGCCGCCAGCCTTCTGGCCACCTTCCCGGTTGACATCGATGGCGAGGAATTCTTTGACGCCTGAACCTGCAGGATTATTTAGATATATATTCTTTTTTATATATATATTTTTATTCCTATAATTTCCGTGTATATTATGTAAATAATTGTTTATGAATATATCTTAAAATTATATGTCATAAGAATAATTCACTTTTACCATTCATTACATTATTGTAAAATGTAGAGTTTACGATAATAAAAAAAAAATAGGAGACAACCCTATTATACTATAGTATAGAAAACTAATTTAACTATGTTATCTTGAATAGTTATACCTACGTAATTTTCGTTTTATGAAAGGTATACATAGAGCTAAGGCAATCCTCCGCGGATGCCTGGGCGGCCGGCGCTCCCTTTTGCGAGCAAGTAATGTTCGTAAAGGAGACAGGCGGTGCGGGAGCAAAGGAGACTCGCAAACCGCGCTGCTCGCGAGCGGAGGCGGCTCGGGCGTCAGAGGTCGCAAAATGACCTCTGTCCCCCATGAGCGCGGCCCTGGGGGTGACGATGGGGGCTCCGTGGTCCCCATACCCGAAGAGGGCCGTCTCATAGGAGATGGTCCTGGGCCGGCCAGGGTGCGAGGGATATGTATCAGATAATCTCACCTGCGGCCCACACAGTCGGCGTGCGTTTTAGTCGGTTCAAGTCCGACACCTCCTCCCCCACCGGCCCCAGTGGTGGGAGTACCCGTGGAGATTTTGCGCACATTAAAAAAAAAAGAGCTAAGGCAATCTATAAATTAGAATACGTTATGCTACATTTGTCGCTGACTGTACGTTACGTAAACATGATTGCACCACGTAGCTATTTTATGTATTTAAATGATAATATACTAAATACAAAAGTTATTATACCAACCCCTTACCTTTTGTACCTACTGACAAAAACGAATAACAGGTAGGAGTTGGTTTTGGGGCGCTTGGTCCGGAACCTTCACGCGTTGCACCCTGTGCAACGGAGATGGTTGCGCCTCTCACTTACAGGGAAGACGCTGCCGTCTGTGGCCAATTCCGGCCGAGAGCTGCTCAGAAGTTTTCCACGTGACCCTCTGACCAGCAGATACCCACATAGGGGACAGTGGAGATGGAGAACAAGCAAGGGATGGACTAGCTTTTTGTGCACAGGCCTGAGGGTGACAGGTGCGAACGCCTGTCGCCTCCAGAGATCAGGCCGACGCAGCTGCCCGAAAAATGCCCCATCTCCTTTCCGAGGACTACCATGTGTACACCAAACTTCCCACAACCGAGGAACCATCATAAAACCATAGATATAGATGGATCTGGCTCAGCAGGGGTGCGTGAAAAATGCCTTACTGGGTAATCTCACACCCCGGTAATTGAGATCGGAGACGACGTGCTGTTCAAATCAGTCCGAGTCCAATATAACCACCCTTGCTGGCCGACGGGATTGGTATTCGTGGGGGTTGCTTCACAAAAAAGGACCATAATGCTCGCCTGTTGCGGGTACCTACCTACTCCACGATTTGCTTGACATTATGCCCGCTAGCTCGACCTTTACCGGGTTACCCATTTACTCAATCAATCAACTAGCCCATCGCAGTCCACTGCTGGACTAGGCCTCTCCCAATGTTGGGGGTACAGGAGTTGGTACAGGGTTTTATTTCGAGATTTCCTTCTCTCGCAGTGATATTGTTTGCATATGTTTCCATTAGTTTAG
Organism: Eilema griseolum; assembly: GCA_963662185.1. Taxonomy (NCBI): domain Eukaryota; kingdom Metazoa; phylum Arthropoda; class Insecta; order Lepidoptera; family Erebidae; genus Eilema; species Eilema griseolum. The sequence continues at coordinate 9,886,343 of OY759243.1, forward strand.
TTTACTATCTCGTCTTATCTCATTTATCTGTTTCGTCAATCTTCTTCCGTCCATCCCCTCTAAATGTCCGAACAATCTAAACACCTCTTAACACGCTGTCAATCAATCAATTAATTAGGCCACCGCGGTAGTCCACACTGTTTCAGTTCTCAACAATTAATTAATGATTGTAAAAAAAAATATATACCTATATGTGTAGAGGTATTTTTTTTACATATTATTATAATAATACTGGTACTTAAGGAAGTACTACAGATGTTTTTTTATTTATGTATTTACATAAATAAAAAATAATAATTAAATAAAACAAAAGTTAAAATGCGTCGTGGAATTCCTCCGCATCGCATGCCTCTTGTGGTAGCGTTCCCAGAAGACTGTCAGCATTGCCACGTTGTATGGCAATGCTTATTCTCTGATCTAAGAAGAGGCCAGCCCACTGGTCACGAGAAGCATCGACCATACGCTTCGCAATCTCCCTGAAGAGATTGCCCGCTCGGACCCCACGGCCCAAATGTTTCTGCTCCAAACGGCACAAACTCATAATCACCAATGAGATTAGACTACTTGCGCCGCTTAAGAGTCTCAGCAGAACCTGCAGCAGCACCAGCACAGCCAGTCATGCCAGGTATATGGGTAGGGGCAATGGTATCGACGCATGTTGCGTCCCACATCAGAGTCCTACCCATTCTCCATGGCATTAATGATATAATTATATCGCCCTCAATAATTGAGCCAGCCCCTATATAAATATTTTTGTTACTTATATTATTTAGAACAAAGCGTTGATGACCAGATGCCACGGAACTGTTGACTTCAAGCTAAATACAATACAATTATCTTAGAACATGCAATTGGTATGAAAAGAAATTTGATCGAGGCTACAGGATTAAATAAAAGTAGATAGGTACTACTTAAATGAACAGTAAAAGTAAACAGTAAAAGAACAGCTGACCCACCCCAGCTTCGCCCGGGGTATATTTTGAAGCTTCATATCCCTTTGAGCCCTTTGAGTATGTTTTAGTCTTCAAATTATGTATGAAAAATTGCCGGATTTGTTAACATTTATTATTAATGCTCCGCTCCCTTAAGAAGTAGCGTGATGATATATAGCCTAAAACCTTCCTCGATAAATGGACTACCCAACACTGAAAGAATCATTCAAATCGGACCAGTAGTTCCAGAGATTAGCAAGTTCAAACAAACAAACAAACAAACTCTGCACCTTTATAATATTAGTATAGATTTTAACTTGGGCATTATTTCAATTTATAGCACGCAAAACTACTGTCTAATGCATTGTAAAACCGTGATTTAATCAATATGATGAATTTTAAATTTAAATAACCGGACTAATGAAAGATCACGCTTTTTTTTTTACAATATTAGAACCTAAAAAAAATTACTAATATTCCCTCTAACCCCTCCAGCTAATCCAAATTGCTTGTATTAGAAATGGGTTCACGTGGGTAGTGTTATAGCCAGGATTCGAACTTAGGACCTCTCGATCTTAAGGCCGACTCCTTAACCACTAAGCTACCGATGCTTTAAAAAGTAGTAAACAAGACAATATCAATGTCAGCCGTGGTCGTATGCCACTTTTTCCTTTTTTTTTTACGTGCGCAAAATCCCCACGGATACCTCCCCACCGGAGCCGGTGGAGGAGGTTATGTCGGACTCGAACCGACTAAAACGCACGCCGCCTGTGGGTCGCTTTGGTTGCCGAAGGTGAGGTTGACAGGCATATCCCTCGCACCCCGGCCGACCCAGGGCCATCTCTAACGATCTGGCCCTCTTCTCGGGTTGCCACTTTTTCCTAGAATGTATTGTTTTATTAGACTAAGTGGCATACGACCACGGCTATCATTGATAGTTTCTTGTTTGACGGCCTCTGTAGCGAGGCGGTAGTTCGATCCCCGCCCAGTGCAAATATTTGTATGCATGAATATGGGTATATGCATTGGTCTGGGTGTTTCTTTGTATAACATGTATGTATTTACAAAAAGAAAAAAAGTATTTAAGTATGTTTATCAGTATTCTAGATTCCATAACACAAGCTAGTTAAACTATGCTTACCATGGGTCTAGATAGCGTTGTGTAGAATGTTGTAGAATATTTATTTTATTTTTATTATTTACCACTTTTATAGCGTGATCATTCAGTAGTCAGGTTTTTGTTTTAAACTTATTTTTTGTATATCATGCCAGAAGCTATAATGTATTAACACATCACGTACATCGTCTATTCTTTAAGTTTCAAGTTCACGTCCCTCACCCACATTACAAGTCACTTAGTATAATCACAGCACTTTTTCAGACTCGATACAGTTACTATAATATATATTGCCTGATGGCAAAACCTAAATAACGTCTATTCCTAGAATCGAACTCAGAACTGTCGGTCGTTCTCGCTATTGCTGGGCCAGTTATGCTATACAACAGAATATTTAGTTACCCATACATATGCTCATATGCTTGTTCCCTCTGATATAGATAGTAACAACATCTCACCATTTGCTTCTTATGCACTTCACGAGCTTCCTATTCGTGCAACCCCGCCGGTTTGATTGAAGTTCTTTTGAACTAACATTTTCAATATATCATCACTAAAGACTAATTTAGGATACCTGCCTAAATACATATTCACAGAGCTCACTGGAGAATTTGTGCTGTCAGTGGGAAGACTAAAGGTTTGTCCTGCTTTGTCTTCTACACTGACGGCACAGAAACTCTGTAGGTACTTACAGGTTGGCAGCGCGAGTGTGACTCCTCTGGCTCTGGTGTTACAAACGTCCATAGGCCACGGTAACCACTTTCCATCAGATGGGCCGTGTGCTTGTCTGCCAACTAAGTGGTATAAAAAAAAACAATTTAAAAGTAAACGCTCTGTTTAGTATATTATTTGAACAAAATAAACTGATCTTTATTAATGCTATTTACGTAATAGGGGTATTCAAATTTCAAACAGACATAGAGACTCAGAAGTAAATATTAATCAGGTGATCTATCTATTATGTAGTCATTATTACTTGCCCTCCCCCATACAATAATAGTTATTTAATGTAATTGCATTCAAACACTACAAACACATAAACTGTAAACAAACCCTTCTTAATGTGAACGGGTAAAATAGTAGATAATAAAAAATAATTGACTCAATTATTTGTAACGTTCATTACGCTTACCTTAATAAATATTAAATCTGAAGCAATCATAGCCTTCAATGGTTGCGTGTGTTCCTTTCGTCATGGAGGTTTAACACTTTTCACTGTAACTTTATTTTTATGCATTTACCATGAATGACTTACCGTTTTCAGCTAGCGGTATCGACAAAACTAAACCCTTTGCATATAGGGGAAAGTTTTCGTATATCTTTACCGAATAAAAAACTGAACAGTTAATTCAAAGACGGCTGTTGACATGGAAGGTAGCCATCAAGCTTTTCTTGTCAATAAAAATAGAAAGTGGTCTACTAAAAAGTCGTTTTAGCGTTTTTATTCTATTTAGTAGGATCTATTGGTTGTTTTTATTAGTTAGTGCAATGTTTACGTTAATTTTATCAGTTTTAATAATATCGGAACAAGGGTTGACACGTCATAGATATGTCTACTTATATAGGATTCTCCTATTGTTGCAATAAATCAGAATACGGTAGCCGCTGACTCTACATCAGACTTATCTTTCCAGTGGTACTTATATAAAATATCAAAAATAAGTTATTCTTTGTTCTTTCAGAGGAAATGTCACACCTGTACTTGCCTTGGGGTGCCGGTGAACGTTACACAAACCGCTTACAAGTGCGAAATCAATTTGCAAGTACACTAGAGCTACATAAGCAATCTTCTTATGAGTATCAAGAGCCTATTCAACGTCAGAGAAGCCCGAGCCTACCACCTATACACCATTCCGAGGAAAGACTAATAAAGGATGAGAAGAAAACTAACATAATAAACCGAAATATTCCGAGCGCAAAGAGATTTGCATTTTATGATGAAGACGGAGAGGGCGATACTTCAGGTTACGGTAGTGAGACTCTCAATCACATGAATAGAAGTGGACATAGGGGACTCCACGACGCCAGCAACCACAGTCCTATTGTGGCGTGGCAACAGGAGGGAAAAGACGACAGGTGAGTTGAGTTGTAATCAGAGTTGAGTTGAGTTGTAATCAGATTACCCAGAGGGATAAACCTACCTAGGTAGGTGTTTGCACAGCAAAATCTGTGAAAGGATTACAATACACAAAGTTTGCATGTTATCACATACTCATATAGGTACCTACTTATCACTTTATTGATATTTTTTTCAAAATTCGTTATTTTACTCGTGTTTGTTACCTCTTGTCGACAAAGTGGTCATAACGTTATGATGGCTTTTATTCGTGAAAGTCTACTTGATTTTAGCTGCCTACCTAATATTTGTTGAATAATAGCTACAGTACCTATAGCCACAGTAATATCTGTTTTGTTTTAAATCCCGCACAATAATAAATTTAAATTGAATTAAAAAGTGATGGCGTAAGAAATAGCGTAGATATACCTAGGTATATTTATGCCGATTGCTATTGCCATTGGGTATACCCAAAACCGGGAAATTCAGAAACAAGAGACAAGTCAAATTCAGAGTACTGAACAATTTAGTATCAAATCAGACCATTGTAGGCGATCCTGGCTAACATCCCTTTTATAAGAATTATATTATCTGTTCTTTTATACAAGTCGAGCATCGTACTTACTCGAAACCTACTTGATATGATATGCTTACCTTCTTTATTATAATTCATGCTTATACTTAGTACCTATTTAAATATTTAATCAATTATAGAAATAGAACGTCAAGTGGTGGCAAATCGGTCATGTCAGACGGTGCGTGGTCAGCCCGCAGTCCTCGGACGGCAGAAGAGGGCCGGTTGCGTTGGGGCGACAGAGGAGTTGCCACCGGTCGCCTTTGGGAGCCCACCGCTCCCAATGCCAGACTACCGCAGGTACTTTAATTACTTTCTCATTCGAATTCATAGTATCGTTATTTTTCCTATATTTGCAATTTGCAAACGATAACTGAAGTTTTATGACCCAGCTGCTTATATTATAAGTTAATATAAGCAGCTGGGCATAAAAAAAACAATATTACTGATTGAATTTTTAACCTTTAGATATTATGTAGGTATGTACCTACACATTGTGCACTCACAAGAACTGTAATTAGTTTTAACTAAGTAAGGTCTGTAATTAATTGATCTTAAAAATATGGGCCTTTTTTTTTACGTGCGCAAGATCCCCCCGGATACCTCTCCACCGGAGCCGGTGAGAGAGGTTATGTCGGACTCGAACCGACTAAAACGCACGCCGCCTGTGGGTCGTTTTGGTTGCCGAAGGTGAGGTTGACAGGCATATCCCTACGAATATGGGCCTAAACAATTCCAGTAACACTAACAACCTGAGACCTATGCACTGTGCGGTATGAAAGAAACTTCAACCCACGCACACTCAAGCTGTGGAATGAACTCACTGCTGCGGTTTTCCCATGCGCCTACAATATGGGGTTCTTCAAAAGGGGCATTAGGAGGTTTCTTCAGGGTCGGCAGCGCGAGTGTAACGCCCCTGGTGTTACACACGTCCATAGGCCACGGTAACCACTTCCCATCAGGTGGGCCGTGTGCTTGTCTGCCACCTAGGTGGTAAAAAAAGTATAACACATAAAATAAATCAGACAATATACCTAACCAACTTATATTATGAGCCTGTGTCACCTATGAGCAGTTTCAAGAAATTTCTTAGTAGTGTTACTTACCTACTCATAGATATTTTTGTAAAAACTTAGCGCTAGATGGGTACGTATCTAATGATTGTGGTTGCGCCGAAGTGGAAACTGTATTTTTGACACGGAAACCCACTCCTTTTATACCCGTCTCCTCTCCCGCACTAATCATAGATATGGCTTCCGTCCGCCATTTGTGAAATATAGACACTCAGTCTCGCTTTGAACTAGCCAGCGTAAAGGCGATCGCGCGCGCGCGTCTCTCAGAAATGAATAATATTTGTTGTATTTTAACCGCCTCATAGACCTTTACCGATCGGATGGTGCCTCTCGTGTGTTCCTCAAGGGATCTAGTAACGCTGACGGCAGCTCCTGAGCAAGGAAGAGAAGATCCGTGTACCGGCTGCGATGAAAAACACGTGGGTCGTGAAGGTTAGTGCATCCTCTCCTAATTTCTCGGGCTGCATTCACTGCCTGGATCGAATCCGCGGCAGCCCGGCCACCTGTCTTGTTTTGTGTGTAAAGTGTCAATAGAACAGTTATCTGCTTCCCCGCAATACAGTCCACTCGCACACGTCGGCCCACGCGCCACCATTTTTTGGTCCTTCGAGCCGGATTCTTAGCCGTAGTTCGTATTTTGTTATTATTCTAATGGGAATGAGCGCACCGCACCTAAGTGCCTGGTTATTTTAGTAGAAAACCCCGCATCCAGACACTTAGGCTTAGAATTTGTTGTCCGTTCGCCGCTGGCTCGCATTGTACCTACCTAATACATAAATAGGTTAGGTATCATATCAACACTTAATCGTAGTTCACAATTTTCGCATCGCACCTAAGTGCCTGGTTATTTTAGTAGAAAACCCCGCATCCAGACATTTAGGCTTAGATCTTAGGTATACTCAGACACCCTAGTGCATAGGCACAGTGTAATACCTAACGCATTTGGCTTTGTTTTGTTTTTTTCAATTACGTTGTTCTCGGCTCACGTCGTATTTGCCTAGTACCTGCGTGGGTAGACACGTGGCTGTGCCTACCTCGCTCGCATCTCATCCCAATTCATACGAAAGTATTTTAATTTGAATAGATATTACGCAATACTTAATCTCGGAAATAATAGTTGAATCTAGACAGCGACCATCGCGCAGGTGCGACCTTGTTGCTATGCGCGTTTGTTCAAGCGTGCATTCACAGTTGTAGGTACCTACCTATCTGCCGAGTGTCGCTCGCGCCGCCTCGCTGCTCTGTGCCGCTAAGATTAAGTCATTTCATATTTGTTGTTTACCTCACTTTAGTTCGAGATTTAATTGTAAACATGTCCCCAAAGGTTGATAGGACCGGTAAGGTTCAATTGAAACTTTTAAACGCTAAAAAAGAAATGATTTACTCTCGCGTACAATCGATTTATGATAATGCACTTAAAACCTCTGATTTGGTCATCAGAGATTCGTTCTTGTGTTCTATAGAAAACTTAGATAGTCTACGCGCGGATTTCGAAACCTTAGTACATGACATCAACGTTTTAGAGTTGAATTTGAATCCCGATTACTCAGTGAGTTATCAGGCCTTGTCGTCGTTTGACGATTTGTATTGTCGTATCAAACGCGTCGCTAGGAGTTTGGAGAAACCGGCTGACCTACCCAACCCCACTCGCGACCGACCTAAGTTGCCACCAATTCAAATACCCGAATTTGATGGTAACATTCGCAATTGGTGTCTATTTATAGATAGTTTTGAGAATACAATAGATAAGAACGATTCGTTGACAGATCACGAAAAATTGCATTATCTCGTTGAAAAATTGACTGGTAAAGCTATAACCGTTTGCGCTGGAATTACGTTTAGTGCCGAGAATTATAATTTAATTTTAAATACTTTGAAAGCTAGGTATGAGGATAAAAGATCGGTAGCTAACGCCTATTTAGATCAGATGTTTGATTTGAAATCTATTACGGCATGTAATGATCAAAACTTAGAGAAATTTCTAGATACTTTCGCGTCAGCTGTTCGCGCCGTAAAGAACCTAAAGGTCGATGACCTCTGCGACTTCGTATTTTTGTATATGGGTTTAAGGAAATTAGATTCCGAAACCATTCGTTTGTTTGAGTCGGATCATCGCGGCAATAGGATTCCTAAGTTCGAAGACTTAGAAAGTTTTGTTCGCGAGCATATAAAGGTATTGCAACGCTCTTCATCGAAACATGAAGGCGCGAAGACAGTTGTTGATTCTGCACGCAAAGTAGATGCGTCATCGAAGTCACTGAGGTCAACTCATACTTATGTTAGTACCGCACCAGCACGTGTACAGTCACCTGTTTGCTCTTTGTGTAGCACTCATCATTCGCAACTGTACAGGTGTCCTGGTTTTCTAAAATTGTCGCCTAGTGATCGTTATAAATTTGTTCGCGCTAATAATTTTTGTTTTAATTGTCTCGGTACTAAACACCGCGTTGTTTTATGTAATAGTAGAAATAGTTGTCGCAAATGTCAAGCGAGACACCACACTTTGCTTCATTTTGAGAATAGTAATGCCGCATCCAATGTGAGCACGGTTGGCTCGTCGAGCGGTGACACACGGCAGCCTGCGCCGCAGCCGCAGCCCGCGCTCGCGCGCGCTCCAGCCCGCCCGGTGACCGCCGCGGATGACGTCACCTTGTGTTCGTTCTCCGATAGTGCTGCACTCACTACTGTGTGTCTTGCGACCGCTCGCGTTGTTATTGTTGATGCATTAGGTAAGCCGCGCATTGTTCGAGCGCTGTTAGATGGCGCTTCGCAAAGTAATTTTATTACTCAAGATTGTTGTCGGCGTCTTGGTTTCAATGTTGATAAGCGTTCAACCCGCTCAGTGGTGAAGGGTTTTGGAAGCTTACAGTCAGCTGTTCGTGGCACCGTTAAAACAAGGTTTAGATCTCGTTTTAATAATAATATTTGGTTTGACATGGATTCGCTCGTTATAGATAGAATAGCTGAACAGTTGCCTACCGTCCCGGTTGACACGTCTTTATTAACGAAATTTAAAGATTTGCCTTTAGCAGATGAGACTTACGCTGTTCCTGGAGTCGTCGATATATTGATCGGCGCTTCGATTCTCCCGCACCTCCAGCTATCACGTAAGGTTCAAGGGGGACCGACGTACCCCGCTCCGCACGCACTGGAAACAGTTCTTGGTTTTGTTATAATTGGTTCCGCACCCGCTTCTATAGATAGCTTTAGTCACTCGACTGCTTCGTTCTGTTGCACCGTCGAGCCGCCACTGGAGTCTACCATCCGCAAGTTTTCGCTCGGTGGCTCCCGTGTATCCGCTGAAAAACGCTTTCTTTGTTTGGAACGAAAGATGCAGGCGTCCCCAAAGTCGAAGCGGGCCTATGATGAGGTTGTTAACGAATATTTAGATAAAGGTTACATCTCACCTGCGCCTGCGGACACTGGCGGGACCCAGCCTTCGTACATTATCCCGCACCGCGGAGTTATTAGAGAAGATAAGCTTACTACTAAAACTCCGCGTAGTTTTGGATGGCAGTGCTAAGACTAGCACTTCCGTGTCGCTTAATGACATTTTGTATTGTGGTCGGAATCTTTAAGGTAATTTATTTGACATAATTGTAAATTTTCGCATTAATATTAGTAGAATTTTAGCTTTTAGGACTCAACAGTCGCTTTGTGTTGGGCCCACTCTTCGCCCCATCGTTGGGACACATTCGTCGCTAATAGAGTGGCAAAATTCAATCTGAATTGGCGCCACATAATCTCTTTCACGTTGCTGGCACCGACAACCCAGCCGATTGTCTCTCTCGTGGATTGCTTCCTTCGCAAATTTTGGATCACCCGTTGTGGTTTGGTGGACCGTCCTGGATTCATGCCGCGTTAGATGGGTGGCCAGTTAGTCGATTCAATCCCACTACGGTTGCCGAACCACCCGAGGAGAAGAAGCACTCGCTTGTTGTATCGGTCCCACGTGAAGAGACCCTTATTTTGTTGTTGGCTAATCGCGTCTCGTCTTGGTCGAGACTGTTGCGTTGTGTTGTTTGTTCGCCTCTGCCCGCTGCCTAGCCAGCAGTAGGCACGAGCTCCAATCTAGGTTTATATTTTAGTTGTTATTTCCCAAACCTAGATTTAGATTAGACTTTAGATTTGTTTCGCATTTGTCGTTTCGAAGGTAACCCTTCAAGCCGGGGGGAATGGTTGCGCCGAAGTGGAAACTGTATTTTTGACACGGAAACCCACTCCTTTTATACCCGTCTCCTCTCCCGCACTAATCATAGATATGGCTTCCGTCCGCCATTTGTGAAATATAGACACTCAGTCTCGCTTTGAACTAGCCAGCGTAAAGGCGATCGCGCGCGCGCGTCTCTCAGAAATGAATAATATTTGTTGTATTTTAACCGCCTCATAGACCTTTACCGATCGGATGGTGCCTCTCGTGTGTTCCTCAAGGGATCTAGTAACGCTGACGGCAGCTCCTGAGCAAGGAAGAGAAGATCCGTGTACCGGCTGCGATGAAAAACACGTGGGTCGTGAAGGTTAGTGCATCCTCTCCTAATTTCTCGGGCTGCATTCACTGCCTGGATCGAATCCGCGGCAGCCCGGCCACCTGTCTTGTTTTGTGTGTAAAGTGTCAATAGAACAGTTATCTGCTTCCCCGCAATACAGTCCACTCGCACACGTCGGCCCACGCGCCACCAGATTGTTTGCAAGAACCTAATGTATGATCTTTGCATTAGATTCTTGCAAACAATCACTAGGTACGTACCCATCTAGCGATAACTTTTATCAGTTTACAGTATTTTGTCTCAATACTTACAATAATATTTATTCTTCATTTCTGTAGATGCCAAATCAGAAAAAAGGTACACCTTCATGGGTGGAGCGAGGTTTGAATATGATTGAAAACACGTCAGAAGTTCTAGTCATTGACCAAAGAAGCTCAAGCAATAGCACAGGAATAGACTGCGATAGATCCTCTTGTAATGGTAGCGACGAGGGAAGGTAAGGGAAAATCTACATAAGTAATTATGGGTACCTACTTTCGGAAATAAGCAGTAAACTAATAAACTAGTTTTGTACATTCGCAGAACATTCTTAAGAGGACAAAACGTTCCTCTTGAGCCCGAGATCAAAGCTCAGCGAGAAAACAAGCGTATAAAAGCGCTAGAAATACAATCGGCTATTTTAAGTCAGTTAGAGGATCGAGAAAAACGACGTCAAGAAGAAAGGGAAAGACAATTAAGGGAAGAAAGATTAGAAGAGCTACGTATTCAGAGACAACAAGAAGAAGATAGGCAAAGGTTAGAAGAAGAAAAACGAAAAATGGAAGAGAAACAAATATTGGAGCAAAAGAAATTGGAGGCATTAAAAAGAGCGCTTGAAGAGGCGGAGAGAAAGGCTAAACAGGACAAAGAGAAAAGATTCTCATTTCATAAAAGGAATGCTAGCTCTAATATCAACAACGATGAAAAACCAAAAACAGAGGAAAACGTTGTTTGTGAAACTACTCCTCGAACTGTTGAACCTACAAGCCCCACCAAAACTAGTCGGACATATGACGTTCACTCGGCAAAAAGTCTAAAAAGAGACTGTAATTCCCGTCATACAACAGAATTCAATTCACCAAGGTCTCAGGCACCTGGAAATTTAAACTTATTTATACATAGCGTGCCTCCGCTAGCCCTAGCTGATGGTCAATTTAATATCGTGCCAATTGGCGTGGGTAATAACAGTGAAGTGATTAATACACAGCCAAATAACATACAACTAGCAGTACTAGTGCCCCAAAACGTTGCCAATAGTTTGTATAGTGTATCGTTAAACTCCTTAAACAATACAAATGAAATAACAGATATGGGTAAATTATTAACGCCAAACAAATATCGCACATTACGAATGAAGGATGCTTCAACACAAACTGATTCAATATTTAAGAATACAAATGATAAATTGGTGGAAACCGAGGAGCTAGAAAGAAATATTGATAAGGACTATCCTAATATTGATGAAAATGCGCCACATGATAGTCATCATAATACATTGAAAAAAGATAGACGTTTACGATCTGAGGAACGATATAAGAAAGATTTAGAAACACGACCTAAATGGGGAGTAAACAGACCGGTAGCCCAGTATAAAAAACAGAGTGAAAAAGATCCATTTTATAGTCAGAAAAGAAAAATGAGGCAAAAGTATAGGCCTCAAGTGAGACAATACTTATCCCATTCCAGCGAAGATAGCCGATCGCCCAGTCCGCCGACCAGATCTGAAAAAGTTATTGAAAATGGTGCTAAAAACCGCAACTCTTTAAGTCAATCATATTGGAGAAGTAAACGATCTAGTCAAGATTCCAAATCAAACAACATATCAGAATGTACCATTAATTTAGAAACAGAGTTCAATAACTTAGGTCAAATAACGGCAAACGAAATTTCAGATAATGCAAAGTCTCCCATAACCTCTCCTTTAAAAAGAATGACGTTGTCACAAAAGTTTATAAATGATAAATACGGAAACAGAAAATTATGGATAGATGATGTAAACGAAAAAAATTCTAAATCTAATTTTTTTGACATTGGAAATAGAAAAAAAATTATAGATCAATTAAATACAGCCAAAAGAGAATATCTAGAAAAAAATCAAGACCGAGAGAATTTTATCATTAAGACCAAATATTAAACTTCACGTTATATTTTTTCTGAAAATTATAACACAATATAGCTAGTCACGCAACACGTAGGAGATTTAGGTTTTAAGAAAATACCCAGTATAGATTAAACATGTAGGTAATGGTTTCCGAGTGAACTCCTAGCAACGTTGAATCGATACGGAATCATCATTATGATTCGTTTGCTCACACTCGTTGTAGTCACACTTGCTTAATTTTTTGCAATTATGGCTGATGATTTATTCGATAAAAAGAAAGATGAAGCACCCATGTTGGATTTATCTAAAGCTATCATAAATACTGCAGAAGAATACAGAGCAGTTTTAGACAAAGTGCCTGATTTTAAAACACGACCCGAAAAGGTAACTATAGAATTCATACTTGGGATTATTTTACAAATACTGATTATGAACATCGTTAGGTGAAAGCGGAAGATGTGAAGATAAAAGAAGATAATAAGACCAAAACACCTCGCAAAGAAATCCGTGCTTATGAGACATTAGGAACGAGAGGTTATGAAGAGAAACATTTCACATTCATGGACCCTATACCAGCAGAGATGCGTGGCCTGAAATTTGAAGAACTGTGTGCTGTACCCATTGAGTGGCGTATGCTAACTTCCATTCGCCCGAAATCGAAGTTGGATGAAGAATATTTTAACAGGTATGTGTATACTCTTAGGAAAATCGTAACTAAGGCAACCATGTGAATGCGAGTTCGTGCATGAAGTCTCGGGTTCGATTCCCAAGTTGAGTTTACTTTACGGTACAATCACACCCGTATTCATACACAAATATAATAATTTATGTAGGTACAAATGTATCGTAGAAATTCAGGGTTATGGGGCTAATCGTCCGAGCTAAGACTGATCCTCGGACGAGTTGCCTCATTGGTAAAACGTATGAGGCTTTTCGTCCGAACAAGAAGTTGTCCTCGGACGAGTAGTCTAGTTTTTTAAAAGAACGGTTTTGAGGATATTGGTCGATTCGTCAGGGCTAAGACTGGTCCTTGGACAAGCAGCCTAATCTTCAAAATAACTGTGTTTGGCGTATGGGGCAACCCACCTGAATATTTTTCTTAAAATATATTAAAAAAACAATCAACAACATAAAACAATTGTTACAACATTATGTATGCAAAACAAAGTCATATAAAAATATAATAACAGATGTCACTACGAGAATGCATTATGTTGGGGGTGACAGGTGGAGCCGCCTGTCACCCTGGCAGAAGCAGGCCGCGGCGGTCGCGCGCGTGGCGCGCCTCCCCGTTTCCGGGGACGAGTTGGGGACTCTGTAGTCCCCACACCCGAGAAGAGGGCCAGATCGTGAGAGATGGCCCTCGGTCGGCCGGGGTGCGAGGGATATGCCTGTCAACCTCACCTTCGGCAACCAAAGCGACCCACAGGCGGCGTGCGTTTTAGTCGGTTCGAGTCCGACATAACCTCCTCCACCGGCTCCGGTGGGGAGGTATCCGTGGGGATTTTACGCACGTAAAAAGAAAAAAAAAAAAAGAATGCATTATGTTTGATTCATTGTAAAAAGGAAAAGTTGTGGTTACCTACCATAGTTGTTACATACGTATTTGTATACATTTCATACGTTATTATAGTTTATTTATTGCATATACAGGGTGGCCCATAAGTCCTTAGATGTGGAAAAAATAATTATAATAAAACGAATAACATTATAGATTATATTTTTTTTTTACAAATAAAGCTTGAAATACGGGAATTATTTTTTAAAAATAACGTCTTCTAAGTGTAATCCGTTACGAGTTACGATCACAGCACTCTTGCAAACGACGCGACGTCTAAAATTATCGGTGACTGCGCGGCACGTCACTTCTGAAATGCTTGCAATTTTTCTGCGAATGTTCTCTTTTAGGGCATCAATTGACCGCAGGTTTGTGTGGTATACGTATACTTTAACCTTAAGGTAGCCCTACAAAAAAAAAATCCATCGCAGTCAGATCTGGACTACGAGGTGGCTAGGAAATGTCTCCTCTCTTAGAGATGACTTTGCTAGGGAACAGTTGACGGATGACGGGTATTGCAGTGTTAGAAGTGTGGGAAGATGCTCCATCCTGTTGAAACCACGTCCTGGCATGAAAACCTGAAAAATTTTGCAATTCTAGTGTGAAAAACTCCTCAATCATAGCCATATATCGTGCCGCAGTAAGTGCGCGCCCTCTGCCATCCTCAAAGAAGCAAACTTCATTGGCAAACTGTTTTCATCACACACAACATGCCCGTTGTGATGGAAGTAAGCCTCATCAGAGAACATAATGTTAAAAATTCAGTTGGTGCAAGAATTAAAAGATATTGACGCTATTCAGAGAAAACAGTTTGCCAATGAAGTTTGCTTCTTTGAGGATGGCAGAGGGCGCGCAGTTACTTCGGCACGATATGTGGCTATGATTGAGGAGTTTTTCACACTAGAATTGCAAAATTTTTCAGGCTTTCATGCCAAGACGTGGTTTCAATAGGATGGAGCATCTTCTCACACTTCTAACACTGCTATGCCCGTCATCCGTCAACTGTTCCCTAGCAAAGTCATCTCTAAGAGAGGAGACATTTCCTGGCCACCTCGTAGTCCAGATCTGACTGCGACGGATTTTTTTTGTGGGACTACCTTAAGCCCAATTGATGCCCTAAAAGAGAACATTCGCAGAAAAATGGCAAGCATTTCAGAAGTGACGTGCCGCGCAGTCACCGATAATTTTAGACGTCGCGTCGTTTGCAAGAGTGCTGTGATCGTAACGGATTACACTTAGAAGACGTTAATTTTAAAAAATTATTCCCGTTTTTAGCTTTATTTGTAAATAAAAATATAATCTATAATGTTATTCGTTTTATTATAATTATTTTTTCCACATCTAAGGACTTATGGGCCACCCTGTATATGCAATAAATAGACTATAATAACGTATGAAATGTATACAAATACGTATGTAACAACTATGGTAGGTAACCACAACTTTTCCTTCTCCTTCTCCTTTTCCTTTTTTCAAACATAATGCATTCTCGTAGTGACATCTTTTATTATATTTTTATATGACTTTGTTTTGCATACATAATGTTGTAACAATTGTTTTATATTGTTGATTGTTTTTTTAATATATTTTAAGAAAAATATTCGGGTGGGTTGCCCCATACGCCAATCACAGTTATTTTGAAGATTAGGCTGCTTGTCCAAGGACCAGTCTTAGCCCCGACGAATCGACCAATATCCTCAAAACCGTTCTTTTAAAAAACTAGACTACTCGTCCGAGGACAACTTCTTGTTCGGACGAAAAGCCTCATACGTTTTACCAATGAGGCAACTCGTCCGAGGATCAGTCTTAGCTCGGACGATTAGCCCCATAACCCGAAATTCAATACTGAGATGTTTTAGGCTCAAAAGTAAGACAACTCTCAAATTAACCCTAAAAACAGAACTCTTAAGTAACTCGTCACGGGCCCATTCCAAATATAAAACAGATTTTTCTAGAATTTAATTTAAGCGTTTAGGATTATTCTAATTTTACCGATTCTCTTATTAACATTTTCAACAATATTTTAGGTTAGTTGAATTGGGAAAGTCCGAGCTCAGAACTAAAGCGAGAGACAAAAGAGAATACGCCAAAAACACCATGCTCAGAAAAACAAAGAATCGTTCCGGGGTAACGGAAACAAGAATTGTATCGTGCCCCGAGTGTGGTGAAGAGTATTGTAACGGTAAGTCCTAGTAGTCAAATGCATTAACTGTAAATTGTAAATAGACGTAGAATAAAAGTAGAATAATTTAAATAGCTATTTCGATAAGTACTGAATACTATGGCCTCACCTACAAGTTACCTCCCAACTGACGAACGTGAACGAGATTCTAGCAAAGGCTCTCCTCTATGTCAGACGGCAATGCAGTCACTCCTGTAAAAGTCAAAACTAACAGAATTATACAAAAAAGAAGTAGAAAAGTGGACCCCGGACTGTATCCGCAAAGTGCAAACTTTGGAAGCATCTGTAACTTTGTGATTTTAGGGAGTCAGCCTAACGATCGAAGTGTTGTTGATGTTTTTAGGCGTACTGGCACAGAATAAGTAATGGTACTACGGTACTGGGCACTTTTCATGTACTGTAGGAACGTAATTTTGCAGAAGTTGATGTGATTTATGCGAATGAAAAACAGCAATAACTTTGCTTTTTAGGCCAAATATGGCGATCTATACAAAACGGCAGGTCTGGGGTACTACTTCACCTGCCACTGTAATAGCCAAGGAGTCTACGGTACTACGGTTTTCTTGCGGTATGATGGTCGCCTACGCAATAGACTTCGCTGGGCGCAGCGGCTCGATGCTCGCCCCTCCTCTTTCCGGGGTTCAATGGGGACAAGATAAGATAAATCTTCATTGTACACCAATAAATTATAGTACATGTACGTAACAACATTATGAAAAATGAACAAATGGTGGCTCCATCGCCACAAGCGATCTCTTACAGGCAACCTTTGGGAGACATGTTTTAATTGTCTTAACAACTAAGTGCTTCTCACACTCGAGGGAGCCATCCCAAAACCATACCTACAAGGCCCAAGGTCAAGCTGGACCTTCCAAGATCTGAGATGGCGTGTGGTTTTAGTCGGTGTGTAAGCATTAATAATAATACAAAACTATACTAAGTATCGGGACTTCTCGCGAATTATATTTTGGAACTTACTATTTCTGCCGACGTTTCGGATGCGTTGCAGCACCCGTGGTCACGACTTGACTAGTCTTCGAGCGTCGAGATGTATGCGGGGAACATTTTTTGAGCGCCTACCCACCATTACACTTATTATGAATGGTTAGGCTGGCGACACACCACACTCACTATGTCAGTTTTTAACGGCACTGTGTTTTTTGGTTTTAGTATCTTAATCACTGGATTCCACGTTCCGGATAGCTTGAATCCATCTTCCCTATTGAAATTTTTATATTTTTTTTATTTCAATGGCTTCACGCACAATCCGTGAATAGTAGTGGCGATCAGTGGAGAGGACTTTGGGTTGATGAAGCTCAATCCAGTGATTGGTACCCGACTCAAGATGTTCTGCTACTGCCGATTTGTTGAACTGACGGTTTTTCACAGCTGCGATATGTTCTCTGACTCTCTCTGCAATGGTTCGCTTGGTCTGGCCTATGTAGGAACTACCGCAGCTGCAATCCACTTTATAAACACCCGGTGTTTGTAGAGGTATGACGTCCTTCGATGTTCGCACATATTTCGCTACTTTGGCGAACGGTTTAAAAATCGTCTTGATGGAAAACTTCCGTAAGCAAGATCCGATTTTGTCCGTTACACCTTTCACATACGGCATGTATGCCGGTTGGCGGTCAACACCCAGCAACATCTTCCTCGGTGCACGTCGCGGCTTTCTAGCACTCGTACCATACCCGTTCACCTCAAGAACCTCCTGAACATGATCTAACTCCTGCTGTAGGTGCTCAGGGTCACACAGGTCATTAGCTCGCTTGATGAGCGTCGAACTTACGGATTTTAAGTGAAGTGGGTGATGATGCGAGGAGGCGTGCAGGTATCTATCTGTGTGAGTGGGTTTTCGATACACAGTGTGGGCCAAGGAGCCATCAGTTCTCACCATTAACTTTATGTCTAAAAAAGATAATGTTCTTTTGTTCTCAATCTCATACGTAAACTGTGTCTTCACATGTAATGAGTTGAGATACTCAGTAAAGCGAACCACCTGCTCCCTGTTGCCCTTGAATATACAAAATATATCATCTACGTACCTTTTCCATAGCCTAATTTGGGCGTGGGCGTTCTGAAACACCATTTCCTCCATATGTTCCATCCAGATATTAGCCACGACTGGTGCCAAAGGGCTGCCCATTGCGACGCCGTTTATCTGGAGGTAATTTTGACTATGGTAAAGGAAGTAGTTCCCTTCGAGGCAACTCTGCAGCAGTGTCGCATAACTATCCGGTAGACCATTATCCTTCAATTTAGTTCCAATAATCTGCAGACAGTCTTGTAATGGAACATTGGTAAATAACGACTCAACGTCAAAACTTACCAGAAGCTCATCTGGTTCCAATCTAACGTCTTTGATTATGTCCACAAAATGGCGAGAATCTTTCACAAAAGATGGTGTTTTTCCCACTAATGGCTGCAGTGCTTTAGCAATGTGTTTCGCTAGGTCGTAGGTTGGCGAGTCAATTTGACTTACGATTGGTCGCAGTGGCACATTGGGTTTATGCACTTTGGGCAAGCCGTACAATTTTGGTGGTTGTGTGATCTTAGGTCGGTGTAATTTTTCGAACTCATCCTTTGTGAAGTCCTCTTCGTGCTCCTTGATCAAATTACGTATTTTACGTGTTACTCTTGAAGTGGGATCATATTTAACACTCTTATACGTCTGTGTGTCTTCAAGTAGGTCTTGTATTTTTGCTTCGTAATTGCCTCGAAGGGAACTACTTCCTTTACCATAGTCAAAATTACCTCCAGATAAACGGCGTCGCCATGGGCAGCCCTTTGGCACCAGTCGTGGCTAATATCTGGATGGAACTTATGGAGGAAATGGTGTTTCAGAACGCCCACGCCCAAATTAGGCTATGGAAAAGGTACGTAGATGATATATTTTGTATATTCAAGGGCAACAGGGAGCAGGTGGTTCGCTTTACTGAGTATCTCAACTCATTACATGTGAAGACACAGTTTACGTATGAGATTGAGAACAAAAGAACATTATCTTTTTTAGACATAAAGTTAATGGTGAGAACTGATGGCTCCTTGGCCCACACTGTGTATCGAAAACCCACTCACACAGATAGATACCTGCACGCCTCCTCGCATCATCACCCACTTCACTTAAAATCCGTAAGTTCGACGCTCATCAAGCGAGCTAATGACCTGTGTGACCCTGAGCACCTACAGCAGGAGTTAGATCATGTTCAGGAGGTTCTTGAGGTGAACGGGTATGGTACGAGTGCTAGAAAGCCGCGACGTGCACCGAGGAAGATGTTGCTGGGTGTTGACCGCCAACCGGCATACATGCCGTATGTGAAAGGTGTAACGGACAAAATCGGATCTTGCTTACGGAAGTTTTCCATCAAGACGATTTTTAAACCGTTCGCCAAAGTAGCGAAATATGTGCGAACATCGAAGGACGTCATACCTCTACAAACACCGGGTGTTTATAAAGTGGATTGCAGCTGCGGTAGTTCCTACATAGGCCAGACCAAGCGAACCATTGCAGAGAGAGTCAGAGAACATATCGCAGCTGTGAAAAACCGTCAGTTCAACAAATCGGCAGTAGCAGAACATCTTGAGTCGGGTACCAATCACTGGATTGAGCTTCATCAACCCAAAGTCCTCTCCACTGATCGCCACTACTATTCACGGATTGTGCGTGAAGCCATTGAAATAAAAAAATATAAAAATTTCAATAGGGAAGATGGATTCAAGCTATCCGGAACGTGGAATCCAGTGATTAAGATACTAAAACCAAAAAACACAGTGCCGTTAAAAACTGACATAGTGAGTGTGGTGTGTCGCCAGCCTAACCATTCATAATAAGTGTAATGGTGGGTAGGCGCTCAAAAAATGTTCCCCGCATACATCTCGACGCTCGAAGACTAGTCAAGTCGTGACCACGGGTGCTGCAACGCATCCGAAACGTCGGCAGAAATAGTAAGTTCCAAAATATAATTCGCGAGAAGTCCCGATACTTAGTATAATTATGAATTCACACCGCGAAAGTTTAAAAATAACAATACAAAACTAATAAGAAGCAGACGAAGCTTTTGTTTAAAAAAAATATTTATCGTCTTTCTTGATTTAAAACTCGAAATCCCGAATAGTGTGACATCTGTCCCGAATTCGATCCATTCGGACCTGACAACAGGTGCGTCATATCCCTTAGTTATTGGCATTGTCATTTGTGCACCTTAAGTTGATTATGATAAAAGTTCTAAAAGTTAACTGCGGATGACATTTTCCATAGTCCTTGTTCCGTCATTCAGGTAGGCTTAGGTACGTCAGGCTTCCCCCCCAATCAAGCATGTCGAATTGAAGTCGTCTAGACTTTACAAAATACATAATGTAAATACAAATTTAGGGGCCTTTAAAGGTAGCATCTTAAAGATTCTATGAACTTTTTGCTACATTAACGGTAAAAATCAAGTGTAGCCGTGGTCGTATGCCACTTAGTCTAACAAAACAATACATTCTAAGAAAAGGTGACATACGACCACGGTATCCTAGATATTTTCTTGTTTAATACTTTTTAAAACGTGATTTTCAGTAGTCGGATATTAGTTTTAAACTTTTTTGTATCTACTTAAATCAGCACAAACTGTATAAACAATATAGGTAACTATGTAGTTTACGTGAACACAGCTGTGGACTATGAAAGAATGTACTTAATAAACCATTCCTTTAATAAGGTTGTTACGTAGGTATACCAACTCTCTGGTGTTAAAATCTGTTGCCCGTTGTGTTGGAGGTGATTTGTAAACGTAGAACTAAATTTGCTAGGAAACTGCGCCTCGATTCTGCTGTAAAACCACTCTCAAACAACAGACACTGCTAAAATCCATTTAATTTTAGACTTTAAATCTATGGCATTAATGTTCAAACTTAGAAGGCTTTTGCAGAGAGAACGAAAATGTGTAATGAAACTGTTTAGTTTATTTTGGACTTGCGTATGCATATGGGGACAAAGTTTAAAATTTAATGCTAGTTTTTGCAGTATCTGGTATGACAGTATGTGTGGTATGACTTGGATGTAATGATAGTTGATAGTGACTGCACTACATGAGGTTCCAGATTAAGTCCGGAATATTGCTAATATATGATCAATTCCTCATTAGCAGCAATAGTCTTGGCCCCATAGCCTCTCTTACTCCTCCTTACCATAATTTGGTTTATTTATTATTACATACCAAGAGGAAACCCTGTGTGCCTTACTGCTTGTAGGTGAGGTTGCATCGTGCTCCGAAGATGTTAGTAGAGCTGTATACACTACGGGATAGGAATTTTACGGTATTTTTCCGCCCAATTGAGCAGTCCGACTGGGGAAGTACCTCCGCCCTACAGAATACCGAGGCCATAATAACTTCGTGTTGTGTCCCCAGCGGTGAGTAGGATAGCCAGAGCTCACTGGAGAATTCGTGGTGTCAGTGGGAAGACTAAAGACTTGTCTTGCTTTGTCTTCTACACTAACGGCACCGAAACTCTGTGCTTACAGGGTCGGCAGCGGTATTAAAAAATATATAAACCTAAGCAGATCGAGTTGGCAGTTCGTCGTTAGATTCTCACCCAGTAATTGCACTGGTTTGGTTTCAGGCAAAATGTGCGCGATAACAAATTACGACATGTTCGCTCGTTTGAGCGTGGAAGTAGAAGCGAAGACGTCACGAGCACAGGCGGCGCCCACTCAGGGGGCATCCAAGGCACGCCGTCTCCGTCGCCGCCCGAAGCGCAAGCCCAGGAGCAAGAGCGCCGCCCCCGCCGCACGGAAGTCCCACCACAAATCAAGAGCCAAGAGCGACTCGGAACTTTAACTTATTAATCTTAATAAATAAACATATTAAGTACATTGCGCACGAAAATTTTATCAATTTTCGCTTGAATTAGTACGGATAGGGCTTGGATACTGTTTGCTGTGACCGCTACGTAGGTCTAAAACCCCAATCGTTTCGCAGTTTAATATTGGAAAGCGAGCTTCACGGTCCGCAGTTGCCGTCACTAGTATACGAAAGTTATTCTAAAATTGTAATTTCTATACACTATACAACAGAAGGTTCGTGTTTGTTTATAAGTAAACTAACCTACGCGATATTTTTAATTGCGTACAGCGTAACACGATTATAATAAAGAGAAACATACTTCCTTATAATAATTACATTCACTATTTTACATTTTCCAATGTAACTTTTGGCTGGAATAATAATTTCATGCAAATCGATTACTAATCCTCACGTACGCCTATTGTGCCTAGTCGTTTACACGTCCAATGTACTACCTACCTACTTATTGTATTCTTACATTCTTAACTTTAATTAGAAATTTAACTATTATAATGATATTGTATACTTGCATACTATGAATCTCATTTTTTACTGTAATTTAGTACGTATTATACAAATATTATTATGACTCATTCGTTTCATTAGCCCAGTGTTCAATTAAGTACCTATCGTTTGAGGAATGGGTGTTACGATATGTTCCGGAGATTAATAATACGATTTTATCAATATCACTCTTTATTGATTTTAAAAAAATATTTATATTACACATTCATTATATTAATTACTTTAGAGCCTATAAAACAACAACATTATCATGCGGTCTCTATGCGTTGGCAAACTCCGCGCCCGACTGGCAGGCGGTATCCGTCACTACTCGCTACATATGAGAACATGAAGCCAAAAATATCTTTTACATTATACCTATTATCGATATACGAATTTAATTCATTTTCGACAGTTCACTAGACGATAAATTCTTAAAATTTAGGCCCTAAGTACAGAATTAGACTAAGGGAACTCAAAGTTAAACAACCTTAAGTAGCAGGAAAAAATCTCTTATGATATGCCTAAATATAGAATAACAAAATGAATGGTAAATAGTGCTACCCAAGTCGTAATCCGAACACTATTCCTAGCTATTGCAACGAAAGTACTACAGACCCTACCTCTGGCACTGACGGATTTCACAAAATAATATCAAGGGCATTCATAAACAATAAATAAAGATGATGACAACGAATATTAGATCTTTGCGAGAGAAATAGACATATTTAGACAGTAATACATCGGCATATACGTCATACGCTGTAAGTATTCTGCCAGTACATATTTCACAGCCGATGTCTAAACAAATAAATAGTATTGCAATATAAATAGTACTTATCGATGTTCCATATATTATTTCTATGTCAGCTGCAAAAAACTAAACTCATTAAATCATGCTCGCACTTTATCCTATCAATTAATAATTATAATAATAAATTATTTGCATTCAGAGACAATTCAAACTGATTGTTTAGCGACGCTACACTAGAATTATTCTTAAAACTAGGTTTACAAAATAGGAATCTGCAATAACAAAGTCAGCATCGTGATAAACAATGACTATAAAGGTAATTTACAATAGGATGTATTTATATACTTCACTCTCAGCAATGTGGATATGTTGATTGATTCATTAATACGAATTCTAAGTTTAAATCATCAAATTAAGCTGTATGTACTAAGCTTTAGAACAAGCACAATATGTCCGGACGGAAAATGTCTTCTTTGTCTTAATATGCGCGATGCCAACTGAACACATAGTTATACTATATTACCTCAGTGTAAAACATAAAAGTGAGCCATCATTAAAATCTTTCAAGTTAATATTACGACATAAAACCGCGCAGTTATTCTTATTGGTCCAACTTCAGGTCTCATTATATATTTTGTCATGGGTAAATCACAACTACAATTATTGACAAAACAATATGTTAAGTTAATGTGTTAATTTAAATTAGGAGGAATTACATCTACGTCAAATATTAGTGAATGATGAAATGCACACATGGAATGAAAGGAGATAAGAGTCTTATTACTACAAGCACCAGAAGATCTTCAATGTATATAAACGTTTTAGTTCTACAACTAAAGGTATAACTGCTTATTACATAAATCTATATAGTATAGGAATAGGCAAATTACACATAGCACGCGCGCGATATTCAAGGTATACTTGCTTACTTGCTTTCGTGAAACATTTTTATATAAAATCTTCATATTTATATAAAAATTAATATGGACACACGCACATACTCTTCAATTTAACTAAATTTAACTAAATTCTACAACTGTAGAGAGGATAATATGACGGAATTAATATAATTAATTTACGGGTGACATTAATTTCGAATTCAAGTAAATCGCGCGCGTTTTGAGTATCGCGTATCTTTAATAGTGTTCTAAAATATTGTTGGATTTCACCTTCTTAATAATAAAGTTTGTATATAACAAGCAACATATTGCAGATTCCCAAAATTCACATTTATAGTTCTCCAAATACATTTGAATTATGATTATGACTCATAAAAATATTATGCTTTATCATTGAAAACAATACTTAAATTATTATGAAAAACAAGTCAACGAGCTAATTGTACAATAAAATATGAAACTAAAAACATGGACGAAAGTAAACTGAATGTGTAAAGGAATTTTAAGGTACTAAAACTTAATTATAAACAACTTTCACACCCTGTAAAACTACAACCCTGAACTGACTGGTAATTTAGTTGAGGTTTGTATCAATGGCAACAGATTGGTGTGTTCACGTCGAGTATGTTAGCAGATTAGGTAGATCGTAATTTTATCAGATGTAAGTGGCATTGAGCTAGCAACAGGGCGACACAATGCGCCCAGCTGGATCCCTGTATACACCCCTCACTGGTCCTTGCGGGCCTTCTTTTTGCTCTTTTTGGATACTTTAGCATCAGTCCAAGTGTCTGTAACAATAAATTAAATGTAAAAGTCTGAGTAAATTTCGCAATAATTTGCTATTATGCCCTTGGAATTTTAACAGCTTTTGTAATTAATTCATTGTTCTATTAATAGATAATGTAGTTGTGTGAAATATGGAACCATGCCCAGTACACTGCAATAGTAAAAAGTGGGATTCATCCCTATAAGGAATAAAACATATTGTTGATTGATCTCTATTATATTCTATTATAAATTATTGTAGGTCATAATTACACCTACAAGCAGCTTTAAATAATATAAAGGTTCTTGTTTTATAGTACAATAAATGACTCGATCCCACCCAACCTAGACTAGTAAGGTTTATGAAAAGTTTTTATTACTTACCGCCAAGCTCATCAAAGACAGCTGCCTTTTGATTGTCTTGTTTTTCAGAGTCAGAGTTGTCTTTTTCAGTTTCAGATTTAGGCAAGGACTTTACTGTAGCTGCGGCCTTTAACAAAATTACAAATTTTTGTCAAAAATGAAACAAAATAATAAAACAGCATTGTACTAGAGACATTATTAGTAGTATAACTCCCTATGAGTTGAATATATCCTTACCTCCACAGTTTTCTTTTTTATTTGTTTTTCTTTATTCTCCTTCTTTTTGTTGCTCCTGAGATCCTTCACATCAGTCAATTCATCAACATCAGGGGATTCCTCATCCTCAGTACTGCCTAAAGCAGCTTGATCACGGCGCTCTCTCTATAAAAAAGATTATTAACTAATATAAAAAAGTGCATTTAAATGTTCAAGGTATGAGTCAAATTATTAGAACTATAAGGGGAAAAGCAGATCCCATGGCATATTTCAAACATAAGCCATTTTAAATTATAGATATCTACCTCTTTCAAAACTCGCTGCAACTCTTCAACTTGAGCTTGCAAAGCACGCGCTGCATCTTCATCTACTTGTGGCCCCTCAGCACTAATAACCCTGATAGTTTCCTCAATAGGTTCTTCTTCGGTTACCACTGTGTGAGCAGCTTCAACATCGGCATCCTTCACCTTCTTGTTCTTCTTCACAGGACTATCCTTCTTCTTCTCTTTTTCTTCAGCAGGCTTCACCTTTTTTTTATCACTTTTCTTAGGTACTTCCTGCCATCCAGCATCATCAAAGTCAACAGGCTTCTCAGCTTCAGCACCCTTACTCTTCTTGCCTTTCTTAGCATCAGCCAAGGGCTCCTTTCTCAATGGTTTAGGTTCAGCTGGTTTCTCCTTAGGTTTCGGTTTCTCTGCCTCCTTTACCTTTTCCTCCTTTTTCTCCTTAGATGGAGATTTTTTGGAGCTATCAGATTTTGTCTTCACATCATCAGTCACAGTGCGGTTGGGAGAAGATTTCTGCATCATGAGAAACAATATCATGAATACTCAAGAAGAGACTATCACTACAATGCAACAATCGCGTGCAAACCCATCATTTAAAAAACATTAGAATCATTAATTAGAATTTCTATGATACATACCAACAATGGGCAAGGAATTTAAGCAGAAATCGGTGACTTTAAATTTGTAATCCCGGTTAAATAACGAGCATATGCTTTAAGGTTAAAAATAAAATGAGCACATATGATGACAACGGCGGGAGTGCACGACATAGTGTCTGTAGGTACTCACCTTGTCCTTCTTTTTATTCTTCTTATTCGAGGATTTTCTGTCGTCCACAACCAGAGGAAGTTTGTCAAACTGCGGCTGTTCAGCTGAATGGAACCCGAATACGAATACTAGCGCTGCACATACTAAAACAACAGCCACAGCCGCAGCAGTGAACATAAACTGCGTGTTAGACACTTGACTCAATATTTCCATCTTAAGTCTCTAATTCAAAAACCACCCAAAATTTATAGTTCACATATAAGTTTCCGATAAGGTATGATAATGTCGAACAAATTAATTTCAAACTGATAAAGGCAGACACGGAGACATGATGACGCGGCTGTGACGTGCCAAAAAATTGCGATTTCGTCCAATACAGGGTGACCAGAGTAAAACTAATATCAATAATAATTAAAATTGAAAATTTTCTAAAATATTATTTGAATAATTTCACACTAGCTGTTGCTCGTGACTTCGTCCGTGTTAAGTTCGAAATATATCAAGGTACAAAAAAATTATATAAGTATATCTTCCGTAGTAGGTATCGATCCCAACATTACGTGTGATGCTGTGGCTCGGGAAAGTGCTTACCTCTTCTGTTCCTTATGGTAAGCGAGAGGCAGAGGTAAGTTACACAAGGTTGTCCTCGCTATCGCTACATTGCCAAGTAAGCAATTACTGCAAACTTCAAAGCAAACAAGCTAATAAAGCTGCTTTGCATGGTGTTCTTGTGATAAAATAAATCATCGTCATTCAAACGAAATCTTCAATTAGTTTATGAAACAATTTCGGACTTATAACACGTCAAAGGCTTAGAGGTAACGGTTTGCGCTAGCTACCCAGGTTTCTTTATAGGGTGGGAGGAACAGATATCCCGCAAGACGCATCACATGGGGGTTAGGCAAGGCCAATCGTGCCCACTGCATTCCTTACGTAGTCCCGTTTCAGTTGTTTAGTCACTTTTTTTATACCACTTAATTGGCAGACAAGCACAAGGCCCACCTGGGAAGTGGTTACCGTGGCCTATGGACGTATGCAACACTAGGAGTGTCACAATCGCGCTGCCGACTATGAAGAAACCTTCTGATGCCCCTCTTGAAGAACTCCATATTGTAGGCGCTTGGGAAAACCACAGCGGGGAGGTAATTCCACAGCTTGAGTGTGCGTGGGATGAAGTTTCTTTCATACCGCACAGTGTGCACCGTCTCAGGTCGCAATGTGTGAGGATGAATTCCCTGCCTATGGCGAGAGATGCTATGATAGAATGTAGCTGCGGGCATCATGTTAAACAATTCATCTGAGCACAAACCATTGTATAGGCGGTAGAACACACACAGTGATGCAAAATCCCTCCTAAGGCTAAGAGGTTCCACACTGCCTGTGTATGGAATTGTCAACCAGCCTCAACGCCCGTCTTTACACTGAGTCGACGGGGTCAAGCTGGTATGCAGGTGCTCCAGCAAAAAGGTGACAGCAGTACTCCATGTGGGGCCGGACCTGTGCTTTATAAAGAAGGAGTTGCTACCCCGTAGTGAAGTACTGCTTTGCCCTGTTGAGCACTCCAAATTTCCTTGATGCGAAGTTAACCTTGTCCTGCAAATGACTTCGGTACTGGACGTCGCTGGAGATATCGACACCAAGGATCCCGATACTCGAGGAGATGGTAAGCGGTGTGCCCAGGAATTATGGCGCTACAATGAATGGGGTTTTCTTAGCGGTGAATACACATACTTGTGTCCTAGTGGGGTTGAATTGGACTAGGTTTAGTCGTCCCCAATCGGATACTCCAGAGAGAGTAGTCTCGATTTCAGACACAAGTTGCTCGCGACTCTTTCCCACCTCGGACTTAGGGATATTTGCACGGCCCGTGTAATACGTGACCCCGGTACTGTCGTCCGCATAACAATGCATGGAGCCAGCAGACAGCATGTCATTGATATGCAACAGAAACAGCGTCGGAGACAACACGGAGCCTTGTGGGACACCAGCGTTTATGTTCATGCGGTCCGAACAGCTGCGGTTGACGACGGTTTGGATGCTTCTGTTGGACAAAAAGCTGGAGATCTATTCGCACAGTCTCTCGAGTCCATAATACGGCAACTTCGTAAGAAGACCTTTGTGCCAGATCCGATTGAAGGCCTTCGCTATATCGAGGCTGACCGCTAGTGCCTCACCCCGACTCTCCATGACTTGCGCCCACCGGTTTGTGAGAAACACAATGTCACCGGTGTTAAAAACGATCACGATGTCAATATATTGTTCTTTCCTAATTAATTAAATTAAAAATTTTAAAAACCCCCGTGACAAAAAAATAAACCCCAAAAAGTCGAAAATAAGTTATGTTAGTTAGCCCTATAACTTTGATATGATGAGACTTTGATTTACCTAGTAATACATATTTTGATTCAAGCGTTGTCATTGTTGGGGGGACCTTGGATCGTTCCGTTATTATGACGCAGTGCTCTACCAGTTAGGATCCCCCGACATTAAAAGGCTTGCATCAAAATATGTATTATTAGGTATATCAAGGTTATTTAAACTTTTAATTCTATTTTTATTTTTCACTTTGATCTATCCGTCAAGTTCTTTGATTTGATACCCATATTGAGGGAGTTGAGAAAAAATATGTAATCCGACATTTTGTAGCGGCGGCCATCTTGGATCGACTTTTTTCAAACATAGCCAAGAACATTCCCGACTAATATACCTTTCAAAACAAAAAAAACTAAATCCAAATCGGTTCATCCGTTCAGGAGCTACGATGCCTCAGACACACTCACACAAAAGACACGTCAAACTTATAACACCCCGTCGTTTTTGCGTCGGGGTTTGAAATTAAATTACAAAGATACCGTTTATGAAATTTGTAGAGTACTTATGGGGTAAAATCAAAACTGAATTTAAACCATCACAAAAATTACCAGAATTGGGTTGCTTTGCTTCCAGTATCACCGCTAGAATAAAGTAATACCGTATATTATATCTCTCTATAGCGTAAAAGTTTTAGTTTAGCTTCGCCAAATTAGTAAATAGGTATCCTACACTATTTTCCACTGTCACAATGACAGTTATAATGTATAATGGTCAAACCGTACCATATGTCAATCTACGATTATAACCTAACTTATTAAAGTTGTTTGGGCAGCACGGCATGTCAGTTGACTTCACTACATTATAACAGATTAGAAACACTCGACGTAAACAATGGGTTACAATAATAAAAAGAAAAATAAAAACCGCAACAAGAAGAAACGACACAATGAACTTTCAAATCCCAGTGTTCAAGAAGATCAATTAGAACATGTTGAAGAAATTGAACCTCCTCTTCAAAGTGATATTAACGAATCTATGGATTCTAAGAAAAGACAACACGATGACGATAATGAATCTGAGAATGAAGAAAAACCAAGAAAAAAGAAAAAGAAAAAGCAGCAACAACCATCTGAGACAGGTGACAAAAAAGGCAAGAAATCCATTCGGCAAATGAAGAGAGAGAAGTTTGCTGAGCGACAAGCCACGGCACAAGCTACTGCGAAAGATCAGCTTAAAGTTCAATGCCTTAATTATCTTTCTCAGTGGAAACATGATAAACAAAACTGGAAGTTCATGAAAGCCAAACAAGTGTGGTTGTACAAAAACAAGTTCTCAACAAGTTTATTACCCGATTCCTCGTGGCCACTTCTGTTGGAATACTTTGAATCTGCTCAAGGAAACATTAGAAAAATGCTATTAGAAGATGCCAGTAAGATCATAAAACAAATGGATGAGTGGACCGAGTCTCAGAATGAACATACTGAAGCTGCAGAAGAAAATAATGAAGACGATGAAGCTCCTATAAATAAAAAACCTGATGAAATTGTATATAAAAGGGCTAGAGATTTAATACAATGCTTAGATGAATAAACAGTAGCTTAGTTAATTGTTTATTTAAATATCAACTACAAATTTTGGTAACAACAATAATTTAACATGCCAAAAGGTACTTCTTAGGCTTTCACCTCGGCTTTGGTTTCAATTGTAAGTTGTTCAATCCACTTGCGTAGTTTGTCTGTGTCTTGCAAGCCTACTAGACGCTGCTGCACTTTTCCATTTTTGACAGCCAATAGCACAGGTACAGAGCTTACTTCATAATCCAAAGCTAAATCTGTTTGCTCGTCAATATCAACTTTAGCCAAGACCACCTTGGATTTGCTTTCAGAAATGATTGACTCTAAGCGAGGCGTCAGTAGCCTACATGGATTACACCACCTGTAATGTTAAATAGTTAAGTATAAAATAAATGATAAATAGACACAACATAATAGGATCATAATATATGCATATCCTTATGTCAATATATGAGGATGTAGGAAATAGAGTAAGTAGTGTAGGTACATAAAAAAACTAAAAGTTGATTATTTTGTAGCATACAGTATTATGAATTTGTTTTGTTGGGAGGAATTGACTTCATTCTCATTCAGAAGGTCAATGATTCTGCTAAATAAATTAGCAGAATCAGGTCCCAGGTTGTTAAATTTGCTAGATATAGCAATAATCTATCTTTAACTAGTTATTAGTTCTGTCCCCAAGTACGTTAAATCTTGTTGTTAGTATACTCACGTAGCGAAAAAGTCGACTACAACAGGCACTTTACTATTAATGACTTTAGCCTTAAAATCGTCGGTGCTTTGAATTTTTACTATATCACATCCTTCTGTTGTAGCGGAAAAATGCCTAGTAATGTTAGGTGATCTCACAGCACGCACGTTTCGCGCAAATACATTCGCAACAGTTTTCCCAAACATTTTTCTCGTCTTATATATAAAATGAGAAAAAAGACAAATTCTTTAATTTTTTTGTTAATTGCAAGATTTCAGATCATAGAGTATTTATCTATTGCGCATCTTCTTTCTGCAATGTGTCAAAATTATAGACTCATTTTCCTCTATGATTAGTACTGTAGAGAAAATAACCAGCCTGTAAAGATTTTTTTATAAACGTATAATAGCATATTTTATTTAATGTAATCATATTATGTATCTTATACACAAATTGGAACCAATTGAAAAATTTAAAAAAAAACCTATAGAATTGGTTCTATTTTATTTATTACAACTTTCTTAAATTTTAAAATTTTATTAATAAACAAATCAAGAAATAATTTATAAATATTAAATACAATAAAAATAAAATAACTATTATACAACTTATAGCTAAGAACAATTAAAATGCGTCGTAGAATTCCTCCGCATCGCATGCCTCTTGTGGTAGCGTTCCCAGAAGACTGGCAGCATTGCCACGTTGTATGGCAATGCTTATTCTCTGACCTAAAAAGAGGTCAGCCTTCTGGAGAGAGGAGCCATGGTATCAACGCATGTGGCGTTCCACACCAGAGTCCTACCCATCTTCCATGGCATTAACGACATGCCATCCGGTCTCTTGCCATCGTCACGCGCCAAACCGTTTGGTTCTAGTACAGCTGGTACACCGGCGGTGACAAGAGCACGGCGGATTATGTCGTTGAGGCTGGCTCGCTCCTGCAGCACGACAGACCATGGTGTCCGAGTCTGTCAACGGCTTCTCCACAACGGCATTGATGCGGAGAAACACACGGCGCACCTAAAAGGAGACAAGTTGCGATGCGGAAGGTAGTGTCATCTAACATAGTCCCTACGTTAGATGACGGAAGAGCTTGTAGCCAAAGACCCGATTCCCACACTCCAGCCGCCAGTAAACGGGCACGCTCAGCAGCATTGGAACATGTATTTAGTAATTTTTTTCCAACTAAGCAGCAGAGCGGTCCGTCCCACTGACGCTGTGAGAAAAGGTTCCTTGGGAGATCGGTGTTTGGACATGCAATTTTCCAAGCGTTCACTGCATCAGTCTTACACAATACTTCAGAATTAACTAGTGTAGGTGCAAGGGTTTTCCTAGTTAATTCTTCCGTACTGTGGACTGAAGACAGGAACGCTGGTAAGCTGACATCTGCAATTTTGCGAATACCGAGCCCACCCAAGCGAATCGGTAGAGTTGCTTGTAGTAAAGCTCGGTCATCCAAGGCCATATTTAAAATTTTGGTAAGGGTATTTTCTATAATTTCGTCCAATTTTTTCAAAATTGTTATATGTTTAAAAAATGGCGTCGATCGTAGGGCATGGGTGAATTTTGGAACGAATAGGCAATACTGAAGAATAGTGAAAGCCGAGTGTATATTAAAAAGAATACGTATTATTACGTATAAAATGTATAAATTGTAGGCTTCTTTTGAAATAATAAATCGGCACTTCACACTGTAATATTATTCTTAAAAATAATTATGTTTTAAAGAGAAGCTAAAGTTGCCCGTAACTTGCCTAGCTCTTTGACATTTCAATACAACAATTTTCCTTGTAACTTATATCCTCTTTGCAAGATATACATCGAATGTACATTGTACATTGTCTGTGGTCTGTGCTTGACAGCAAGTGCGACACATACTCTCAGTGTTGCCAATGTGTGGAGAATTCCGCAAACTGTGGCGATTTTCAGTCCGATTGAGAAATTTTTGGGGGATTGGGCTTATATGAGGAAAATGCGGGATATTCAGACATTCACTCAAGACCTAAACTCAAAAATAATAAGTGATAAGTATTATAGTCACTGCCATATAAATGTATACCTAGATGGTATGGTATGCTA
The DNA here is from genome assembly GCA_963662185.1 of Eilema griseolum. Taxonomy (NCBI): domain Eukaryota; kingdom Metazoa; phylum Arthropoda; class Insecta; order Lepidoptera; family Erebidae; genus Eilema; species Eilema griseolum. The sequence goes on from OY759243.1 coordinate 9,919,503, forward strand.
TGATGAAGTTGCATTTTTCACAGCAGGCTGCAAGAAGATGAAAAGTGTTTAATTTTAATTATAATTATAATATAAATATAATTTCAACTTGATACCTTCACACACTTCTGAGAAAAAGGTTTTGACAGAATACAGACGTTTCAATGCTTTTCAAAGGTATGTGTGTATTTATCGCAGGTTTATAAGTGCCCGGTTAATGGTAATAGGCTCGCCACCTTTTACATTGGGACCTAAACATAAACTGGCGAAATGTGGGTGCTAGCACCTCTGCCTACTCTTTCGGGGATATAGGCGTGAGTTTTTTTATAACTTTAGGGACTTTCTCAGGTTTGTGGGGAATCCAGATCGTGGTCATTGGCAGCACTACTGATACTCTAGTATAGACTAGAGGTGCGACCACAGAGTAAGAGTGCGACATCGCTTAGAATTGGACAGCGCTGCATGTAGTTGATTCAATTTTCAATTTTGAATATTGAATGCCCGCTAGGGATTTTATAATTGACTGGCACTGACTTCGTAGCCAATAAACAACAATGTATTCCAGTGATGATTATAACGAGGTAACTATTACTAGTGTACGAATAGGAGACTAATATTTTATATGCGAAATCATAACCTACATTTTTAGACGTAAGCAGTCTTTTAAATAATTATACGTAATAAAATACTTGTTTTGACATTGTAGGGTGGATATGAATCGTATGGTGATTATGAGCCCCACACAGGGGATCCCCAATATGATCTGGAATATGATAAGTCTTATTACAAAATGCCTGACATGGTAAGTGTAATGAATTTAAGTAATAACCATTACATATTAACTAGTCAGAATCGTCGACTGGCGATGGAAGAGAGAAAGAAGGAGAGTAATAACTTTTACTTTGGGGAATAAATATGTAGCTGAAAAGAATATGAAAGAAAAAAAAATAGCTCATTTATTTATCAATAGTTTACTTTGTGCTAGTGTCAAAACCAAGTTGGTATGGCTGAATTGATAATCTAAGTTGTTAGTTATATTTTCTAAAGTTGTAAAGTGTTTCCATATGTTGTTTACATTCACTGTTTGAGCTAATAATTTTAACTTTCTGTATCAAAAAGAATAAAACAAGTTAGATCCTAGATTTCAAAATTTTGAATGAACTAGTATGATTTTCTTAGTAACTAGAATTGAAAGTGCTGCTGTTCACATGTCTTTATTGCAATTGCATAACACGAGTTTAAGTTTTATGCTTATTCTTGCTAGTAGTGGTAAGCGAAGTACCCACTGGCAAGTATTTTCTGCAGTTCTTACACAGGTCTATTTCCACTGCAATGCAATTATTCTATAATGCAAGTCTGTTGCAAATTGCATATAGAGTAATTACAGGTTGCAAATGACTTTCTCTATATAAATAGATTAATAAAATTGCAGTCAGTGGAAACAGTTCTCTGCAAGAAATTGCAGAAATTACTTGCCAGTCGACATTTCACTTTAGAACTGTCCTCAACTTTAGCTACATCAACTATAGAATTTCTAGATGAATTTTATTATATTGGAACTTTTTATTAGAAAATAGTAATAAAGAAAGGAGATAAGAAATACAGAAACCAAGTGTCTAATCTATTTTATACCTATTAAACCTGTATTTTGTCATAGTATAGCAAGTGCACTACCAGGAAATCAATTATTTGAGGAGAGTATGTCAACAGGCCCTAGGCAACAGAAATAGCATAATAAACAGTACAGATACAGCTACTTTTGGATAAAATTCCTCATTATCTGCTGATCTAAATTATGAGTTATTTAGGTTTTCAGTGTGCACCTTCAAAAGGTACACACTGAGAACCTATGTGTACCAAAAACATCAAACCATTTCACTGAGAACTGGAGTAACCTGTAGTGAAGACCAGCAGTTAAGTTTCTCCCCTCTGTGCATTATGCTTGTAATTCTCATGAGAAATTAATTGGTATCTTCGTCTAAAACCCAGCAGTGGTAGCTTAAGTCTGCTAGAATCTGATCAATCTCTGCAAGCAGTTAATGTGATCTCATGAGATAGTTTACAAAAAAATAAAGATCATCGCAAATGTAAATTATACTATCTAAATATCTATATATAAAAGAAAGTCGTGTTAGTTACACTATTTATAACTCAAGAACGGCTGTACCGATTTAGCTGAAAATTGGTGGGGAAGTAGTTTAGTACCAGGAGATGGACATAGAATACTTTTCATCCCGTCTGTAACGGGATCAGAAATCTTTGCAGGCAGAGCCGCGGGCAACAGCTAGTTATTTTTAAAATTGTTTTGTATTTCCAGGTTAAAAAGTTTTTAGTCTACTTTCGTAATATGATCACTGAGGGTGTGACATATGAGATCCTGAATCTGTATGAAAATACCTTTCCTAAACTTACTGAGCAGTATTTTGAGAACACCCCGTGGCCAGATGAGAATGAGGTTTCACCTATTGTTGATAATGATCCTGTAAGTAATATTTTCTGTATTACTTTGTGTGTGTGTGTGTGTTTTAATATACTTAGTAGGTAGAGTCAACATCTAATATAGAAAATAATTTTACTGTATCACCACTAAACTCATTGCTTATCTGAGTTATATGTTTAGTAGCTAGCACACTTGTAGTAAGAGGGATGTCTTATTTTAAATTACAAAGAGCTGTAAGAGAGCTGGGAGTTTTTAATGTCTGTATATTTTCAAACTCTCTCTACCTATTGCTGAGAATCTTAAATATAGATGTTATAAATCTTGATCTTTATTTATGACCATTAATTCGTGATATGGATGTAGAAGCGCTTCTTCTGTGTGATGATTTCATTGTATCATGTCATGTTTCAGGTGTTCATGATTTTGTACAAAGAGCTTTACTATCGCGATATTTACGCGCGTGTGCCTGGTGGCCCTAAACCTGAACAAAGGTTCCACTCATTCTACAACTATTGTGACCTGTTCAACTATATACTGTCTGCAGAGACACCTGTTCCTCTTGAATTACCTGACCAATGGTTGTGGGAACTTATTGATGAGTTTGTGTATCAGTTCCAATCGTTTGCTCAATACAGGTGTGTAATATCAATATCATTATAGAAATTATAATTATATAAATTTTAGTTTCTGGGACATTGTAATATTTTAATATGTAATGTATACATTACATAATATTTTATCTGTACAGGTCGCGCACGTCAAAACTAAGCCCAGCCGAGATTGATGCGCTCAATACTGAGAACAAGGCATGGAATGTTCTCTGCATTCTTAACGTTTTACACTCTCTTGTAGACAAGTCCAATATCAAACGCCAACTTGAGGTGAGCCAAACATTTATATTCAAATAAATGGAAGTGTGCCCCATGTTTTAATTAAACACAATGTTATGTATTTGAATTCAAATCCATTATAACTTAATAACAGTCCTGTGGGCCTACCATAATGCGCATAAGCGATTGTGGTTTGGATTATGGTTTAGAGCTAATAATGCCCTAAATTAGGCGCGGGTAATTAGGGGCGGGGGGAAGAAGGAAGGGATGGAGCCATCCCTTCCTCCTTCCCCCCACCCCTGAACCACCGAGCCACAAGCCCAAAACACGATTGTTTATATGTGATGTGGTAGGAATCTACACTAGTGTGTTTGTAGAAATTAGAAAACTTCTTTACATCTCCAAAGGATTTGACTTCCAAATTATGCAGAACTTACCTTTGGTGTTTCAATAGGTGTATGCTACTGGTGGAGAACCTGATTCAGTTGCTGGAGAGTTCGGCCGCCACTCACTTTACAAAATGTTGGGCTACTTCTCCTTGGTAGGCCTCTTGCGTCTGCATTCATTGCTTGGAGATTACTACCAGGCTATTAAGGTATGAAAGTCTAATATTCTATAATCAGTGTAAATATATTTATTGTTACTTTTTAATTTAAACGACGGCGACAGCATATTCGCCATTCAGTGCGTGGATTCTTCGAGTTCTTATTTTACGAGCTTGAACCTTGTCTAAAAAAGCATTTTTATACCTCTCCAAGTAGGGTTGTAACTGATTATTACTGAATTATATTACAGGTGCTGGAAAACATTGAGCTACACAAGAAGTCCCAGTATTCCCATGTGCCTGCATGTCAAATTTCGACATCTTACTATGTGGGCTTCGCGTACATGATGATGCGTCGTTACGCTGACGCCATCCGCACCTTGTCATCGGCTCTCTTGTACATGCAGCGTACGAAACAACTGTTCTCGTCTCGCTCTTACCAGAATGATCAAATAAATAAGCAAACAGAGCAGATGTACCACCTGCTGGCTATTTGCTTGGTATTACACCCTCAATGCGTTGATGAGTCCATCCAGCAGGTAATCATTACTTAGCCTTAAAGTTAGAATAATTTTCTCAAATACAAATTATTACTTTCCAAATGTATTAATTTAGAATCCTACAATCAATACAGGCTGATATTGCACTTATGCCTCTCCCAATTTGTCGACACACAATCTTAATTTAAACGGTAATCTATTGGATGGTTTGTAAACAACGATTAAATCAACAGGTGCTCCGTGAAAAGAACTACCATGAGAAGATGTTTAAAATGCAGTATGGTGACTTGGGAGAATTCGAAAGCTGCTTTACTTTTGCCTGTCCCAAGTTCTTATCGCCATGCCCGCCGCCTATTGAACCAGGTTCCAACTACGGCCGTGATGCTGTTAAGCATCAGACTCAAGTTTTCATGGACGAGGTCAGTTACTCACTATTTTTTCGTATATATAAATAAAATTTAATATAGCCTTCATGGCGTCAGTAGCAATTACATTACTGACGTGAATCCACTCCTAACACAAACAATTTTGCTAAGCTGGCGCGATAAGAGGTTAGTTATTTCTATTACTGACATTCTTTTTTTTAAATATCCACAGGTGCGTCAGCAAAAAATGCTTCCTACGATCCGTTCGTATTTGAAACTCTATACAACTCTACCCTTGGCGAAATTGGCGGCGTTTATGTCGGCTGCGCGCGGCGGTGATAGGGACGCGGCCAGGGAGCATGCGGCTCTTGCCATTCACCTGCTGTGCTTCAAACACAAGATGAAGAATGTTGTCTGGAGCAAAGGACCAAGTGGCCTTGATGGCAAGTTCCAGAGTGGCTCTGAGGTTAGTGTTTTATCTTATAACAATATGCAACATAGAACTAAGGAAAACTTGCTCATGTAGGGTTCCATCTGAAACAGTAGGTATCTACCAAAAGTAATCTCAAGGTCTACTGAACCAATTTTGAAAGTTCTTTTACCAATATAAAGCCACATTATTTGTTAAGTGTCAAAGGCTATAATATCATCACGCTATCGAGGAGGGTCAGTAGCGCGAGCAGAATCTAAGAGGGTGGAGCCGCGGGTAACAGCTCGTCTATTTATATTTCAGTACGACATGAAGGAAAGACAGCATGTAGATGTCATGAAGTTACATTTTTTCAGTTGGCTTAGGCTGAAGTGTCACATGCTGCTTTCCCCGGAATACATGCGTTTCTCGGTACCGGTATTTATTTTATTGTCCGGAACTTCGAATAATGTGCAATTTGTGATATGCCTACTGTTATAGAATCTGTATCTACTGTTTTCGATAGGTTACAATATCTCTGTCGTGCTACCAAGTTCTCACATAGGCTACTATATTTTCAGCTGGATTTCTACATCGACAATGACATGATTCATATTGCTGATACTAAGGTGGCTCACCGTTTCGGCGATTTCTTCATTCGTAAACTTCTTAAATTTGAAGAGCTCAACCGTAAACTTCATCATATTAAAATCTAAAATTGTCATCTAAAAACTTGCTTTTGTAACTGTATAAATAAAGTTACTAATTATATTTTTATTGTCTTTTATTTAAATCTTTGGTATGTAAGGTATATGCTTTCGATTCCTTTTATTAAATTTCTTAGGTTTTACAATGGTCACTCCATCTCGCTGCAATGGTTCAGGGTAGTTTTCTTTGAATTGTTGCCATGGGTCTTCTGGTTGCAGTACAGATTCAACATTTATATCTTTTAACCAACTTGTGTAATATGATGAGAAATTGTCAAAATTCTTAACAAATTCTCTTGTTGCTTGTTTCTGTAACACATTAGATCACATTTTGTTAATACCAGATTAAGAAGTTCTTATTTATTAGTATTTTAAATTTGATACAATTTATAGACATGCACAGTACCCACCTTTTTAATACTTTCTTGACACCTTTCAATAAAAACTACTAAGTGTTTAAGGAACATTTCATTAAGATGTACATGTTCTTTTTGAACAGTATTCATGACATACAGTACATATCCTATTTCGTTATTTGATGTTCCCTGTTTTAGTAGGGTACCTAATATTTCTATGTTGACTCTGAAATAAATGTTTCTAATTTATAGTGCTCTGCAATAATTTAAAAAATTTCAGTTTGATTCCTACTCAGTGCATTGCACAAATAAGAAATTCTGCATTAGGTGAAAGTCATCCAACTTGATGCATTGTGGTATATTTAGTAGTGACTATCAGGTTTTCGACGATTCTTTTTACGCAAGAGCAAGGCTGTATCCACTGTAACGGCATTATGGTGGATATCCGCGCCACTGTGTCGGAAATAATCCCTGCGGGCACACTTCACTTTAGTTTTAGCTTTTAAAATAATCATGTCAAAACTCATTGTGAAACATTTTTTTTTATACCACTTAGGTGGCAGAGCACACGGCCCACCTGATGGAAAGTGGTTACCGTGGCCTATGGACGTATGCAACACCACGGGTGTTACACTCGCGCTGCCGACCATAAAGAAACCTTCTGATGCCCCTCTTGAAGAACCCCATATTGTAGGTGCTTGGGAAAACCGCAGCAGGGAGGTCATTCCACATCTTAAGTGTGCGTGGGATGAAGTTTCTTTCATACCGCACAGTGCGCACCTTCTCAGTTCGCAATGTGTGAGGATGAATTCCCTGCCTATGGCGATATGCGATGTTAGAATGTAGCTGAAAGTTAAGGTTGTGTGACTGGCTGGCGTGGTGGGCAGAAGGGCCCCCGGTCCTCTCCCAGATACTGAAGCCGAGTCCACTCCGGTCTCCTCCTCCGGCACGGCTACAGCACCGGGAACTACACAGGCTGCTGGTTCAGCCTCCTGGGGCGGAGATTAATTAATCCCTAGGTTCGGGAACCGTACAGCCTGCGGGCGGCCAGCGGATAACCGTTTCACCGGGTCTCCCTGACCACCGCGCCAACATTTCAGGCTCCCACCAGTCAGTGGGGTCAATTTAAGCCTTTGGTCTTCCCACTGACAGCACAGAACCTCTCCAGTGAGCTCTGGCTACCCTACTCACCGCCGGGAACACAACTAGGTTATTATAGCCGGGGTATTCTGTAGGGCGGAGGTACTTACCCAGACGGACTGCTCAATTTTGGACGGGAGATACCGTCATGTCCTACCTCCAGAAAACTTCCTTACTAACCATCTTGTTATACCTGACCAGCAACATGGTTTCTGCCCACATCGCTCCACTATATCCAGTCTACTGTCGTGTTTGTCGTCGTGGATGAAATATTTTAATATCAGAGAGCCTACAGACGTAATCTACTTAGATTACAAAAAAACCTTCGATAAAGTTCCGATTAGGAGACTTTTATATAAACTGGACTTTGTTGGAATTCGTGGGATGTTGCTAGCCTGGATCAGTGCATTTCTACAACGAAGATCCTTCCGTGTGAGGGTGGGCGAAAGTCTATCAGACGAACGAATGATAACCAGTGACGTGCCGCAAGGGTCTGTCTTAGGCCCGTTGCTGTATATTATTTACACTTTTGACCTACCCTACTCCTTGAGAAGTAATGTCAGTATCTTTGCCGATGACACCAAACTCTTTGCGAATCCTTTGATCAATTATGAAGATGTCCAAGCAGATCTAGACAGAATAGCAAACTGGTCAAAAAATGGCTCCTTAATCTGAATGCCTCGAAATACAAGGCACTGCACATAGGAAATAGGAATCCTCATTATACACACTAAACGACATACAACTTATAGATGTCAAAGTTCAAACAGATTTGGGCGTGATGATTACCGAAGACCTGAAGTGGGAGGCCCATATAACATCAATTACCCAAAAAGCAAACAGCCTAATCTACCTCACCAGGAAAGCATTTGGAACCTTAACTCCAGAAATGGTGCTGAAGATCCATTAAATGTTTATAAGACCTATCCTGGAATACGCATTTCAAGTCTGCAGTCCCTACTTCGTTAAGGATATTGATCTCTTAGAGTGCAACGAAGATTTACTAAAGTACCTGGGAATTTATTTTTTATACCACTTAGTTGGTAGACAAGCACACGGCCCACCTGATGGGAAGCGGTTACCGTGGCCTATGAACGTAGGCAACACCAGGAGTGTCACACTCGCGCTGCCGACCATGAAGAAACCTTCTGATGCCCCTCTTGAAGAACCCCATATTGTAGGCGCTTGGGAAAACCGCAGCAGGGAGGTCATTCCACAGCTTGAGTGTGCGTGGGATGAAGTTTCTTTCATACCGCACAGTGCGCACCGTCTCAGGTCGCAATGTGTGGGGATGAATTCCCTGCCTATGGCGAGAGGTGCGATGATAGTATGTAGCTACGGGCATCATGTCAAACAATTTATCTGAGCACAAACCATTGATAGGCGGTAGAATACACACAGTGAGGCAAAATCCCTCCTAAGGCTAAGAGGTCAACCAGCCTCAATGCCCGTCTTTGCAACGAGTCGAAGGGGTCAAGCTGGTATGCAAGTGTTCCAGCAAAAAGGTGACAGCAGTACTCCATGTGAGGCCGGACCTGTGCTTTATAAAGAAGGAGTTGTTGCCCCGCAGTGAAGTACTGCTTCGCCCTGTTGAGCACTCCGAGTTTTCTTGATGCCAACTTAACCTTGTCTTGCAAATGACTTCGGTATTGGACGTCGCTGGAGATATCGACACCAAGGATCCCGATACTCGAGGAGATGGTAAGCGGTGTGCCCAGGAATTGCGGCGCTACAATGAATGGGATTTTCTTACCGGTGAATACACATACTTGTGTCTTAGTGGGGTTGAATTGGACTAGGTTTAGTCGTTCCCAATCGGATACTCCAGAGAGAGTAGTCTCAATTTCAGACACAAGTTGTTCGCGATTCTACTCCACCTCGGACTGAGGGATATTTGCACGGCCCGTGTAACACGTGTCGCCGGTACTGTCGTCCGCATAACAATGAATGGAGCCGTCAGACAGCATAACAAGTTGACGAAAAGAGATTACCCAAAAGATCGGCCTTCTCCTTAGCGCCATGGGCCAGAATACCGTCGGATTTTTGCAGTGGCGGAAGGCAAGACTGGCATAAGTTTCCCTCGGCAGCTTTAGCAAGCGACCAAAATGCACGACTGCCAGGTGGGTAGTGCGCAAGCCGTTCGCCAATTCTGCCGATGAACTCAAACTTTGCTCTAGACGTTGCCTTTTTACTGGACCTTGAAGCAGCATTCAACTTCCGCTTCACTTCAGCGATGTTCGGATCCTTATTGGCAAGAGCCGTGGTCCAAGCCTTGTATGCAGATTGCTTGCGGTCTCTAGCTTCCCTGCAAGGCCTATTAAACCACGGGCGTTTTCTCGCTCCTGTTGCGACCCAGCGGTTGGGGATGTAGCATTCCATACCCACTAGAATCGCGTCAGCGACTGCTGTTGCACAGGAGCTTGCATCATCAGAAGTGAAGCAAAGCTGCCTACACGGGTACGACGCGAATAATTCTCACAGTTCGTCCCAGTCTGCCGACTTGTAGTGCCACACGTGCCGCCACTGAGGTGGCCGCGGTGGTTCAGGCCGCGCGAGTGTCACTTGCGCCCGGACGAGGCCGTGGTCCGAATTACCGAGAGGTGCTTCCACCCTTATGGAGTATTCATCCGGGCGCGTAGTCAGCAGAAGGTCCAGTATAGAGCTTCTGTGGGTCTCAATTTCTGTTGTAGTGATAGAATGCACCAGTTGAGAGAGCCCATAGGTCAGCGCGATGTCGTGAGCACCCCTTCCCGCAAAATCAGTCCTAGGAGAGCCCAGCCACTACACGTGGTGGGCGTTGAAGTCCCCCCAAGAATACTAAATCCGCAGTGGGGTACTGCTCAATTACGCTGTCCGCCGACCGCTGCAGATGCTGAAACAGTTGAGCCGTGCCCAGGTCACCTTCCTCACAGACTTCTTCAACAACAATCCTCACAGACATTTCATCAGTAACAGAGTAGTCAGAGCGTGGAACAAGCTGCCAGAACATGTAGTCTCAGATGACAGTATCAACCAGTTCAAAAACAGACTTGTTACATTTACCTCAAACTAGGGAAATAGAAGGAAAGAAAATGGAAACTGTATACAGGCTTTATCAGTTGTCTACGACTGACTGCCTGCTAACTTACAATAATAACTGTCTGTATGATTACGTCATTGAGAACGTATATTTGAAATGGGCAGCATATGGGCTCCAATTTCCTCACTATCAATCAATTAATTACTGCAGTCCACTGCTGGACGTAGGCCTCTCCCAATGTTTGCCATTTCATCTGATCCTCTGCCTCCCTTCCTCACATTTTGTATTAATATTATCAACTTACTTTAATTTCTTCTCATTCATCTCATTAAGTAGCTGTGCTGCACTTTCTAATGTTTTACAGGTCATGGCCAAAACTCCGTATGTCATAATGTTGACATTCAATTTCAACTTTTGAGAGTGAGGAAACCTTTTTTTTCGAAATTCAGATTCCTTCTTAATCATTTTCATAACATCCTGCAAACAAAAATTAGAGAAGCATAATTTTTTTTTGTCCATGAATACCTATGGATTGGAAGAGGATTCTTTTGTCCGCACCAACAGGTACTTACGCTAGGCCATTATGTGTGAACAGCACTGTTTCAATTTCATATCTGCACTCAGCTCTGTGCTTTTAGCAGATGAGCTTTGCCAATCTCAATGAAGTGATGGAGGGTGTGGTCAATGTTGCAGAGTTTTGGGCTAAACACACCTAGCTTTTTTAATTATTACTACTAACATGATGAAAATTAGGTGCTCAATTATTTAAAATCTACTATCTTATTATAATTTCTTTTAGTAAATGCTGGTTTAAATGTTGGCTTTAAGATTAGTTACATTTCAATTTCTTATCCAAATCTTAATAGAATATTTGTTAAAGAACAATAGGATATGACATTAAGCTTACTTTTGCAGCATCATAATCTAACCGCAGGCATCTTTTTTTTATCAACATATTGTAGAAATCTATATCTGCCCGGACATCTGAAGAGTTCATAGCTTCCAGTAGTTTCTCTTCAGCTTCTGTTGTATTATCCAGTAAAGGTAGCATTTGTGTGAATGTCTTAACATTTGGCTTTACAGAATACACTTGCATTTCTTTGAGGAAATCCTCTTGTCCACCTATTAGTGCAAACTTGTCTTGAAGTGTATGCACTTCTTGCAATCCTGTTACAAGCTCCATATTTAAAACTTTTGATAGCAAATTAGGGACTATCCTATCATTTGTTTTAATTTTAGCTAACTTATCCACAAAATCCATTCTAATAATGTCTTTTTTCACCAAAACTGATGACTGATCCTGAACTGGTTCAGAAGTAGTTTCATCTGTTTTTTCATTCCTGTTATTACTATTATTGACAGAAACTCCAGCAGTAGATTCAAGTAATACCTGTGATTGTTCTAATTTTAAAATATCATCTTCCTGAATGAATTCCAATTGGTGAATATTTTTAATTGAGAGTGGTGATATACTCCAAATTGTATCCAACAATTCCTCTATACCTTCTTCACTGCCTAAACTGCAATCTTTTACACATTTCAGCATTAAATTAAAGGAGTATATGTTAGGCTTTTCTTTCATATTTAACATTTTTCTCCAGACAACAAGAGCATGGCGCAAACCATTACTTTTGTCAGAAATACAAGCATGCAAAAGATGGTTAAATGTATGTACCCTTATCTTAATCCTCTTCTCCCTCATTTCATCTATGATTTTAAAAGCTGTAGGTAAATCGCCGCACCAACCAAATGCCTTTATCATAGCATTATAGTTTGTCAAGTTTGGCTCAATTTGCTTTTCTGTCATCAGTTCTCTCAAATGTTTAGCATTTTTTAAACCATTGAGAGGCCAAGGACTGTTGGCACAAGCATTAAAAAGACATGTATATGTAGCCCCCGTTACTTTTAAAGCTCTTTTCTTCATATCATTGTATAGTTTAAAAGCTTTCTTTGTATAACCAACATTAGCACAGGCCCCTATTAATAAATTATAAATGTAGTTCTCTGGCTTCACTCTATCTTCCTTTAACATTCTCACTTCCAGGACATCAATAGCTTCTTTAAGTCGTTTAACTTTAATATACTGCTTTATTAAATCAGCGTACTGTTTAGTCGATAATTTTTGAGAAGGTAAAGGTAGATTTTGTAAAAACTTCTCCTCTTTGATATCATCTTCATCATCTAACTGTACTGGACGTGTTTCATTTGATATTGATAATGTGCCAAAGTTATCTGGGTCCCCTAAAAATACTAATCTGTCTTCTTTTTTATTTTGTTTCAACTTCGGTTTAATAATTTTTATTTCCTCAGGTAAAGCTACAGAAGTTGCAATTAAATTATGTCGGAAAACATTTGTACATCTCATAATTCTCAGTAGTTTCGTACAGCGAAAAGCCATTATATTGTTTTATAATGTTGAAATGTACTTACACTGTACACAATACAGCGAATTTTAACAATTTAAAAAATAAAATAACCTCAAAGCCAGTGTTGCCAATGATCACGATCCCAATTTAGGGGGTTTCATTAAAATAAATAAATAAATTAATTCTATAAACTAAATAAAATTAATAACCCAATTAAGTAGTAAATTAAGAGTAAGAAGTATTTACTCATATATTCCTATCAGCTGGATAAAAAGTGACAATGAGTGAGCCATAATGTATCTTTTATTTTTATACCACTTAGTTGGCAGACAAGCACACGGCCCACCTGATGGGAAGCGGTTACCATGGCCTATCTTTAAATTATTTGACTTAAAATTCAAATATTTAATGTATATTTATAACCTGTCGAAGTAGACAGGTTTAAAAAAATTAAAATAAATTGTAAGTCGTTAATCATTTTTATGTTCCGTACCTCAAAAGAAAAATAAATAGACACTTTATTACTTCATCGTAAAACCTTTTCCTTAGGAGTGCGTGAATGTATCAAGTTGAAATTACTCTCTGAAACTTCTTGCAGTTGTGAAAAATGCAACTTCAGAGTCACTGGCATAAAAATATATTAGTACCTAGATGATGCGCTGTTTGTGCACTCGCGAATAGCAAGGAAATCAAGAATTTAAGATCTATAAAAAAATCCTCGTTTAGTGGAATAAATTTTAGACATTGTTCACTTTATCAATTTTAATGAAGTTTCTCGCCAAACACAACAATAGCTTTATTATTGAGGCTCATGTGTACTTCAGAACGCATACTTTGAACGAATCCCTGACGCGCGCGAATTATTTTGTAATAATCTATGCTTCGTGAATTTGAGCTTGTCCACCACCGTAGCACCCCGTACTATCCTACTGCTACTACTAACCTACTAAAGTCGCCTAAGAAACGTGTACTGCACGTTTTCATCACATTTTAGGTTCAAGATATCTGTCCCCAGCAATATATTGGCAATAAAGAGTTACATTTTTCTCTAAAATTTTACTGCCGGATATATATATATTATTATATATTTTGTAGGAGGTAGGACACGACGGTATCTCCCGTCTCAAATTAAGCAGTCCGTCTGGGGAAGTACCTCCGCCCTACAGAATACCGCGGTTATAATAACCTTGTGTTGTGTTCCCGGTGGTGAGTAGGGTAGCCAGAGCTCACTGGAGAGGTTTTGTGCTGTCAGTGGATAGACCGTAGGCTTAAATTGACACCACTGACTTGTAGGGGCGTGAAATGTTGGCGCGCGGCGGTCAGGGAGACACGGTGAAAAGGTTATACGCTGGCCGCCCACAGGTTGTACGGTTCCCGAACCTGGGGATCACTTAATCTCCGCCCCAGGAGGCTGAACCAGCAGCCTGTGTAAAGTGCCCGATGCTGTAGTCGTGCCGGAGGAGGAAACCGGAGTGGACTCGGCTACAGTATTTGGGAGGGGACCGGGGGCCCTTCCGCCCGCCGCGCCAGCCACTCACACAACCCCAGCTTGTCAATGGTGGTACGAAGCCTAGCTTTGTCTTCTGCACTGGGAGCACAGAAACTCTCTATACCTTCCTCCCCCCTACCCCCCACATAGGTCATGAAAGGAAAAAATAAGAAGAAAAACCACAGTACATGTGGATTTCTGTAACATCAGGGGCCTACACACCAACCTCAACGCGGTCCATCTACATTTAGAGACCGCGCAGCCCACCTTGTTTTTTCTGACGGAGACGCAAATATCATGCCCAGCCGATACAGCCTACTTAATGTACCCCGGGTACAAACTCGAGCATAACTTCCTGAGTCGCGCCGGGGTATGCTTGTACGTCCGGGATGATATTTGCTGCCGCCATCTTCAAGGCCTTGAAGACAGGGACCTGTCAACTCTTTGGGTACGTACGGATCACGGTGGCCACACCCGTATCTTTGCGTGCCTCTACAGGTCTCATAGTGGTGACTTGGGTACAGCTCAATTGTTTGAGCATCTGCAGCGGTCTGCGGACAAGGTAATTGAGCAATACCCTACCGCGGATTTAGTATTCTTGGGGGACTTCAACGCTCACCACGTAGAGTGGCTGGGGTCTCCTAGAACTGATTTTGCGGGAAGGGCTGCTCATGACTTTGCACTGACCTACGGATTCTCTCAACTGGTGCATTCTATTACTAGAATACCAGAAATAGAGACCCATAGAAGCTCTATACTGGACCTTCTGCTGACTTCACGCCCGGACGAATACTCAGTAACTGTGGAAGCACCACTTGGTACTTCGGACCACAGCCTCGTTCGGGCGCAAGTGACTCTCACGCGGCCTGAACCACCGCGGCCACCTCAATGGCGGCATGTCTGGCACTACAAGTCGGCAGACTGGGATGGACTGCGAGAATTCTTCGCGTCGTACCCGTGGAGGCGGCTTTGCTTCACTTCAAATGAACCCAGCTCCTGTGCAACAGCAGTAGCTGATGCAATCCTAGCGGGTATGGAATGCTATATTCCGAACCGCTGGATCGCAACAGGAGAGAGCAAACGCCCTTGGTTTAATAGGCCCTGCAGAGAAGCAAGAAACCACAAGCAATCTGCATGCAGGGCTTGGACCACGGCTCTTGCCAATAAAGATCCTAATATCACTGAAGTGAAGCGAAAGTTGAATGCCGCCTCGAGGTCTAGTAAAAAAGCTACGGCCAGGGCTAAGTTTGAGTTCATCGGCAGAATTGGCGAGCGGCTTGCGCGCTACCCATCTGGCAGTCGTGCATTTTGGTCGCTCGCCAAAGCTGCCGAGGGAAACTTCTGCCAGTCTTGCCTTCCACCGCTGCAAAAATCCGACGGTAGTCTGGCCCATGGCGCTAAGGAGAAAGCCGATCTGTTGGGTAATCTCTTTGCGTCAAACTCGACTATGAACGACGGGAACGCCGAACCACCCATAATTCCCAGCTGTGGTGCTTCCATGTCTGAAGTTAAAGTCACGCAACGGGCGGTCCGGCGTGAGCTTAAGTCCCTAGATGTTCGGAAGTCGAGTGGGCCGGACGGTATACCGGCGATGGTGCTTAAACACTGCGCCCCCGAGCTGTGCCCTGTACTTACACGCCTTTTCGCACTCTCATACTCCGCGCGGCAGGTCCCAGCCTCGTGGAAGACCGCATTCGTGCACCCTGTACCTAATAAAGGTGACAGGACAGATCCGACCAATTACAGGCCTATCGCTATAACTTCCCTACTCTCGAAGGTTATGGAGCGTGTCATTAATATACAGCTCCTGAGATACCTTGAAGGAAACGATCTACTGAGCGACCGACAGTACGGCTTTCGCCACCGTCGCTCAACCAGTGACCTTCTTGTGTATCTCACAAACCGGTGGTCGCAAGCCATCGAGAATCGGGGTGAGGCACTAGCGGTCAGCCTCGATATAGCAAAGGCCTTCGATCGGGTCTGGCACAAAGGTCTTCTTGCGAAGTTGCCGTACTATGGACTCCCCGAGGGACTTTGCGAATGGATCACCAGCTTTTTGTCCAACAGAAGCATCCAAGCTGTCGTCGACGGCAGCTGCTCGGACCGCATGAACATAAACGCTGGTGTCCCACAAGGCTCCGTGTTGTCTCCGACGCTGTTTCTGCTGCATATCAATGTCATGCTGTCTGATGGCTCCATTCATTGTTATGCGGACGACAGTACCGGGGACACGTGTTACACGGGCCGTGCAAATATCCCTCAGTCCGAGGTGGAGAAGAGTCGCGAACAACTTGTGTCTAAAATCGAGACTCTCTCTGGAGTATCCGATTGGGAACGACTAAACCTAGTCCAATTCAACCCCACTAAGACACAAGTATGTGTATTCACCGCTAAGAAAACCCCATTCATTGTAGCGCCGCAATTCCTGGGCACACCGCTTACCATCTCCTCAAGTATCGGTATCCTTGGTGTCGATATCTCCAGCGACGTCCAATACCGAAGTCATTTGCAGGACAAGGTTAAGTTGGCATCAAGAAAACTCGGAGTGCTCAACAGAGCGAAGCAGTACTTCACTGCGGGGCAGCAACTCCTTCTTTATAAGACACAGGTCCGGCCTCACATGGAGTACTGCTGTCACCTTTTTGCTGGAGCACCTGCATACCAGCTTGACCCCTTCGACTCGTTGCAAAGACGGGCATTGAGGCTGGTTGACAATCCCATACTCACAGGTAGAGTGGAACCTCTTAGCCTTAGGAGGGATTTTGCCTCACTGTGTGTGTTCTACCGCCTATACAATGGTTTGTGCTCAGATGAATTGTTTGACATGATGCCCGTAGCTACATTCTATCATCGCACCTCTCGCCATAGGCAGGGAATTCATCCCCACACATTGCGACCTGAGACGGTGCGCACTGTGCGGTATGAAAGAAACTTCATCCCACGCACACTCAAGCTGTGGAATGACCTCCCTGCTGCGGTTTTCCCTGGTGTTGCATACGTCCATAGGCCACGGTAACCGCTTCCCATCAGGTGGGCCGTGTGCTTGTCTGCCAACTTAGTGGTATAAAAAAAAAATATATTGCGTTTAACTTTATTCAATTAATATAATTAATAATTTACCAATACTTATAATACTTATTACTTCTGAGTTCAGGTTTGGAGTAAATGTCTAAATTCCCCGCATTTTCCACACAAATTCCCCAATCAGGTTGAAAATCCTCACAGTTTGGGGTATTCCGCACACATTGGCAACGCTACTCAAAGCCTTTTAAACCACCATTTAAACACATATCACATTGACGTTAACACATACGTTTTGAAATTAAAGAATGAAAACATAGAAACACTACTGACTGGTGACAAATGACAACTCGTATATTTCTGAACCTATGTCATGGACGTCATTTGGATCTAACCTCAAATTTACGCATGTGACATATTGTAATCATCGTTGTTCAATTTTTCATTCATTGCGGTATTGAAAATTTTCATAAACAAAAATAAATTTAATTTTCATTATTAATAAATCCTCTAGATGTCTAATGAAATTGAAGAACAGATGGAGGGGAGTTCCTCTGAAAGTGAAGATGAAGTAATGGAGGAAGGCGACGAAGGAAATGATGATGATGATGATCGTCCTAAAACTTATTTACCTGATCAACCATTAAAGGAAGATGAGTACCTGGTGTGTGACCAATCGGCGTATGTCATGCTGCATCAGGCTCAAACCGGTGCACCATGTCTAAGTTTCGATATAATCCCTGATAATCTTGGAAACGATAGGCAAGAGTTCCCAATGACAGCATATTTAGTAGCCGGCACTCAAGCTTCAAGCGCGCATTTGAACAAGTAAGTAATATTTTATCTTTTCAGTTTCCGTAATAGTATTATAAATATTTGTTTGATTGTTTCATTGCTTAATCATAATATATACACAGATTTGGTTGACATTTAGTATACAAGTAGATCATAAACTAAATAATGTGTAGTCTTTTACCATATATTCTTGTATGTGACTCATGCAATCTTTGTGATTTTAATAAAATTAATATTTTATTACTTGAAATTTTTCTTTGTTTTTCTAACGATTAACATAACATAAACTCACGCCTATATCCCGGAAGGGGTAGGCAGAGGTGCTAGCACCCACATTTCGCCAGTTTATGTTTATGTCCCAATGTAATAGGTAGGCCTATTGCCATTAACCAGGCACTTATTACCGACTATGATAATCCTAAGTATTATATTAATATTATATTGTTTTTAGTGTTTTAGTAATAAGAATGACTAATTTGCATCAAACATCTAAGCAAACTGAGAATGAAGAGTCAGAGTCGGAAGATGAGGATGATGAAGAAGAAGAGGATGAGGAGAAAAAGCCACAAATGACTTTTTCCTTCATCAAACATCAAGGATGTGTTAACAGGATAAGGGTTGGTGTCTATCTATACTGATATTATAAAGCTGAAGAGTGTGTTTGTTTAGTGGTATACACTAATATCAGGAACTACTGGTTCAAATGAACAAAGGTTATAGGTTATAAATCATCATGCTAAAAGAGAGTGAAGTAGTGATCAGAAATATCAAAAAATCGGGGAGATTCTAAAAACTACTGGCTCAAAGGGGTGGTATAGAATTTCAAAATATGCCACTGGTGAAATTGTAAATTAGTCATGTCTGTACGATTGAGATAATTAAAAAGCAATACTTGAGTTATGATATATTAATAAGACTGAACATAAATGTAAATTCTTATTCATTCTAGACAACAAATTTCAAGAATTCCGTACTGGCAGCTAGTTGGTCTGAATTGGGGAGAGTAGATATTTGGAATATAACACAACAATTGCAAGCTGTGGATGATCCAGCTTTGCTTGAACGCTACAATTTGGACACAGTTAGTAATCCTGTGAAGCCTCTTTATTCCTTCAATGGACACCAGCAAGAAGGATTTGCAATTGATTGGAGTCCTACAGAACTTGGTGTGAGTGTCATCTTTAATGTATTGCATCTTTCTGATTTATATCATACAAATTAATCTTTTGTTTTTTTGACCTACATTTGATTGGTTGGTTGGTGGTGGTTGGTATATGACGAAAGGGGGAATATGATACCCATAACTGGTCAGACTTGTTGTCCTGGTTTTTAAAGTATAATCAACTTAATTTATTATTCCTAAAATGATTCATCAAAAAATAATTCGTCTATAATTTTCCACCTTCCTACTACTGTTTAGTAGTTCCCATAGAACTATATGGAGGGTGAGAAAAATATACAACCTTACAACTATTGGTACAGTCCAGTCTAAGTCATTATATTATTCACCCTTTAAATGTCATATATTTTTTCATCAGGTTCTTGCAACAGGTGATTGCAGAAGAGATATCCATATTTGGACTCCAAACCAGGCAGGAACTTGGGATGTTGATCAACGCCCACTAGTGGGACATACTAGCTCTGTTGAAGATATACAGTGGTCCCCAAATGAAAGGCATGTATATATATTTTTTTTTTCTATTACTTTTCAAATTTATCTCTCAGTTTATTGAATCAGTCCCTATGTATCTATAATATAATGCATAAGAAAGTATGTGTGCAATTCAATATGTTACATATTTACAATATGACTCAATTCGTTGGTTAGTTAAAGTATTAAGAATGAAAGCCACCATTATAAATACATTAGATACTTTTTTTTACCTTTCACTTAAAGGACACCAGGTGTTGGTAAATAAATTCAAGTCTTCCTGGTATGACAAAGAAAAGAGGTGCAGAATAGTTGGTAGAAATCTTTGCATTGCTTGACGCTGACACCTCAACCCTGTGTATTCCCAATTTTCGGATTGCAATGTGATTCTGAATTTCCTTATGGTTTACTTACAGAAAAGTGCTAGCGTCATGTTCAGTGGACAAATCAATAAGGATATGGGATACAAGGGCGGCTCCCCACAAGGCTTGTATGTTGACAGCAGAGGATGCCCATCAAAGTGATATAAATGTTCTTTCGTGGAATAATAAGGAACCTTTTATTGCAAGTGGTAAGTATAACAAATATTTTAAATTATTTGTTACTTAACATAGTTGTGATAATCAAAGACCGAGAATGATAGCAGTGGTATTATATTATAAGTATGACTGTCCTAAACTTGGGGATAATTTGTGCTCGTATCTCTTCGAGTTACAGTTACTGCAAGGAACTACTGCGCCGATATTTCCTCATGATAACTCTCTAATTTCTTTTTTAATCTAATTCCTTTCTTAATATTGTGTTATTTACTTTAGGTGGCGATGATGGGTTCCTTCATATCTGGGACTTAAGACAATTCGCCAGTAAGACTCCAGTGGGCACATTCAAACATCACACAGCACCCATCACTTCGGTGGAATGGCATTGGACGGAGCCAAGTGTGTTAGCGTCTGCTGGCGAGGACCATCAAGTAGCACTATGGGATTTAGCGGTGGAGCGAGATGATGATGATGTCGTTGTTGAAGAGCTAAAGGTAAATTCGAAAACCAGCAAAAAAAAGCAATTGAAATATTGTGTACTTAAAATATACATGAATACCTAATCTCTATTGTGTAACATACATATCTGCATACATACAATCACGCCTTTATCCCCAGAGGGTTACGGAGAGGTGAATCAACATATTTCACCAATCATTGTATTCGGTCCCACATAATAGAGGGTAAATAATTTCAAAATTCAAAACTAATAAATTTTTATTAATAGTTCATGAACTTTTACACTAATTATTATTAGACCTCAAATAAGGGGTTCCCAAAAAATATTACAACAGTAAAATTTAACCAAAATGATTCATGCATTATATTACTGGTGAAATACGGAGAAATGGGGCATCAACCCTATAAGATATCCCCATATAGTGACAGATGACCGCTGAGGTTCGATACCGTGGTTATTTTTATATAAACCAGAATCAATAGGAGAAGCCAGCCGACAAGGAGAAAGGTCCACTTATTACAACTAGCAAAGTTTTCCTCTGCTCTACTGTTCTTGATGACCGATGACTGTTACGAGAGTGCCCTCTAGGGCAAAATGTTCTTGTTTATATATTTTTTAAATGACTGGCCAGCGGACCGATTTCGTCGCCTCCTGTTCCCATTTTTTATTAATAAAAGAAATAATAAATAATCTTCTCCTTAATCCATTTCAAGTTAACCTAGGTATTTGCACGAAACAGACATTTGTAAGGCTTTCGTATAGCGAGCTGAAATGTCAACATGCAAATTGACTTTTCCTCGCCCCCCACCAGCTTGCGTGAATATGGCACATATTGATTTCTAGGCCGCATTTTTGCCCTTAGCGTTGCGGGTGATGGTTATATCAACAAATTTTACATGAAACCTTTACCATTGCGCTATTTAACAGGTTTCTGTGAAGTTTCATTCAAATACGACGACTTTAACTTCAATATCTACTAAGTGCTTACTGTATAACAATATAAAATACTTATAACTATCAATTTATCTACTTATCTATCCTAAAATCACATAATAATCCATACACTCGCGCACTGCCCGCATCATCACGCCGTCTAAATGTTCGGTCACCCGCAGACGGTTGCTCTTTTAAGCGCATACGTGTTGTTTACTTTTGTTAAGGTTGTCGTGCACATAATGTAACAGTAACTATATTTTTTCTTATTGCAGAATCTACCACCTCAGCTTCTATTCATCCACCAAGGTCAGAGTGATATAAAGGAATTACACTGGCACAAACAAATTCCAGGTGTTATGGTTACGACTGCGCATACAGGATTCAATATATTCAAAACTATTAGTGTATAAAATAAAATAGCATAGTTATATTGCAGTTTCATTTAATAGCTTAGTTACTGTTAGCATTTAACATATTATCACAAAATATTGTTTCCTTGATTTATAACAACTCTCATATAAAACATAAAAACAAACAGTTATGTATCAAATTTAGTTTTAGTGTGAATCATAGCTAAATTCACCAAATGCCGGATTGTAGGTCTGCCATGTGGACAATTCTGAAAGTAAGGAAAATTTCAATTTTACCATTGAATTGTTAAGCAATGACAGCTGTAGAGAAAAGGTCACAGTCGTGAGAATAGGACACGGCCGTTTTTTTTTTCACGTGCGAAAAATCCCCACGGATACTAATATCAATTCGCCACAAGTGTAAATCGTAAGGATTAAATCTCTCTAACAAACACGGTAAATTAAATGAAAGGAAATCCCTGATACTAAAATTTAATTTAACAAAATGTACTATAACTCAAATATTCATGAGATACCATATTAACAGTAAAATTCCATATTTAAATTACTTGTCCCTTTTTTCCTGTGTGTAGCCCCAGAAGGGGTATTTATGTCGGACTCAACCCAACTAAATCCGCCACACCGTCTCAGGTTAGTAAAAACGTTTCAATCAACGAGTTATAAGGTGACCCACTAAGGCAAATTCTCTCCCCATTTCCGTTGCCCAGGGTGCGGTATGGTGTACCGCGTAGAGGTTCTTGACCAAACAGACCAAGCACCCCAACTTACTTGTACCTCATGTAGTTACCCAATAAAGTTACATTTCAAACCGGAAACAAAGTACTTATGTTAATAAATAAATGGCGACAAAAATAACTTTATTGTTAATAAAATATCTGATGGCTCCTTGAGTAATAGTGCTGAGTCTGTTGGCATTGAATTTATAAGGTAAGATTTTATGAACTTCCTTTCTTTCAATTTACCATATTTGTTAGAGATTTGATCCTATGATTTAGCCTATCGATTGGTGCACTAAAAATACAGGACGTTATTTTTTAGGATTTTAGTTGACTAGTCCCGGGTGAGCCAAACGACTGAGAAAATCTTGTTTCCCTTTCGTTTCTTTTTAAAAATAAAATAATCTTTCCTTTAAGTAAAATTAGCCAACTTAAGGATTTAAGGTAGTTTCCCTCCAGTGCCCGACTTATTTTTCCACTCTGTATATCGAAAGTTCTTACCCAAGGCTTGTCTAGTTCAGCCATATGGTCTACCAGTCTCCGCATATCAGCTTTGCTCAATGCAGTTCCTATCATAACAGATTTTCGACAAGCTCTCGATGCGAACATTGCTCTTACTCGACTTGGTCTGCAGTATTGCGAGGGGGATTCCTGGAAAGAAAGCATATTGTTTGGTAATATATTTTATAAATTTGTTCACATCGCTTTGCTGTTAATCGAGTGCTTTTGATCGAATTGCCACCTAAGTGGTAAGAATTGATTTTGCGATCAAACATACGGCAGATAAAAAATGATAAAAAATCTAATAAAAAAACGCATCAAATGCCGCTCTGTAAAATTTGGGTGCAAAGCAAAATATTTTTGTATTCAGATTGAAATTTTATAGTACAAGTGTGCAACTAAATTTCAATTCTTACTCTCAAAATAAACAGGAGCTCTTCAATATCATCTTTTCCAAAAATCCAGTTTTTTGACATGGGTATTGTGACTAGTTTTACTCGCTTGGTGGGTGAGGCTTCCTCGTTGATTTCAAAACTGAATCCATTCTTTTTAAAGACACTCAAATTGTCCATTAAAATTTGTTCATTGACTCCAGTCAGTTCAAGTTGCTGTGGTCTGAAAGGATATTATTATACAAATAATGCTGAATAATGTTTAAACAAAATTAATGCATTGCAATCATAATAGTTACTGGCAGATTATTGCCCGATATTATACATACGCTATTTTAGAAGCTGGTCAAGTGACAATCGGACTCGCGCACCAAGGGATCCGTAACTTAAACTACATAAACCGTAATGTATTTTGAATGCGTTGACTTAGAAGTTTGATTTTTGCACCGTTTCAAGTTGTTTTAGACTTTAGTATGTGGTACGAATTTCAACTAGATAAGTCCACGCATTCCTGAGAAAAAAGGTCTTGACAGATTAAGTACCGTTTTATCCTTTTTAGGTACAGAATCCTAAAAACAATTAGGATTCAGTGTAAAGAAATTAAAACTTACTTTTTTTTTTTTTTTTTATATAGGACACGTCAATTGGACTTCGCCTTGCCTGATGGTATGCTGAAGGCAAAGTCCCAGAAAAGAGGGTCACCATTACTTACACATACCGTGTGACAATGGTGACACTCAGCTTGACGGCCTCATCATATGCTTTTTCACGCCCCGCTTAAAGGACCCGGGACTGTAGGAAGAAGGAAACACGTGAGCTGGTAATGAATTCCAGGCCTTAATGGTGCGACAGAGGAAAGAGTCTCCGAACCGCTTGGTTCTTGATCGGATGTTTTGCACCGTGTGCGGATGACATCTAAGACCTGCACGCGTTGTCCTGTGTAGGAAAGGGGAGGGTGGGACTAATTGGAAGAGCTCATCAGAACACTCCCCATATGGTACAAACGGTAAAATACAGCCATGGACGCAACATCTCTACGCAGCTGTAAAGGTTCTAGGGTGTTCGTGATCTCGGGATTCCCAATGATGCGGACCGCACGTCGCTGCAACCTGTCGAGAGCATCTAGTAAGTACTTTGCTGAACCATCCCAGAGATGCGAGCAGTACTCCACACAGGAGCGAATTTGTGTCTTGTATAGAAGACACCGCTGCTCCGGCGTGAAAAACCGTCTCACTCTGTTCAGGACTCCGAGTTTTCGTGAGGCTGTTTTGATGATACTTTCGATGTAGTTTTTGTTATTCAGGTTGCAGCAAACATCCATACCTAGGATATTGAGATTGTCCTGCAGTGGCAGTGGCGTGCTCTGAAGAGTGGGGAGGGGAAGGAAAGAAGATACTTTTGCTGTAAACGCACATGCCTGCGTCTTCTTGGCATTGAACTCAACCAGGTTCTCAGAGCCCCATTGAGAAATGTGATTCAGGATCCCGTCAAGCTCAGTGACAAGAAGCTGCCTTTTCTCTGCGATATCCGACTGCTTGGCCGCAGGATGTCCATGATAACTCCCATGCAAAGTGCTATCGTCTGCATAACAATGAACATTGCCGGTAGACAGCATGTCGTTGATATGCAGAAGAAAGAGAGTGGGTGATAGGACGGACCCCTGGGGCACGCCAGCATTAACCTGCAGAAACTCCGAAGCTCGTCCGTCACAAAGGACGCGAATACGGCGCCCCTGCAGGAAGCTAGCAACCCAGTTGCACAGCCTAGAAGGCAGACCAAAGGCAGGTAGCTTGGAAAGAAGCGATTTGTGCCAGACTCTATCGAAAGCTTTGGCGATGTCAAGACTAATTGCCAGTGACTCGCCGTGCTTGTCCATAGCCTCACCCCAAAGATGGGTAACGTATGCTAGAAGATCACCCGTTGACCGTTTCGGTCTGAAGCCATATTGCCGGTCATTAATTAAGGAGTGATCCTCTAGGTGCCGCATGAGCTGTTTGTTAATTATGTGCTCGAACACTTTGCACAGCACTGAGGTGACGGCTATGGGTCGATAGTTGGCTGGCTCCGAGCGATCCCCCTTCTTGGGAATCGGCTGAACATTCGCCTCTTTCCAAGGCAAAGGCACTGTACCCGAACTGTAGGATAGCCGGTACAGGCGCGTAAGCATTGGAGACAACTCCGCTGCACATTTTTTCAAAACTACCGCTGGAATACCATCCGGACCACTTCAACACACTTCTGTTTTATTTGTGTATAGATATAGAAGATAAGTGTAACTTACACAACTAATTTTTGACTAGTCAATTCTGTAGTTTTTTGTAATGTTTCAAAATTATAAATTTCGTCTGTAGCATGTTGATCTATAATGAACAAATCATCTTCTAATTGCGTTATTATAAAACCTAAATTAAATTGTCCAATAATTTTCATTGCCTTAAATGAGTCTTTTGTTATTTCTTTACTTAATTCCTCTTCACATTTCTTATTGAATACAGGATTTATTTCACTTTTAAACTTAACTCTATTTGGAATGGATTCCTTTTTCTCCCTGTTATAGATTGATGCTAATGCTTTCACATGATCAAGTGATGTTTTCATTATTACGGATTTCCTATGATTTCTCCCCAAATCTTCCTTATCTGTAACTATTTTAGGCCTTTTTTCTTTTGGCGATTTGGTCTTTGATTCGATGGCAGTGTTATGTACAGGCTGTTTAGGTTTGCAATATATTGTATGTTCTTTTTCGATTATAACATCAGCAACTTTTCTAACTTGTGTATGGGGTAATTTGTCTGTAAAGTCTAAGTACATAACATTATTTTCATTATCAGGTACAGTAGTATTGGTGGTTAAATTTTCTAGTCCTTCGCAATTATTCTTGTCGTCGAAACTGACATCACAATGTTGTACAACTTCGTCTTTAACATCTGTAATGGAATCATCAATTGATTCACTTTTAGAATCTTTTAAACGTTTTGTGGGTATTTCTTCAAAAAGTTCTTTATCTTCGTTTTCAACTTTGACTTTCGTAGAGGAAATATAATTTAACATTGTTGTGGATTTCCTCTTTAATTCACTTTCAGTGAGCCTGGGTTCTCTAACAACAGTTGATTCTAGATTAGCAGATGATTTTGTACTATTTTGGAACTGTTTTAAAAAAGAATTAAATATCCTAGGCTGATCTAAATCTGATTTAACATTATTTGATTCTTTGCTACATGAACTAGACGAAATCTCTACCTTTAATGTTCGAGGAATACTTTCAAATAATTTCAATAAAGAGTTCTTAAGTCCGTCGAGTATAATTTTTTCTTTTGTCAGAAACACTTTGCGTTTATCAGGTGTAACATTAACGTCAACTGAAGTTTTTTCTAAATCAACATTCAAGAACACAAAAGGGTATTGATTGGGATTGTATTGTCTGTATACTTCGTTAATTAGTTTAATTATTTTAGTTGGTTCACAAGGTCTAGAATTAACAAAATAGAACTGTCTATCTGAACTAGAACGCCCACTACCATGTGCACATGATGATATAAAACCAGTGAATTCAGTTGGTTTAACAATGTTCTTGTAACCCTGTGACTTTTGTGAAGTGCTAATAACATCTGTCAGATCTGCATCATTGGAATCTTCAGATAAATCTATTTCTACATCCTCAATGTCTACACTTTCATTAATTTGATCAACCTGTTGTGACAACCCCTTGAATATGTTTTCTTTGATATTAGTGACATATTCAGGTTTTATTTCTAATAGTGTTTGTAATTGTTTAACACCAAATACACTTGCTATATTGTCTTTGTACAATGTGGTTCCTTGAGTTGCCACTACTACAGATTTTGAATTAGAACTTGTTTGATTGCTGCACGTAATTCTGTAAATTAATTTAAAGATTATAAATTAATTAGAACCTGTTTAACTGTCACAAATTATACTGAATCAATTCAAAGAATAAAAAGAAATATATTTATTTATTAGGTACAACTTACTTAACTCCTACTGAAATCAAGCAATAAGCATACAGCAACTGGGTCATTTTGTTAAATTCTCTCTTTGCATTTTTATGAAACTCTTTTTGTCTAACCGGCAATGAAGAAAAGAGGTTTGTCAAGGTAACAGTTGTGCCAATTTGTCTTGAACATGGTGTCTGTTTAATTATATTACCTTTGTGATCATACTCCATTTTTGTAGCTGAAAAATAAGTAGCTTTAAACATGTGTGGATTTATAAAGCTCAGCCATATTTACCACTAACTTCTGCTTGCAACTTTCTCCATTTACTATCTTTAGAATTTTACAAGTGATAGAAGACTGGTCCTTCATACATTGTGGAACAACATTGAAAGTAGGTACAAACAATTTCTTTTCTAACTAAGCTTACTAAATTTTATAGAGAGCAAATTGTTAGAACAACAGGAGAAAAAATGGGTGAAATGGCCCACACTGAGGGGTGGATCACCCGTCCAGCCACTGCGTTCCCTGCTAGCAGTAATTGTTAAAAGAATACAAGTATAATATCTATTGATAATAGGTGGCAAAATATACACATAATTAAAATTGGCATGGCTATTATCAGAATTAAAAATCTAAGTTAAATTTATTCATGATGCATTATGTATGTAAATTTTATTTTAGTGTATTTTAGTAGGTACCTAATAATAGTTCTAAATTTCATATGAGTGTAAAATGATCTAAAGCCTTACCATATTCCACTGATTTGTGTCTGGTAGTAATTGTGAGTTTGGCTAATGAACAAAGTGAACTCAGTGCTTCTCCTCTGAAACCATAACTGGATACTCCAAGTAAATCTGAGTACTCACTTAATTTTGAAGTATGGTATTTTAAAGCTACAATAAAGAATTTAACATCACTATAGAATTAATGAAATTTTGAAGCAAATAGTATAATTAACTTTGAACACAAATTTTAAATTGGAAAAAAGCAACATGAATGGAATATGAGCCCGTGACTAGTCTCTTTCTTAGCATACACATTAACAATAAATTTTCCATACTTACTCAAATTAGCAAAGTTGTCTTCTGTGACTCCAGTACCATTATCAGAGACTTCAATTAAGTCTATACCATAATTTTTTAATCTAATATCTATATTTGTTGCCCTTGCATCAAGGGCATTTTCAACAAGTTCTTTAACTGCCACTGCCAAACTTACCACAACCTTAAAAAGAGAATGAAGATAAGAATTATAATAGAGATATCATCTATTTTGCTCATAATTAGGTCGTAGGCCAAGAGTAGCACAGAAGTGATTAACAATTATTTTCAAAATAAACACTATTGTTTATAAGTAGCACAGCCAATGCCGGGTGCTCACCATGTCTGCACATTGGAGGAGGTCAGCTATCATACTACTCTGTTATTAGTTTAGATTTTATGGGAGCGACTGCCGTCTGACCTCTTGTTTTGGATATATATTGCACCAATAAACTACCTGTAGTTCGTAAATTAAACATACTTATTTTAAAAAGTTGGTAATTACCTGACCAGAACATATTTTATGAACAGTATCTGTAGTAATAGCTTTGATCGCTTTCGACTCAATATTCTTATCCATGATAATCATTTAAATCGACAACATATTAAAAAATATATAACTTATTATTAACCATATATTAACGTCAAAAAATTGAATGGAATACAAAACTCAACATTTAATATTATTTCTGATTCTGAATTTTGAAGACATGACAATAATAAATTAACGTTGACATGACAAAACACCGAAGCACATGGAAGAGTTGTATCAGTATTTTGTAATCAAAACTATGATCAAAACCTCTGTCTGTGATCAAAACAACCGAAAACCAAAATCAACCAAAATGACCAAAACCGAACACTTTTTTTTTATAAGCATAGATTCTAGATCATATCTTCTTGTCAATTAGTGTCAACACACTATGATAAAGAGGATTATGTACTCGCTTCACACTTCCGGCAATTTGTATCATCTATGTGTCTCTCTGAATTATTCATATACTTATTTTCTAAAATCTATGTAATTTACTAACTTTTTTATTTATATTAATAACATTACGATTATTTGTATTACATATAAGTATTACTTAGTCATAATAAGCCTGTCGTGCTACGGCGAATTCCACGGAGGATCCCACGCCATGCCACTCAGGTGTACTTGAATCAAATGGGTAGGACTCTGGTGTGGGACATCACATGCGTTGATACCATTGCTCCTACCCAAATACCTAGCACGGCTGGCTGTACTGGTGCTGCTGCTTCTTCTGCAGAGGCTCTCAAGTGGCTCGCAAATACTCCAATGTCATCAGAGATTATGAACTTGTGCCGTTTGGAGTCAAATCTTTGGGGTTATGGGGTCTGAATTGAGAGATTGCGAATCGTATAAGCATTGCCATACCAGTCTTCTGAGAACGCTACCTACCACAAGAGGCATGCGATGCGGACGAATTCCACGACGCATTTTAATTATTTTAAGCTAAAAGTTGTATAGTATTTATTATAGTTTTATTTTAATCATTACATTGATTGATACGTATGGGGATAAATTGAATTATATTGCCTACAAAGGTCATAATAAGCCTCATAATAATACGATGAAAAGAACTAAAATAAAAGCACCAATAGTGGACACTTTCGAAAAATACCTACGAATGGAACGAAAGGTCAAAGAGTACATAACGAAAGGTCAATGAAAGGAACGAAATGAACTTATAATATTACTGTATATATAGTCTATATCCCCTTTGTTATGATATAGTCTGTGATTTGTCATTCAATTACTCGCACTCGCTGTCACTCGCACCATCGAAGTGTCAAAAATTGGCCACAAAATCTCTGTACCTACAGAATCGGCACAGTTTACGATTGGAGATTATTTATATTGTGCATAGAGTGTTTTATCAACGCAAAAAGGCTTCTAAAATCAACTCTAGAGATCAAAATGTCTCTTAACACAGCCCATGCCGATCATGGGGTACTGATACATGCAGGAGAGTGGTGAGTCATCGATAGTGTATGACGACGTTAAAATGTTCTATACTTTTCTAGCAAATCATCTTTAGGATCTATGTATTATCGTAAATTTTATTGAAACAGATAAACAATGGTTTGAAATTTACACCTACTGTCTTATTATTTTATCACACAATCTCATAAGCTTCGGGTTGCATATATAGTTTAGTTATAAGTAATCGTTCTATCTATTGCATTATCTATTAGAATATTAGTTTTTGTACTTAATTGCTGAAACAAAGATACATTGTATAGTATATGCCACTATTTTCTTATTTTTCTTTTTATACTTAGGTGGCAGACAAGTACACAGCCCACCTGATGGAAAGTGGTTATTGCGACCTATGAATGTGTGCAATTTTATTTGTTCTGTGAAAACAGTCTGTTATTGCTAGTGCTACAAATAATAGGTAGAATTAATCTTAATAGCGTAGCGTATATTAAATAGATAGATGGATAATATAATTTATTGTACATTATTAGATTAGACACTACATAGACAGGTAGCATGTATATACAGTTTAATATGCAAACAACGTCCTTATTGCTAGAAGCAATTAAATAGTAAATACCTGTTATACAATAATAGTAAATTTATGTCATGCATATTTAGTTTTGTATATAGTACAATAAAACTAAGCAAATATGTAGAAATTTTTCATGTACAATATCTAAACTACCTCGACTTCAGCAATTATAGATTATATTTGATAAATATGAAGGATGACTAATTACTCAAATAGATTTGGCTCATGAAATTATTATTTATTGCAAGATTTCACATTTTGAGCACTAAGTATATGATTATTTTTAGAGGGATATCATACAGCATACTGTAAAATATATGCTAAATAAGTTGATAGAATGAATAAGGATGAACACAATAAATTTTTACTGATAATACAGGAGTTGATTCATATTGATACTGTTGAAAGTTTACAAAATATCACTCATTCATTTATAATATAAAATAATGTTATAGAGTCTGTTAAAATATTCTTATTTTCAGTTATTTCTGATTAAGCCCTATTACAAATCTAAATATATCTTAAAACATTTTTCGTTTTTCATTTTCAAATTGGAAAGTGTATGTCAGTATCCATAAAAACAATTGCCGTATGTACACTCGAGAGCAATGAATCCGGGTCACTTAAAGAATGTTAAAAATCTCGGAAACTAAAAATGATAGGTTAATGCAATAAATTGTATTTAATAGACAATGTAATACTCCTTAAATGAAAGTAAAAAAAATATGAGTCATCATACATTTTATTAACACAAAATTACATAAAGAAAAAAACTGCTGATCTCTCCTTAAAACAAAAATAGGAAACATGAAATATTTGAACTTTATTCCGATTTTCTTGAATTTTAATACTTCGTATTGCCTCCTCGTGCTTCCATTACTGCGTTTACGCGGTTTGGCATGCTGTACACCAAGTTCCTTATACGATTTTGGGGAATATTCTCCCATTCCTCTGTGAGAGCAATTTTGAGCTCACGAAGCGTGATTGGGGGAGGGTTTCGTTGTTTTACGCATCTGCCTAGCTCGTCCCAAGCATGCTCGATCGGGTTGATATCCGGGCTGCGCGCTGGCCACTCCATACGAGTAATGTTCATCTCTTGAAGGTAGTCATTCACAATCCTACCTGTATGAGGTCTGGCATTGTCATGCATAAATATAGCATCCTCACCTAAATTGACCATAAATGGACCAACGTGATCATTGAGGATTTCTTCCACATATCTTACGCTAGTTAAAGAGCCGTTTTCTATGATCACCAGCTCTGTGCGACTTTCAGAAGAAATTCCGGCCCACACAAGTACAGACCCACCACCGTAGGCTACTTTTTCTTCGATGCATGCTTGCTTGAATCTTTCCCCTGGTCTTCGATACACTCTGTGTCTTCCATCGTGCTTGTAGAGCATAAATTTTGATTCGTCGGAGAACATAACTTTTGACCAATCTTCAATACTCCAATTTACGTGGCTCTGGGCATAACTTAGTCTCGAAATACGATGCCCACGCTCCAGTTTAGGGCCGTTTGCAGGTCTAAGGGGTTTTAAGTTAGATTCAGCAAGCCGACGTCTTACTGTCCATGCACTTGGGTTACTTCCTCCGAGGCGTCGAAACTGATTGGTGAGTTCAGTTCCTGTGAGAAAGCGATTTCGAAGCATGGTGTTCACCAAGTATCGGTCTTCTCGTGCTGTGGTACACCTGGTTCTGCCCGTTCCTGGTCTGCGTAGGTTAGAACCAGTTTCTTCGTAACGTCGGAGAACTCTTTGTACTGTTGACAGCGACACACCGACAGTCCTGGCTGTATCGCGCTGACTCCGGCCGGTTTCCAGCATTGTAAGTATTCTGGTGCATTCTTCAGGCGTAAGCGACATAATTTCAGCTTGATTAATGAATATAGAGCACTATCAACATGGTTTATGTACCCACATAAATGACAGATTACAAACAAAAGCAACACCAAATGCTGTAATTTCGTAGTTCCATCTTCGAAAGTGGCCCTTTTTCAAATTTGATTTTTTTATGATATAACTTTACAATAACTAAGAAGTTTTAATACCTTCATTTAAGGAGTATTACATTGTCTATTAAATACAATTTATTGCATTAACCTAGCATTTTTAGTTACCGAGATTTTTAGGATTCTTTAAGTGACCCGGATTCATTGCTCTCGAGTGTATGTACCTATATATTACTTTAGAATGTTTGTTTCTGGATATGGTACAATGTCTATAATGATACACTCAATAATGCAACTACTGAGTCTTTCTCTGCACCATCTTTGGTTGACTGGTAGACAATGCCTATGGCATTAAGTCCGCCTATGCAATTGTGCGTAGAGATTAATAAAATAGAAAAGAACTATAAACAAACAATAAAAAAGGTCTTAGGTGAGCCTGCAACAAATTCTTGTTCTGTTCCATTACAAGTATATATTTTATACATACTCATATTAAAGACACACATTTATTATTCTATTGCACCCAAGGTAATTTTACCTTGCATTCATTTGACTTCCACTGATGACATTGAACCTTTCACACATGAAATCCATTCTGATTTCTGATTTCTGGTTTTTGTGTTCATTAACAACAAGTTTATTTATTCAGTAATTTTTTCATTCTGCTCAAAATTGGAACTTGCTTGTGTGGAACATCCTACTTTGTGGTAATTTTCTTGTATATCCTTATTACTGATTTATATTTTTTTGTTTCAGTATCATATTGTTTTCAGACAATGTCACAGTTGAATTTTATGGAAATGATACTCCTGAGTTTAAGGGCACCAAAAACGGCCGGATGTACCTAACAACACATCGCATGATTTACAATTCAAAAAATTATTCGGATTCATTAAGGTCCTTCAGTTTTCCATTCATAGCAATGGGTGATGTAAGTGAAATTTTGCCATATTTTAAACTTTAATTATAATTGTATTAATCTATCATCGGTCGGTATCGGCAAACATCTTGAACAAACTTTAGAAAGTAGAGCGAGCTTGAGAGAGCTAGCACATGTGCATTTTACCAACCATAATCCAATATAGGGACAGATCAACCAATGCCGCGATTCTTT
This sequence comes from Eilema griseolum, assembly GCA_963662185.1. Classification (NCBI taxonomy): domain Eukaryota; kingdom Metazoa; phylum Arthropoda; class Insecta; order Lepidoptera; family Erebidae; genus Eilema; species Eilema griseolum. Next base: position 9,953,629 of record OY759243.1, read on the forward strand.
TGGGCTTGTGATTCGTTTGACATAAACTCCATGCCTTGGAAGAGCATGTTGGTTCTCTTTGCCGTACAAAAATTTATGTCTGTCATTACTGGTAGTTGGATTGGACCCCTAAGCAACTGGTCTAACTACAGAACTCCGATTTCACCAACGGGTTGTGGAGATTAGATTGCAGTCACGGAAATTATCGAAGCACAGCCACTTCGCAGTTAGACTGGAAAAAGCAGACACCAGACTCTGAGGGGAAGGTTTCAGATACAATCGGGGCACAACCCTAAACTGCGCATTTCCTGGCCATTACCCTACGGACGTGAAGCCACTCCTATAATAAATATATATAGATAATAGTTAATGCTTCCAGGTTTGGTTGAATATTAGTCATTTTGGTCACTAAAGTTGTTTGAAAATATTTTTGATTAATTGGCATACCTCTATCGTCGCGCTCCACACTTAGAACGCTTTCTGCGCAACAGCTAGAGTACATTGTCAAGACAAGCACACGGCCCACGTGATGGAAAGTGGTTACCGTGACCTAAGGACGTTTGTAACACCAGAGGAGTCACAGTTGCGCTGCCGACCCTGTAAGTACAGAGTTTCTGTGCCGTCAGTGTAGAAGACAAAGCAGGACAAGCCTTTAGTCTTCCCACTAACAGCTCAAATTCTCCAGTGAGCTCTGACTACCCTACTCACCGCTGGGAACGTTAGAGAGAGTGGGAGAGAGAGGGTAAAGTTAGAGGTGAGAGACACCTATTCATTTAAATAAGTCACAAAATCATGTAGGTATTATACACAAGTAAACCTAATGGTATTTACCTATATCTAGTATTGTTGTAGCTTTACAATGACAACTTTCGTTGGCGAGTTTGACGTCGGCTCCGCGCTGTTTTTGTTTAGTAAATTCGAATTCTTGTAGCATCTTTTATATATTTATAAACAATTCGGACAGGTCTTTTGTAGTTTATATCAATCTTTATACTTATCAATGATTCTTCTCTAACCTCTAATTGGTCGCAGTAGATAATAGAGGTATTTCTACTTATTTAAAAGTAGCAAAATATTATAGATATCGTAGCCTGGCCCCACCAACAGATTTCACTACTGGATACTTATAATATTGCCAAGAGATGGGTGTTTTTGGCGCCCCAACACGGTCTCTGGGGCCCAAGCCAACCTTACCTGCTGATTGACGAAAGAGGCTGAAAGGCACCCACTCCCAGGGATGGGAGGTCAGACACTAGTCGCCCCCATAAGAGCTGTATAAGCCAAACCAAAAGGAGAAGGGAGTAAGCGAGGCCCTGAAACTATCACTGACTACAGAGAGTTCAGTATCACAATAACTATTTATTGAACGTTGACATAAAAAAAAATCGGCGAAACGGCCAAATTTTTATCGACCAGTGTTAGGTATAGTGGTGTGCCGTATTGTTGTAAGTGTAGATTAGTGTCCAGATCCGCGAAAACTTGAAAATCGATTAATTAGACTTTTTACTTTATGAAATTCATAAAACGTAAGCATATTATGAAGTTAAAACATTTGACATTATAATTCAATGCTAATAAAATTATTGGTGTTACCATTTGCATTTTTACAAACTAAGTGAAAATATTTATCTTCTCGTGATAAGAATCCGGTTCCCGTGTCCCACAGAATCCTTGGGTTAATTTCTGTGCTAAATTTGATTCAGTCGTTCTAACGCGATTATGTAATTCGTATTTATAAATTACTATCTATGCTCCAGATAGCTTTCGCACCACATAGCTTTCGTACAGATTCAATTTTTTACCCAGATTATCCGCTGATATCCGATGATCCGGCACATCTCTAATTGGTACTAATTATATGTATAAATTTTCATTGTATGTACAACTAGTTCAAAGACAAGTCATTGTGCCAACGACCTTAATTAAAAATAAGGTCATAAGAAATTCAAGAGTTTTGTCATCACTTAAATCATTTCTATTTAATTCTAGGTTACTGTCGAACAGCCAATGTTCTCCGCGAACTTCATCAGGGGAAAGGTGCATGCACAGCCCAATGGGAACTTCATAGGTGAAGTGAAATTCAAATTGGTGTTTAAATCTGGTGGAGCTATTGAATACGGACAAGCTATGCTGAAAGCCGCACACCTTGGTATTTATTTATATACTAGAATATACATCTTGTTTAATAGGTAATATAATTTGGGTACATCATGGAATCAATACATTTATTTATCCTCTCGCTTTGCTAATCCTTTTTTTTATGTGCGTATAATCCCCACGGATACCTCCCCACCGGAGCCGGTGGAAGAGGTTATGTCGGACTCGAACCGACTAAAATGCACGCAGGTCGTTCATCGACCTCTGACGCCTGAGTTGCCTTCGTACGCGGCTTGCGATCCTTTGTCGCTCCCGCTGCCGCTCCCGCCCCGCCTCCTCCTTCACGAGCATTACTTGCTCGCAGAAGGAGGCGCCAACCGCCCATACATCCGCGCAGCGGAACAGCGCCGCGAGCAAGGTGGAGAGCGTGAGAACCCTCACTCCAAGGGCCGCCACAAGCTCCCACCTCGGCGTCTCCCACGCCGGACACTCGGTGAGCGTGTGAGTCGTGCGAGTCCTCGCTCGCGTGGCTCTTTCTCCATCCGACGCAGATACTTTCCGAAGCACCCGTGCTCGGTGATCATCTGCGTCAGACGTTACGAGAGGTTGCTGTGTTGCCTCTCTAGCCACTCCCCCATGATGGGTCTTACCGCCGCTACTACGGCGCGCCTTGCGCCTGGTCGCCCAAGTCGTAGCTCCATTCCGCCACGATTTCCCTGTGGAGCCGGGATCTCACGGCCCTAATTTCTTCGGGCTCGGGATCGTGACCCCGCTCTCGCACCGCCTTTCGGAACCGGTATAGCGCCGAAAGGGATCTTGCTTCCAGGATCCACGGTGGCGATCCGGAGAGGAGACTCGCCGCGTTGAACGATATCGTGCGGTACCCCCTTATGATGCGGCACGCCAACTTCTGCTGCGGACGCTGCAGCAGGGGCACATGCCGATCAATCAGGGTGTCCGCCCACACAGGACACCCGTACAGGGCCATGGACCGCACGACACCCGCGTAGGAGTCTTCCGGGCCCCTCAGGTTGCGCAGTAGCCGCGCCAGAGCGTTGGCTGTGCCCACCAATTTGGGGCCTAGACTTCAGAATTGCTTCCCGAAGTGCACCGGCCGTCGAGCACATGCCGACGAGAGTGCCTCCAACTGTGAGACTGGAACCAGGTGGTGGCGTGCGCCGAGGTCCGTGAAAGAACGTGGCCTCGGATTTATACAGAGCCACCTCAAGGCCCAGCCGCCGGATCCGTTCCACGACTTGAGCAACCGCGGTCGTGACCCTCAGGGTCGCTTCGCGTTATGTAGCCCTGCTTGCCGTCACTAGCATGTCGTCCGCATAGCACGTGACGGCGGCGCTGTCCGCGAGCTCACCGCGAAACACCCAGTCGTATCCGATGTTCCACAGGAGCGGCCCTAGAACCGATCCTTGTGGAACACCGCACGACATCTCACGCCGGCCGACGCCGTTCGCACTTGGGTAGATGACGGCTCTTTCCTTCAGGTACGCCCCGACTATGCGGCGGAGGTAGAGAGGCACACCGTGGTACACGAGTGCCTCCCTGATGCAACTCCAGGGCAAGGTGTTGAATGCGTTGGAGATGTCCAAGGACACCGCCAACGTCACCTCACCCCGGGCGACTGCCTCCTCCGCCAAAGTCCTCACGCGCATGATGTCATCCACGATGGACCGCCACCGGCGGTAGCCGTATTGGGCATCCACCAGGTCCGGCCCCCTACCAGAGAGGTGCTCGACGAGGTGCTTCGCAATAACTCTTTCAAAGAGCTTGCCCACCTCGTCGAGCAACACAATGGGCCGGTAGCCGGACGGTTCGTCCGCCGGGCGACCCCTCCTTTCGGATGAGGACCAGTTTCCCCGTCTTCCACATCTTCGGAAACTGGCCCCGGCTAGTCCTTTACTTACCAACTCACTTTACTTAGCATATGGACTTAAAATATGATTAAGTAGATGTTTTAAGAAGTTGGTGGTTTTATATCAATGTATTGCAATGTTACAAATTAGTACGTAAATGTTAAATATTTACCTAGTTACTATGTTGTACATTGACTAGCTTATTATCTGTGTTATTATCCATCCATATTATTATGGGTACCAGGATCCATATGGGTAATATCGAATCAAGTGTAAAAACTAGGTAAGTACTTATCTAATAACGTGCGTGTACTAACTTTTAAACTCTCATAATCCATGACATTTTGTAATATTTACATAGTTAACATGGTTGTACAACATGCGATAAAATTTGATAACACTTGTTTACTGAGAATGTGTTATTTCAGCCTCTCGTAATTTATCTCCCGGCGCTGCCCCGCCACCGTACACGCCGCCGACTGGACCATGGTACGCAGCACCTCCACCTGCTTACGCCCCACCACCGCAGGGATATTATGGATGGGTGCCTCCTTACACGGTTAGTATTAAATATTACACGAAACGACAGATCATATCGTATATGGGGCCTGTAAAGTACTAATTTATACTATACCTACCTACTTATTAAGAGTTAAAGTTTGCGAGGTTGCAGGGGGTAGTCTCTAGATCTACTGAACCGATTTTTATTGAATTTTACAAAGAGATAGACTGGACTGGCGAAAGTGAGTGAGTGAGGCGCCATAGGCAACAGCTAGTTATTATGTAAAAAAACGACTTCAAAAACTAAAAACCATAAAATATTTTGATCATTTTTGTTGTTTATTATACAGGCATTCCCAGACCAGCCTCCACCAAACTCAGTGTTCATGTCGAACAACCCTCCGCCGTACCCGGGCGTGACGGGCGTGGTGTACCCCCCCGGCGCCGGCTACTCCGGGCTCTCGCCCGCCACCCCGCCCAGCCACTCAGGTGCGGCATCTCCGTCAGCGCCGCCCGGCTACCCTGGAGCCCCGGCCGGTATGTCTGCTAATGGTGAGAATCAATAACTCGGAAATTCTAAATTTAAACATTCTGTAGACAGTGGACGATGACGTTTCTGCCTGCCAAGTGAACGTTAATTGTATTTGGTGTGTATTTAGTACTTACTCTCGTACTCTCGTGATGTCGGCATTCTTATTGCGATAACGATATACCGACATCATGTGCAAGCATACTTTCATAAGAAGAAAAAGCTTTACATTTTCAATACAATATTTGTAAATGTTCGGTTTGGAAATGTTAGGATAAGTTTATTTTGCTTATGCTTTATGTGATCATTAATAAAGTATTACTGAAAGTAATACTATAATGAATCCTTTTCGGCATAAGTTTGTTTAATATTTATCTAAATACAATTAATGTTCAGGTTTCCTAAGGCAAATATGTTTCTGTTAACCCCTTCTTACATTAGGACCTGACAATTCATTATTATAATTTTCCAAGAAATTGAAAAATATATGTTGTTCTATTACATGATTATATATTAGAAGACGTACAACTGAGAAAGTTTGGTAAGAAAAATAGAAAAAAATTATGTAAGGTGAAAGTATTAAATAATTTTTTAAACGTCCTATTGGTCTGTACTGCACAATTGAGTATAATATATGAGAATTGAGTTATTTTGGAAAAAGTTCTCAGTCACTTATTCTCAACACTGGTTCTTGGACTGGAGTCTCATCTTCTACTGGTTTTTTCAATGTAAAAAGGGTCTTACAGTAATAATTTACAGTACTGTTTGAGTATTGTTTTCCGTCCTACTTACAATTATATTTCACTTATGTGATTTATTTATATTCGAGGTTAACATGTTAAAATAGCACGACAGCAAATACTCAGGCCTGGGCTCCAATGTGAGTAGGTTTTTGCATGTTTGTTGAAATATCATTAGCGATATATTTTAGCTCTCACAAGTAACTGTAGAATTGTATTATTAATCGAGTGAGCTTTTAGCATACTAGTGTAGATTAAAATGCATAATAAAAACAATATAGAAATGTAAGTATCTATCGGTTGTTGCAGTAGATTCATTATACTTTACAGATGCAAAAGCTGCGGAAGCAGCACAAAGCGCCTATTACGACCCTAATAGGCCTCAGACCGCTTACGTGCCGCCCCCCTACAATGTAAGTATTTTATTAGAAATAGTATTTATATTAGGTTACGGTATATTTTAGAGTAATCTAGTTTCATCTAAATATGTCTTTGTTTCGTATCGTATAGTTACTTTTTTTCCTTATGTTTCTACGTAAATAGACGTTTGGCAGTCTATAGGATAATTCATACTTTGACAATAGCTAGTTGAGTGGCAAATATTACCTACGCGTAACAAGATTACTGCAACCTTCAGCTATATACCTATCAATAAGTACCTGTTAGTAAACAGTTGGGGCTAATCACTAATTTATTTTCATAAATAAAATATCCATGTGCGCAAGTTTAGTTTTTGATAGGTATATTAAACTGTGATAATACTCGTTAAGGTTAAATAAACCAAATAAAATTGTTACGTCACTGGTAATCTGCTACCAATATCTAAGTGGTGTATCGTTCGTTCGGTTTCACTTGATAAATGTCCATAACCACTTATAAAACCTATGAAGAGTTGACAGCCTCTATGGCGTGGCGGTCGTGAACGCGGCAGCCACGCAGGAGGCGCAGGTTCGATGCCCGCTCAGTGCAAATATTTGTATGCATGAATATGGCTATTTGCATTGGTCTGGTCGTGTCTCGAAGAGCACGTTAAGCCGTCAGTCCCGGTTTCCATATGAACATCTATTTATTTATTTATTTCACAAACAAAACAAATCTTTGACATAATTGCTATATAGTGATACAATTTAAGCACATCTATGGCAGTCGTTACACGTATTTGGAGCCCTAAAAATTCCAACAAGTGGTCAACTGAACAAGTGGTCTAACTGAAATGCTTCGATATCGCATATTGGGTTGTGACAGGTCGCTTCACGGAAAATATCAAAGTTCAGCCAAATCCGCAGTTACACTGTTAAAGCGGACCCCAGACTCAAGGTGAAAGGATTCCACTAGGATTAAAGCTGAGATGAAGAATAACACTTATAAAACCTATGAAGATTGATGGGGGTCCATTATCTACGTGTTGATAATAATGACATAAAGGGTAAAGGAAAGGTAAAGTTTACATTTATAATTACAGGATCAACCACCAACCTATCAAGAGTCTGTGTCAAAGAAGCAAAATTAAAGCACTGTCCACATTTCCACATGCCTATAAAGGTAAAAAAAGATGCTGATGAAGCTAGTAAGACTAAGAATATTCCAGTGTGACAGTGGCTTACTTACAATTGATTCTTTTTATCACGTACAATTTTTTGGTGTAACATTCCTTATACACGAATAGTTTTTAACTACCTAGAAAATTGGAACGGGACGTTTAGAAAATGTAAATGCTGGTCTGTTGGCTGGCGAACAGAACGTTAAAATGGAAAATTTTAGGATTTATTTTTAAAATACGATTGCTACTCAGAAATTGTACATGCTTTTGTTTTATTTATTGAAGATTATTCGTGTATATACTACATATTCACAAATAAGGTTAAATGCTTGTTAAAGTACAGGCAAATATACTGTCGGTACATTTCTTTTCGTAAAATTATTGCAATATGTAATCAAACCTCTGCAGCATTCCTACAAATTAATAGATTATTTTAATTGAATGTAAATGTAACGGATTGCTTTACATTATATAACTTATAATAGCATATGACCATTTAACCTATATGTATATTAGATTAAAATAATTTATGTGATAATTGTTATTGAAATGTGTTAGTATTATAATAATATGTATAGATATTTATTTCATTGTTGTAGATAATAATCAAAGTGAACAATCTTCGCGTATTTTATTTTCAGTAATTCAACGTATAAACAGCTAAAGAGCTGTATTATTTCCGTGCAAAATTTAGTGTAATAATTAAGAAGCTTTACATAAAGACTTGTTATTTCAAATGGTTTTTAATTTACTTAATCCTTATAACATCGCACTAATATAATAAACGCGAAAATCTGTATGGTTGTGTGCATGTAAGTTCTTCTTTCGCACAAAAACGCTTGAACGAATCTGGATGAAATATTTATCACAGGAATAGATTATGGTTTGCAATAGCATAGAGACAACTTTTTACCCTGTGAACTGATTCTTGTAGGTCGTAGAAACTGGATTAGAATATCACAGCACTGATGCATATTCCGTTGAGTACAACAATATCTTGCGCGCTTTCAATGTGATTGGCCACAGTGTGGCTGAAAAATCGCCTCTGATGATATTAGATGAAAAACAGGTCAATTTTTGCAAGTAATCAATCGCAGTCCACTGCTGCGAGTGTCTGTCAAAATATGCTGCAAACGGCGGTCTTTTGATTACGTTAACTTAGAAGTTTACTTTTTTAAAGCTCCAAGATATTATAGACCTGTATGATATTAATTTCAACTTGATATCTCTTTACAAGAAATAGTATAGCCTATTTTGGCAGGTTCAAGCATACAAGTCATTTACTCTTAAATAATAAAAACCGTAGAGCCAAGTACAATACCCTGTGCGCAAATTCACGGATACCCCCCCACCGGAGCCGGTGGAAGAGGTTATGTCGGACTCAAACCGACTAAAACGCACGCCGGCTTGAGGTCGCTTTGGTTGCCGAAGGTGAGTTTGATAGGCATATCCCTCGCACCCCGGCCGACCTAGGGCCATCTCTCACAATCTGGCCCTCTCCTCAGGTGTGGGGACTACAGAGTCCCCAACTCGTCCCCGGAAACGGGGAGGCGCGCCGCCGCCGCCGCGGCCTGCTTCTTTCAGGGTGACAGGCGGCTCCACCTGTCACCCCCAGCCCTGCGCTCATGGGGGCGGAGGTCGTTCATCGACCTCCGACGCTCGAGTTGCCTTCGTACGCGGGTAGCTTGGCTTGCGATCCTTCGTCGCTCCCGCTGCCGCTCCCGCCCCGCCTCCTCCTTTACGAGCATTACTTGCTCGCAGAAGGAAGCGCCGGCCGCCCACGCATCCGCGCTGCGGACCATCGCCGCGAGCAAGGTGGAGAGGGTGAGAACTCTCACTCCCAGGGCCGCCACAAACCACGTCTCCCACGCCGGACCCTCGGTGAGCGTGTCCCCACTCGCGTCGCAGTGATGGCACTGACATTGGCTCTTTCTCCATCCGACGCAGATACTTCCTGAAGCACCCGTGCTCTGTGATCATCTGCGTCAGACGGTACGAGAGGCTGCCGTATGGCATCTCTAGCCACTCCCTCATGATGGATCTTACCGCCACTACTACGGCGCGTCCTGCGCCTGGTCGCCCAAGTCGTAGCTTCCATTCCGCCACCATTTCCCTGTGGAGCCGGGATCTCACGGGATCATGATCGTGAGCCCGCTCGCTCCCGCGCCGCCTTTCGGAACCGGTATAGCGCCGAAAGGGATCTTGCTTCCAGGATCCACGGTGGCGGTCCGGCGAGACTCGCCGCGTCAAACGATATCGTGCGGTACCCCCTGATTATTCAACAGGCCATCTGCTGCGGATCGCGCTATGCCTGTCCTGCATGGTGTACGCCCACACGTGACACCCGTACAGAGCTATGGACGCACGACACCCGCGTAGAAGTAGTTATCGGTTTTTTGTTCGCTGTGTATGGACATATCATCTATTCTGTATCCTTGGACCATGTTTTGTTTTCCACTGGTGATGCAAACTATGATAATGCACCACCATGTATTCCAAGAAACTATTTTTGGAATAAGGGACCGGGTCAAACATTTGGACCAGGTCCAGAAATATTAGTCAGTTGTCATTGCCAGTAAATGCCGTGTCTAGTTAAGTTCTCTGTGTACCTGGTAGCACGGAAGCCAAACTGATGTCGGATTTATTTAAAGATAAATATCATTTTTAAAGATAAGTAAAAATATCTTCACGCTATAAGATATTTATTGAAGCGTCCATCGTAGTCACCTTGTTTCATTCTTTTCTCTTTGGGCAGATTAAAAAGTTTACGAACCCTATCGGAATACAGAAAAGGTAAAAATAGTACTCTAGGAAGAAGCTCTGGGATATAATTTTCTTTTTTACCATTTGACATTATCTCCACTGTCAAATCTTAAAATTAGAAGATAAAAAATGAAATCCTTGAGTCAAACATAAAATCAATAAACACACAAGTTTACAAAATTATCCAAAATGAATCAATAATAGTTATCAATCAAAATCTAACCGCAATTAACCTTACAATATTATGGGTGAGTAATCTCTTATTATTGCAAGTTTTAAGACTGCTAGATTCCAGTAGACACTTTGACAGCTTTGTACAAAAAGCATGCCAAATAAAGTAGTTTGATTATCTAATATTGACGAAAGAAGCCAGCCTCGCTTTTATATAGGCCACTCATTTTAAAACTCGTCTGTGCAATAGTTGAAAGTTAACATAAATAGAACATGTTCTACTACCTCTAATTACTACACAGTTCTAATATACCTATCTCATGTTTCATGTCTAAGGAGATGCATAAATACTTTCAGGAAATTGTGACCAAGAAGGAAATGACATTCGACGATAACATAAAAATTCTATTCAATCATTCGTTAGATAAAATTATAAGAAATTTGCATTTGATATATAACTCTCAGCCAATCTACTTGCTTTTCATTCGTTGATTTTAAATTCTGGAAGTAATTTTTAAAATTGAGATGGTGTTGCGTAAAGTTTTACCCCACCCAACACCTTTTAACATCCTGCAAGAGTCCGAAATTAATCATTGAAATATTGTGGAAACTTATTTATCAAAATTTACATATATCGTGATGCATGGTTTTGTTTTTGGTTTAAACATTGTTAACTTTCAAGTCTCAGTACCTGGATACATTCTTAAAATGTCTGGCCTATACCTACGACTGCCTCTCTAAATTAATCCATTACAAAAACTCGTAAGATGTTTTGTAACACTTGTAACTCAATTATAAAATTGTAGGTACAAAAATATATAAATTTATATTTTTTGAGATGGATGTGTGATTTGTGATGCGAGTGAACCAAAATTTATTGAATAAATTAGCTTTCTAATATAAATAATGTTTTGTACGCGTAATAGGCTTATAACTTTTGTACAAAGTTGTTATAAGGTGGTTAAATATTTGTTTTTGCTGAAACTTTTTTTTGTTACTATACAACACTAAATTGGTGGTTAAACTTTTTATGTTTATAAATAGATATTCATTCTAACTTTTGTTCACCTCGGAACACAAATATAGTTTTAAATCATTGGAGAATCTGAACGGTACCTGCCTATCACAGAGCTCAATATGTTACAGTATTTTATTTTTATAAATAGGTACTTAACTGTTTAGGTTAAAGTGTGACTTAGGCGTTTTGTAACGGGTATAACTCGAGTTTCGACGATATTGAACGGTTCACTGCATACCTATTCGTTGCGCGCGTTTAAGTTATGAGCGGTATTAAAAGCTTCTGACGCGTTTAGGTAAGTTAATGTTTACTTTATATTTTCGAGCAAAGCGTGGCAGATCAGTAATTTTTGTGAAGCTGGCTTCTCTTGTTGATCAATTTATTTGTGTTATCTATACTTTCTTATATCTTAATATCACTATCAGATTAACAATGTTTATTGCTCGTTGCAGAAATACGTAATCATTATTAATGGCTCCCGGTATACACCCACCATGCACACCTACCTCTTCGTGCACTCCTCGACGTTGCCATCCTACGCCACCACCGTGCCCGAAACCAGAAAAATGTTTGTCAAGATCCTCAAAGAAGGGGTTAAAGCCGTGCCCAAGTGCGGTCTCTATAATGGCAACAAAGTCAAAATTAAAATGCAGTGACTGTGAAAAATATGGGGGGAGGAAGAATGTAAAGAGACAAAAAAAGGTTATAAAAAAATATCTTAAAGAAAAAAAAAGAGAGTCTAAGTTAAAGGCAGAAGATAGACGGTCTGGAACCAACCGTTATGAATCTTACTTGAAGAAAAAAAATAAACCTACAGCTAGAAGTGCGGACCCATGTTGCCAAGGCGTAGGGCATAGGGGTGTATTAGACACTAAAAAATTACCCCGAAATAGGCGTAAAAAATGTACAATTTTATAGAATATTACATTCATTATACACAACATAAATAAATAATAGCTGTCCGTCTACCTTGTATATTACCTAACTAATAATAACATTTCAAATCTTCAATATTATTTTATTAGTAAGTACATAGAAACTACAAACCTCTTAACAACAACGAACACGCCTAAAAAGAATTATCCAAATTGATGCAGTCGTCATTAAGTAGGTGAATAATGAATTGAAACTGCTTCTAAACTTCGACTCCGGAGAAACACCAGGGGAATCCTCAAAATCAAATAGAAAATGTGATCCTAGTAAGTCAAGGTAGATATTATTAGGTTTCTTTTTCTTCATCCTAGCGTTAATACCAGTCCCATCAGAAGTTTTCGGAGTCTGAGGTCATCTTTTTCCAGCCTAATTCTATATTTATCAAATATAGGTATATATTGTCTAATTGTTAGGTTTATCTGGTCATAAACCGTCTAAACTAAGTGCTTATTACGATGGGCAAGGACGTACCTTTTGGAAATGTCAAGGTTTGGACTACGAAGGCAGGCAACTGAACTTCTTAGTCATATACAGCATGAATATCGAGACGCGAGTTCTTTAGAACATTTGTCGCGCTTATTTGATGACCTGCTGCGTCAGAGGTCACGGGTTTGATTGCCACTTAGTGTACATATTTTTATGCATGAATAGGTACCTAGGTCTGTGTGTTTTTGCAAATGATAATGTATTTAATTAGGGATGTATATCCGCAATCTAGAACCCATAACATACCTATAGTTAAGCTATGCTTACTTCGAGCTTCGATAGTGGTGTGTAGAATTTTCTAGAGTATTTATTGGGTATGATTTAAGCAAATTAATATTGGTTTTATGCATTTCTTAAATAATATGGCTTGTTCGCAAAATAAATAATCTGTCGCCAAACGACACCAGCGGGTCTAAAATGGTCACTTTGATGGAATCCTATTAGGATAATAATATGAGTCATATTGAAAACCATAAAAAGGTCACACAATCTGATATGAACTGCGCCCAATTCTAATTTCGCAATTCAAATAATTGACAGTTTTGTATGGAAACCGTAAAATGTTCACAAACTATGAATTGCTTTGATGTCAGCAGATTCGAAAGCAGCAATAACTTCAATTTTCAAAATTTCTTTATATTATAGCGTATTTAACGCTATAATATAAAGAAAAAAATAATAAAATAACGTTTTATATTATGTTTTGTCCACAAATTAACCATTATCCTACTAATACTATTAATACTTTCGATTTCGTTCTTAAAATTTTATTTCCTATAATTCTATGGCGGGCAATTGAAATTTCATCGTTTTATTAATAACACATATTCTACAAATAAACATACTTAGTTTGTAAAAACAGTACAGAAAAAAAAAACTCGTAACATCATGATCCTTATTTTTCGCATGCGGCAACATTTACAGGAAATTAGAATCTGCAGGAGGTAGGACACGGCGGTATTTCCGCCCAATTAAGCAGTCCGACTGGGGAAGTACCTCCGCCCTACAGAATACCGCGGTTATAATAACTTCGTGTTGTGTTCCCTGCGGTGAGTAGGGTATCCAGAGCTCACTGGAGAATTTGTGCTGTCAGTTGGAAGACCAAAGGCTTGTCCTGCTTTGTCTTCTACACTGACGGCACAGAAACTCTGTACGTACAGTGTTCGCAGCGCGACTGTGACTCCTCCGGTGTTACAAACGTCCATAGGCCACGGTAACCACTTTCTATCAGGTGGGCCGTCTGCTTGTCTGCCACCTAAGTGGCATAAAAAAAAAGAAAAAGAAAAGAATTGTAATTCTGTGACCATTTTACGAATTTTAAAGGAATCGATAGAGATGTGGCTATTCATAAAGCTACTCGTTTTTGGTGGAAACGCTCAATGTGACCTTTTTAGACCCACAGTTGTATTTTGAAGTAGATTTTGTTTTTTTGGCGTAGGTAGATTACGTCTTCCATCAGGAGGTGGGCTAGGGCTACTGATTCAGATTCGCCTGGTTCACATCAATAAGTAATATTTTAGAATACTTAGCTATATTATAACAGGCTGTACGTCTTTGGAACGCACTACCTCACACCGTTCGCGGTAGTAATACTCTGGACGTCTTTAGGAGAAGAACAAGGGAACATTTCCTCTCACAGTAATGTAGTTTGAATATATTTGTGTCTATATGTATGCATTATGTTTATGTATGTATGTATGAATGTATATTTGTATGTATATATGTAGGTGTAATATGTATGCTGTGTATGTATGTTTATGTGTATATATATGTACCTGTTTAGGTACCCTTCTTTTATCTGAAAATTAATGTACACTTCACGTCCCTTTATTACTTTAACTGCTTCTCTGCTACTCAAAGGTTTGCTGGTAGAGAACTCATACTGAGTTAAGCTCGCCTTTGTACATATTTCTTATATATTTATTTTGTGTTTGACCTCTGTACTGTTTGTGTGCAATAAAGAATTAAGAATTAAGAACAGTAGTGTGGCAGCACTATAACTTGGCTTGTGCTATTGTACATAGTTTATGGTGAAAATGATTGTGATCATTTTCAACGTCGTTTTCTTTATTCATTCAATCTTGTAATAGTATTCTCTTATTATATTCTTACAGCTTCTATGTCCGATATCAGGGGTAAGAAACCTTGTGCACCACCACCAAGCTGCGGCGTCCACAAATGTAGACCCAGGCCAACTCCTTGTCCGGACCCAGGAAAATGCTATGATAAATCTAGAAAATCACCGATAAAATGTGAAAGTGCGAAAGAAATTGTTACTGCCCGTGGATCGTCTTGTACTTGCAGTAACGTTCACAGTAAGTATTCTCGAAAAAAGAGAAAAGGTGAACGTGTAAGGACGAGCAAGGGGGTAAAACAAAGGCTACAAAAAATTTACCGGAGGCGTTCCAAAGTGTCACGTTGGGAAGACCCAAATCGTAAAAAATGTATTATTTTATAGAATTGTTAGATCTATCGCCAGTCAGAAACAGCACATCACTTATACAAAATAATTTATTTTTGGTAATTTAGTGAGCATGTAAGCACAAAAAACAACAAAAAGTAAACCTAGAATACCTACCTCAAGATAAAGATAAAGAAAGATGCAGATTGAAACTACAGTCAGAATAAAATACTTCACCACCGCTTCTCAACTCTAACACTTTAATTACTTATAATGACAATAATATGTAAGAACAGTCTGAACCTGATTTTGGTAAGAATTAATTCGATATCATTTTAGCCCCTGTTCCACATATCCCTACTTGTAGGGAAGAAAGGAATTTTCGTCCACTTTTAGTTACTGGGGGGGATATATGGATATTTTACTTCCACATACTTCTACTAGTACAGGTAGATAGAAAAATGATTTTTTATTGAAATGTTTTAGGTACTTAAAAAAAATCATCTATATTGCCAAAGTCAAAAATCATTGATTCTACGTAGACCATTAAACGGAGTTTGCACAACGTCAAAATGGAAGACAATGGTAAATGGACTCTACGGGCTCTAAACTTAGCTCAACTCGATTTTTAAACATTTACTTAGGTCTATGTAAATTGTTTTGCTTGAGTAGCATAATTGAGTGAACAGCTCATTTCTAGGCTTGGTTATCATCTAAATAGTCTTGGAATTAAAAGTAAGCTTTTAAGCAAAGCATACTTTTAATTAGTTTTGAATTAATTTATAGGTAAATCCCAAAATTCATTAGGGAGCTTGTTGAAAAAACGTATACAATTTCCCCGAATGAATGACTATTTTTTTTAGGCTACAATCACAGACTACAAGATTGTTCTTGTGTCTGGTTTTTACGTCTCTAATTCTCGAACATTTAGAAATATTTCTCCTGACAAACATTTTCGAAAATACATTGTGACACTACGGTCAGAATATCTACTAAAGTTTTATTCGGAGGGAGACTCTTAGGCCCAAATTATATAAGCTCTTTATTTATATATCCATTGTATAAGTAATAAACAAAACATTGATTATAGAAACACTTAGACATTTCGAACATGATGATACCAATTTCCTGAATTATTTTATCAGTAGAGATAAGTGGAATAGTATCCCCCCCCCCAGTAGCTAAATGTGAAAAAAAAGACCTTTCTATGTGACGCAATCTTTTTTGTTCCTGGACAAAGTGCTTTTGCATAAAGTTCTGTAAAAAATTGTCAGCTGTTATGAACTAAATCAACAAATCTTAGATAATGGTTATGGTTATATCTACCTATAGTATTTTAGTTAAAAATTATTTGAAGCTTAAGTCCAAAACCTGAACTTATTCCATCATGTTCGCGTTGTGGGTTGTAGGTTCATTTTACCGAATACTTGTTTAGTATTCTGTATATAGACTAGTTACCTACTAAGATATTCATATGAAGTTACTTGTCAACCAATCAAAACCATGATTATTGTAGTAGTTTAATTTTCCTGTTCTGTAAATAATAAAAAGTTTACAGTAATTTATTGGTATTTTTATCAATTTGTCGAGACGAGAGCTATTGGCAGCCCTAGGAGTGAGAGTTTTCTGGGTCGGCCTTGGTTCGAGGATTACTCCGACAACTTCTTCACCGGCAACCTGCGACCTGCGTGCGTTTTAGTGTCGGTTCAAGTCAGACATAACCTCCCCCTCCGGCTCCGGCGAGGGGGGTATGCGTGGGGATTTTCGCACGATATAAAAAAGGTATTTTTATCAATTTCACAGCGATCGGATAATCTAACTGAATGACTTATGATAAGGCTTTCCTCAGATCATATAGTTACGACTTTTCCGAATGCTAATGGCTGCTGCATACCTGACTGAAATGCTGAAATTCATCATTATAATCCTCAAAGAGACGTATTTTCCTAATTGCATCCGAGGCCAAAGCCTTACTATTTCTGCCGACGCGACGTTTCGGATGCGTTGCAGCACCCGTGGTCACGACTTGACTAGTCTTCGAGCGTCGAGATGTATGCGGGGAACATTTTTTGAGCGCCTACCCACCATTACACTTATTATGAATGGTTAGGCTGGCGACACACCACACTCACTATGCCAGTTTTTAACGGCACTGTGTTTTTTGGTTTTAGTATCTTAATCACTGGATTCCACGTTCCGGATAGCTTGAATCCATCTTCCCTATTGAAATTTTTATATTTTTTGATTTCAATGGCTTCACGCACAATCCGTGAATAGTAGTGGCGATCAGTGGAGAGGACTTTGAGTCCCGATACTTAGTATAATTATGAATTCACACCGCGAAAGTTTAAAAATAACATATCATTCTACTTGTTCATATTATGCAAAGTTGCATATTTTTCTATTCTATTTAGCGAATAGAATTTAAAATGTTTACTGAGTGTAAGAAAAGAAAATTGCAACAAACTTACGAAGTTAATGAAAGATTTTTACTAAGCGATTCGACCGGATCGGATTCATCAGCTTGTGTGATATTACGAGCTGAAGCAACTCTGAAATGCAATAAAATTGATAATACAATGTATAAATACTTCCGCAAATATTAGTGCTATAAAAACTAACATTAGATCAAATAAACACGCGAGTGATCAAAATCATCTATTTGATTTTTCATATACTATACCCAAGCCGACATTACTCCAGAGTTACCAAGCAACAGTTGATATTTAGTAACAAACTAAAGAAAGTAAAATAATATAGATACGTACCTTCGACAATTATCCATGAGTTGAATTCTTAGCGTTTTATATTCTCCTTTAGAGTGTTTCTTTTATTAGCCATAATTTCAACGAACTTTAGCGACACGGAAAACAGAATCACAGTCCTCTCGTCTCAAAGGAGCGATCGCGACTAATTGATGAAACAACAGATGGCCGACACCTCGGGTCAGGTGCGATAGAAAGAGAGCGTTATGCGCGGAATAAGAACGTCGTAAGCGCGGATTTAGTTTTTTTTTAATTACTTGTAAAATCCACATAATTTTTCCAAAGTAAATTATTGAGTCACTTGGTAATATAATTAAATACTTTGTATTTAAATATTGACTCAGTTATATGCATGATCTTGAAAATAAATTGATTTTAGTCGTAAATTAGGCATAACATTGTGATTTTATTCTATCGATAAAATAGTATTATTTTATGTTTTCACCAAGAACAGTCCCTTTCACATATAACGTATTTTCTATTTTAAAAAAACCAGCTCATTTGTGGCTTACCTTCGGGTATAAAAATCAAATTTAAGATCGGCATTTTATCTTTGTGCCCCCTCTTAACTGCGAATCTGTTAAGTTGCGAATCTGGTGAATCAGGAATCTGGTCAACTGCTTCTGAGGGTAATCGGCGTCGGACTAGTGGTTACCCTGTTTTGTCACCCCACGGTGATCACGAGGATTTTTTTTACTCGTGGTTACCCTATTATGAAAATGATCGTACTTGACTGAATCGTAAATAGGGAAGTGCTCTGTAGATAAAATATTCTAAAAGTCGATATGTAGGTACTTACCTTTCTGTGCATGTGGTCCATATTATCATTTCGTCTAAAGTATCAAAATGTCCATAGTATCATAAGGTCTGCAGTATCATTTCGTCCATAGTATCATCACGTCTACAGTGTCATCAATCTCCTTGAAAAATTAATGGTATGTATGTAATGTATTGTCATTTGGTTTTGTCAAATTTTCTGTCAGATTCTGGTGTTAAACGACTTTTTTAAATAAATTATTTGTGTCAGTAAATTATTATTATTTTTAATAATAATTTTCAAAAAGCCTGAAGTAAAAGAAATAAATAAAATAAACACAATTTATTAATTGTAATTAATCTATTTAAACATATTTATCTATTTACACTTAATGTATTTTAAAGGTATGCTAATATTGACATTAATAAAAAATAATAATTAAATAAAACAAAAGTTAAAATGCGTCGTGAAATTCCTCTGCATCGCATGCATCTTGTGGTAGCGTTCCCAGAAGATTGGCAGCATTGCCACGTTGTATGGCAGTACTTATTCTCTGACCTAAGAAGAGGCCCTCTGGTCACGAGAAGCGTCGACCATACGCTTTGCAATCTCCCTGAAGAGATTGCGGATGCACGGACCCCACGGCCCAAACGTTTCTACTCCAAACGGCACAAACTCATAATCACCAATGAGATTAAAAACTTGTGCCACTTAAGAGTCTCAGCAGAAGCTGCAGCAGCACCAGCACAGCCAGCCGTGCCAGGTATATGGGTAGGGGCAATGGTATCAACGCATGTTGCGTCCAAAACCAGAGTCCTACCCATTCTCCATGGCATTAATGACACACCATCCGGTCTATGAGCCAAACCGTTTGGTTCAAGCACAGCTGGCACACCGGCGGTGACAAGAGTACGGCAGATTATGTCGTTGAGGCTGGCGGATTCCCACGGGATTCGCCCAGCGCTCACGATAGCCCATGGTGCCCGAGTCGGTCAACTGCTTCTCCACAACGGCATTGATGCGGACAAACACACGGCGCACCTAAGCGAAGGCACGCCGCGATCACGTACGTCCCTACGTTAGATGACGGAAGAGCTTGTAGCCAAAGACCCAATTCCCACACTCCAACCGCCAGTAAACGAGCACGCTCAGCAGAATAAAATAGTTTATTTGCATTATACAGTTTGGAGTTACAATTTTGTGATTGAAGCCTCCTTTTAAGCCAGTATGCCTGTATTAAGTTGCGAAGTTGCTACAGAATGTAACGTATCAAAATCTAATGAAATAATGACATACCTAATTCAGAATGTTTTTGAACTTTCGGGATTCCGAACTTCGTGATTTTGAACTTCGGTGTATCGTACTTGTGTAGTGGTATTTCGTACATTGGGGATTTTGGACTTTGGGATTTTTTTTGTGTTGCCATCTCTGAGTATGAACAACGTATGTTTAATTATTTTTTTTAAAATTTTAATAGGTAAGTGGTTGAGGAGCTATGAGGGAACAGTTGAACCTTTCTACATACATAGTCTATAAGTCTGGTCATTATAGGATGATTTGCGTGACAGTTCAAAGCAAATCCGATGCTTCAACTTTGGAACGATGTTAAATTGTCATACAATATCGAAACTTACATAAATATTATGCATTAACACGTTATTGCATATCTGATTTATGGATAAAATATGATACCTAAATATTTTTTTGTACGCTCATAGGTTATTATGTCACAAGCGCAAAATTATAGGAATGTAGTAACTATGAGAGGGCCAGATCGTGAGTCGGCCGGGGTGCGAGGGATATGCCTGTCAACCTCACCTTCGGCAACCAAAACGACCCACAGGCGGCGTGTGTTTTAGTCGGTTCGAGTCTGACATATTGTCTTACGTAGTATTGTATTCTCTTTGTACTGTTGAACTTTTGCGCTGACCAAGACTGGTCTTGCGTTGATTTTGACAGATTAGGCATATCTACTGACACCCATACGTATGTAAGTGATATAAACGGAGCAAGACGATGGCTCGATCATTGTTTACTCACAAAATCTGCATTGAAATCTGTACAGAATGTGTATGTTAGGTATGACGTCTTGTGGTCCGATCATTACCCTCTTGTAATAGAATGTAATATTAATACAACTGTTGTACCTACAAAATATTTCAACAACAGCAACTATCAATGTTTAAATAGTGTTATATGGGGAGAAAGGACACAGGCGCAGACTGAAATGTATCGAAAGAGTTGTCATAAAAAGTTGAAAAATATTGATTTCCCATTAGAATTGCTCAACTGTCGTGATAGAATGTGTGGCGATAGTGGTCATAAAGTTGTAATACATAATTTGTATCATAATATAGTGGAGGGCCTTAAGGTTTCCTCTATAATGGGTCGTGAGAGCAACAATACTAGAAAAAAGATTGTAACGGGCTGGAATAAACATGTTGCCGAGGCTCACAGGATGGCCAGGCTGAAATTCAAATTATGGGACTTGCTGGGTAAGCCTGCAACTGGTGTCACGTACACGGAAATGTGTGAGGCTAGAAAAATATTCAAATCGCGTTTAAAGTGGTGTCAAGATCATGAAACTCAGTTAAAGATGGATATTCTAGCTTCTCATCACGCAAATAATGACTTCCGCTCTTTTTGGAAACACACCAACAGGTTGCAGTGTAGACCGGGTCAGCCGGTGAGCGTTGGGGGTGTTTGTGAACCAACGAGTATTGCCAATCTGTTCGTCGACCACTTTATCGTTAAGTCACCACTCGGGCCATCCCAGTCGATGCTAAATATTGAGCTCGATGTGGAAAGGAGGATTTCCTTTTCAGTCAAGGATATAGCTGCCGTAATTAAGTCTACGTCTAGCGGTAAGTCTCCCGGATACGACGGGCTCAGTATTGAGCCTCTTAAATTTGCAGGCCCGCTTCTACCTCGAGTACTGTTTATGCCCTCTTTTGCCCGTGGTACTACCGGCTGTATCACCAGTAGTACCACGGGCAATATTTTCTTCCCGTTGTACTACCTAGCAGTCTGGTAGTACTATGGGAAGGAAATATTGCCCGTAGTACTACTACCAAGTAGTCTGGTAATACTACGGGCCATATTTAGGAAATATTGCCCGTAGTACTACTACCAAGTAGTCTGGTAGTACTACGGGCCATATTTACTTCCCATAGTACTACCAGACTGCTAGGTAGTACAACGGGAAGAACATTTTACCTGTGCTACTACTGTCATGTTTTAAAATTATATTGTTATTATTATTATTTCATTCATAATTTTATTATAAAAATTAAAAAAATATTCGTATTTTATTCATGTTTAATAGGTACACAGTTAAATAACTTCATCAAACTGCATGACAACCAGTTCGGATTTAAACCCAAATTGTCAACGGAGAGCGCTATACTGTGTCTTAAGCATACTGTCTCTTATTATACGGAGCGCAAAACGCCAGTCTTTGCATGTTTTCTGGACATGTCGAGGGCGTTTGACCTGGTTTCTTACGACATTCTGTGGGAAAAGCTTGAAAATGTTACCATGTTAAGGTTACCGACAGAACTTATTAATATCTTCAAGTACTGGTATAGAAACCAGGTCAATAGCGTGAGATGGGGAGGTGCGCTATCGGAACCATATGGATTGGAGTGCGGGGTGCGGCAGGGAGGACTGTTCTCGCCTACGCTCTTCAATCTGTATATAAAGGATTTAATAGAGGAGCTCAGCGGCGCCAGGGTTAGTTGTTTTATGGATGGTGTCTGCGTCAACAACATCAGTTATGCGGATGTCATTAAATACCTTGGTCATGTGTTGGCTTCCGACCTCGGAGACAATGATGACATTGAGAGGGAGCGGAGGGCGTTGTCAGTAAGAGCGAACATGCTGGCTCGCCGGTTTGCGCGTTGTTCACGAGACGTAAAGATTACACTTTTTAGAGCTTTTTGTACCTCTTTTTATAAGTGCAGCCTGTGGGCTAGATATACTCAAAAGTCTTACAACGCCCTTCGCGTGCAATATAATAATGCGCTCAGGGATGGTCGCAGAGGCCCGCGTAGATTGCTTTTACGCAACCATGCGTAAGAGATGCGCGTCACTGGTGCGCATGGTGCGCGGGGGCGGCAACAGCATCCTGAACATGATCGCGAGGAGATTGGATAGTCGCCACGTAAACCATTGCTGTACCATAGCGGGGGGGATTGTAGATTTTTAGATTTTTATTTTTTTTATAAATATTACTAACATAGACATAAGTAATACTAACAAATATTGAGCCTTTTTTGCTTATAAATAAAGAAAAATCATTCATTCATTCATAACCTCTTCCACCGGCTCCGGTGGGGAAGTATCCGCGGGGATTTTGCGCACGTAAAAAAAAAGGGATGTAGTAACTTGATTATCAAATGGAGAATCTAGTGTTCAAACTATGTTGACACAATCGACTACCTATTACCTAAAAAATAATTTTATAGGTATATGTATTTATATCAAATTAATTATTAGTGGTTGTTGGCATCAGCTACTACTTTCTATAAGGTTCTTGGATCAAATCACGGACGAGTATATATGTTTGCAATGCATGACCCTTTTACCATCGAGGTAGGTCAAATCAAATCAAATCATATTTATTGTAAATCATAGGTACAGAAGATGTTCACATAATAATTAGTTCAGTTATGTTTCACCATTTGGGTAGATATACAATATTAAGTAGATTATATATTCGTATTATATATATTCGTGGGTAGTTGACGCGAATAGTATACTTTTAAAGTGCTCTGACATAAAATTAGAATTAAATATTATTTAATAATTATTTCACAATTTAATGAATAACAACATTCAATTAACAATAAATACCTGCTAGTCTAGTGTTATTTCCGCAAACCACACACTATTTCACAACAAACAATATGGAAGCGTCTATTCTTGATAAGCAGAGCTATTTTGAAGCACGGATGACAAGGTTTGTTGTTTTGGTTACTGACTAACAAAATAATAGAGCTTTATGATGTGCATGCATCAATGCGTGCCATCAAAGTTAAGCATTTACCCGCACCTTGGCTTACACCTGATATCAAAGAATTGATGGCGAAAAAGCAGCAGCTAAGGCGAGGTATAAAATCAGAGCTACCCAGAGTAATTTGGAGAAGTATGTGGCCCTCAGAAATAGATGCAACAGGGTGTGTAGGAATGCATAACGCCAACATATCCATACCTCGGTAGAAAGCGGGGATCTAGCAAAAGTCTGGAAATTTCTGAATACATTGGGAGTTGGAAAGTCACACCAAGACTCAATTCCTAAAGATTTAAATTTAGACGCACTTAATGTACATTTTTCTAAGTCGTCCAATTTTAATGGAACTGCTAAAACCAATACACTGCAATATCTTTCATCTATTCCAACTCTGGAACATCCACCTTTCATCTTCAACCAATTGACCGCTTGTGATGTTAAGAAAAGCATCTTGTCTATTTCATCCAATGCTGTCGGTAGCGATGCCGTTAGTAGAAACATAATAGTGGTAATTCTAGAGCAAATTCTTCCTATCCTATGTCACGTCTTTAACTACTCCATTTCTTCGGCTATCTTCCCATCCTCGTGGAAAAATGCCCAGATAATTAAGCCATGTTCCTTTTCTGACTATCTTCCTATATCCATCCTTCCTTTTCTTTCCAAAGCTTTAGAGCGCCTCATTCACTAGCAACTTAGCTCCTTTCTTAATAAAAACGCGCTACTAAACCCTTTACAATCCGGCTTCAGATCTGGACATAGTACTGCGACAGCATTGGTTAATATCACGGAAGATATAAGACTGGGCATGGATAGTGGAAATCTTACGTTACTATCCTTACTTGATTTTAGCAATGCTTTTAATACCGTAGATTTCGACATCTCGGTATACTCTGCTCTGTTAACATATCTCCAACGGCTATTGAGTGGTTTCGTAGTTACCTGTCTGGTCGCCAGCAGCGTATTCGCGTCGAAGAATTAAGCTCCGCAGGGTGGCGTTTTATCTCCGTTACTTTTCGCCATGTTTATAAATACAATCTCCGAAAAACTACTTTCATCCTACCACCTTTATGCTGATGACCGAAAAATTTACACCCAAGCTTCTCCAAATAACTTGTCCGATGCTTTTGCTGTACTCAACAACGACTTGGAGCGGATTTGCGAATGGAACAAAAACCATGGACTCACCCTACATTCGTCCAAAACACTGGTAATTGTTATTGGTAGTCCAAAGTTGAGTTCTAAAATAGATTGGACCCAGCTTCCTCAGGTTACTATGGGTGGAGTAGTAGTGCCAGTTAGTGACAGTGTCAAAAATTTGGGTATCTTCATGGATAAATCGTTTTCTTGGAATATCCAGTTACAGGAAACTAGTCGAAAACTTTTCGCGTCAGCGGGTGCCTTACGAAGATTCCGAAACTTTCTCCCAATTGCCACTAAAACTGCGCTCGCACAATCGTTTCTTCTTCCTGTCCTCGATTACGCCGATGTCAGCTATCCTGATCTATATAACAGAGGAGCAACTAGATAAACTTAGCGACTTCAAAATTTTTGCATAAGATTCATATTTGGTCTACGCAAGTATGATCACGTGTCTGATTTCCGTAAACAACTCAAGTGGCTCCCAATTCGACTTCGCAGGAATGCCCATATTCTAACATTGTTATACCTAGTCTAGCCATAAATATTGTTACGAAGAAAAAACATTTTTTTTTATTGCAAATAATATTTATTACTTTTACAGTGTGTTAGTTTAATACATAAATATAAAACAATTTAAAATATAAAAAGCTTATTCGAAGTGGTCTCCATTGGCTGCAACACAGTCCTTTAAACGTTGAGGCCAGTTATCAATAGAAGCACGCACTCTTTCCATGGGAAAATTCTTCACTGCCAATCGTATGGATTGTTTTAGGGACTCCAAATTATCATGGCGTTTAGAGCAAGCCATACTCTCTAAAACTGACCATAAATCATAATCCAGCGGATTAAGATCGGGACTAGACGACGGCCAGTCTTCAGCCCTGATGAAGTCCGAAACGTTCATTTCCAACCAAGACTGCGTGGACAGAGCTTTATGACTCTTGTTGAGTTTTATTGGAAGGACCATACTTGGTTATTGAACATGGTGTTGTTAAGGGGTTTAACTACCTTCTCAAGAATGGTATCTTGATACACTTGTGCCGATGTTTTGATACCTTTTTCACAAAAATATAGCTCAGTCACTCCTTCATAGCTAACACCCCACCAAACCATCACTGAAGTCGGATAATGCCCACGTTGCACTCTGTCGACTAATTGGGAAGCTTCCTTAGAGCTTTGAGCATAAATACGGTCATTTTGTTTGTTGCTCAATTGTAAAGATTTTCTCATCCGTAAACAAAAATTTTCTGCGACCTCCTTTTGCGTACCGCTTCAGTAGTTGCTTCGATTTTACCACCCTATTCTTTTTTAAATTATCAGTTAAAAAATGACCAGTGCGTCTCTTATTGGCTGCAACTCCTAAGTCATCTTTTAAAATGCGCGACATGGTTCTGGGTGCTATCTTCATCTCCCGAGATAAAATCTTTTGCTTTCGGACAGAATTTCTTCGAATTCTTTCCCTTACTGCTTTGACCACTTTTTCGTACGAACACTACGTGGACGGCCAGATCTTTTTCTGTCACAAACAGAGGAGGTCTTATTGTACCTATTAATAGCCCGGTACACAAACATTTGACCAATACCAAGCGTATGGAGAGTTTTAAAAATTACATTCGGCTCCATACCAACTTTGTGTAATGCAATCACAACGATCCGGTTTTCTTTATCACCCCACTCCATTTTAATATAGCAAAATATTGTACAATGTATTGGCGCCAAAATTAGAAAACACAATGAACAATCGTATAAAAATGACAGCAGGGCCGTCTTTAAACTATTTGAGGCCCTGGGCACATTAGGATCATGGGGCCCCTAGGACCTTGAGAAAACACTATTTAGTTACAATAGATAAAGAAAGACAAACAAGGTTCTAAATTTATTTTTATTTAGTTACTAACTATAAAAAAATAGGAAATATAAAAAATAATCTACAAAAGTAACTCGCTTAACATAAAATCCTTAGATTAATTCTATTCGGATCGGACCCGAATAGATCGGGGAGATGGGCCTCGTCAGCATTGGGCTGCAACCCGTCTAAGAGAAGGAAAACTCTGAAATCAAAACCGGGGAGATGGGCCTCGTCAGCATTGGTCTGCAACCATCTAGGAGAAGGTCACTCCGAAATAAAACCAACTCTCAGGGAGCATACCCGAGAAAAAACCCCGATCCAAGGTGTTAGCCGACCCGTGCCAAGGATTCGTGACCAGAGGGCAAGCTGGTGTAACGGAGGGTGTCTGTGTTGGCGGTCACAGGACACACTTGAGATTCCGCCTTACCTCCGTAAAGGGCTCTGCGGGGGTGGACCATATTTTCCCTATGACTCGTGGGAACGCAATGATGATTCCAAAAATTAATCATCCGCATGGCGGCGACGCGGTACGCCACCCGTCACGTCTCGTTTCCCGTGGGGGCGAAAAGTGGCTCACGGAGAGCCGTTTTGCTACGTTGAATGTTGGAGGAGGAATGGAAGAAAAAATGAATGATGTTTGTAAGATGATGGATGAAAGAAGGATTGATGTGCTTTGTGTGAATGAGACGAAGAGGAAAGGATGTGACACCACCAAGCACGGACCCTACACCGCGTACTGGTCGGGAGTACCCAATACTGACAGAGCTTGCCAGGGAGTTGGTGTCATCCTATCTGCTAGAATGGCTGAGTGTGTGAATATATTCGAATGTGTGAATGCTAGACTGATGTGGATGAGAATGAAAGTGGGACTCACTCGTATTTTTGTCGTAGGGGTTTATGCTCCTGTAGACTCCGGTACGAATACGTCCCAGGAAGGACAAGAAGAAAGAGAACAGTTTAAGAGTTTAAGAGATGTATTAAGAGAATGTAAGGATAATGAAAGAATAATAATGTTAGGTGATTTTAATGGATGGGTAGGACTGAAACGAGATGGATTTGAAAGGGTTCTTGGCAAGTACGGAGATGAAAGAGTCAACGAAAATGGTAAAGGTTTGCTTGAAGTATGTTTGGAATGGAACCTTTGTGTGTCAAACACGATGTTTCGACACAAAAGGATTCATATGTATACAAGAGAAGCGAAGAATGTCAGGAAAAGTATGATTGATTTTGTAATAGTGGATGAAAGATTGAGAAAACATATTCTAGACGCTAGGGTATATCGCGGTGTGGGTATCCATACAGACCACTTTTTGGTTATGTGCCGTATAAGTGATCTCTTTAAAGGATGGAGACGTAGAAGGCGTGACCCCATAAGTGTTCTGGAAAGAATAAAAGTAGAAAATTTGCAAGAAGATAAAGTGAGAGAGGAGTATGGAAGCAAATTGACTGAAAGGTTTCATGATCTTGATAGTATTTGTGAGATTGAGGAGTTATGGAAGGTATTCAAAGATGAGATTGTGAGTGTGGCTTCCCAAGTATGTGGTATAAGTAAAAGAAGTAAAGTGCAAAGGGTGAAGCATGATTGGTGGGATAAAGAAGTGCAAAAGTTGGTATGTGAGAAAAAGAAAGCGTGGCTTGACTGGCTCTCAGTCAGAGCTAATGAGAGAATGCAGCAAGCTACCATTGAGAATGTGGATGAAGCGAAAGATAAATATAGAAGACTGAAAGGGATAGTGAAAGGAGTGATTGCTAGAAAGAAAAAGGAACAAAAAGACGTGTTTGATGAAAGGTTATCTGAGGATTTCCAGACAAACATTAAGTTCTTTTGGAAGTCCATTCGTTTAGCCAGAGGAGAAACACAGAGCTCCGAGCTGAACGCTATTAGAGACCAGAATGGAAGTATTGTAAAAGGTGAGGAATGTGTGTTAAAAAGATGGCAGGACTATTTTGAAAGCTTGTTTGAAAGAGAGGATGGTGTACATGCACTAACCTCGGTGATGGATGACTATGTTGATGCTGATAAAAGTGGTATTAGTATGAATGAAGTTGTGAGTGCATTAAGAAGTATGAAAGCTGGTAAAGCAGCGGGATATGATAAGGTGACAGTCGAGATGCTGAAGGCTGGACAGGGCCTTGTAGCAAGTCAGTTGTGCCGCCTTTTCAACATATGTTGGGTTAGCGGTCGTGTACCAAGTGATTGGTGTAAGGCCGTTATAGTTCCACTTTACAAAGGAAAGGGCTCGCATCAAGACTGCAAAAACTACAGGGGCATTAGCCTACTCAGCGTCGTCGGCAAACTGTATGCGAAAGTGTTGATTGAGAGAGTTATGAAAGAAACCGATGAGAAAATATGGGATGCACAAGCGGGTTTTAGAAAGGGAATGGGATGTACGGATCAGGTCTTTTCATTGCGAAGCATAGCCGAGAAATTTTTGGCCAAGAGTCAAAAGGTCTATTGCGTATTTGTGGATTTGGAAAAGGCCTATGACAAAGTGGTGAGGAATGAACTTTGGTCGGTACTGTCTATGTATGGGGTGAGCAGCAACCTTATTCGAGCTGTGAAGTCTCTCTATGAGAACTCCAGAGCTTGCGTGAGGATACATGGGTCATACACTGAATGGTTTAGTGTCCAAAAGGGGGTTAGACAGGGATGTGTAGCGTCACCATGGCTGTTTAACTTATTCATGGACAGTTGTTTGCAAGATTTGAAAGATAAAGAATGTGGTTTAAGAATGAAGAATTTACTCGTCAAATGTCTTCTTTATGCTGATGATCAGGTTTTACTGGCGTCATCGGCAGATGAGTTGCAGGAGATGGTAACAACTATGCATGAAGCTTTTGAGAGGAAAGGAATGAAAGTGAATGTTAGTAAGACAAAAGTTATGGTTTTTGAAAGAGATGAATGCGTGACAGAGTGTAGGATTTGTATAGATGGAGAAAAAGTGGAACAAGTGAATGAGTTCATATATTTGGGAACATTGTTTACGAGAGATGGAAAGCATGAAGAAGATGTTGAAAGGAGAGTGATGGCTGGAAATAGAGTGAATGGGGCACTACACAACTTTATGAGCAGCCGGAAAGTGTCCGAAAAGGCACGACTGGCTGTACATGGAGGAGTATTGGTGCCGACTCTTATGTATGGTAGTGAAAGTTGGGTGTGGCAGAAAAAGCATCAGAGTAGAGTGAATGCAGTAGAAATGCGTGCGTTGCGAAGTATGTGTGGCTTGACCTTGAAAGATAGAGTGAGAAATAGCGTGATAAGAGAACGATGTGGAGTGATAGAAGATGTAGTGATGAGAATTGAGAGAGGAATGTTGAGATGGTTTGGTCATGTTGAGAGAATGAATGAAAGAAGACTAACGAAACAGGTGTATGAGGCGAGTGTGGATGGTACCGTCGGAAGGGGAAGACCTAGGCGCACATACCTGGACCAAATCGGGGAAGTTTTAGAAAAGGGGCAGGTCAGGAGTACTCTAAACCGACGAGCGTGCATGAAGAATGTAATGAGAGTGAATGAAGCGAGAGTAGTATGTCAGGATCGTAGCAAATGGAGATCCGTGATCTCTGCCTACCCCTATGGGAGACAGGCGTGATTTTATGTATGTATGTATGTAATTCTATGTTGATTGCAAAGGTACCCTTCTAGATTTAAGATGAGCAAAATCGTTAATCACATCTTCAAAATCTATGGTATTGAGAATATCACATTCTATGGACATCAGCGACAAACTAGTTAATCTCTCTTGAAGCATTGTACTTCTTAATTCATTTTTTATTCGTTTCAATTTGGAGAAGGAGCGTTCTCCGCTGCAGTTAGTTACCATCATACTTAAAAATATTCTCAATGCAATTTCTACGTTAGGAAATATGTCTTCAATTTTGTTTTGCTTTAATAGATTATATACTTCCTGTACACTGTTAGATGCTTCATTTTCACTCTGAACATTTTTTAAGTATTCTTTTAAATGTTGACAGTCTATGTCTAACTCTTTTTCATTTACATCTTCGTGATAGATTTGAGAAAATTCTTTGCATCCTTGTCGTATCTCTTCGGAATTCAGAGTTTTTAAGTGAAAAAATAAACTAAAACGTTGACTGACGGTCTCATATGAACTTTGTCGCTGTTTTAGATGAACACTCAAGGTATCGATTATTGGGAGAAAGGTTTCTACGTTGAATCGCTCTTTTCCATTCAATTGGACTGATGGCGCAGAGCCATCAAAAAAAATCAGCCGTGAGCTTCTACGTCTTGTTCTTTGTGATAGATCTTTGTAGTCAGATTCTGGGTTATTTTCTTTGGCAGATGATTCGAAGTTATCAAATTTATCCCTGAGGTTAGTAATAAAATCATAAAGTGAAGTCAACAAATTGGTTGCAACGTCCAGTGTTATTGTTTCTTTCTGAAGATAATTACTTGTTTTGTCTATTCTTTCCAATATGGTGCTCCAGATTTCCGTCAGTATAATAAATTCTAGATTTCCCATTTTTCTAGACAGACTAAGGGCTTCGTCTCTTGTGTCTCGTGCCTTTTCAGTATCGTTTGCGATGGTGATTAAAGCTTCTAATATTCTTTTATAACCCCCATGCAAAGCACTTACTGCATCAGCTCGGGCTGACCATCTGGTTTGTGAAAGACTCTTAACAACTTTTTTTGAACCTAAATGTTCTGTTAATATATTCCATCTGTGGGTAGAGCCCGAAAAAAAGTTGTACACTTTCTGAACTATTTCAAAAAACTGTGATGCCTCCGGTACACTCCCAGCAGCATGGACACCTACCAAGTTTAGTGAATGTCCTGCACATGGTATAAAGGTGGCAAATTCACATTTTCCCTTGATTCTTGTTTGTAGACCACTATACTTTCCCGACATATTTGAAGCATTGTCGTAGCTTTGTCCTCTGCAATCTTTTATGGGAATATCATGTATCTCTAAAAAATTTAAGATGGTCTCCGCTAAATACTTAGATTTATGCTCTTTAATAGGTATAAATTTCAAAAACCTTTCAACAGGAACACAGTCTTTTACGTATCGAATGATGAAAGTTAGCTGGTCAATATGAGACAGATCGGGCGTACTGTCAACGCTTATGAAAAAATATTTTGCTGATTTAACTTCATTTATAATTTTTTTTAGAACCTGTTTTCCCATTACTTCAATAAACTCATTACAGATATTTGCTGATAAATAAGAAATGTTACCCTTTCCAGGATTCTCAAATTTTTTTAAGTGATCTGCAAGAAATGGATCAAATTCACTCAATAATTCCACACAACCCAAATAATTTCCATTGTTTGGAGATCCTAGGATTTCATTGTCGCCGCGAAATGGAAGCCCTCTCGATGCCAAAAATTTTACAACAGCTACAATCCGTTTAAGTACGTTTCTCCAGTAATCCACTTCCTTTTGATGTTGAGATAATAACTCTATATCTACTCTACCAACCGCTTTACTTCGTGCCAGATAAGTCATCATAGATTGTGTGTGATGTAGATGTGTTAAAATTATGTGATTAATATGCTTCCAATCATTACATCCATTCCGAGAGCAAAGATTAACATCAGTTGGGTTAAATAAGCAGCATGAAAAACAAAATACAGAGCATTTGGAATGGAAGGCGAATACAGCAACCATTTTCTTTCGACGCTTTCATTGTTCTTTAATTTGCGAATAAATAATGCTTTGTTGAAATATCTCGTCACTAATTTATTACCATCTTTGTAGGTTCTGGATGCCTCGGAAAAGTCAGAATCTTTATTTTGAAAATATACTGGTCCCTTACGAATTAAAATTTCGCGATTTATTTCAACAAACTTTTCGTGAAAATAATCGGCGGGGTCGTGCGATATTAATTCTTCTGTGTTGGAAAACTGCTGTTCAATTGACACAGTTGGAGTTGTCGGTTTTAGTGAAGTTACTGAAGTCGTTGCACTTTCGTCGTAGGAATAGTCGCTTTCTGATTCAATCTCTTTTTCAAAATTGGAACATGAAGGTTTAGAAATTCCCGCAATTTGTAATTGAGCTGAGTCATCATGTGGAACATTTATGAGTTGATTGCTACTTACAGAAGTTTCTCTAGTAGTAGTAGTAAAATATGATGTTAATTTTGGTAACTTTTCAATTACTTCTTTCTGATGTAGAGCTTTTTTCCTTTTTTCAGATCCACTAGGATATGACCGTTTCGACATTTTATATTATAATTCAGTATTTAATTAATTTTATAACGAAAATATTCGCTAACACAAAACAGACAAACGACGATTTAATCAAACAATACTATTTTTTTGTCAGAGCTCAAGCACAGTCAGTAACAAACTAACAACTACAAACAAAACAAACGCCACAACATCGCAGACAAATACTTGAAGGGAATTCCCGTTCGTCAAGTCAAACGACGATCGGGAGTCGGGAATTCCCCTTTTTTGTCTTTGGTATTACGAATGACGTTCGAATAGGTTTCTTAAAGACATAAACCACACCGCATCAAATAATTCTTCTTTTTTTAATTTAATAATTTTTCTTTTAATTGTATTCTTATACTTACATATAGGTATTTAAATTAACCTAAATATACTAATATCGGAAAAACTCATTTTTGAGAGAGAGTGGAGTACTTATACCCTGTTTATTTATTAGTTTGATCTTTCTTTTTGACGGATGTCAAATCTGAAATCGATATAACTTTGCAACGACGAACAATATTTTCTTATTTTAATAATATTAAAAATTGATAATAATCATAAGAATAGACACACAACATAAGAGTACCTGTTAAGGACTCAAGCATTTTCCGAAAGTCTTAAGTGGTTTTTATTGCTTCGAAGTAAAATTTAAATAGAAAAACTGAAAACAATGGTACCTACCCAATGTTTTTATGTCTAGTGCAATAAAATTGATTGACGAATGAATTTATTTATTTTGAATAGTTTAAAACATACATACAGCCACATATTTAGCCAACACATTTTTTACACCAATAGATATTTTCTGTTTCCCATCACTGACCCATCTGTCAAAAAGTTCAAGCTATGTTGTACAAGGTATAGCTATCCGCATGCGGCAAACTAAAGCTAATATAATAAGCGTAGGTATTGTAGTAAGTCATTATCATCAGATTTTTCAAAATTAATGTTTTTCGGTAATACCTAAATATCGGTTATCATTTGGTAATCTGGCAGGAACTAGGGGGCCCCATTCGATCGCGGGGCCCTGGGCACGTGCCCATAGTGCCCAGTGGGGAAGAGGGGCCTGAATGACAGATTCCAAATTCAAATGTAATATCTTTCTTATTTTAATTGTAACAGTATTTATGGCCAGGCTAAGTAAACATATATATAAATATATACATATATTATATATATATATATAGCCCCACACATTTAGGTATCAATTTGCGACTCTGCCCAGGATCTGTACGGATATCTTTTTCGACGCGAACTAGGTCACCTATTTTATATTGGGTAGGTTTCTTACGAGATCTGTCGAAACGCTCTTTCTGTTTCTGTTGGTTTATTTGAATGAGTGAATCTGATTCGGATCTTATTATATCACGATCTAGCAAATAATGGCATTCTGAAACTAGGGAATTCATGTAGCTATCTGAGGCACCAGTTGTTTGAACGCCAAACAACA
The DNA here is from genome assembly GCA_963662185.1 of Eilema griseolum. Lineage (NCBI taxonomy): Eukaryota > Metazoa > Arthropoda > Insecta > Lepidoptera > Erebidae > Eilema > Eilema griseolum. The sequence goes on from OY759243.1 coordinate 9,987,808, forward strand.
TTTCCGAGGGAGTACGACCGGCTGATTTGTTTATTGGTGGTGGTGGGAGGTGTTATTCAATGACCACTGTATTTGAGGTAGACACAAATCCCACTCGTTATCCGGTTTGTTATGGTTTGCTGTCGTTATTGCGTCAACTATGGTGCGGTTGTACCTCTCTACCTGGCCATTAGCCCTAGGAGATGCTACAGCATTTAAGATGTGTTTTATACCGCGTTCCGCGATACCAGTTCCGCGGTTAGTTATTAGGCGTCGTGGCACACCAAATAATGAGAAATATTCTGTAAATATCTGAATACTAGTGCTACTTTTAACGTTTTTAACCGGTTTTATGTAAATAAATTCCGTAAATACATCAATTATTACTAAAATATGACAATTCTTCTTTTTACTGAGTGGGAAAGGACCGCAGTGGTCGATATGTAAGGTATCAAACGGTTTGTTAATTTTGAGGATGGGATTAAGTTTGTCATCGGACTTCCCACGTTGTAGCAAGATAGCTCCTATACCAATCTTACTAGCGTCGGTGTGAATTTCCAACTCAGCCTCTGAGTCATATAGAGCCAATACCGGCCGCGTTGTCAACTTAATTTTTAAGTTAACAGTCTTAAACAATCTTAAACGCATTAATCTGAGCTTCATCAAAACACCAGGGAGTGTTTTTCTTTGTGAGAGATGTTAGTGGCTTTGCTATTACACATAGAAGAATTTTGAATGAATCTCCGGAAACAACATACGAATTCCTACGAAAACCTACGAATTGCCGTACCCCCTGAACGTTCTTCGGTTTAGTGACCTGTAGTCAACACATAATCGCTTTTCAGCATTTTTCTTACTTACTAAAATAACGGGACTAGAATAATCGGATGTGCTCTCGTGAATACTGCCATTTGTTAATAGTTCTTCAATAATTTGGACTGCGTTATGTAAGAAATGATTAAGCGCCACTTAGACAAAACTGAGAAAATGAGCTTCAAAGATTTCCAAGTTAAAATTGTCGCTGTGCATAAATTTATTATGTTTAGCGTATGATTTTTATTCTGAAGATATGAAATCTGTATGAGTTTACATTAGTAAAAAAAATATATCTGTATAATAAACCATTGGAGTTATGGCCAGTTTTCCGCTTAATTTGTTAATGCATAATAACCATATTTAGACCAATTTATTTTCTCAATAACGTACTATACGACATAATTGTCGCTTAATACTTTATTGCGATTAGTTTCGGATGAAATAAATTAGAGTTTAGGATTAAATCCAAATATTTTAATAAGATTAACTCAAATTAGCTTTGGTTGAGAAATTTGTTTTCCTTCTGGCCAAAGTTGCTCATAATGCCTTGACAATTCCAATGGGTTATTTAATGTCCCTCTTTTTGGTCTTTTATTGAGATCTACTTCCTGGGTTTGATCGCCATGAATGGTTGAACGAAATATCCGACCTGGTTTATTCTTACAAATGTTAATTTCTTTAGTTTTCAACCAACTTACAGGATTTCCTTCTATATCTTTTTTTTCTATTTACTATTGTCTTTAACATTTTAGAAACTACTACAAAGTCTATTCTCTCCATTTTAGTAGCTATCAACTTGTTTCTCTTACGACAACTGGTCATCACATCAATGTAGTCTTGTGGAGTATATAGCCGGGTATGTGTTTTTAAGGCTGATTCAATATCACTAAACTCGCTATCATTTTCTAAAAAGCTATGCCCAGGAACCATAAATCGGAGGGTAATTTGCTCTAGGTTGTTATTTTCTTCGAGCACTGCAAATAGGAGTTAAAGTTAACTTAATATTACGATTCTGGCCACCACAGGAGTCTGACCACAGGATGAGTTCTTTGCCTTTTGAGTCTAGATTTAAAGTTATATATTTGCGTAAAGTGGAGCCTACTTCTTGTGCTCCCCTGCCTGCTATAACTTTCACCATCATCTCACTGTAGAGAATAACTTTGAATTGCATCACAGCTTGTTAACGAAGCAATGAAACGGTAACCACGAGTATTTTTATTAAATCTATCCATTTTACCGTTTGTTTTTAAATAATTTCACATATAGCAACAAATATGATAGTTAAGTAAACAAAACATACTTCCGTAATTACGTAAGACACGATTAACGAATTAAATACCATTTTTGGTGGTTATCTTCAATGTGGGCGTATTTCATTCGTTTATGCAATTTGAAAAACTATCTGTAAACGTTACTTTGATGCATAATTCTTTAATACATAACGAATGTGTGCACAAATTCTAACAAATTTCAATTATGTCGCTTAATTCACCCCTTATTATAAGGCCATAAGAGTAATTTTTGAACACAAAAGTAACTGAACATATTGTTTATCATGCCTATAATCGATTTTCGATTTTGTCGCTTAATTCGTTCTTACATAACGCAGTCCATTTTATTTAAATGATCACGCTAACTCTGTGATATCCTATATGGGCGATATACTTTGTTTTACCTAGCTCAGCTAAATTCATTGCAAAACAATCCCTGTACTGTTCTAACAAGTTAAGTAATTTAATAATAATAATAATAATAATAAAAACTTTATTTCACAAAAAACTGTTACATCATTTAGCACAAACTAGTTTGCCGTATGAACTGATTACATTATGTTGGAATACTCTGAAATTCCAGACTAGGTATTGACCTGTATTCTAGAATTCAGTGGATTACCTTGTGTAACCGGGAAACTTCCCCGGGCTACTCCACCGGTTCGCCCAGGTAAGAGCTGAGGAACTGAGACTCTAAGAATACCTCAGGGTGCCTTTTTCATCAGAGGCAGTGTGTGTGTGCGTGTTCCAGATACCTTCAATGAAACGACCTTAGGTAGTATATACAAATATTTGACCAAAAAACACAGAATTTACAGATAGGTAATTATGTAGGTACTACAGAATAAGTAGTTTGCCTATGCGCATCCTTTGTAGCACGCACAGCTGATCTTATTACAGTTACACAGAGTTAAAATAAAATATCAAGATAGGTACATAAAAAGATAAGTAGAGGAATGAATGCGTGACCTTTCGGTGGACCTTCGCGTATCCTCAGCACAGGTTGTCGGCTTACGTAAACGGGACCTGCTCACCGGTTCCCGTACTGCAACACAAGTCCCAAGACCAGGAACTCCTATTGCTGCTCACCGCCTCCCGCACTGCGCCACGAGTCCCAAGCCAAGGAACTCCGTCTGTCTATGCGACCAGAAACCCAAACAGAGTGTACCGCACTTTGCGGATGGGTCAAGTATTCGTCTCCAATGGTAAGTCCGGGATATATTGCTAATTATCACTTTGATAATGTAGTAATATGTAGGTAGGTACAGAAAATCTTCCAGAGAATATTAGGCAAAGAAACAACAGAGATTTACGATCTTCGTCGAACGTAACTCCGTGAGATCTGATCATATCCTCGTCTCACCAGGAGAGGCCTATTTATAGTCTTCTCCATGGAAGATTCTAGTAAATAATCAAATTTTCACCAATCAACAAACACGTAACACTCAAAACAAAACTTCTACCTTTATTAATACCTTCTTTTGACAGATGACAGTTGTAGTTTGCACTAACACCGCACCATTAATTTAAATTATGTTATAAAAGTATTAACAATTTAGTGATTTAATTCCATAAAATCACACAATTATTCAATGATATGAAAATACTGAAATGCTAATTAATACTAGTGGTTGCGCCGATGTAGAAGCTGTATTTTTTGACGCGGAAACACACTCCTTCTAGACCCGTCTCCCCTCCCGCACTAACCATAGTATAGTACTAGACATAGTTTCCGTCCGCCATTTGTGATATATAGACACTCAGTCCCGCTTTGAACTAGCCAGCGTAAAGGCGGACCGCGAGCGCGTCTCTCAGAAATGAATAATATTTGTTGCATTTTAACCGCTTCATAGACCTTTACCGATCGGATTGTGCCTCTCGTGTGTCCCTCAAGTGATTTAGTGATGTGGACGGCAGCTCCTGAGCAAGGAAGAGAAGATCCGTGTACCGCCTGCGATGAAAACACGTGGTGTCGTGAAGGTTAGTGCATCCTCTCCTAATTTCTCGGGCTGCATTCATTGCCTAGATCACATCCGCGGCAGCCCGGTCACCTGTCTTGTTTGTGTGTAAAGCGTCATTGGAACAGTTATCTACATCCCCGCAATACAGTCCACTACCGCACGTGGCCAATCGCGCCACCATTCTATGGTCCTTCGAGCCGGATTCTTAGCCGTAGTTCGTATTTTGTTATTATTCTAATGGGAATAAGCGCACCGCACCTAAATGCCTGGTTATTTTAGTAGAAAACCCCGCATCTAGACATTTAGGCTTAGAATTTGTTGTCCGTTCGCCGCTGGCTCGCATTGTACCTACCTAATACATACATAGGTTAGGTAGCGTATCAACACTTAGTCGTAGTTCGCAATTTTCGCACCGCGCCTAAATACCTAGTTATTTTAGTAGAAAACCCCGCATCTAGGCATTTAGGCTTAGATCTTAGGTATACTAGACACCCTAGTGCATAGGCACAGTGTAATACCTAACGCATTTGGCTTTGTTTTATTTTTTTCAATTACGTTGTTCGCTCGCCGCTGGCTCGCGTCGTATTTGCCTGGTACCTGCGTGGGTAGACACGTGGTTGTACCTCATTCCAATTCATACGAAAGTATTTTAATTTGAATAGATATTACGCAATACCTAATCTCTGAAATAATAGTTGAACCTAGACAGCGGTCTGGCTTGCGTAAGTACGATCTGGCTGTTGCCGGGCGCGTTTTGTTCAAGCGTGCATTCACAGTTGTAAATACCTACCTACCTGCCGAGTATCGCTCGCGCCGCCTCGCTGCTCTGTACCGCTAAGATTAAGTCATTTCATATTTGTTGTTTACCGCACTTTAGTTTGAGATTTAATTGTAAACATGTCCCCAAAGGTTGATAAGACCGGTAAGGTTCAATTGAAACTTTTATACGCTAAAAAAGAAATGATTTACTCTCGCGTACAATCGATTTATGATAATGCACTTAAAACCTCTGATTTGGTCATCAGAGATTCGTTCTTGTGTTCTATAGAAAACTTAGATAGTCTACGCGCGGATTTCGAAACCTTAGTACATGACATCAACGTTTTAGAGTTGAATTTGGATCCCGATTACTCAGTGAGTTATCAAGCCTTGTCGTCGTTTGACGATTTGTATTGTCGTATCAAACGCGTCGCTAGGAGTTTGGAGAAACCGGCTGACCTACCCAACCCCACTCGCGACCGACCTAAGTTGCCACCAATTCAAATACCCGAATTTGATGGTAACATTCGCAATTGGTGTCTATTTATGGATAGTTTTGAGAATACAATAGATAAGAACGATTCGTTGACAGATCACGAAAAATTGCATTATCTCGTTGAAAAATTGACTGGTAAAGCTATAACCGTTTGCGCTGGAATTACGTTTAGTGCCGAGAATTATAATTTAATCTTAAATACTTTGAAGCTAGGTATGAGGATAAAAGATCGGTAGCTAACGCCTATTTAGATCAGATGTTTGATTTGAAATCTATTACGGCATGTAACGATCAAAACTTAGAGAAATTTCTAGATACTTTCGCGTCAGCTGTTCGCGCCGTAAAGAACCTAAAGATCGATGACCTCTGCGACTTCGTATTTTTGTATATGGGTTTAAGGAAATTAGATTCCGAAACCATTCGTTTGTTTGAGTCGGATCATCGCGGCAATAAAATTCCTAAGTTCGAAGACTTAGAAAGTTTTGTTCGCGAGCATATAAAGGTATTGCAACGCTCTTCATCGAAACATGTAGGCGCGAAGATAGTTGTTGATTCTGCACGCAAAGTAGATGCGTCATCGAAGTCGCTGAGGTCAACTCATACTTATGTTAGTACCGCACCAGCACATGTACAATCACCTGTTTGCTCTTTGTGTAGCACTCATCATTCGCAACTGTACAGGTGTCCTGGTTTTCTGAAATTGTCGCCTAGTGATCGTTATAAATTTGTTCGCGCTAATAATTTTTGTTTTAATTGTCTCGGTACTAAACACCGCGTTGTTTTATGTAATAGTAGAAATAGTTGTCGCAAGTGTCAAGCGAGACACCACACTTTACTTCATTTTGAGAATAGTAATGCCGCATCCAATGTGAGCACAGTTGGCTCGTCGAGCGGTGACACACCGCAGCCCGCGCTCGCGCGCGCTCCGGCCCGCCCGGTGACCACGGATGACGTCACCTTGTGTTCGTTCTCCGCTAGTGCTGCACTCACTACTGTGTGTCTTGCGACCGCTCGCGTTGTTATTGTTGATGCATTAGGTAAGCCGCGCATTGTTCGAGCGCTGTTAGATGGCGCTTCGCAAAGTAATTTTATTACTCAAGATTGTTGTCGGCGTCTTGATTTCAATGTTGATAAGCGTTCAACCCGCTCAGTGGTGAAGGGTTTTGGAAGCTTACAGTCAGCTGTTCGTGGCACCGTTAAAACAAGGTTTAGATCTCGTTTTAATAATAATATTTGGTATGACATGGATTCGCTCGTTATAGATAGAATAGCTGAACAGTTGCCTACCGTCCCGGTTGACACGTCTTTATTAACGAAATTTAAAGACTTGCCTTTAGCAGATGAGACTTACGCTGTTCCTGGAGTCGTCGATATATTGATCGGCGCTTCGATTCTCCCGCACCTCCAGTTATCACGTAAGGTTCAAGGGGGACCGACGTACCCCGCTCCGCACGCACTGGAAACAGTTCTTGGTTTTGTTATAATTGGTTCCGCACCCGCTTCTATAGATAGTTTTAGTCACTCGACTGCTTCGTTCTGTTGCACCGTCGAGCCGCCACTGGAGTCTACCATCCGCAAGTTTTCGCTCGGTGGCTCCCGTGTATCCGCTGAAAAACGCTTTCTTTGTTTGGAACGAAAGATGCAGGCGTCCCCAAAGTCGAAGCGGGCCTATGATGAGGTTGTTAACGAATATTTAGATAAAGGTTACATCTCACCTGCGCCTGCGGACACTGGCGGGACCCAGCCTTCGTACATTATCCCGCACCGCGGAGTTATTAGAGAAGATAAGCTTACTACTAAAACTCCGCGTAGTTTTGGATGGCAGTGCTAAGACTAGCACTTCCGTGTCGCTTAATGACATTTTGTATTGTGGTCGGAATCTTTAAGGTAATTTATTTGACATAATTGTAAATTTTCGCATTAATATTAGTAGAATTTTAGCTTTAGGACTCAACAGTCGCTTTGTGTTGGGCCCACTCTTCGCCCCATCGTTGGGACACATTCGTCGCTAATAGAGTGGCAAAAATTCAATCTGAATTAGCGCCACATAATCTCTTTCACGTTGCTGGCACCGACAACCCAGCCGATTGTCTCTCTCGTGGATTGCTTCCTTCGCAAATTTTAGATCACCCGTTATGGTTTAGTGGACCGTCCTGGATTCATGCCGCGTTAGATAAGTGGCCAGTTAGTCAATTCAATCCCACTACGGTTTCCGAACCACCCGAGGAGAAGAAGCACTCGCTTGTTGTATCGGTCCCACGTGAAGAGACCCTTATTTTGTTGTTGGCTAATCGCGTCTCGTCTTGGTCGAGACTGTTGCGTTGTGTTGTTTGTTCGCCTCTGCCCTCTGCCTAGCCAGCAGTAGGCACGAGCTCCAATCTAGGTTTATATTTTAGTTGTTATTTCCCAAACCTAGATTTAGATTAGACTTTAGATTTGTTTCGCATTTGTCGTTTCGAAGGTAACCCTTCAAGCCGGGGGGAATGGTTGCGCCGATGTAGAAGCTGTATTTTTTGACGCGGAAACACACTCCTTCTAGACCCGTCTCCCCTCCCGCACTAACCATAGTATAGTACTAGACATAGTTTCCGTCCGCCATTTGTGATATATAGACACTCAGTCCCGCTTTGAACTAGCCAGCGTAAAGGCGGACCGCGAGCGCGTCTCTCAGAAATGAATAATATTTGTTGCATTTTAACCGCTTCATAGACCTTTACCGATCGGATTGTGCCTCTCGTGTGTCCCTCAAGTGATTTAGTGATGTGGACGGCAGCTCCTGAGCAAGGAAGAGAAGATCCGTGTACCGCCTGCGATGAAAACACGTGGTGTCGTGAAGGTTAGTGCATCCTCTCCTAATTTCTCGGGCTGCATTCATTGCCTAGATCACATCCGCGGCAGCCCGGTCACCTGTCTTGTTTGTGTGTAAAGCGTCATTGGAACAGTTATCTACATCCCCGCAATACAGTCCACTACCGCACGTGGCCAATCGCGCCACCAACTAGCATTATTTCTAGCGACATCTATCGTCGACTTAGAAAACCAAACACCACAACACAACAGGTGATCAATGAAGATTCACCGCAATCCTCTTAGATGTCGCCACAGGCACATCCCAAATATAGCTTGCAACTATCAATTGTGCCACTTTATTAAAAAATTAACGCACAAACATTCCACCGTTACACCATCCCCCAACTCCGATAGTATTACTTGCGGACAAGTTACGCAAGGAATACACACAGAATATAACAAAACAAAAGTCTGACCAACAACAAGACATGGTATTTCAAAGTACAAAACAAAACAAGATTACCAAGAGGTCTAACTAGAGGTAACAACTGACACCGACTCTTACTACAAGTCGAAATGCCCTAAGCAACTAGAATGAAAGATCCCTTTATCTGCTATAGCCATATGATTGCATATGCAACCCTACTATAGAGAAAGTGCTGATGAGGAATGAATACTCGATGAGGTGTACATAATACATGATAGTTCGTCCCATTCGAGGACGCTCAATCCTATATATTAACATAATAACTTCACCGAGTCGCGGTAATAAAATAGAAATGTCCAGTGCTACGAAAAGGAAATAGCGCTGACGCAAGGCAGAGAGGATACCGCAGGTTGCTTCTCATCAGAGTACTTCAGAATGTCCTTAATGTGATATTCGCCCAAATCTTTCCCATCTAAATCAGCCAACCTATACACTAAAGAAGAACGTTTAGAAGTTACTACACACTTCGTAAACTTAGGAGCTAACTTAGCGGTAAAATGTTTGGCCTTGTTAGACAAATAATGTGTACGTTTATAAACAATTTGACCAACCTTAAGCTCGACATGCCTTTTTCTAAAATTGTAATACTTCTCATTACGCTGGTGAGATGAAATCAAATGTTTCCTCACCTGATCGTAAATGCGTTGCATTTCTTTCAGTTTGGCACCGAAGGCTGCAGCTTCATAGACGGAGACTAAGTCCGGATGACAAGTAATGTCAGATTGTCTATATAGAACTCCATCACCTATGAATTCCCTACCATGCACCAAGAAATATGGAGAATACCGAGTGGTTTCGCTTACTGCAGTGTTTATAGCACACTGCAGTTCAACAAGATGTTCATCCCACTTCTTGTGCTGAGTTTTCACATTACATGAGATGTCTTGAAAGATATTTCGAATTGCTCGTTCGGTTTGATTAGTCTGAGCATGGTATCGGGGGCTATAGTATATATTAGGTACATTATATTTGGCCAACAGGTCTTTAAATTGTTTGCTCACAAACTGAAGACCGTTATCAATATAAATAGTCTTGCAAACTCCATGGACTAGAAACACATTTTTCTCAATGAATTTCGCCACTGCTGCGCCTGTTGCAAGTAGGACACAACATGACATATTTGCCAAAATAATCAGAGACAACGATAATATGAATATTTCTATTGCTAGACACTGGAAAAGGTCCAGGCAGATCACATGAAATTGCTTCAAAAGGTTTAGATACGCGCTTTGGGCTACCTATTAACCCAGGACGAGAAGTGTTTACAGGCTTGTACTGCTTACAAACCTCACAATTACCTACGTATTCTTTGACACTATACATTTTCGGCCAGTAGTAGTTCAAAGACAACCTCTTATGCGTTTTCCAAACACCACCATGGGCACTAAGCGTGTCATCATGGTATTTGGTGAGAAGTGCTAGTCTGTCTTCTTGGGGTACCACCAACTTCCAATCAAAATCTGAAGTCAAAGAATTGTTGGTTGTTTTTAGAAAATCTACCTATATATAACAAGTTATCAGGAATATCAAAAATTTGGGTAATGCCTTGGATTCTTACGCACGCACTCCATGGTGTGAATATACCAAGGATCACTAGTGGAGCTCGCGTCAATGGATTCGATTTTTATGCGAGACAGAGCGTCAGGTACTACATGATCTTTTCCCTTACGGTGTTCTATGTCGAAATAAAACTGACCGAGTCGCATACTCCAACGCGCTAAACGTCCTGTAGGATTTTTGAGCTTGTGAAACCACAGTAGGGAGTGCACTTTTGTCCTTCCACATACTGTCTGAACTGTTCCAGCGCAAAAATCACGGCCAGCGACTACAATACGCGATGGGGCGTTCCACGTCATCGTGTGTTTGGGTCAATACAGCAGCAACAGAGTAAGCTGACGCGTCACTTAGTATGCGGAAAGGCAAAGAATAATTTGTCATTTTCAAAATAGGAGCAGAGACCAAAGCTGACTTGAGAAGGTTAAAGGCCTCCTCAGCTTCAGATGTCCAAACGAAATTAACTTTTTTAGCGGTTAATTCACATAGAGGTTTACTAATCTTAGAGAAATTATTAACAAAACGACGATACCATCCGGCCATACCTAGGAAACGTTTTACATCCTTCGAGTTAGAAGGAGTAGGATAGTTGAGGATAACCTCGACCTTACCTGGATCAGTTCGTAATCCATGCCTATCCACATAATAACCAAGGTATTTCAGTTCACTTCGACAAAAGTGTGATTTCTTCATATTAATCGTTAGGCCCGCATCCTTGAGTCGCTGATAGATTCTATTTAAGAGATCCACATGCTCCTTAAAGGTGCTGGCCACACAGATTATGTCATCTTGGAAGCAAAACACTCTGTTGTCGAACTCGGCCCATCAGTCGTTGCATCGTACTCGAGGCTCCGACGAGACCAAAGCATATCACATTATACTGGAACAAACCCCGTCTCGGCACCGTGAACGCAGTCTTCTCAGCAGACTGGGAAGAGTCGAACGGGATTTGCCAATATGCTGCACTTAAATCTATAGAGGACAAATATCTAGCATTATTCAGATGGTCTAAAATTTGATTGATGTACATGTAAGGGATAAGCATCGCTTTTCGAGACCGAATTTAGCTTCCGTGAGTCCAAGCACAGTCTTAGATCACCATTCGCCTTTTCCACCATAACCACGGGTGAGTTCCACGCAGATTGTGATGGAGACACCACTGCCATCTCCAACATCCGGTCCAACTCCGCTTCCAGGGCCTTCTGTTTGAGAGGTGAGAGCGGGTAATACCGATGTTTGATCGGCTTGCTGTCACCCGTGTCTATGATGTGATGCACAAGTGTCGTTCGACCTAAGCCCACCTTATCCGTATTTAAAGAATCAAATTTTTCAATGATCCCGTTCATTACACATCACTGATTCTCGGTCAGGTTGTTGTAATTCTCGAGACCACTGTGAAGAGACAAAGATTCAATAGGACAGTTTTCATTAAAATTATTCAAATTAATTTTTTGAGAAATTAATTTATTACTTAATTGAAGTTGTTGCCAGAAATCGACTCCAAATATCATTGAGGTAGATATTTCTGGTACAACATAAAACTTAACTACTCTGATAACAGAGTTGTATTCTAAGGGCAAAGAGATACAACCCAGACATTTCAAGTGGGAACTGTCTGCAGTTGTGATACTAAAGTTTGGGTTGACACTTTCCAGTTCAAACCCTGAATCTAAGAAGATGCAGTGAGAACCCTTTCCTAACACAGAGCAGGAGGCACCGGAATCAAGAAGACCTAGAACATTTAAATTTAAAACCCTAACAACCAAGTACGGTCTAACATCGTTATCCCGTTTAGTAAACAGGACCTTATCAGAGTAAGAATCAGACACTGAGCTCGGATCAGACATGCCTGACGATTTATTAATAAGGCCCTGGCCTACGCGTTTTTTTGACTTCGTCGTGCATTGGGGGCAGTCAGGTGTCTTTACTCCTTTGGCACCAAAACGAAAACACACCAACTCCCTCGACTTTGAGCAGTTGTAAGCCGTGTGATCGCTGCCTCCACACCGAAAGCATTTGAGTTCGTGCGAGACCGGCGACCTGTCCACCGCGGAGACCTGCTTGGTAGTTTTTGGTGTGCTCTTGACTTTCTGTGAATGTAAGTCAGAGGAGATCTCACATTTGTCTAAGCCTGGCTCATGGAACGCCTCAGCCCTAGCACGTTCAAGTTCTAAACGCTTTCCTAACCTTTTTAAATCATCAATAGCGTTGACTTCATGAAGGGCAAGTTCCTTCATGTAGTCAGGTCTTATGTTATGCATAAGGATGTCCAGTTGTTCTTCACTGGGCATTTTACAAGACAGTCTAGAGAACATGGCCTGCATTGTAGAGATGTAGTTTACTATTGACTCAGTACGGGCTTGGGTACGTTGCCTAATCTCATTCCGTAAACGATAATCATAATCGGGAATATCAAAGGCGTCTCGTAACTCATTTAATAAATCTTCATAAGACATAAAGTTGGCTTTATTGGTGCGGAACCAAGACAAAGCTGGTCCGTCCAATAGGTCAGAGAAAGTCAGGAGAACCTTTGATTTAGAGACTTCCCTTGCACACCTCAGTTCTTCCAATCTCTCAATGAAGACACGGACACAAGAAGAACCATCATATTTTAAATTAAAAGAGTTCAAATTAAGAGGTCGTTCCCTATAAACAAAGTTATCGTTAGTTGAATTAATGTTTTGCTAGCTACCCCGCATCGAGCGTTCCTTTCTCATTGCAGGTGAAGTATACTGAACATGGTCACGAGAGGGGCGATCGTCATTATCTGACTCCTCAGATTCTGAGCCACTATTCGATTCAGCAACAGACACAATCTTAACTAGTCTGTTACGAACGGGTGTCGTATGTAGTTCCGAACACTGCTGTTTCGACACATGCTGTTGCGAATTATTTTTCCACTGCCTCACAGGTTCGAAAGCTCATAGACTCGAATGAAATAGTCGCGAAAAACGCTGTTTCGAAAAACATTTTCGCTGCCTCACACGCTCGAATGCTTGTGATTTCGATTTATTTAGTCATAAAGTGTACAGAAAAATATTCTTTTAAGTTTGTTGCTGTTTTTTATATTAACATTGTGGTACATAAAAAATATTTACCTATTCGTGAGTCTCCCATCTATATATATTTAGGTTTGCGCAGTTTTGTTTCCCGTTCCTGCCTAGATAATAATAATGCATAGAATAAATGCAACTAAACATTACGTTCACAATCAGTTTCATCGATTTCAATATAAAGCCAAACGCAATAATTTCATAATGTGAGGGTAGGTGGCCACCACAAAGCATTATGGTTTTCTAAACACGATTTTAGATGTATCTACCCACGAATGTAGTACTTTTTTCCAATGTCTTATTCCAACGTTAAGTGTGACAGCGAAAACATTAAAAAATGAGTGTTAATAGTTTATTTGCTCCTGTGACTACTCGATATGGAAAAAGTAATCTAATTATACATGGATATATAATATATATGTCCCACAATAAAACTGTAAAAAACGTACATTATTGGTGTTGCGTGAATAAAAGTGCCGCTGTAAATTGTCGAAGTACTGTTAGTAGCCGAATAGTTAGTGAAGAACATCTTATTATCAAGGAAATGTCCAGTCATAACCATGCTCCTGAACCAGGTATGTAGATTATTTTTGAAGTTATACTTCTTTAGGCGCGTTAAGAAAAAATCATGAGAGAAATTTTGAATTCCTGATCGAAAAAAGACGAAACGAAATATCAAAAACATGTGTTCTGTGGTCTTTGTTTTAGGCTATGGATAAATATAATATACGTATTTATATACGTACATACAAAATAAATTCATTGAGGTTCGTTTTTATTCTATTATATTAGATTATATTATTACCTATACATGTTTTTATTTTGTGATTTGCAGATCGCGTTGATGAATTGAAATTAAAGGAAAATTTAAAAAAAGCTGCCGTTCGGAGCAATGACTCACCGGGTGAAATAATTCGTGAATACTTATCTGCATTGCCTTCAAGTAGCACTACTTCAATACCTAATAAGAATGCTCTTCGGCAAATCATACAAAGAGCAAGAAAGAAAAATGTGCTTAAAGAACCAACATGTGTTAGTGAAATAAACATACCTGATGATCTAAAGGAAATAAATGGAAAACAATTTTTGGCTCGTAACCATGAATATGGGAATAACCAACGCCTTTTGTTATTTACCACCGAATCGAATCTGCGGAGGTTAAGTGAATCAGAAATGTGGTTAGTGGATCACACCTTTCAAACTTGCCCTACAATATTCACCCAGCTTTTTTCTATTCACTGCATAGTAGGAACTCGTGATTGCAGACGCATAGTTCCATTAGTGTACGGGTTTCTAGATAGGAAAACAGAACAATCATACATTGAATTTTTTTCTCAGCTGAAAGAATATTGTCTTGAATTTAACATTGAGTTGAATCCATGGCAAATCATGTCAGATTTTGAACAAGCTATAATAAACGCTATTCGAATCGAATTTCCAAATACAATTCAAAGTGCTTGTTTGTTTCACTTAGGTCAAAGTATTTGGAGAAAAATTCAAGCCTGTGGCCTAAGTGCACGATATGGTGCGGATAGTAATTTTGCGGTTCAAATGCGATGCTATATAGCGTTTGCCTATCTACCTGCGGAAGATATACCAAATATCTTCAGAGAATTTAAAGATACTCTCTTCCCAGAAGAAGCCGAGGAAATTACAAGTTATTTTGAAGAGTACTATGTTTTAGGACGACTGGTAAGCCGCAACATAGATGACAAAATTAAAGTTTCACGGTTACAACCAATTTTTCCACCGAGTCTATGGTCTATAGAAAGGAACAACAACTTTTCCCTTCCACGTACTCAAAACAGTGTAGAAGCTTGGCATCGCCGCTGGAATTCTTTGTTAGAAAATAAGAGACTTGGACTGTATGGATGTATACGAAAATTTATTGAGGAGCAAAGTGTCACGGAGCAAAAAATCGAGAAGATTTTGGGTAATTTACCTCAGACACCACCTAGAAAAAAGCAAAGAGTTGCAGAAAATTCTATTTCAGAAATTTTGAAAAAAAAAAGTACAATGGGCACCCCCGAATTTATAAGAGCTTTAGCGTTGAGTACTCGTATATACTAATACTATCACATGTGCATTTCAATAATTTCGGAAACAAACACCACTTACCTTTATTTACCTTTATTACCTACCTTTATTTAAAGACATTTTTTTATAAAGATCAGTCTTAGATTTTGTGTTAAGGACAGATATAAAATCTTTAAAATGTACAGTTAAGGTACTAATATTTTTGATTGTTACAGTTTGTTAATAATAATATTAAATGTTGATTGACACTGAATTTATTGTTTTTTATTTAATTACAGCTTGAATATTTTTCTGTACATTCGAGCGTATGAGGCAGTGAAAATGTTTTTCGAAACAGCGTTTTTCGCGACTATTTCATTCGAGTCTATGAGCTTTCGAACCTGTGAGGCAGTGGAAAAATAATTCGCAACAGCGTGTGTCGAAACAGCAGTGTTCGGAACTACATACGACACCCGTTACGAATACCTACAAGTTCAGAACAATCTAATCCACAACGAGCAAGCCTAGTTAAAAGATAGTTCGCTCTAACAGCAGACCTGACGATAGCAAATCTTGGAGTTCCTTGATTTTTGGCTCACAGACAGTACGTTCGCTTGCAGCATCGGTGGATTTTAGGCCTCAGACTCCCACGGCGAACTAGCCGGTATGCCGTCCGTAATTCGTTACGCAAGCCGACAACCGTAGCCTCAGGATCCGCTGAAATGCCCATTTAAGACAACTCATTAGACAGCTCATCTTTCCTTAAGTAATTAACATATTGGCGCATTTTTGCCATGTTATAAGAATTTAACTTGTAAAGTGAAATGTAAAGTTAAGTGTAGATATTAAAAAAAATAACAATGAAATTCAACTAACGATTAAACAATTTTCCCTTATTTAACGGATGTTCACAAAAATATAATTCCCAGAGGGTTTGTTAGGTACAAAAAAACGTGAAGTAGGTAGGTATTTACCTCCTTTTATGCTAATTCAAAAATAAAATTTAAACAAAGAACAATTATTAATAGCGGGTAGGTATTATGTACCGCCCTGCAGACTATTACTAATAATATAAAGAAATTACACATAGAACGAAATACTCGAACCGTTTGTGTAGGTACAAGCTCCTAAGTAGTTACCAATGATATAATAAAAAATTTAAGGGTTAATCAGAGAGTATTAAATGTAAGGTAGCAGGTATAAGTACCGGCTTCCAGACCGTTACGAAATTCACAAAAAAAAGCACAAAAAAATTTGGTAATTCTGAATGGAAATTATACAGAGTAATACCTATATAGCTATCGGCACTTCACAGAAAAATGCCGACAAGTTGCACAGTGCAAATTCTGGAAAACCAATATCATTAAATCTGATCAAACATATGCATGAAATTAATTTAAATTTAAGTAGGGACAAACTAAGTTGAGATATAGCCGAGACCAACCAAAAACCAAGAGATAATCAAAGAAAAAAGAAAAAATGGGTATGACGAAAATATTTTTTTTTTAAATGTAGCAGATATTTAAATTTTGAAAAAAAATTTGGACCCGTTTCCTTGCTATTAGCAAGGCGCTTAGTAGAAAGTGCTTTTGGAATTCTGTCAGAAAAATTTGAGATTTTTCAAAAAAAAATAAAAATGCAACCAATGTATCTTGATTCTATGATTCTTGCATGCACATGTTTGCATAATTACATAAGAGAAAATGACGAACTCGAAAATTTGGAATTGCCAAATAATAGTATATTACAAGATATACGGTCAGTCGATTACCATACTCTGACAAATGCCATGGTGATCAGAGAGACATTCAAATCTTATTTTATATCCGAGCATGGGGCAGTACCATGGCAAAATGAAATGATTAGACGATGTTAAAGAAGTGGTCATAATGTTAAGTAAATGTAACTGTGTATGTTTTGTACCTAATAAATATATATAGTGCTTACCAGAAATTTTCATTTCACCGCTTACTTTTTGCCAGGCATTTTTCCTACAATTTTTATCACTGTAGGTTTTCGCCTTGACGTTAAACAGACAATCATATTTCTGTACTAAATAAATTAATTTTTCATCTTCGTCCATTGTCGTCGTAGTTCAGCACTGTCGTCCGTCCGTTGTGGTCGGCGTCTGACGCGTCACTGCGCCTGATTACGCGCGGCGACTCGCGAATCCATTCGACTCCAGCTGAGCGTCGAAGCGCGAATGCGCGCGTCAACGCGCTTCGACGCGCGTTGCCATATTTACATAGCACAAATTTGTACTTAAATAGTAGAACAATAAAGATGAATATGCTTTAGGCGGAAAAATATGACGCGTCGCGTCGCTTCGACTCTGCGTCAGTGTGAGGCGGGCCTTACAAGTATTGGCGAAAATAAAAAAATATTAATATTCTCTTCTGTCTGCAGTCGAAAAATTATTCATAACAACAAAACTAATTCATTCTATGGAGATGGCACTTTTAAAGCATGCCCCAAGCCATTTTACCAATTATTTTCAATTCATTTAGACTTTAAATCTACAGAAATATCTATTAACATCTTTCCGGTTACTTTTGCATTACTACCCGATAAAACGGAAGAAACCTACACCCGTTTATTCACCATCATTAAAGAAAAACTAAACGTTCGCATGGTTAAATATAAATGCGACTATGAAAAGGCACAAATGAACGCTGTTCGCCATGTGTTTCCAAAGGTACACATTTCGGGATGTTTCCATCATTACAACGAAGCAATTATTAAGAAAAGCAATGATTTGGGATTACAAAATTGTAAAGAAGGACGAACTGTTACTACGCTCTGTTCCCTATTACCTCTTCTCCCAATACATTATATCCAAGAAGGCTGGTTAGCTATAATGCAAATATCACCTAACTCACTAGAAATGGAACTATTTAAAAAATAATTTCGATCGACAATGGTATCCTTTACTGTCTGAAACAGTGTCCACAGCGTCTGATGAACATGTTACAACCAACTCCTTGGAAGGTTGGCACAGACGATTAAACTCGAGAATAAGGAGGTCCCCAAACCTGTTTTATTTTATTAAATGCCTACATAAGGAATCCATTCACTTTGATTTTAAAATTAAAAACCTTTTATTTAAACCTCTACGAAAAAATAGAAGGAACAAGGACATTTATTTCGAAAAAAAATATAAATATTATTTAAGGAAACTTCAAACAGATGATATGTCACCATTGCAATTTTTAAGAAAAATTGTATATTTTAAACTTGCTAATTAAAAAATTACATTTATTGGTCAGTGTTGTTGTATACAGACCTACTAAGTTGATGCATTTAGCAAAGACGTTTTTTTAACCAAATTGTTTTATTTTGTTATAGTAGACATTTTGATACAGTAGACATTTTGATACAGTGGTCATTTTGTTATAGTAGACATTTTGGAGTGGACATTTTGATACAGTGGACATTTTGATACAGTGGACATTCTGATAGAGTGGACGAGATAGCCCTAAAGGAATATGATTATGAATGTAATTTCCTTTTTCATGTACCTAATGGACGCATACTTAGAAAAAATATATTTACGAAGTTACTAATTTAGGTGAAATGGGTTAATTAATTAGCCAATAAGGTTAGATTGTAACAATATAAATAAAGTAATGGTATTCGATGCTTTACTAGAAAAACAAATCCCATGTGAATAATAGTAGGTATATAGGTATTTAAACTATCATGGTCACTGATATCAGTATCAGACAATCGGAAACTCAAAATAATGAAACATGGTAAATATTTATTTATTTAGGCATATCAACAGTGTATACACAAACATTGTCTTATGAGTAAGATGGTAAGATGTTAATTAGGTATGTGCTACACCAATTATAGACATGCACAGCTTTGACTGATTGTCATACAATAATACATACATAAAATAATAATTGAAACTTATACAGAAAATGTCTGAAAAGTGCTTAAAATCTACGTACAACATGTCAGCATAGTCATAGTCAATTAAAAATTAAATCAAAATTCATTCATTCATTCACAATAAAAAAAAAAAAAAAAATAGTTCCCAATTAAATATAAAATCAAATAATTAAATAATAAAAAATACAAAAATAATGTCAAGTCGAATTCAACCATAACATGAAGACAGATTCACAATATAAAATAAAAAATATAAAATTATAATGACTCCAATGAATAATGTTTAGGCTGTTGAGTCAATTTATCCTTGAAACGCCTGGGATGGTCGTGGAAGATGTCGAGGTCTAGGTGTCTCCAGCTACTGTTATATGTGGCAGTTAACCTAGCTAAGGGAGCCAGTGCACCCAAGTTAGTTTTGCACCGCGGCACATGGAAGAACGGAAATTTGTTCCTAAATCGGCTATTAGGTCTCGGAACACATACTTTCGTGCGCATCAAAAGTCCCAATTCATGCGATAAGCCCCCAACCAGATCCTGCAGAAACAACAGGTCAATGGCAGTTCTTCTATCCCTGAGAGATTGCAACTAAGGGCTATTACGCACTGTCGACTAGTCGCCGGCGACTCAGTCCCTCGGCGACCGAAACATGGGAAACTAGGGCCGGAGACCGAGCCGAGCGACAGTATTCCAAGTACATTCGTGCAGAATGGACGTTGAAGAACTTGCAATAGTAGCGGCGCTACTAATTATAAAAAGAAAGAAAAATAAAAAAAAATCAAAAGAGTATTGGGTGCATCCTTTGTTAGAAGAACGGAGGTCAAAAGGAATGTTTAAAATATTTTATGAAGACGTTAGAAAATATCCTCGTAAATTTTTTAATTATGCAAGAATGTCTGTGAGTTCGTTTGATGACTTATTGTGTCTTCTAAAACCACATATAACTGGCATAGATACAAATATGCGACCATGTATTTCTCCGGAAGAAAAACTTTTTATAACACGAAGGTAAGTGACAATTCAAATAAAATTCATTCCTAACATTTATTTTTTTACGGGATTTTAACACAATTTACATTACATTCCCGGACACATCTATCGGCCAAACCTAGTGTTTAAAGTGTTGACAATCCCTAGCTAAAAATAAATGTTAAGTGGTGCAATAAGTTTTTATGCAGTTTTTTACGAAAACGATGGCCAGTAGATCAGCTTCACACCTGCAAAAACTTATTGCTCCTCCTAACATTTATTTTTAGCTGATCTCCAGTCAAAACTTAAAACTCAAGGTGGGCCGATAGATGTGTCCGGGAGTGTGTTTAGAGTTACAGATAATGCCATCCACGAAGACGCGCGATTAAATTTAAATAGAGCATCTTTCGTGCTGTTCATAATACTCTTTCCTGATTAGTCAATTTCTATTAGTGTGCGTTTGCATTCATCGATAATTAGCGTGTATCGACAGATGTTTAACACATGCGGAAGATAGCACACATGCATTTGAACAAAGAGTGGGGCGCGTCTTCGTGGATGGCACTATCTGTAAGTCTACTCTTCGATGACATAATTTAAAAATATACGGTAAATAATTATAAAACATGTATTTTTTTAAAGTACTTAATGAAATCAATATTATAAACGAACGCACAACAAAAGGAAATATTCAAAATAGATCCAAAATGTCAGAATCTTGCGAGGTATTTGAAGTGACAGTAGAAAATCGCGACTCTGGGCGTTCACGTTCTGAAGGAGTTGAAGTTGGTAGTGTATAATAATGTTGTGCTTCAGGGCGTGATTGTTGACTTGGTGCTGTTGAACGCCCGGCCTCCGGTGTGAAGTAACCACGCTCATACTCGTACTCATTAAAATTTCGCCACATTGTGTTTGGATATATATTATTTTAAGTAGAGGATCGGAATGATTCGATTACACTGATTAATTGAATTTTCGCAGCTGACTTTTTGTGCTCCGGAATTGCCCTAAATGATGATAATAGGGACATCAGGAACATTCTGTCCTCATCTTGTTCCAAAATATCCTCCTTATTTTTGCGAGTTTCAATACACTTGTTTAATGTGGTTAACAGTTCGTTTGTGCCATCATCTGACGTTTTTTTCTTTTTTCTTCCGACTATATTTTCTCTCGAGTAAGGTCCTAAAGGTTCTTGATCATTTGTCAAATGTTCTTGTTCAGCAATGTTACTCTCTGTGTTCAAATTACCAACGGTATTCTTCAAAAATAACAGCTGATTATAATAAATATAGGGAGTTTTATGGGAAGCAGCAGATCCGCTTTTAGTATTTTTTAATCTTCGTACTTCTCGCGAAAAGCAGCTTCTTATATTTTTCCATTTTTTTTGAAGTGCATGACCTGTAAATAATGTATATATTTAAATTATTTTTTAATTCCAGATATCTTGGAACCGGTTGTAAATTTGTAGATTTACATTACTCATACAGACTTGGGATTTCAACTATAGCTGAAATAATAAGAGAAGTTTGTTTATATGGGTTGTACTAAAAGACATGTGTTTACCGCAACCGACAAAAGAAAATTGGTTAAAAATCGCAAAAAAATTTCATTTACGGGCCAATTTTCCAAATTGCATAGGTGCCGTAGATGGTAAGCATGTAAGAATTATAAAACCATACAACAGTGGATCATTGTGTTATAATTACAAACACTTCTTTTCTGTAATTTTGCTTGCCATTTGTGACTCTGACTATAAGTTCATATACATAGACGTTGGTTCCTATGGAAAGGATTGCGATTCAACTATATTTACAAATTCAACGTTTTATCAAAAGCTAATGAACAATGATTTGCAAATACCCGAACCTAAGCCCATTTCATCGACAAACCCTATACCAGTACCGTTTGTTATTGTGGGTGACGAAGCATTTGGACAAACTGACAAAATTATGCGACCGTTCGGTGGATCAAATTTAACAACAAAGAAAAAAATATTTAATTATAGGCTTTCTCGTGCACGACGCCATATTGAATGTTCATTCGGCATATTAGCAAACAAGTGGCAGATTTTTCACAGACCTATCAACGTGAATTTAGATCTAGTATCATGCATCATCAAAACATGTTGCGCTCTTCACAACTATGTCCGAGAAAGAGATGGATATAAATTTGAAGATACCCTGAGCATTCCTGGCTTTGAAGAAGTCCCAAACAGTTTCCAAAGAGCTACGCGACGTGGTGCATCATACAGAGATGTATTTGCTGATTACTTTACAACTGAGGGTCAATTATCTTGGCAGATGAGCAGTATTAATTAATAAAAAATAAATGGCATTTCTTACTTACCTGAGTTTTTTTTTTCTTCGTCTGATAATTCTTCACCTCCAAATAACTCCACTATTTCTTCCCACTGTTTTTTCTTCAAATCCCGATTAGCATATTCCTCACTTTGTAAATCCCAAATAGCTTTTCGGGATTGTATTTCCGATATAAATTTATCCGTGTCAAAACTCATTGTGCGCGGCCGTCCGGTCGTTACGACAGTTGCTCGCAGTGTGAATGCTTTCATTTGAAACCGTGCTCCTATTGGTCGCCGGCGACCGGCAGTTGCCTGTGCGTCGCCACTGCGCGGC
Source organism: Eilema griseolum (assembly GCA_963662185.1). Lineage (NCBI taxonomy): Eukaryota > Metazoa > Arthropoda > Insecta > Lepidoptera > Erebidae > Eilema > Eilema griseolum. Next base: position 10,010,486 of record OY759243.1, read on the forward strand.
GAGTCGCCGAGTCGCCCGGGCAACCGGTGACTAGTGCGTAAACACCTATTTAAACTATACAATATTACAGTCGTCGGCGACTCAGTCGCCGGCGACTAGTCGACAGTGCGTAATGGCTCTTATAATACGCCAGCCGTTCCTGGTAAGGACGTCCAGGATGAAGCCCAGGAGTGACAAACGCCAGATGTCTGGTAAAGGCTCTTTGGACCGATTCTATGCTCTGTGAATGGACTGCGTACTGAGGGTTTATTCTGATACTGAATAGTAGGTATATTATGGAATTATGGTACGAGTGTGCAAAGGTCAAAAGATTCTGAGGTTCTATTGAGTTCAATTAATAATTAACTATAAAGGCGGGGCTACATTTGTTTGTAAATCTGGAAAGTAGCTGGCATGAAAGTTACTGGCATGTACGAGTTAACTAGCACACTGCGGATACATTTGCAAGTAATACTGGCATGCAAGTTGTGCCCATGCATACCTAGAGGGCTAGATCGTGAGAGATGACCCTGAGTCGGCCAAGGTGCGAGTCAACCTCATCTTCGGCAACCAAAACGACCCACGGGCGGCGTGCGTTTTAGTCGGTTCGAGTCCGACATAACCACTTCCACTGACTCCGGTGGGGAGGTATCCGTGGGGATTTTGCGCACGTGAAAAAAAAGGAAAGAGAGAACTCGTACCTATTTTTTTTTATACCACTTTAGTGGCAGACAAGCACACGGCCCACCTGATGGAAAGTGGTTACCGTGGCCTATGGACGTTTGTAGCACCAGAGGAGTCACAGTCGCGCTGCGAACCCTGTAAGTACAGAGTTTCTGTGCCGTCAGTGTAGAAGACAAAGCAGGACAAGCCTTTAGTCTTCCCACTGACAGCACAAATTCTCCAGTGAGCTCTGGCTACCCTTTCTGCTTAATAGTATTAGTATTTATTATATACGAAAGGATTATAGACACAAGATATATGTTTATAAATATTTGTTTCATTTTTACACCGAACAATATGGCATAGAAAAACAAAGTACATCAACGTATTCGAAACATCCATCGTTCTGTCATTCCATCCAGCCAGTCAGTCGTTACGCTTGCAAACTTTTTTCTAATACTCCTCCTCAAGCGTATCCCTCAGACTTACTCATGCACACAAACACACACCTATCTCTCTACGACAAAATTCTTGCTTGCCTTTTGGCAATGATTTTGTTAAAGCGTCTGCTACCATTAGTTTAGTTTCCAAGTACGACTACTTTAATAAAATCATTTTCTATAGCTTCTCGCACAAAGTGGTGTCTTAAGTCTATGGCCATGGCTGACTGACTATCACTATAGATTATTTTTGGATGCATTGGAGTCTGCAATAACTCTGCTAAGAATCTTCTTAGAAAAATGGCTTCTTTGGCAGCCTCTGATAAGCTGACGTATTCAGCCTCTGCCGTAGAAATTGCAATGCTCTTCTGCTTTGTACTCTGCCATGAAATAGTTCCATTAGTCATCTTAAAAATACAGCCTGAGTATGACCTTCTATCTACCAGGTCACTAGCATGATCGGCATCTGCAAAGCCTATAATTGCCATTTCTCGATTAGAATCTCTAAAGTACTTCAGGCCCATACTCTTTGTTCCCTTAAGATACCTCAAGATTCATTTAGTGGCTGTCCAGTGCATCTCTCCATAGTTGCTACTGAACTGACTCATATAGTTCACTGTTTGTGCAATGTCTGGTCTCGTACAGACTGCTAAATACATCAGTGAACCTACAAGATCTCGATAACGTATTCGCTCATCTGGCTTAGATCCTTCTTGTTTTCTGAAATGTTGACCAGCAATACCAGGAGTGGAAACTGATTTACAGTCGGTCATTCCAAACTTATTGAGAAGCTTTTCAACATATTCTTCTTGATCAACACTTATGTAATTATTCTCTTGTTTGATTTTCATTCCTAACAATTGGCTAACTCTTTCTAAGTCCTTCATTTTGAATTTGGACTTAAGTTCTCGTTTCATAATCTGCATCTGCCGCTCATTATTATAGAATACAAGTATATCATCTACATAAATAGCTAGGATAATCCTATCCTTGCCATTGGTTCTTGTGTACACACATGGTTCATTCTTGCATCTCTTGAAGTTTAAATTCTCTAACTCCGAGTGCAACCTCAAATTCCAAGAATGCGGCGTTTGTTTAAGTCCGTAGAGTGATTTTTTAAGTAAACATAAGTGATCCTCCTTCCCTCGTTCTTCAAACTGTGGCGGCTGTCTCATATAAATAACTTCATCTATATTTCCATTGAGAAATGCAGTCGTCACATCCATGTGATCTACTTTCAGCTGCAAATTAACAGCTAACGCTAACAATGTACAGTACAATGACAGGTGCAAAGGTTTCATCATAGTCAATTCCTCTTCTTTGACTAAAACCACGTGCAACCAAACGTGCTTTGTATCGTACTATATTTCCCCCCGGTTTTTTAATTCTAAAAATCCATTTATAATCAACAACATTTACACGTTGCTCGGGTTTCACTAGCACCCAAGTGCCATTATTTTTAAGAGAATTTAACTCCTCCTTAATAGCTGTTCTTCAGAATTTTTGCGAGCTAATGCCTCCTTCACCGTGACTGGATCACTGTCTTCCGACATTGCTTGGTAAGTAACGTAATCAGGGAAGGTAGTTGGCCTTCTATTTCTTTGAGAATATCTTCGTTCTCTCTCAAATTCTGTCTCTGTCACTCTCTCATTATCTTCATCTTCATCTTCATCTAAAGATTCCCAGTGTTCATTCTCGTTATCAACTTTTTCAGGTTTGTTACAAACTCTTTTGAAATTAATTATTGTCTTTGTTTTCTCTTCTGTCTATTATTAATTGTCAATGTGATTTGTCTTAATAAAAAGATGTCGTACTTATCTTATGAGAAGAAGTTATTTTATTTGGCGACGAGGATTTAAAAAAATGGACAAAGAACAGTTCGAACAGTTTTTGCGAGTTCAACAAAAGCAGCAGGAACAAATTCAAACGCTAGCATCTCAAATAACATCAAAGAGTAATGAAACTGCGTGTGAAAACAACACACAGAACACAACAACGGGCGTGACAAACACCCAACAACACAACAAAATGACGATCGTGAATAATTTTAAAATGGAAAAATTTAATCCTGATTGCTACAGAATTGAAGATTTTTTGGACTACTTCGAAACAAAATGCAAAATCTACAATGTAAACGAAGATTTGAAAAAGGATCTGTTATTGAATTTCATTACACATGAAATTTTCAGAGAAGTAAAAATTGCATTAACACCATTATTCGAATCAAGTCCATACATACATACACATCAAAGCAAAATTATTAGACTTATACAGAATTAAGAAAACAAGATATAGAGCGTTAACAGAATTTTGGGGTTGCATTCGACAGACAAACGAGTCAATGGAACACTATGCAAATAGGCTTAAACACTTAAGTAAAGATTGTGGCTACGAAAATGAATTTTTAGAACGACAACTACGGGATCGTTTCGCCACAGGATTCACTCCGAATTAGAAACTGACTTGAAACAGAAGTGGCCTGATTTACAAGAGACATATGAAGACAAAATACGCGAAATTACTTTCAACCAAATATTCGCTGTTGCTCAATCAAGAGAACAAGCAGAACATGATACACCAACAAGCATAAACAGGATCAGAAATAACAATTCCGACTCACGTAACAACACGTACCGTAAAGTACCTCGCAAAATACATTACGGTCAATGTATTCGTTGTGGAAAACATGATAAACATGACTTTACCGACTGTCCAGCAAAAAACAACATATGCAAACAGTGCAATATTAAAGGACATTACGAATCTTGTTGTATTAAAACTGGCAAAGCCTGTATTGCAAGCGCAACACCACGTAAACAAAGTAAGTTACAGAAACTAACATTTAGTGCAACTTCATTAAGCGATCAAACAGACGACGACGAAGAAGACGGAGTTGTTTGTAACATTAAAAACAGACAAATTAAGTCATGTAAACAAATTGATGTATGCATTAACGGGACGAAATGTACTATGGACTGGGACTCCGGTTCTACATTATCGATCATTAATACCAAATTTTGGAAGAAGATAGGTGCACCACCACTTGCATCCGCTCCAAGACTGAAAGCATATTGCAACACCAAGCTTAAAACAAAAGGACTTACAGACGTAACAGTAGAATTAAATGGAACACAGAAAATACTACCCGTTATAGTCATGAAGGACGCTAATCCGATGCTATTTGGTTTACAGTGGAGTGAAATGTTTGTAGTGCAATTCCCCAAACCTGTTTATTCAATTAAACATGCGAGCCAAACTTCAACACTCAAACAAGTAATCGAAAATCACAAGACGTTATTTGACGGAAAACTAGGAAAAGTTAAAGATTATCAAGTTAATATTCACATAAAACCTAACGCAGAACCAGTACACCTACCAGCTCGGCCTATTAAATTTAGCATGAAAAAGAACATAGAAATAGAATTAGATAGACTCGTATCAGAAGGCATCATTGAAGAAGTAGACCCAAATATTATTCCTGTAGAATGGGCAACGCCTACTGTGAACGTCGTTAAACCTAATGGCCAGATACGCATCTGTGGTGATTATCGAACCACAGTTAAAGTAGCGCTCATTAAACATCTACACCCAGTACCCATTTTCGATCAACTGAGACAGAAGCTGGCAAATGGCGAACTATTTTCAAAAATCGATCTCAAAGACGCATACTTACAGTTTGAAGTAGCACCAGAGGCAAAAAAGTATCTTACCCTATCGACACAAAGGGTACAATCAATATAACAGAATGCCATTCAGTATATCAATAGCTCCATCAGTTTTTCAACATTATCTCGATAAATTGCTCAATGACATACCAAACGTAGCTGTCTATTTCGATGATATTGCCGTAACAGGGAAAAATATGCCAGAACATCTTAACACATAGTGTTTGACCGTCTTGAAAAAGCAGGACTAAAAGTAAATCTAAAAAAAAGTACATTCTTAGTAAACAGTATTGAATACTTAGGACACACTATTAGTAAAGATGGAATTTTACCTACCAAAACAAAAATCGACGCTATTTCAAAAGCAACTGAACCAATGAAATGATGCCATAAATGCCAAGAGAACCGTCCTTGCAATTCAGAATTGCCGGTGTTTTCGTGGTCGATTCCCGAACAGGTATGGGAACGAGTTCATATTGATTTTGCTGGACCATTTGAAGGCACCTACTGGCTTGTATTGAGCGACGCATTATCCAAATGGATAGACGTGAGGCCAATGAAGCGGACTACGACAAGACATTTATGTTCTGAACTTGACGACACTTTTTGCAATTTTGGAATTCCCCAGATGATCGTGTCTGATAATGGGCCCCAATTCACCTCATTCGACTTTAAAAACTACTGTAAAAGTAAAGGAATCCTACACATCACATCATCTCCATATCACCCAAGAACTAACGGACTAGCCGAGCGCTTGGTTAGAACTTTCAAATCTAGAATGTCACCCCAAGAAGGGAATGACATCAGAAAATGTCTCCGTGAGTTTCTTTTCAGCTACAGAAACACCCCTCACACAACTACCGGAAAATCACCAGCAGAAATTATGTTCGGACGACGCTTGAATTGTTTGCTATCCAACATCAGACCAAATAAAAGAAGAGAACAGCAGTTTAAGCAAGTCAAAGAAAACATCGACGCAATTAACTCCACCCCTAATTACTTACCAGGAGATAACGTTTACACTCGAACACGTTTGGAGAAAAAGTGGCAGCCTGGAACTATAATGGAGCGAAAACATAAATACTCGTACGTTGTTGTAACACCTCAAGGAGATAAAAAACGTCGCCATGCTGACCACATTCGCTCACAATATTCTCCTGAAATTATCCCGGAAGTTATACCATCGAAACCCGCTGATCATAATAATATTCATCAACAACACTGTAATACCGAGAATACCGGGGTTGTACCGGAAGTCATACAAACCACAGATGAGAAAACACCTATAAGTTCAACATCACACTCAAATACAACATCGCACTCAAATACTCCCAAATCACTAGAATCACCAATGGCTTATGAAACGCCTTATGAAACGCCTCAACGAGCTCGAAGGTTGGTGAAGCCGCCCCGCCGTCTAATCGAAGAAATGTAATGAGGGACGAATGTTACAAACTCTTTTGAAATTAATTATTGTCTTTGTTTTCTCTTCTGTCTATTATTGATTGTCAATGTGATTTGTCTTAATAAAAAGATGTCGTACTTATCTTATGAGAAGAAGTTATTTTAAGGTTCTTCACCATCACGTGACTCATCTTCTTGAAATGACTCTTCAAGTTGGATAGGCTCTCTGTGGTATCGATTCCTCTTGATTACTGTGACAACCCATCTTATTCTGAGTTTTTGATACCTCTTTGTATAGTTGCTTTTCGAAAAATACTACATCTCTCGCTATGGAAAGTTCTCTGCTAATTGGATTGATAAGCCTGTATCCTTTTGACTCAGAGCAGTATCGCACGAATATCAACTCTTCGCTCTTTTTATCCCATTTGGTTCTCTTTTCATCTGGAATGTGTGCAAACGCCCTGCAACCGAACACTCTTAAATGACTCAGATCGACTCTACGACCTGACCATGCTTCTTCTGGCGTTTTGTTTCTCACTGCTATAGTCGGACTTCTATTCTTTAAATAGACTGCCGTATTCACTGCTTCCGCCCAGTAAAATATGGGTAGCCCTGCTTCTTGCAGCATGGCCCGTACCTTTTCGACGATAGTACGATTCGCACGCTCAGCGACCCCATTCTGTTGTGGTGTATACGGGATTGTAAGTTGGTGCTTAATTCCGTGCTCCCTGAAGTAGCTGTCAAATCTGTTATAGACAAATTGAGAGCCTTTGTCAGTCCTCCAAATCTTCATCTCGTTGCGCGTCTGAGTTTCCACATGAGCTTTAAATTCTTTAAAACATCAAAAGCCTCACTCTTCTGCTTGAGAAAATAAACAAAAGTTTTTCGTGTATAATCGTCTATATAAAAGTCATAAAATACCGTTTACCGCCTAAAGAACCATTAGATATTGGCCCACAAAGGTCAGAATGTACAAGCTCTAGAACATATTTAGCTCGCGTAGCCTTATTGTGTTCGAACGGTTGTCTAGTTTGCTTACCTAAAAGACAAGCAACACACTAACTTTTGGCCATTCGACTTTGAAAAACTCAACCCAGTCGCCATTTTCTCACTCAACAAGTACAGATTTTTCATAACCAAATGCGCAAGCCTCTTGTGCCATAACTCCATATCAGCAGCAGCTACTGCGTTTGCATTCACACTCGCCTGTAAACATTTAAGTTTGTAAATGCCATCTCAACCACACCTCTCAAAATTGGCTTACCTGTAACTTTACAATCGCTCGCATTATAAATTTTACAGTCTTCATCTGAGAATACAACAATTTTTTGTTTAGCTGTGATTTTACTAACACTAATAAGGTTTGAATTAATATCAGGTACATACATTACATTATTAACAGTAAAGTTCAGCTTCGCACAAGCTATAGTACCAAAACCTTCACCTTAAACCTTACCTCCATTCGCACAAGTAACCTCTATCTTACGATTAACTTTTACAATATCATGCAACCAATCCCTCTTGTAGGTCATATTCTCTGAAGCTCCGGAATCGAGAATCCACGAATTATCTTGATCTTGAGTAGATTTTTCTCTATAGTTCGTACCAAGTGCCATCGCCAAAGAAACGTCATTCTTCTTGCTTGTGTTCCTCGGGTTAGCTGGACAGTTGATGGCGTTATGTGGCCCCGCACATATGACACACTTTAAAGTCTTCTCTATCTTTTTCTTGTTATTATTCCTCTGAATATTCTCTATTCTGCTCTTAGGTTTCGTAGCAAACGCAGAAGTAGAAGGACTAACAGTACTCGAGTCTTTGCTTTTTCTGTCTCCATCAAGTTGTAAAAGTTTGGTTTTGACAAAGTCTGTTATCAAAATAGTGTTGGTACTTTCCAGTGCTAGTCTCATTGGTGTATACTCGTCTGGCATCCCTTGCAACAATAAAGCAGCTAGAAGTTCGTCGTCTATCTCGTTGCCTAAGTCAGACAGCTGATTCGCTACTCTCATCAACTCCGTAACATAATCTGTAATTGTCACAAATATGTTTAACTTAAGGCTGACTAACTTTGATAACAGTCTGCACCTGTTGTTCATGCCTTTATCTTCATATGCGGCTCTCAGGTTGTTCCATGTTTCATGCGCTGTCTTCGCTCTACGTACATGTACCTTGCATTGATTCTCTATCAGAAGACTAATCTATTTTCGTCCTTGCTTTTTGGTCACCACGTATTTTGGTTTCATCACTAGAAGGGCTTTTAACATACTGCCACAAATCATCATGGACGAGTATGCACTCCATGTCAAATTTCCCCCCTATTCGCAGTAGTTCGGTGATTTGTCCGGTATACCGAACTAATGCTACTTTTTAGTCGCAGTAGTCCGGTGATTTGTCCGGTATACCGAACTAATGCTACTTTTTAGTCGCAGTAGTCCGGTAAGCACAACGCACCGTACTATTGCTACATTTTTAGTAGCAATAGTTCGCGAAGTAACATAGGCAAAGAAAATACAATAACAATTTAATTACTTTAAAATGAAGACGTAAAGAGAGCCACTTTATATAAAAATAACTGGGTAGAAATGTCGCCACAAGTGAACTGTAGTTGAGCATCCCTTATGAAATCATCTGTTTCAATGCATTTCTTACTCCTTTTTAATAATGTCTCCTTTCCAAATCTCGTGTACTGATCGACTTTTAAATTCGCAAGAGTATTGTCATCATGTAGCACATGCAAAATTTCCCCTATTCGCAGTAGTACGGTGATTTGTCCGGTATACCGAACTAATGCTACTTTTTAGTCGCAGTAGTCCGGTAAGCACAACGCACCGTACTATTGCTACATTTTTAGTAGCAATAGTTCGCGAAGTAACATAGGCAAAGAAAATACAATAACAATTTAATTACTTTAAAATGAAGACGTAAAGAGAGCCACTTTATATAAAAATAACTGGGTAGAAATGTCGCCACAAATTAGCTAAGCAAACTCTAAGATATAGGTATACAGACTCTTCAGTTGCAAGATAGGTATAAATCATAATGACAATGTGTAATTTCAAATTGTTTACTAAACAATTTTTCCTTCTCAATGCGAATTGGTATTTAATGTATTTATTGCTCTTTAGTAATTCATAATTAATTTAAAGTGTTACCGTAACATCAAAAATGAATGATATAAATGATTTTAAAATCATTGAACGTGGACGAGGGAGGGTTTTATTGTTTCATGGGTATCAGTTTTATAGAAATTCTGTCATTAGTGGGCAAAACAGCTACTGGCGTTGTAAAAACTACAAGAATAAACATATACGTTGTAAAGGCTATGTTACAATAACAAAGGTAAGACCTACTATGTATACTTACCAGTAGGTAGTAATCTACGAATAATGTATCCTATAGAAATGTAACTACTATAGAGTTACCGCTGAAATCTTGGAGTAACTTACGCATACTAAAACAGCAATAAAACAAAAAGGTCGTGTCGGCTCGGCGCCAATATACAATAATAAGATAGCTTGTTTATGTGTTTAATTTTATAGAATAAGTTCAATATTCTTGCAAAAAAAAACTACATTCGCATACAAATTAAAATACGTTTTTTTTTTCACAATTATGTACAGTCAGCGCCAAAAGTCAATAAACGTGTATAAACTTTCAGAATTCGTTTCCACTGTACTCGTCAAAAGTGGATATACGCTGCCGGCCACATAACGTGGTGATCATCGTAAAATTACAAATGTCGGTGAACGCAATGAAATCGCGATACTATTACAAAATGCGGTAAACTTGCATAAAATATAGATTGTGGCATGTGGCATTATGTGTACGGTACGGACTTTTGTTTACTTCACGTGTATAGGTTATTTTGTTGCATTGTTAATTATAGGTAAATTACAAAAGTCGGTAAACATTATTATTATAAAGTAGACTTTAAGATAGTGTGCGCGGGCTTTCAACTTAACGTGTTAATGGTATTTTTAGTAAACTACTTAAAATACTTATGTTACAAAAGTCGGTGAACTTTCATATAATGTAGATCTTAGCGTATTTTTGAGTTTACGTGTTCATGTTATTTTGTTGTAATACAGATTGTTGTAATGCATTGAAACAGATGATTTCATAAGGGATGCTCAACTACAGTTAACTTGTGGCGACATTTCTACCCAGTTATTTTTATATAAAGTGGCTCTCTTTACGTCTTCATTTTAAAGTAATTAAATTGTTATTGTATTTTCTTTGCCTATGTTACTTCGCGAACTATTGCTACTAAAAATGTAGCAATAGTACGGTGCGTTGTGCTTACCGGACTACTGCGACTAAAAAGTAGCATTAGTTCGGTATACCGGACAAATCACCGAACTACTGCGAATAGGGGCAAAATTTGAATCATGGTTGGGTTTTTTTTAATGAGCCCATTTATTTTGTAATTCAATTTAATTTGTAATTAAATAAAATTATGCCAAACCTAGGTAACCCACATATGCCAAATGAATTTCGGAGCAGCAAGTTTCTGCCAGATGCCAACTCTGTCACGCCAGTATAAGAAAACTCACTTTCTGGCATCTTTACATAATCCTGATCAGGGAAAAACTGACTATCAATTGAAGTTAGAATAGGTCTTCACCTACAGATTGAAAAAAGTGAGTGCAAACAATTTTCGACCTTATTAACATGACTAAGTACCGCCTTTTTTTTCGCATATTCGTGATCAGCATCATCGATAACGCGAAAAAACATGTAATCAGGAAAATATTATTAAGGTCGAAAGTAGTATCTGTGTGAATGTTATGTAAATTTTCACATATTTTTGGAACATAATGTATTACAACAAAATAACATCAGTGCTTCCACGTAGTCAAACTATTTTGTCAAACTGGTTTGACCACGAGGAATTATGATTCCTCGTGGTCAAACTAATCGAATTATTCACCCTGTGTTAATGTTTAATTGGTGTGTACAGTCGTAGTCAAACTATTTTATCCAATTGATTTGACTACGAGGAATTATGTTTCCTCGTGGTCAAACTTCATTCACATTGCGGCTTCTTTTCAAAACGTGCATGCAGTTTATGTATTCATTATACAGTCATAGATAATAATATAAGTAATAAGTTGATGTCTAATGTCAGGTACAGCGACGCGACGTTTGTGAAATTGTTTTCCTTATCATATTAGTACCTAACTATTATTAGTAGTATTATTAGTAATATTATTATTATTAGTAGTAGTTAAGATGAATTTAAAATATGTGAAACGTAAAGGTGGAACAGTTCTTCTACATGAACACGTAAACTCAAAAATACGCTAAGATCTACATTATATGAAAGTTCACCGACTTTTGTAACATAAGTATTTTAAGTAGTTTACTAAAAATACCATTAACACGTTAAGTTGAAAGCCCGCGCACACTATCTTAAAGTCTACTTTATAATAATAATGTTTACCGACTTTTGTAATTTACCTATAATTAACAATGCAACAAAATAACCTATACACGTGAAGTATAACTCTATAGTAGTTACATTTCTATAGGATACATTATTCGTAGATTACTACCTACTGGTAAGTAAGTATACATAGTAGGTCTTACCTTTGTTATTGTAACATAGCCTTTACAACGTATATGTTTATTCTTGTAGTTTTTACAACGCCAGTAGCTGTTTTGCCCACTAATGACAGAATTTCTATAAAACTGATACCCATGAAACAATAAAACCCTCCCTCGTCCACGTTCAATGATTTTAAAATCATTTATATCATTCATTTTTGATGTTACGGTAACACTTTAAATTAATCATTTTAAAGTAATTAAATTGTTATTGTATTTTCTTTGCCTATGTTACTTCGCGAACTATTGCTACTAAAAATGTAGCAATAGTACGGTGCGTTGTGCTTACCGGACTACTGCGACTAAAAAGTAGCATTAGTTCGGTATACCGGACAAATCACCGGACTACTGCGACTAAAAAGTAGCATTAGTTCGGTATACCGGACAAATCACCGAACTACTGCGAATAGGGGAAATTTCCAACTATCATAATTGGAACTCCCTCGTAGCTTCTCAATAGAACTCAATGTAGTCTGCGCACTCATGATTGAAATCTGGCTTGCACGCTTGCAAAAACAGTTAATGCTCTCGATAGCAACACCGTGCTAGGTCCATAACCTAATAGTATTATTATTTATTATATACGAGAGCATTATAGACACAAGATATATGTTTATAAATCTTTATTTCATTTTTACCACCGAACAATATGGCATAGAAAAACAAAGTACATCAAAGAGAATACAATACTACGTAAGAAGAGACGGGACTTCCATAGTGCAAAATAATCTTACGAAATGTCAAATCAGGGCTAACTGAACGCCGCCAACCTAACAACTGTAACACATAGGTACAGAGTTGCCAACATAAGGGAAAAATAGAGGTGTGCCCTTAATTTTATTTGATTTATCGATATCGACTACATTTATCGATATCGATAAATAGTGGTCTCTGATTTTTATAATATAATTTTATATTTTCACAGACGCTATACTCCATTTTTGAACTAAAGTACTGCGTCATACAAGTTATATGTTGAAAATGAATAAGCGTTTAAATTCGCGGAGGCAGTACTTTTAATTACAAAAACAGAATATAGGCTCAGTTGGGCTTTTAAAATGATAAGTTCATAAAATTATTTATTTATTGAAAAACATTATTTTAAAAATATTTGTAATTTCCCCGCCGCATTTCTTCTTCAACCAATTCTGCAGCTCGTAGTAGTGCATTATGACCCTTTTTAATATCAGGACGCTTGCTTCATTATTGCCTTCGTCTTTAATCACTTTTGTACCTTGTACACATGGCAATTAGCTGAAACAAAAATAAGGACATAATTAATGAACTTGTTTTTGTCATTAATATTTGTTATACGGGTTATAGATAGCAATGATTTCTGAATTGACACTAACCTTCTGTTATAGTGATGACGATAATTTGTAATTTCTGCGCCGCATTTCTTCTTCAACCAATTCTGCAGCTCGTAGTAGTGCATTATGACCCTTTTTAATATCAGGACGCTTGCTTCATTATTGCCTTCGTCTTTAATCACTTTTGTACCTTGTACACATGGCAATTAGCTGAAACAAAAATAAGGACATAATTAATGAACTTGTTTTTGTCATTAATTTTTGTTATACGGGTTATAGATAGCAATGATTTCTGAATTGACACTAACCTTCTGTTATAGTGATGACGATAATTTGTAATTTCTGCGCCGCATTTCTTCTTCAACCAATTCTGCAGCTCGTAGTAGTGCATTATGACCCTTTTTAATATCAGGACGCTTGCTTCATTATTGCCTTCGTCTTTAATCACTTTTGTACCTTGTACACATGGCAATTAGCTGAAACAAAAATAAGGACATAATTAATGAACTTGTTTTTGTCATTAATTTTTGTTATACGGGTTATAGATAGCAATGATTTCTGAATTGACACTAACCTTCTGTTATAGTGATGACGATAATTTGTAATTTCTGCGCCGCATTTCTTCTTCAACCAATTCTGCAGCTCGTATTAGTGCATTATGACCCTTTTTAATATCAGGACGCTTGCTTCATTATTGCCTTCGTCTTTAATCACTTTTGTACCTTGTACACATGGCAATTAGCTGAAACAAAAATAAGGACATAATTAATGAACTTGTTTTTGTCATTAATTTTTGTTATACGGGTTATAGATAGCAATGATTTCTGAATTGACACTAACCTTCTGTTATAGTGATGACGATAATTTGTAATTTCTGCGCCGCATTTCTTCTTCAACCAATTCTGCAGCTCGTAGTAGTGCATTATGACCCTTTTTAATATCAGGACGCTTGCTTCATTATTGCCTTCGTCTTTAATCACTTTTGTACCTTGTACACATGGCAATTAGCTGAAACAAAAATAAGGACATAATTAATGAACTTGTTTTTGTCATTAATTTTTGTTATACGGGTTATAGATAGCAATGATTTCTGAATTGACACTAACCTTCTGTTATAGTGATGACGATAATTTGTAATTTCTGCGCCGCATTTCTTCTTCAACCAATTCTGCAGCTCGTAGTAGTGCATTATGACCCTTTTTAATATCAGGACGCTTGCTTCATTATTGCCTTCGTCTTTAATCACTTTTGTACCTTGTACACATGGCAATTAGCTGAAACAACAATAATGACATAATTAATGAACTTGTTTTTGTCATTAATTGTTGTTATACGGGTTATAGATAGCCATGATTTCTGAATTGAAACTAACCTTCTGTTATAGTGATGACAATTATTTTGCTGAACCAACTAATTGAGCAAGTCCAGAAACTGAACTGGCAGATTCATTAAAAGCTTTTGTGGAAGCAAGTATGTACATAAAATTCATAATATCACCTATATACACGAACATATATTTTGGATATAATTAAAATATATGTATATAATTCATATTACCTTGTACATATGTCAATTAGCTGAAACAAGAATAATGACATAATTAATGAACTTGTTTTATTACTCATTAATTTTTATTATACGGGTTATAGATAGCCATGATTTCTGAAGTGGCACTAACCTTTTGTTACAGTGATCATGATTATTTTGCTGATCCCATTAATTGAGCAATTTTATTTAAATTTGAATTGGACTGTTCTTCCTCATTAATTGATGAATTTATTCTTCTGCATTCATTTCTGATTAATAATACTGATAAACGACACAGCAACGAGTCCATTAGGTCTGCATTGTGGTCCTCACACATCCAAAATGAATTTATATCCTTAATCATCATCAAGCGACAATAACTACCTATATCTTTATTATGAAGATAAGGTTTTACATCACGTTCAAACACAGAAACACATTTATCAACTGTTTTACAAAGTTCCAAAGTTGGGTAGGTAAGAGATAATTTATCTTTCCACCATTCTTTTAGTGCTATGTAGTTATATATTTTGTTATCTGCCGGTGTTATTGTTCTTAAGCTGTCGTAACATTTGGGGCATTTGGTAGTCTTAACTAAAACTGAGGCCAGATAACCACTGACATAAACAACTGGTTGTTTATTGAATACCTCAAATAGTCTCTCTTCTACATCAACTTCGAAGTCGGGTAAATGCAAGACAGGTTCAACGTTACAAATGTCATATTCATGGACATCATTCTGCACATCGTTCGTAGCTCTGTAAGAGTGATCAGCATTAACCACATCTTCAGCTTCGGAACTTGGGAACACCAAGTCATGGAAGTCCAGCATTAAATGGTTCTCGTCAACCTCACAATTAGCGCCCCTAATAGGGGTACTTAGTTTCGTCAAAATAGACGTTTTAAGTGCAGCGGTGAAGTGGTGGCACGTAGGATTGTGATTTGTGGGCGAATGTTGCCGAATTAGGCCGAATAAATTTTCTAATGAGTCCTGGTTAAGCTGGCGCAAATTGAGATACTTAAATCCAATGGACTGCACATAGTTCCAAATATCTTGAAACGATGATATAGATGTAATGTATCCATTCACACAGCGTACGTTTCTTAATTTCAATTGAGTATCCAACTTTAAAAAGTACATGTTTTTGATTTTATTTTTATATTCTGGCCACAAATTGTGATGGATACTGTTTTTGGATACCTTTACTCTGATTCCTTTTTTCACATCTTTTTTTGATGCAGGACCGTTCGTGATATCAAACAATTTATCTAGGTGCTGAATCACGTTTGCAGTCTTCAAAATCGCATCACGTTTTAAGCTACCATCAGATTGGAGCTCATTTCTGAATGTTTCCGCGAACAATTTTAAAATTGCTGCTACGTCGTTGCTTAATATTTGTGCGGCTAGTTTGACCTTCATCTTAGCACGGACCTTGGGATTTACGTGAAGTCCTGTAAGTTTTTTAAAATGAAGCGTTTCGTTATTTTACAGAAGTAGTTTTGAAGTACATCAACGTATTCGACAAGTATTCGAAACATCCATCGTTCTGTCATTCCATCCAGCCAGTCAGTCGTTACGCTTGCAAACCTTTTTCTAGTACTGCTACCTATTCTTAAGTTGGGGATACACATGCCCGTAGCTTGCACACTAGTATACCAGCTACTTGCTCGTGCCAGCTTCTGCCATGTGTATACTGGCATGCCTGTAACTGGCATACATGTAGCTAGCACAAAATTTGATTTACTTGCATGCCCGTTGTAGGAGGGGACGCGGGGGGTTGCCAAGCTGGTACGTGTGAAGGCGTGACAGCTACGGGCCTATTATAGCGCCCCCACGACCCGTGCAGGGGAAGCGGCGTCTCTGGCACTACTCGTCAGCGGACTGGGATGGACTTCGTGACTATTTTGCGTCCATCCCGTGGGTTGAGCGCTGCTTTGAAGGTAAGAACCCATCGGATTGTGCTACTGCTGTCGCCGGTGAGATAGGTCTGGGTATGGAATACTATATCTCATACACCGATGTCACCGGTGACCGCGGGGTGCGCCCTTGGTTGGGGTGCGGGTGCGCGGAAGCTGTTGAACAAAAACAGTCTGCGTACCGCGCTTGGGTAAGGGCGCGCGCCACGCGCCATCCCAATCTGGGCCACTTCAAGGCGGCGTACAACAGAGCCACAAAGGTCTGTAGAAGGGCCTACGTCAGAGCGGATGCCCTGCGCATAGCGCAGCTTGGTCAAGAGCTAGTGATGCATCCCACGGGAAGCCGTGGCTACTGGCGACTGGCTAAAGCCGTGCAAGCCAACTTCTGTCAGCCTTCGCTGCCTCCGCTGCGTAACCCTGATGGATCCCTGGCCCATGAGCCGCAAGAGAAGGCAAATCTGCTGGCTAATCTCTTTGCGGCCAACTCCCGAATCGATGGTTGTGGTACGCAGCCACCAACACTACCCGATAGTGACCACGCGATGTCTGATATCCATATCAGGCAACGCGATGTCCGTGCAGTGCTGCAATCACTCGATGTCCGGAAAGCCAGTGGTCCGGATGGTATTCCAGCGGTAGTTTTGAAAAAATGTGCAGCGGAGTTGTCTCCAATGCTTACGCGCTTGTACCGGCTATCCTACAGCTCGGGTACAGTGCCTTTGCCTTGGAAGGAGGCGAATGTTCAGCCGATTCCCAAGAAGGGGGATCGCTCGGAGCCGGCCAACTATCGACCCATAGCCGTCACCTCAGTGCTGTGCAAAGTGTTCGAGCACATAATTAACAAACAGCTCATGCGGCACCTAGAGGATCACTCCTTAATTAATGACCGGCAATATGGCTTCAGACCGAAACGGTCAACGGGTGATCTTCTAGCATACGTTACCCATCTTTGGGGTGAGGCTATGGACTAGCACGGCGAGTCACTGGCAATTAGTCTTGACATCGCCAAAGCTTTCGATAGAGTCTGGCACAAATCGCTTCTTTCCAAGCTACCTGCCTTTGGTCTGCCTTCTAGGCTGTGCAACTGGGTTGCTAGCTTCCTGCAGGGGCGCCGTATTCGCGTCCTTTGTGACGGACGAGCTTCGGAGTTTCTGCAGGTTAATGCTGGCGTGCCCCAGGGGTCCGTCTTATCACCCACTCTCTTTCTTCTGCATATCAACGACATGCTGTCTACCGGCAATGTTCATTGTTATGCAGACGATAGCACTTAATATGGGAGTTATCATGGGCATCCTGCGGCCAAGCAGTCAGATATCACAGAGAAAAGGCAGCTTCTTGTCACTGAGCTTGACGGGATCCTGAATCACATTTCTCAATGGGGCTCTGAGAAACTGGTTGAGTTTAATGCCAAGAAGACGCAGGCATGTGCGTTTACAGCAAAAGTATCTTCTTTCCTTCCCCTCCCCACTCTTCAGAGCACGCCACTGCCACTGCAGGACAATCTCAATATCCTGGGTATGAAAGCATCATCAAAACAGCCTCACGAAAACTCGGAGTCCTGAACAGAGTGAGACGATTTTTCACGCCGGAGCAGCGGTGTCTTCTATACAAGACACAAATTCGCTCCTGTGTGGAGTACTGCTCCCATCTCTGGGATGGTTCAGCAAAGTACTTACTAGATGCTCTCGACAGGTTGCAGCGACGTGCGGTCCGCATTATTGGGAATCCCGAGGTCACGAACACCCTAGAACCTTTACAGCTGCGTAGAGATGTTGCGTCCATGGCTGTATTTTACCGTCTGTACCATGGGGAGTGTTCTGATGAGCTCTTCCAATTAGTCCCACCCTCCCCTTTCCTACACAGGACAACGCGTGCAGGTCTTAGATGTCATCCGCACACGGTGCAAAACATCCGATCAAGAACCAAGCGGTTCGGAGACTCTTTCCTCAGTCGCACCATTAAGGCCTGGAATTCATTACCAGCTCACGTGTTTCCTTCTTCCTACAGTCCCGGGTCCTTTAAGCGGGGCGTGAAAAAGCATATGATAAGGCCGTCAAGCTGAGTGTCACCATTGTCACACGGTATGTGTAAGTAATGGTGACCCTCTTTTCTGGGACTTTGCCTTCAGCTTACCATCAGGCAAGGCGAAGTCCAATTGACGTGTCCTATATATATATAAAAAAAAAGTGGCTTTTCAGTGAATTTATCATGGTTGTGGTGCCGCTACGAAACTGAAATGTATTTTTTGTAGTTTGTACAATTAGTATTGCTCTGGCACCTACCCTAATATTTGTTATATGATCAGCGGCTCTAAAAAGGTCATATTAAGAGATTTTGCTAAAAACTAGTAACTTTACGAAGTTCCAGTAGATCTCCTTAGATTCCAAATTATTCGTGAAATGGTCACTCATATCAGCAGAATTATAACAATTCATTTACTAAGCAGATTCTAATTTCATGTTGTAAGACTAAATATTATCCTAATACGATTTCAATAAAGTGGCTTTTTTGACCTCCAGGAAGGGGAAGCCGAGGGAATCGTGTCGAAAATATTATTTCTTTCTTTCTAATTACTTACTAGGTATAGAGGTGTTAACGGATTACTCTCGTCTTGTTACACACCATAGCCTATTCGTCTCTAACGTTAAATGTACTCTGTGGTCATCTCAGCCTGTCACTCAGACTGAGCTGTCTTGAAGGCAGATGTTTAAAAACGATTAAATTTATGAAAAAATCAATAGAAATACTGTGAAATGTTACAGTATACCAAAATGTAAAAGTACTTAACTCTGCCTAACTAGTAAGATGAGGCCTATGCCCAATAGCCAAAACTAAAACTGAATAACCAGTCATGGGTAAGCTACTAATAGTATTCTATCACCTCTGTCACTACCTAAGCGAGGGAGAGCTAGATCCACTCTAGGCCACTACGCTGTTTCTCGTGCTTGGACTTTTTCCCATTATTTTTAATGTGCCTAAAAT
Source organism: Eilema griseolum (assembly GCA_963662185.1). Taxonomy (NCBI): domain Eukaryota; kingdom Metazoa; phylum Arthropoda; class Insecta; order Lepidoptera; family Erebidae; genus Eilema; species Eilema griseolum. The sequence goes on from OY759243.1 coordinate 10,029,977, forward strand.
TAAACAGGTGCGATGGCGTGACATAATATAAGTAGTTGTGTTATATTATATAACGACTTATTGATAGTAGGTAGATATATATACCTACATGCTACCACATTTATCGCATCTTGAATTCATTATAATATTATTTGATTGTCTATTAATTGAATATTATTTAAATATCAACTTTCTACTTGCCATTTATTCCAGCGGCACGAGCTGGCTGCTGCACTAGTATAAAACCATGTATCTCGGCACCGGCTTGCGGCGTGCACAAATGTAGACATACACCAGATCTCTGCCCTGACCCTGGTAAATGTTACCAAAAATGTAAGAACTATAAATATAAATGCCCAAGTGCCGTGGCAATTGTCACTCCGCGTGGCCTGGGTTGTACTTGTGTTCCAGTATTTAAAAAGTACAACCGGAAAGCTAAACGCGGAGAAAAAAGACGATCGAAAATACCTTACAGGAAAAGAGTAGCTAGAATGTACAGAAAACGCTCGGACATAAACAAATTCTACCCAAGGAGCAAACGTTGCACCATTTTATAGACTATGACGCATAAGTAGCCATTTTGACGCAATAATTATACAGATAGAATTACATACAACTGTATTATTTGGTTTAACTAAGGACACATCTACTTAATACTGGAACTGAAAGCCAATAGTACTAGATAACCGAGACCGACGGTTCAACGTGCTCTCCGCAGCACGACTAGACCAAGGCAAATGCCTATATATTCACGCGTATAAATATTTGCGCAGCGGTCTCGTTCACTACCGCCACGCTACGAAGGCTTTCGGCATTTCGTTATTTTATCTTTTTTTTTTTTATATACCACTTGGCAGACAGTCTAATTTTATAAAGCTAAAGAGTTTGTTTGGTTGCTACGAGTAGATGTACTCGTTGAAGGATGCGCTCGCCCCAACAATATCATACAATCAATCTGCTTATCGTTATCTACTGATTGCAGAGGAGAACAGGAAAAACGTTTGTTTAGTTGAACGCGCTAATATCAGGATCCTACTGGTTCTAATAGAATAATTCTCTTTGTGTTGAATATTCCGATCATAAGGTTACTACTCAAGGGAGCGGAGCAGTAATCAGTAATGCCAACGATCCGGCAAATTCGTATAATGTTAGGCCTGCCTAATGGCATAAAGGGGTGACACGGATTTTCGATGTATGATACGGGTGAAGCCGAGGTATAATTATGATAGAACTTCACGTACAGGTAAGTTCGTTTAATCATTAATTATACTCGCGCCTCATCCTTCGAGATTAGTAGATGGTGGCGCAATTCTCGCCACGTGAGCTAGTGGACTGTATTTTGCGGGGGGTGAAGCTAACATGTTTCATATGACACTTTACACAACAAACAAGGTAGGTGATCGGGTTGCCGCGGAGGTGGTTTAGGCATTAAATGCAACCCAAGAAATTAGGAGAGGATGCACTAACCTTTATGACGCCACGTGCTGTCGGGGCCGATACACCGGTCTTCTCTTCCTGGTTCAGGAGCTGCTGCCCACATCACTAAATCACTTGAGGGACACACGAGAGGCACAATCCGATCGGTAAAGGTCTATGAAAGCGGTTAAAATCCAACAAACATTATTAATTTCTGAGAGTCGCGTGCGCTGCCGCCATTGATGCTTGCTAGTTCGATGCGAAGTCAAGATGCGGCTATTTTAACCATTGGCGGGGCGAAAACTATTGTTATCTCACTTTAGAGGTAGTGCGGGAGGGAGATGGGTACAGGGAGCGTGTGTTCAGCGTCAACCAATTGAGAGGCGATTTGAATTTACTACTACTGGCGCAACCATTCCCCCCGGCTTGAAGGGTTACCTTCAAAACGAAAAATGCGGAACAAATCTAAAGTCTAATCTAAATCTAGGTTTGGGAAATAACAACTAAAATATAAAACTAGGTTTGAACTCGTGCCTACTGCTGGTTAGGCAGAGGGCAGAGGCGAACAACCGGGCGCAGATACGATCCGGTTGCGGTTTTAACCCGTACAACACGAGTTATCCCGCGGGAATCGGGAAAAACTTCCTCTACTACTCCTAGAGGCCAATGTAAAGGAGGCGCATTCTCAGTCATAAGGACTACCACCGTACCTACAGTAATTGGGTTGGATGGAGTATTCCATTTTTGACGCGACTGCAGCGTGTGCAAATAATCGGTTCTCCAACGATTCCAAAACGATTGGACTAATTTATCTAAAAGAGCGTGACGAGTTAGAAGGTGCATTCTATCGTCATCAACATCCATTGCGGGCAAATATTTTAGAGGAGTCGTATTTAAGAAGTGAGCTGGCGTTAACGCTAATGGATCTGACGGATCGCGCTAGATAGAGTCCGACACAGCGGACGCGTGTTCATCACCGCCTCTACTTGAGCGAGTACGGTACTCAACTCCTCGAACGAGAGAATCTGTTCGCCTATGACGCGAAATAGATGCGACTTAAGGCTTTTAATATTCGCTTCCCAATTACCACCAAAATGACTAGCTGCAGGCGTGTTAAAGTACCATTCAATGCGATTTTCGGCTAAGATGTGAGCGAATTCACTTTGGTAGTACTTAGACCGTAAGAATGCGTGCAATTCCGAAATACTACGTCGGGCCCCTACATAGTTTGTACCGTTGTCCGAATACATGCGCTTAACCGGACCACGACGCGACAAAAAACGTTTAAAAGCGGACATAAAATTTTGCGTACTTAAATCACCGGTCAACTCTATATGAACCGCGCGAGTTGTCATACAAATGAACAAACAAACATAAGCTTTCGTGGAGCGAATGCTACGACCACGAGTAATAGTGACTTTGAAAGGCCCAGCAAAGTCTGTGCCGGTGTGTACGAAAGGTTTTGCGGATTGAACAACACGACAAGAGCGATGATCGGCCATTTCAGGCGCGATAAAACGCGGGCGGAGTTTAAAACAAGGTACACATCTGTGTACTCTAGCGCGAATCAAATTACGAGCGGAAATTATCCAGTATTTCTGTCTCAAAATAGACATTAACAAATCGGGACCAGCGTGACAATTCACCTTATGATGATAATCTACTAACAAATCTAATACGTGGTCCTTACGCGGGAGAACTACTGGATGCCTTTGTTCAAATCCTAAACTTGAATTTCTCAAACGACCACCTACTCGAATGAGTCCATCTTCCAAAAATGGTTTCAAGTGTCGGAAAGAACTACTACAAGGTTTGTTAAATTCTAAACTTTTAAATTCAGAAGCAAAATAAAATTTCTGCAACTCGCGAAGTATGACCAATTCAGCTTTATCTAAATCAGCGGCGGTTATATGACCGCGCGTAGGTAAAATTCTCAAAAATCGGCCTACATAAACAACACAACGCAACAGTCTCGACCAAGACGAGACGCGATTAGCCAACAACAAAATAAGGGACTCTTCACGCGGGACCGATACAACAAGCGAGTGCTTCTTCTCCTCGGGTGGTTCGGAAACCGTAGTGGGATTGAATTGACTAACTGGCCACTTATCTAACGCGGCATGAATCCAGGACGGTCCACTAAACCATAACGGGTGATCTAAAATTTGCGAAGGAAGCAATCCACGAGAGAGACAATCGGCTGAGTTGTCGGTGCCAGCAACGTGAAAGAGATTTTGTGGCGCTAATTCAGATTGAATTTTTGCCACTCTATTAGCGAAGAATGTGTCCCAACGATGGGCGAAGAGTGGGCCCAACACAAAGCGACTGTTGAGTCCGAAAAAGCTAAAATTCTACTAATATTAATGCGACACGGAAGTGCTAGTCTTAGCACTGCCATCCAAAACTACGCGGAGTTTAGTAGTAAGCTTATCTTCTCTAATAACTCCGTGGTGCGGGATAATGTACGAAGGCTGGGTCTCGTCAGTGTCCGCAGGCGCAGGTGAGATGTAACCTTTATCTAAATATTCGTTAACAACCTCATCATAGGCTTGCTTTAACTTTGGAGACGCCTGCATCTTTCGTTCTAAACAAAGAAAGCGTTTTTCAGCGGATACACGGGAGTCACCGAGCGAAAAAATATCTCCCTTGAAAGGGAGCGCGACAACATAACGACCCTGCTCATCACGAGTAGTCGTGCGACAATAAATCTCCTCAGCCATCTTGTCATCAGGGCTTAGGATAGGTGGGACATTGACCTCTTCAATTTCCCAAAACTTGCGGATGGTAGACTCCAGTGGCGGCTCGACGGTGCAACAGAACGAAGCAGTCGAGTGACTAAAACTATCTATAGAAGCGGGGGCGGAACCAATTATAACAAAACCAAGAACTGTTTCCAGTGCGTGCGGAGCGGGGTACGTCGGTCCCCCTTGAACCTTACGTGATAACTGGAGGTGCGGGAGAATCGAAGCGCCGATCAATATATCGACAACTCCAGGAACAGCGTAAGTCTCATCTGCTAAAGGCAAGTCTTTAAATTTCGTTAATAAAGACGTGTCCACCGGGAGGGTAGGCAACTGTTCAGTTATTTTATCTATAACGAGCGAATCCATGTCAAACCAAATATTATTATTAAAACGAGATCCAAACCTTGTTTTAACGGTGCCATGAACAGCTGACCGTAAACCTCCAAAACCCTTCACCACTGAGCGGGTTGAACGCTTATTAACATTTTTTTTTTAACATTGAAACCAAGACGTTGACAACAATCTTGAGTAATAAAATTACTTTGCGAAGCGCCATCTAATAGCGCTCGAACAATGTGCGGTTTACCTAATGCATCAACAATAATGACGCGAGCAGTTGCGAGAACCACAGTAGTGAGCGCAGCACTAGCGGACAAAGAACACAAGGTGACGTCATTCGCAGCGGTCTCCGGGCGGGCCGGAGCGCGCGCGAGCGCGGGCTGCGGCTGTGGCGCAGGCCGCCGTGTGCCACCGCTCGACGAACCAACTGTGCTCACATTGGATGCGGCATTACTATTTTCAAAATGAAGTAAAGTGTGGTGTCTCGCTTGACATTTGCGACAACTATTGCTACTATTACATAAAACAACGCGGTGTTTAGTACCGAGACAATTAAAACAAAAATTATTAACGCGAACAAATTTATAACGATCATTAGGCGATAATTTTAGGAAACCCGGACACTTGTACAATTGCGAATGATGAGTATTACACAAAGAGCAAACAGGTGATTGTACATGTGCTGGTGCGGTATTAACATAAGTATGAGTTGACTTCAGTGACTTCGATGACGCATCTATTTTACGTTCGGAACTAACAACTTTCTTCGCGCCTTCATGTTTCGATGAAGAGCGTTGCAATATTTTTATATGCTCGCGAACAAAACTTTCGAACTTAGGAATTTTATTGCCGCGATGATCCGACTCAAATAAACGAAGGGTTTCGGAATCTAATTTCTTTAAACCCATATACAAAAATAAGAAGTCGCAGAGGTCATCGATCTTTAGGTTCTTTACGGCGCGAACAGATGATGCGAAAGTATCTAGAAACTTCTCTAAGTTTTGATCGTTACATGCCGTAATGGCTTTCAAATCAAACATCTGATACAAATATGCATTAGCTACCGATCTTTTATCCTCATACTTAGCTTTCAAAGTATTTAAAATTAAATTATAATTTTCGGCACTAAACGTAATTCCAGCGCAAACGGTTATAGCTTTACCAGTTAATTTTTCAACGAGATAATGCAATTTTTCGTGACCTGTCAACGAATCATTCTTATCTATTGTATTCTCAAAACTATCTATAAATAAACACCAAACAAACCGCGGTAGCCTAGTGGTATGGGTAATGGACTGCTGAGACGAGGTCTCGGGTTCGATCCCAGGTTTACCATGGCACACACCAATGACTTTTCGATGCTTTTCGAAGTTATGTGTGTATTTATCGCAGGTTTATAAGTGCCCGGTTAATGGCAATAGGCTCGCCACCTACTACATTGGGACCTAAACATAAACTGGCGAAATGTGGGTGCTAGCACCTCTGCCTACCCCTTCGGGGATATAGGCGTGAGTTTATGAGTTTATGTTACCATAAAATTCGGGTATCTGAATTGGTGGCAACTTAGGTCGGTCGCGAGTGGGATTGGGTCGGTCAGACGGTTTCTCCAAACTCCTAGCGACGCGTTTGATACGACAATACAAATCGTCAAACGACGACAAGGCCTGATAACTCACTGAGTAATCGGGATTTAAATTTAACTCTAAAACGTTGATGTCGAGTACTAAGGATTCGAAATCCGCGCGTAAACTATCCAAGTTTTCTATAGAACACAAGAACGAATCTCTAATAGCCAAATCAGAGGTTTTAAGTGCATTATCACAAATCGATTGTACGCGAGAGTAAATCATTTCTCTTTTAGCGTATAAAAGTTTCAATTGAACTTTACTATCGGTACTACCAACCTTTGGGGACATTTTTACAACTAAATATCAAACTAAAGTGCGGTAAGCAACAAATGAAATGACTTAATCTTAGCGGTATAGTACAGCGACGCGGCGCGAACGATATCCGTAGGTAGGTAGGTACTTATGACTGCGAGTGCAAGCTTGAACAAACGCGCATAGCAACAACCAGATCGTACCTACGCGAGCTAGATCGCTGTCTAGGTTCAACTATTATTTCAGGGATTAAGTATTGCGTAATATCTATTCAAATTAAAATACTTACTTTCGTATGAATTTGAATGAAATGCGAGCGAGGTATAACCGCGTACCTACCCACGTAGGTATTAGGTAAATACGATGCGAGCTAGCGGCGAACGGACAACTTAGAAATTGAAACAAATAAAAACAAAAGCCAAATGCGTTAGGTATTACACTGTGCCTATGCACTAGGGTGTCTAGGATACCTAAGATCTAAACCTAAATGCCTAGATGCGGGGTTTTCTACTAAAATAACTAGGTATTTAGGTGCGGTGCGTTTATTCCCAATGGAATAAATGACAAAATGCGAAACTACGACTAAGGATCGATACGATAAGAGAAATGCGAGCGAGGTATAACCGCGTACCTACCCATGTAGGTATTAGGTAAATACGATGCGAAACTAGCGGCGAACGGACAACTCAGAAATTGAAACAAATAAAAACAAAAGCCAAATGCGTTAGGTATTACACTGTGCCTATGCACTAGGGTGTCTAGGATACCTAAGATCTAAACCTAAATGCCTAGATGCGGGGTTTTCTACTAAAATAACTAGGTATTTAGGTGCGGTGCATTTATTCCCAATAGAATAAATAACAAAATGCGAGCTACGACTAAGGATCCGGCTCGACCGGGACCAAAAAGAATGGTGGCGCAATTCTCGCCACGTGAGCTAGTGGACTGTATTTTGCGGGGGGTGAAGCTAACATGTTTCATATGACACTTTACACAACAAACAAGGTAGGTGATCGGGTTGCCGCGGAGGTGGTTTAGGCATTAAATGCAACCCAAGAAATTAGGAGAGGATGCACTAACCTTTATGACGCCACGTGCTGTCGGGGCCGATACACCGGTCTTCTCTTCCTGGCTCAGGAGCTGCTGCCCACATCACTAAATCACTTGAGGGACACACGAGAGGCACAATCCGATCGGTAAAGGTCTATGAAAGCGGTTAAAATCCAACAAACATTATTAATTTCTGAGAGTCGCGTGCGCTGCCGCCATTGATGCTTGCTAGTTCGATGCGAAGTCAAGATGCGGCTATTTTAACCATTGGCGGGGCGAAAACTATTGTTATCTCACTTTAGAGGTAGTGCGGGAGGGAGATGGGTACAGGGAGCGTGTGCTCAGCGTCAACCAATTGAGAGGCGATTTGAATTTACTACTACTGGCGCAACCAGTAGATATATACACATGTAGACTTTGAGAGCCCTAACAGTGTTGGGAATGGCATCAATGATGTCTATAAAATGATACGTTATTTATTTAAGTAGAATCAATTGTTTGTATTTATATTTATGAAATATAAATCATTCATTACACTGTAGTATAGAATCAGCTAGGGCAGTGTTGTCCCTATCATTGATTATTGTTCTTTGATAGAATTTGACAAAGGTGGTGGAATTTTTGCTCCAACCCGCAGTTTTGCGAATAATATCTAGACTGACACCGCGTGAGAGTGCCCGTGTTGAGGCGGCATGCCGAGTGCTATGTGCGCTGAACACACTGGTATCCATATCGCACTGACCGAGAGTACTCTTAATCCATCTACTCAGTGACTGTGACCTACAGGTTTGTGTGGTTTTCTGGTTCCAATGAATAAGTTATCTGAAGTGCGAAAACTTGATGTGCGGTCAACGTATTCTAAAAGAGTTGTAGCTGGATAGATTGCGGGGCTTTCTATAAAGAATGGTAAATGAATTAAAGGTTGTTCGACCCCTGGACGTGAAGTTTTAATTAAATCCGTTATGGGAATGACGATGTACTGCTGTGCTCGTTTAATGTTACTAACTTTGATTTTGGAAAGGGTCTGGAGTCGATGCGCGGTTGTAAGGGCTAATAAAGTGATCGTTTTCATAGTAAGTCTTTCTAATGTTAGGTCTTCATTTGGGTACCATGTTTTTATTACGCCAATACGAGGTTGGTATCTCAAGCGAAGGAGTATTTAGGTCTTAGACGATAGACCCCTTTTAGAAATCTTTTTAGTCGATCATCGTTAGTTGAATTTGGTCCTAGTATTAGAAAGAGCAGATTTACAAGAATTAAGAGTACCATATTGAGATCCCGTAAGGAAAATGTTTGTTAAAAAATATATTACGTTAGGGATAGACGCTTCGTATACATTAACCGAGCTATGTTTGCAAAAATACCACCACTTTTTTAAATAAACATCGTATTGTTTTAGGGAGTTTGATGTTAAAGAATCTAACATAATGTCTAGAGCAGATGTTGGTATGCTTCTCCTTGAGAGGGCATTCCGGATAATATGCCTGCCACCAGGGTGGTCGTATCCTGTATCCGACGGTAGCTGGAATGAGACAGGAATGCATTGCTATTAGGAGGAAATGTTATAATTTCCGAAATAAGGAGTGATTTAAAAACAGGATACGATGGTTGGGTTGGCCAAAGAGGGACTATTACTATTCCGGTTGCTTCATCGTTTACAATTTTTTAAGTGTTTTTAGTATCACTGCAAAACATGGGAATGCATAGAATTTGTAACTGGACCATGATATTGTAGAAGCATCTACTGCAATGGCGTCTGGGTCTCGATGCCAGGAAATGTACTTATCACATTTCTTATTAATACAACTTGCGAATAGATCTATTTCTGGACAACCGAAAGAGTATACGATTGAATCGAAAGCCCAACCAGATAGTTCAAATTCAATATCTGGGTGCGCCCTACGTGATTCGAAAAGTCCGCGGTCGTATTATCACTAGAACGTATGAACAATCTCAATATCCTAGGTATGGATGTTCGCTGCAACCTGAATAACAAAAATTACATCGAAAGTATCATCAAAACAGCCTCACGAAAACTCGGAGTCCTGAACAGAGTGAGACGGTTTTTCGCGCCGGAGCAGCGGTGTCTTCTATACAAGACACAAATTCGCTCCTGTGTGGAATACTGCTCGCATCTCTGGGATGGTTCAGCAAAGTACTTACTAGATGCTCTCGACAGGTTGCAGCGACGTGCGGTCCGCATCATTGGGAATCCCGAGGTCACGAACACCCTAGAACCTTTACAGATGCGTAGAGATGTTGCGTCCATGGCTGTATTTTACCGTCTTACCGTCTGTACCATGGGGAGTGTTCTGATGAGCTCTTCCAATTAGTCCCACCCTCCCCTTTCCTACACAGGACAACACGTGCAGGTCTTAGATGTCATCCGCACACGGTGCAAAACATCCGATCAAGAACCAAGCGGTTCGGAGACTCTTTCCTCTGTCGCACCATTAAGGCCTGGAATTCATTACCAGCTCACGTGTTTCCTTCTTCCTATAGTTCCGGGTCCGTTAAGCGGGGCGTGAAAAAGCATATGATGAGGCCGTCAAGCTGAGTGTCACCATTGTCACACGGTATGTGTAAATAATGGTGACCCTCTTTTCTGGGACTTTGCCTTCAGCTTACCATCAGGCAAGGCGAAGTCCAATTGACGTGTCCTATATGTAAAAAAGTATGATGCTACTATAAAAAGATTTTTGGTTTCGCACCAATTCCAAATATCTCTAGTTATTTGTGTTAAATGCGGGTACTGTATACCACCCATTCTGTTGATGTAAGATATAGCAGTGGAATTATCGATGCGCAACAGAATTTGACAATTACTCGAGTTCTGTGGGAATATCTTTAGTCCTATAAATGCAGCAAGTAGCTCTAAATAATTAATATGCTTTTGTTTCTCAATATTAGACCACTGTCCGCTTGCAGTTTCCCCATTACAGGCAGCTCCCCATCCCGTAGTTGAGGCGTCAGAAAATATCTCTGTTTGAAAGTCATCAGCTCGAATTCGGTGTACGGAGTATTTTATTTTATCCAACCACCAATATACATAAATCTGGACGTATTGACTCTGGTAAGTTCATATATCGGTCGCAATCATCGTGAACTTTCAAGTTGAGATATTTCCATTGCTCCATCTCTTTGGTGTGAAGCCATCCATATTCTATGGCTTGGCAACAAGATGTTAATAAACCTAAGAATTGTGCAAGTGTCCTAACTTTACAACATCTTAATTGTAAAAACTATTCGATTTGCGATTTGACTTTTGATCTTTTATCTGAGGGTTTAATTTCCATTTTTGAAGAGTCTATTATCATTCCTAAAAATTTACATTTAGTGGAAGGTATAGCAACAGTTTTCTCGTCATTTACAATAAAGCCGAGTGAAATTAGTAATCTTCTTATGAAATTAACATTTTCCGTACATTGTGTATGAGATTTTCCAATCAAAAACCAATCGTCTAAATACAGGGTAGATGTGAAATCCGCATATCGTAGAAGTTTCACAATAGGTTTAGTTATTTTAGTAAGACATATGGAGCGGTACATAGGCCAAATGGTAAAACATTGAACTCGTATATATTTTCTTCAAAATAAAATCTGAGGTATTTTCTGGAGTTCTTATTTATTCAAATAAGGAAATATGCATCCTTGAGGTCAAGGGATGACACTTTACAGTCCTTTGTCACTAGTTTTAAAGCAGTCCTTCAGTCTTCTAATTTGAAATGGTCAGTCTTAATGAATTTAATATAAATCGTGTCTTACCATTTGGTTTCAGCACCAAAAAAATACTTGAGACAAATTGACCTTTACACGGAGAACATTCTGAAATAGCGCCTATGCTAAGAAGATTATTTATAGCGTCTAAGTAATGAGTTCTTTCATTTTTCGAATACACTGGCCTTGCGGGTAGCGTATGTTGTATTGGAGGAGACGAAAAAAATAATTGTATATCCTTCGACCCAGGATAGGATAGTTTGGTCTTCTGTGATAGCCGACCACTGTTGTAAAAATTGTGATAAGCGGCCAGCATACTTAACTATTTGTCTGTCTACCAGTGGCGCCGTGGATTGGTGCTCTGATGAGCTTGCGACGACGTCCTCGATGCGCGAGCGTGCTGCTGCTGTAGATAGCGTGGGCGCGCGCGTAGCTGCAGGCTCGCGGCTCCGGGACACATGCGGCGTCATCCTCGCAGGCGGCCTGTGCGCCTGGGAGGGAACCTTGCGGTTTAAAAGCCTATGGGATGTTCCTTTAAAACTTATTTGCTGATCTATTGGTTGTATTGGCCTTTAGTTCTACACCAGACTTATTAATAGCTTTTGCTGCTTTTAAGGTTTCAGCTAGATTTGCGCCAAAAAGGTGGGTATCAATAGAGGTGTATTTTAAATGTTCTTTCATATCATTTTTCAATGTAAATAGAACAAAATTTCTTCTTGTAACCGAGTCAGCGTGTTGAAGGTCACACAAAATTTGGGCCATATCGAATAATTTTTGTTCCAAAACCTCGTTTTGGGCTTAAATCTTATTTGGTCATTCATAATTCATTGTCATTAATAATTCCTGCTAAGGAGGCTATAGCGCTTGACATTTCTTTTTGTTTGATTTCAACTCCTCTATCGCGTTTAACAGCGGTTTCTAGTAAGGCTGCTTTTATCTCCATATTCAACTGAAGAGCATCAAGCTGGACTATGTTTGATGGCAGTGGGTATTTCGACAGGAGCTTTGTACGGTCTTCTTTGCTTATGCCTTCTTTTGCCATGTGTATTAAGCGTTTAGCTAATTTACTATGAATTTCATGACCAAGTTTATCTTTATTTTCAGGTTCTTCACCATAGATAGCTATATCTAAGTCGGACTCTGGGTTATCACCTACCTGTTCACAGCTAGGTTCTGGCTGTAGTTCGGTACAATTAGGAACAGGCTGGGTTTCTTCCTGGTTGTGTCCTAGTTGTGATTCTACGAGACTGGGATCAGGTTGCAATTCTTTACTGCTAGGCTGTGGCTCTATTGTCATTTCATCTGGCTATTGCAACAACCAATCGTCAGGTCGCAGTACGGGAGTATCTGTAGAGTTATATTATTTTTGTAGGTAGGTGTATATTTTTAATTGTGTAAGGTTGGGTTTCAAACCCCAATGGTAGGAACGCTAACTGTGGTTCAGTGTTTTGAATCAAAGACCGTTCAGTTTGATGCGTCCGATCAATCCCAGTGACTGTCCAGGTTGCATAAATTTTTATGCGTCGGATCAGCCCCAATGACTGTCCAGGTTGCATTAATTTTGATGCGTCAGATCAGCCCCAATGACTGTCCAGGTTGCATTAATTTTAATGCGTCGGATCAGCCCCAATGACTGTCCAGGTTGCATTAATTTTGATGTGTCGGATCAGCCCCAATGACTGTCCAGGTTGCATACTTTTTAACAGTAATAATACAGGCTTGTACCTACTAATTACAAATTAAGTTAACACTTTATAGTATAATAAGGATATTGATTCCCTGCACAGACATCCTGAGAATCCAAAGCTTTCTCGTAATCCGATGCTTGTCTAGAGTCACTGACTTGCTGTTCACAAATTTCCCGTTGTCTTAACTTTCTAAGTTTCCTTTCGTAATATTCTATATTCTTTTCACGAGAGTGAGAATGCTTACGTTTTGGCATAGTAACTATATAAAACTTATATAAGCTGCGCGACACTGTACGAGTGTTGAGTGGTTAGCACTTAAAATGCGAATGACGAACGGGCGACACGCAGGTCAAAGGTAACATACAGTAAGTACCCACAAGAAAACAAGGACGGATGGAGGAGGTAGGACACGGCCGTATTTCCACCCGATTGAGCAGTCCGACTGGGGTAGTACCTCCGCCCTACAGAATACCGCGGCTATAATAACTTCGTGTTGTGTTCCCAGCGGTGAGAAGGGTAGCCAGAGCTCACTGGAGAATTTGTGCTGCCAGTGGGAAGACTAAAGGCTTGTCCTGCTTTGTCTTCTACTGACGGCACAGAAACTCTGTTGTCTGCCAACTAAGTGGTATAAAAAAAATAAAAATAAAAACTCAAATAGTGCAGAGTGGTAACACATATGCGTTACTACATGTGTATATATCTACTAATCTCGAAGGATGAGGTGCGAGTAAAATGGTTATTGTAAAATTGTGAAGTACCTAACATAATAAAAAGGAAAGATTTTCATTTTTGTAAACATGTAAACTTGCAAATTTGAAAACTACTGAACCGATTTCCAAAATTCTTATAGAAAGTTACGTTATCACTGACTCACATAGGCTATATTATTTTTTTAAATAACTGAGGATCCTTAATAAAATTCCAATAACGTAACCGATGGTGTAAAAAATAACCCATGAAAAATTCCTCATGTCACGTGTGCTGCAAAAATAATAGAACAAAATAATGTACTACAAAAAATGTGTTACTTGAAAAAATCCATACAATACAATCCTCAATAGCATATTCATCTCCTGGGGATAACCCATAGTGAGTATTTTTATCTTTTAACCATTTATGTAACTATTTACGAAACTATTTTTAACCCCCGACGCAAAAACGACGGGGTGTTATAATAAGTTTGACGTGTCTGTGTGTGTGTGGGTGTGTGTGTATGTGTCTGTCTGTGGCATCGTAGCTCCTGAATGGATGAACCGATTTAGATTTCGTTTTTTTTGTTTGAAAGGTATATTAGTCGGGAGTGTCTTCAGCTATGTTTGAAAAAATAACGATACAAGATGGCCGCCGCTACAAAATGACGAGAGTACATATTTTTTCTCAACTCCCTCAATATGGGTATCAAATGAAAAGGCTTGACTAGTAGAATACGATACAATATGATAAATTTGAAATACAAGATGGCCGTCACCACAAAATGGCGAAATACATTTTATTTCACAACTCCCTCAATAAGGGTATCAAATCAAAGAGCTTGACGAGTAGATCAATTTAAAACGTGTAAAATAAACATTAAATTAATAATTTAAGAAACCCACGTCACAAAAAGCAACCCCCAAAAATTCGGTGGAATGGATTCGGTGGCTGGGCCTTGAGGTGGCTCTGCATAAATCCGAGGCCATGTTCTTTCATGGACCTCGGCGCACGCCACCACCTGGTTCCAGTCTCACAGTGGGAGGCACTCTCATCGGCATCAAGCCCCAGATGAAATATCTGGGGCTCGTGCTCGACGGCCGGTGGGACTTCGGGAAGCACTTCCGAAGTCTGGGCCCCAAATTGGTGGGCACAGCCAACGCTATGGCGCGGCTACTGCCTAACCTGAGGGGCCCGGAGAACTCCTGCAGGAGACTCTACGCGGGTGTCGTGCGGTCCATGGCCCTGTACGGGTGTCCCGTGTGGGCGGACACCCTGAATGATCGGCACATGCCCCTGCTGCAGCGTCCGCAGCAGAAGTTGGCGTGCCACATCATAAGGGGGTACCGCACGATATCCTTCTACGCGGCGAGTCTCCTCGCCGGATCGCCAGCATGGATCCTGGAAGCGAGATCCCTTTCGGCGCTATACCGGTTCCGAAAGGCGGCGCGGGAGCGGGGTCACGATCCCGAGCCCGAAGAAATTCGAGCCGTGAGATCCCGGCTCCACAGGGAAATGGTGGCGGAATGGGAGGTACGACTTGGGCGACCAGGCGCAGGGCGCGCCGTAGTAGCGGCGGTAAGACCCATCATGGGGGAGTGGCTAGAGAGGCCACACGGCAGCCTCTCGTACCGTCTGACGCAGATGATCACCAAGCACGGGTGCTTCGGAAAGTATCTGCGTCGGATGGAGAAAGAGCCAACGTCCGAGTGCCATCACTGCGACGCGCGGGAGGATTCAGGTCCGCACACGCTCACCGAGTGTCCGGCGTGGGAGACGCCGAGGCGGGAGCTTGTGGCGGCCCTGGGAGTGAGAGTTCTCACGCTCTCCACCTTGCTCGCGGCGCGGCGATGGTGAAGGAGGAGGCGGGGCGGGAGCGGCAGCGGGAGCGACGAAGGATCGCAAGCCAAGCTGCCCGCGTACGAAGGCAACTCGGGCGTCAGTGGTCGATGAACGACCTCCGCCCCCCATGAGCGCCGGCCTGGGGGTGACAGGTGGAGCCGCCTGTCACCCTGGCACGCGCGACTAGCGTGACTAGCGCGCCTCCCCGTTTTCCGGGAACGAGTTGGGGACTCTGTAGTCCCCACACCCGAGACGAGGGCCAGATCGTGAGAGATGGCCCTGGGTCGGCCGGGGTGCTAGGGATATGCCTGTCAACCTCACCTTCGGCAACCAAAACGACCCACAGGCGGCGTGCGTTTTAGTCGGTTCGAGTCCGACATAATCTCCTCCACCGGCTCCGGTGGGGAGGTATCCGTGGGGATTTTGCGCACGTAAAAAAAGAAAAAAAATACCCCCAAAAATTCGATAATAAGTTGTGTTAGTTAGCCCTATACATATCGATCGGATGTTACATTTAAAACATATTATAAAATTATAAATGTCAATCAATCCAGTAGATTCCCACTCATTATTTGAAAACTATTTGTTGGGTTTAATAAGTGCAAAGGGGTTTTGAAGTATGTCACGAGCGAATCCGGGGAGGGTCAGCTCAACAGAAGATGCGGGGACGTGGTCGGGGTGTGTGGTCCGGAACCTCAATGCGGTGCACCCGAGACAATGGAGACGGCAGCACCTGTCTCCTAGGGGAGACGCTACCGAATGCGGCAAATGCCGATCTAGGAGGAAGCGCCCTCTAGAGCGATGCTCGGAGAATTCCTACATGTTCCTGTGACTACCAGAGGTCGAGGTTCGACAGGGACACCGTGCTTCCCGCACATGAGGAACCCTCTTAAAATCGTAAATGATTCAGGGTCAGACGGGGAACGCGAGATATGCTTTGGGCAATTTTACACCCCAGTATTTGAAGAGCTGAGACGGTGTAGGGTTCTAGTTGGTTTTTATTACACTCGGGCGGAGCCGCGGGCAACAGCTAGTATTTGACATGTACAAATCTATACAGAGTTAAAAAAGAGCAGCAGTGTGAAGCAGTGGTGCCAAGTGAAGTGGTCATGGAATGGAAAATGTTCACTAATTCTGAATTTTATCTTATTGTATTCTGTATTGAAAACAAAATAACACACACTCGCACACACACTTAGGTCTTATTTATTTGTTATTTTATTTAGTTATTCTTTAGATTACACTTAAAAGGCGTCTTATACACATAAGTGAAATATTATGAACAAAGTTACAAAGGCGTGCTTAACTCAAGGTTAACTTCTCTTCCAGCAAACTCGGGAGTGCACTGAGACATTGCAATCCAATGATAGGTATATTTTGATATATTATGTATACATTTGTTTCCAATTTATGGACTTAAAAAAATGTTGGAGGTAGGACAAGACGGTATCTCCCGTCCAAAATTGAGCAGTCCGTCTGGGTAAGTACCTCCGCCCTACAGAATACCCGGCTATAATAACCTTTTGTTGTGTTCCCGGCCAGAGCTCACTGGAGAGGTTCTGTGCTGTCAGTGGGAAGACCAAAGGCTTAAATTGACCCCACTGACTGGTGGGGGCGTGAAATGGTGGCGCGGTGGTCAGGGAGACCCGGTGAAACGGTTATCCGCTGGCCGCCCGCAGGCTGTACGGTTCCCGAACCTGGGGATTACTTAATCTCCGCCCCAGAAGGCTGAACCAGCAGCCTGTGTAAAATTCCCGGTGCTGTAGCCGTGCCGGAGGAGGAGATATTTGTAATAGAATATATTTGTCGGAACATCTATCTCCGGAAGTCAAAGAATTGCATAGTACCACACGCAAATTCTGTAAGGATAAGAAATACAAGTTCGTGTGGGTGCGCTTTGGACAAATATATGTTCGTAAGGACGAAACACATCCTGCCATACTAATAAAAAATGTTGAGTCACTAAATAAATTGCGTTGAGTTTAGTCTTATATTTGTATAATGTATTATGTTACTATTATTTTTGTTTTTATTTATGGATTTAGTCTTACTTTTGTAATGTTAAATATATACTACCAAAATGTCAACAGAATGCGCAGCAAATTGTCACCATTCAGCTTAAATTTATTGAACTGTAATTTTGATGTCATTTGCTTGTCGGAAACTAACTTAAATAAGGGGGTGTTTGACGGAGAATTTATTGATGCTCGTTACAATGTCTTCAGAAGGGATCGTGACACAACCTCATCTGCCAAAGATGAGGGAGGGGGAGTCTTACTGGCTATACAAAAGAAATTTCATGTGATCCGTCAGGCATCATGGGATACCGATATGGAGGATGTCTGGGTCAGTATTCTTCCCCTCTCGCGTGCTAGTCCTCGGCTTAACATATGTGTTTGCTACCTGCCCCCCGACATTGGCTTGCAATATGTGGAACGCTTTTATACTCACTGTCAAAATTTAATTCTTAATTGCTCTCCATCTGAGCATTTCTTGTTAATAGGAGACTTCAATACCCCTGACTTTTATACAGCTTGCTCTAATCCATCATTGGCCACAGCACCCCCAATACAAAAAAGAAAGCTTTATCTGCTTAACGAATTACTATCATTATGTAATTTAAAACAATACAACAATATCCAGACTGATAAATTACTTTGACAAATACCAACTTCTATCTGAGTCACAGTTTGGCTTCAGACATGGTAAATCCACAGAAGACGCAGTAACCGCTCTCAGTCAACTTGTGGCTAGTAAGGTTGATGAGGGGAAAAAGTGTTTATCAGTATTTATTGACCTCCAAAAAGCATTCGATACTGTATCTATCCCTATACTGGCTCATAAATTAGAGCTATACAGTATCAGAGGTACTGCGCTCTCCCTTCTTAAAAATTATCTCTCAGGTAGAACACAAAGGGTGAAACTCGGTCAGTATTGTAGTGGGGACGCCAGTGTATCATTCGGTGTGCCACAAGGAAGTGTACTGGGACCCACACTCTTTCTAATTTATATGAACGAACTGTGTAATCTCAAAATTAGCAATGCGCACATTTTTTCCTATGCGGATGATACGGCTGTCGTCTTCACTGCAAAGAGTTGGGCTTCGGTGAAGGAGGATGCTGAGCGTGGCATAAACATCATATCGAATTGGTTAAAAAATAATTTGCTTACTCTGAACACTTCCAAAACTAAATACATTTGCTACAGTATCCAAAATCATACACAACCTAATGAAGATTTCAAACTCCGACTTCACCGTTGTGAATTTCTTGCACAGAGTGTTGAATGTGATTGCCCGGCATTAGATAAAATTGAGAAAATAAAATACCTTGGTGTCGTGATTGATCAGCGGCTTTCCTGGCATTCACATATTGAATTAATCTCCACCAGAATTCGAAAATTAATTTGGGTATTCAAGACTCTAAGACACGTACTACCAGCTGGCAAGCAGATTGATCATGACTCCTCGAGAAATATATTGAAGGAAACCTATATGGCATTAGCGCAATCTATTCTAACTTACTGTATCCCTGTGTGGGGAGGTGCCAATAAAACGAAAATGATACAGGTTGAACGCGCTCAACGTGCTCTGTTAAAGGTCATGTACTTCAAACGTAGGAGATTCCCAACAAACAGTCTATATGCCCTCAGTCAAGTCTTATCCGTTAGAAAATTGTACATACTATTCACAATTTTGAAAAAACATAAAAGTACTCCTTATGAACCCGATAAAATGCGTGCCAGAAGAAAACATGTCATTTCTATTACCAAAACTAGAACCTTTTTTTTTGCTGACAAACAATTTATCAGTCGTTCAAATTTCTTATATAATAAAATTAATAAACTGCTGCAGATCTATGACAAAACATTGCATGATTGCAAATTTTTAGTAACAAAGTACGTAATACCACTTGATTATGAAGAAACTGAGACTTTATTATCACATGATAGTTGAAACACACATACACATAAACAGACACATACACATACACACACACATACACACCCCCACACCCCCACACACACACACACACACACACACACACACACACACACACACAAACACACAAACACACACGCACACACAAACATACATACACACAAATTTACACATATAAATTAACAATAATATAGTTGTAATTAGCTCTAAAGTAAAGCACTTGTATCTACATAATACCTAGATAGTACATGTTTGCATTTATTTGTGATAGTTTGTTTACAGCTACATGTAACTCTAATTAATAACTAGTAGATATGGAAGAGCGATGTCACCTGACACAGGCAAATTTTGCTTAAAAGGTGACTTCGATCACTGTACATTTAAACTGTAACTTATTTTTAACGAAAATAAATTATTATTATTAAATTATTATTATTATTAATATCATCAATGATAATGGACGCTTGCTCGACTTAGTACTCTCGAATACTGATTCCTTAACTGTTGATGGTACACCTGCGCTCATCAAGCAGGATAAGCATCATCCAGCGCTTTTAAATCTCTTTAACTTCACAACACGTCACCAAGGGGCTGCAGCAGTGCAATTCTGCACGGCTTAATTTTAATAAATGCGATTTTATAAAAATTAAATCTGAATTTAGTTCTACAAATTGGCGCGAAGTGTTATCTTCTACTGACGTTGACAGGTGTACCGATGCCTTCTATGATATAATATTTAAAATAATAAAAAAACACACACCAACCACTAACTCTAGATCTTCGTCATATCCCATTTGGTATAGTAGGTCTTTAATCAAGTGTAACAAAGAAAAGAATAAATACTACAAATTATTTAAAAAATACGGAAATCCTCGAGATTATGATGTATTTTCATTACTCCGTAGTAGATGCAAGACTCTTACTAAAAATTGCTACGCAAAATATGTTGCAGATGTTGAAGATTCGTTAAAGAACAACATCAAATATTTTTGGAGATTTGTCAATAGTCGTAGGGGTCAGGCATCAGTGCCTAATACTATGACTTACGAAACAACTTCATCGTCTGACGGCCAGGGGATCTGTGATCTCTTTTCTCGTTATTTTGCTTCTGTATTTGACGTAGATACTGATTACAGAACAAATTCCATGAGTCATACCCAAGACTATGCATATGAAAGCTTTTTAAGTTCACTGTCTCACGTCGTAATTGATGAAAGTGATGTATTAGGTAGAATGAAGGAATTAGATGCAAATAAGGGGCCAGGCCCTGATCTTTTGCCTCCCTCTTTTAAGTGTGTTGGAAAGGAGTTATCACTTCCTTTATGTGTTATTTTTAATAAGTCATTGGTCAGTGGATACTTCCCCAAATGTTGGAAAACTGCACATATCATTCCCGTATACAAGAGTGGTGTTAAATCGAATTGTAAGAATTATCGGCCTATAAGCATTCTTTCATGTTTTGCCAAAATATTTGAGTCGCTAGTTTATAGTCACCTCTACAATCATATGAAACCACTTCTCTCGGACAAACAGCACGGTTTCGTTAGGGGCAAGTCTACAATCACCAATTTATTAGTGTATAAACATTATCTTTGTCAGGCATTTGCTGCTGGTGGCCAGGTAGACTCGGTATATACCGATTTTTCCAAAGCCTTTGACAAAGTTAATCACCACCTGCTTTGTCGTAAATTGGCCTCTTACGGTGTCCATGGAAGCTTATACCGATGGATCTGCTCATATCTTGAGAACAGAACTCAGTTAGTTGCATTAAGGGGTTTTGTTTCATCGGCTCCTGCAGTGACATCTGGTGTGCCTCAAGGCTCCCATCTCGGTCCACTGCTCTTTGTTGTATTTATAAATGATTTAATTCAAAAATTAACTTGTAACTGCCTTTTGTATGCCGATGATTTAAAGGTTTTTACGTCAATATCTAAGATGGACGATTGCTTGGCCCTTCAGCAGGATATCGATACGATATCTGAGTGGTGTAAAGCCAATTTGATGTTCTTGAATGTTGATAAGTGCCTTATTATATCATTCACTCGAAAATTTAATAAACTTATATGGAACTACAATATTGACGGACAAATTTTAAAGCGAACACAAACTGTGAAAGACTTGGGTATACTTTTTGACGACAAACTTTCATTTAGGGATCATTATAGTCATATAATACGCAAGGCCAATGAACTCCAAGGCTTTGTTCTGAGGTCTACTAAAGGTTTCAAAAAACCCAGCAGTACCGTGTACCTTTATTTTGCTCTGGTGAGGAGTATTCTGGAGTATGGTAGTCCCATTTGGTCACCCAATTACAAAGTCCATATTGATGATGTTGAACGTATTCAAAGAAAATTCCTTAAAATTCTCACCTACCGTGTAAACCCAGGCCGTACAAGTTTAAATTATGAAAGTAGACTCATCAAATACAAGGTGCAGCCACTAGAGAGCCGACGCATATATTTTGACTTGGTTTACCTTTACAAAATTATACATTATATCATTGATTCACCTGAGTTACTTTCTCAAATTAGTTTCAATATTAAATTTAGTGCCCGTAGGGCTAATGATACGAACATATTTGCCCTTCTGATATATAAAAACAATATTTCTTATTATAATCCATTAACAAGAATGGCTCGTCAATATAATGATTTGGCAAAGGTCTATAAATCACTTGATATTTTTGATTGCAGCTTTAACAGATACATAAGAATTGTAAAAGACATCCTTCATAGTGGGTTGGGTTTGGATGGTTCTGTTTCCGGTGGAGGCATCCACACCAAATCTTAACTTGTATTTTGGTATTCATAAATCAGAGATTTATATTGTATAAACTTTTTGCTTCTCTATGTGTGTACAAACTATTTACGTCACGATCCAGATCTAAACATTGTATTTAAGATATTTATAATAGGTATACGATTGTGATGTGTATTGTGCATTTAAATAAATAAAAAAAAAAAAAAAAAAAAGATCGGCGTGGACTCAGCTTCAGTATCTGGGAGGGGACCGGGGGCCCTTCCGCCCATCGCGCCAGCCAGTCACACAACGCCAACTTGTCTGTGGGGGTAAGACGCCTTGATTTATCTTCTACACAGGAGGCACAGAATCTCTTTTTACCTTCTTCCCCCGCCCTCCCCCCATCTCGAACATGAAAATTATAAAAAGCAAGAGAAACGTTACCACAGCGGCACTATCATCCACAGTGAATGTGGATTTCTGCAACATCAGGGGCCTACACTCCAACCTTAACGCGATCCATCTCCACTTAGAGACCGCGCAGCCTACCTTGCTTTTTCTGACGGAGATGCAAATATCCGACCGATACAGCCTACCTATAATGTACCCCGGGTACAAACTCGAGCACAACTTTATGAGTCGCGCCGGGGTATGCTCGTACATCCGGGATGATATTTGCTGCCGCCGTCAAATCAAATCAAATCAAATCAAATGCATTTATTGTTTGTCACAGGTAATAGAAGATGTTATTAATTACATAAATAAGTAGGTATCACTGTGGCATGTCTGATAAGACGTACTATATGATTATGAATTATAAAATTTTAGAATATAATTAATTGAATAAATGATTATTTAAGCTATTACATTATAATTGGCATTATACCAATTTAAAAAATTATCAACAAATGATAGGTGAATGTCAACATTGTTTCTAGTCATTTACATAGTCGTCATGCTAATATTAGAATAATAAATATGTCACAGATGTAGTTTTATCAAATTAAATAATATAATAAAAATAACAAAATAAAACAACCATTTAATATAATATCAAGTCATAGTGCTTCGATCATCCACAAATTCAATAAATAAATCAAATCAGATCATTATTCATTCAAAATCATCATTCAAGTATTCTGTAACATTGTAATATGCTTTTTGCAGTCTTAACACTTTTTTTAATTCTGTTTTGAGTTGGTTGCAATTCAACTCCCTCCAATCTCTAGGCAATTTATTATATATTATAGGCGCCATACAAACGATGCTTTTGCGCATGAGTGCCGTCTTCGCTCTGTGCAAACGAAGCCCGCTATTGTCCCGCCTGTTTCGCGTAACTGTTGCCTCTAAGGTCGGAAATAAATGAGGGTTACTTTTCACTCAAATATTGCAACCTCTAAAATATATATGCTTGGTAGTGTTAAAATGTTGTATTTCTGGAAGTACGTTTTGCAGCTATCTGTAGTTTTTAATTTGAACATTGACCTGATGCATCTCTTTTGAGCTTTAAACACAAGTTCTTTCTCTGTTGCGTTTCCCCAGAAAATAACTCCGTATCGTAACAGAGGTGCAGCTAAACCATGATAGGCTATTATTAGGGCATCTTCATTAATAATACTGGACAGCTTATGTAAAGCATAGGCAGAACTAGAAATTCTCTTAGAGAGCTGCTCTATATGTGACCTCCAGTTAATCCTATTATCAATTGTTAGCCCAAGAAACTTTGTCGTACTAACATTTTCAATTAAATTATTTTGACATTCTATATCTATTCTATTTGATGTTACCCGTTGGTTAAAATGCATGATTTTAGTTAAAGCTAAGTTAATTTTTAAATTATTAATGTCCAACCATTGTATTATAGATGTCAATGCACTGTGTATGTCAATTTTATATTTAGTTATGTCGTTATTATCATTAGAAATTGTCAATGTACTATCATCGGCAAACAATGTCATATTATGTCGGGTAGATTTCGGTAAGTCATTAATATAAAGTGTAAAGAGCAATGGTCCAAGTACACTGCCCTGAGGAACGCCGTATACAATATTTCTCTGTTCTGACAGATGTATTTCCTCGCGTTTAGTCATTGTATTTATCCGAGCAACTTCCGTATATTGCTTTCTATTGTTAAGATAAGATTTCATTATATCCAACACATTACCCCTTACACCATACGCTTCAAGTTTTTTTTAGAAGGATGTCATGTTTAACGTAGTCAAACGCTTGCGTCATATCACAGTAGATCGCGCATACAGGTGTTCTTTTATCAACGTTCAACATACCGTCATATAAAAATTCGTAAATTGCCAAATTTATAGTTTTCTTTTCACGAAATCCTTTTTGTTCATCGCACAGTATGTTATTTTTTTCCAGATAATTATATAATTCTTTATGTATATATTTTTCGAATATCTTGGAAGTAATTGGTATCAATGATATTGTTCTATAGTACTCCATTACTTCCCTATCCTCTTTCTTAAATAGTGGCTTAATTATGGATATTTTAAGGGCGTCTGGAAACACCCCATGATAAATACACAAATTAAAAATGTAGCTTAAGTGACCGCAAATTTCACTGGCTACAGCCAACTTTAGTAGCAATACCATCATATCCAACACTATTGGTATTTTTTAAAGTCAAGATAATTCTAAGTATATCTTGGGGTAAACAAGGACCCATGAACATTGATTTTTTCCTATTTAATATTAATGAAGTCGTTTCTTGTGTATTGCCTGGTATAGAATTAGGCTGTATTTTATCAATAAAATAATTATTGAATTCATTTGCAATTTGTTTCGGATTTGTAATTACCGTATTATTAATTTTTATTTTATTAATGTAATTTTTTGGTGTATTAAATTTTGATCGATTAATTATTTGCCAAGTTGTTTTAGATTTATTATTGGAGGTTTTGATTTTGTAATTATTTTGTGAACGTTGCGTTAGTAATACAATTTTTTTTAATTATTTTGCATAGTTTTTGTATCGTGTTTTGTTAGTAATATCTGGTTTTAATCTTTGTAACCATAGAAGTTGTCGTTTTTTCTTACTACAGATTTTAACTCCTTTAGAAACCCACTTTGGTTTCTTTATCAAATTAACAATCACTTTACTCTTGGGAAAGTATAGATTATAAAAGAGCATAAACGTTTCTACAAATAAGTTATAGGCTATATTAGGGTCCTCAGGTTGATACATTTCTGAAAAGCTTAAATTGCAAATGCAATCCTTAAATTTTCTAATATTTATTTGGTTATAGTTACGCTTAAGTGTACAATATTTTTCGATAGCACAAAGTTTACTCACAGGACATTTTAGTAGCTGTGCAGTATGGTCGGAAAGGCCAAAATCCAAGACTTCCGATTTACAAGACTTAACAAAATCATGCGCAAAATTATCAATACACGTTTGACTGGCAATTCTTGTAATTTGGTTTATTGCTAGCTTCAGATTGAAGTTAAGTAGAATGCATTCAAACTACATTGATTGAATGTTAGACTTTTAAGTGTCTACATTAAAATCTCCGGCAATTATAATATTTTTGTATTTTTTTGCAGTTATATACCTATTTTAATACAGAATCTAATTTTGTAAAAAACTCGACAAGATTTTTAACGTTCGGTGTTCTATAAATACACAGAAATAAAATATTATGCTTCACAAGTTCCACCGCGCAACATTCAAATGTTGAGGACAGTACCATTTTCGATATTTTTGGTAATTCTTTCCATTCATGTCCGTTTCTTACTAAAATACATGAACCGCCTCTTCTAACATTCTCCCTGCTATAGTGAGCAGCCATGCTGTAATTAGGCACGTATAGATGACGTTCATCTCCTTGCATCATAAAGTGTTCGGTAATACAGATAATATCTACATGTTTTCCTTCTTCTAATCATTTAATTTTATCGTAAGAACGTTCGATTTTCCAACTAGTCCGGCTATATTCTGATGCAATACATATATGTGGTTAGTCATGAAAAAGATCATGATTAGTATCTACTTTCTTGCACACGGAGCTTGATATATGGTATGATTTTATGTCAGAAATCTTCTCAAATAAGTCGTCAAATATGGTCTTCAGTCCAAAATTATTTATTACGCCATTACGTCTCATAAACATAGTGTAGTCGCAAACAAGATTCTTGTTACTGTCCAAAAGGTACCCGTGTTCATGTGTCATTATATCTAGATACAGAAGGTTGCTGAACATTTCTACTCTAGAGTTGTATAAATTATAGTTGTCCAGTACTCCGAGCCACGCCGCTAGCTAACTGAAAACGCCTTAGAGTTAAGTAACTAGTTGATAAGGTATACAAATGATTGCTCCTTACGCCGCACCGCGGGCTTGAAGGAACTTAGTTAATTAATTAATAGTAAATGGTTGCTCCTTCTGCCGCAGTGCGACCTACGGCTGAATTGTTGTATAAATACACGTACATTTCGGCATTAATGTTATGGTTGTGATACGAAATGGTACGAGATTGATACGAACGTGATACGAAAACAATACCCATTAGAAGAATAAATAATAGGAAGAAGAAATTGCTGTTTTATTCACCTGATAACAGATAAAAGTATACAGTCCACAACATTATTTGGTCCTTCAGAAGCCGGATCGAAGATTAAAGATCAGCTTCAAGAAAATCTAGTCCAGAATCAAGCTTCAAGACGAACATTTCAAGCTCCAGAATGGTGATCACGAGAAGCCAGGCTGATGCAGATGAAGCTCCAGCTCGACGTGATGAAGAGTACCTGAGGCAGCAGCGTATTGATGAAGAATGGCGCCGAAGGTTGACTCAGGGTCCACCGGCATCGCCAAGCACGCAGTTGGGTATGGAGTCTGGGGTCGGGGCTACGAACGACGCCCCCCTCAGTGCTCCTAGACTGAAGCCCGGGAACCTACCCCGAACTGGTTCCCCGGGAGGGTCGGTGAGATCGCACCGCTCAACTGCAAGCGCGGCAGCACGGGCCCGATTAGTCGAGCTAGAAGCGGCAGAGAAAATCGCCGAACTGAAGAGAAAGGAGCTTGAAATAGAAGCGGACTTGATACGGAAAAGGCTGGCCGCCGACCTCGCGACCATCCAAGAAGACCAAGAAGCACTCACGAGGAAGTGTCTACGAACGTTAACCACAGAAGAGTGAACGAGTGGCTGCAAACCAACCCCGTCGTGTCAAGAATAGAGCCAGAAGACTCGAGAACACGGAACAAGGAAGATCGGCACCTGCGATTCGACCTGCGTGAACGATCAAACACACCCACCAGGACGAGTAGGATCGACCAATTGACCGAAGCAATGGAACGATTAGCAAGACCTAGAATACGATGTGCAGATCTACCTACGTTCTCAGGGGCTCATGGTGAGTGGCTTACATTCAAAGCCGCTTACACCGACTCTGCGAAGCTGTACAGCATATCGGCGATTGAGAACTTGCAGCGACTAAGGAAGAGTCTCATCGGGGAAGCAAGAGACATCGTGGCAGCACTACTAGCAACAGCAACGGATCCGGAAGTCATAATCATAATAATCATAATCATAATCATTTATTTGCGAAAATGGGTACATAAGGTGTTTACATGAAATTTTTTTTTTTAAACAGCCAAATTCCGCCTCAAGGCATGCAAATATAGGTACTAGGTAAATAATAAAATGAACTAACATTTAAATTTAAATTGACACAATCATTTCAACTTTCATAATTAGGGATTCATAATAATGATAATAAGTATACAATATCATAATCTCATGAGTAAAATTGAAACATAATAAAACAAACCATAATCAATGTCATAATGAATAAGATTGAAACACAATACAATTGAGTTATACCAAATGGAAAAACAAAATATACCAAAATAAGTCATTCTCCGGACACTAGAACAAACGTTCGGCCGTCCTGAGGTAATCATCGACAAGGCGTTCGAAGACTTGAAGAAACTACCAAGACCGGGGTCATCGGCAGTGGAGCTGAACAACTTCGCCATACGAGTGCAGAACGTCGTGTATGTACTACAGAGCATCGACCAGCGGGATACCTGTACAACCCGGCGCTAGTGAGGGAGATTCTGAGCAAGCTGAGCCCTCACGTTCAGGCAAGATGGTGTGACTACGCAACGGACTTCGGAATCACAACAGAACCCGAAATCATCACGCTATCGCGCTTCCTAATGAGGGAAGCAGACCGCGCGCTCAAGCATGCCTACGTCCCAGCTACGAGTACCACGACGCAAGCGAAGAGAAAAACTCGCCCACCGCCCACGCCTGCGAATAAGAAGAAAACAAATGCTGTCTTCAATGTCACCGAGTCGACTGAGAATAAAGAACAGTTAGACCAATGTCCGAGTTGTGAGCAAGCCCACGAACTACCGCGGTGCCCATAGAACAACGATGGGAATTCGTGAAAGAAAAAAGATTGTGTTTCAAGTGCTTAGTGAATAGGCATCGACGCAACCTGTATAGGTCGAAGCCTTGCGGCGTGAACCAATGCCGCTACGCCCATCACGCTGCGCTACATGGTGAGAAGCCGAAGCAAGATGAAAAGCCGCCAACCACGCCAAGCCCGACGGAAGCAGTACACTCAGTGGTAACCCAAACCTCCACAGAGTCAAGAGCTGTGCTGCTGAAGATGTGTCCCGTCACGGTCGTGGGGCCAGGGGGGGAGGTGAAGACTCATGCACTCCTGGATGAAGGCGCTACCATCTCTCTCATCGATGCAGACTTAGCGAAAAGGATTGGGGCAAGAGGACCTCCGCAACGCCTGTTAATGCGAGGGGTCAACATGCAGCAGTCGGAAGAGAAGAGTCAGCTGGTAACCGTGAAGATCAAGGGACCCGAAGGTGTGCCCCACGAACTCAAGGCTCGCACCATCCGGTCCATGAAGTTACACCAGCAAACTGTTCCGGCGTCGCTGCTCGAGTGCAAACACTTGCAAGACCTAGAGGAGAATGAAGTGTGCTACGAATCGACGCGTCCAGGGATCCTAGTGGGTACGGACCACTGGGAATACATCATGTCCCGAGAACTGCGCCTGGGCGAGCGAAACCAACCCGTAGCATCACGAACCACACTAGGTTGGGTGATACATGGAACGTTACCACGAAGCATCATTCGCCGAAGCGAGAGTAACGTGTTACATGTCTTCACTCCCGAACAAACCGAAAAGGAAAACAAACGCCTACACGACCTCGTAGATCATCACTTCAAGATCGACGCACTCGGTGTCTCTCACAAGACGAAGGTGAGCGACGCAGAACTTCGAGCAGTGCGAATCGTCGAGACTACCTTGAAGCGAACGGATGAAGGCTACGAAGTGGGGCTACCGTGGAAAGAAGACGACATCACACTCCCGCCGAGTTACAACTCTGCGCTGCGCCGGTTAAAGAAGATTGATTCAAAAATGGATGAAGATCAAGCCTACACCAAGCAAATCAACAACTTGTTAGAAAAGGGGTACGCGACGCTGTGCGACGGCACCGAGGCTACGAGTCCCGTCTGCTGGTACCTGCCTCACTTCGCCGTGCAGAACCCGAACAAGCCTGGTAAACAGCGACTCGTCTTCGATGCAGCAGCAAAGAGCCGGGGTGTCAGTCTCAATGATCACCTGCTTGAGGGACCGGACCTGTTGATGTCACTACAGGGGATTATGTTCCGGTTCCGAGAAAAGCCGATCGCCGTCACAGCAGACATTCAAGAAATGTTCCTGCAGGTGAAAATACGACGCGAGGGTCAACCAGCTCAACAGTTCCTGTGGAGGGGAAGCGATCGAGATGTACCGCCCCGCCATTACAAGATGACGAGCATGATCTTCGGTGCCGCCAGCTCACCATTCATGGCACACTACGTAAGAGACGCGAACGCGAGGGCCCACGCAGACACTCACGCGGCGGCCTTCGAAGCAATCACGCGAAGCCACTACATGGATGACCTGGCAGCTAGTTACGAGAACGAAGAGGAAGCCCAGCGA
Source organism: Eilema griseolum (assembly GCA_963662185.1). Taxonomy (NCBI): domain Eukaryota; kingdom Metazoa; phylum Arthropoda; class Insecta; order Lepidoptera; family Erebidae; genus Eilema; species Eilema griseolum. The sequence goes on from OY759243.1 coordinate 10,059,969, forward strand.
GCCGTCATCGAGTTAATGACGGTCCACGCAGCCGCCGGCTTCAAACTACGAGGGTGGAACACGAACCAAACCACCGCACTCCGCGACGTCCCAGCTGAGCTGAGGGCGACGTCGCCGACTCCACTGGGGGGAGATGGGCCCGAGAACAAGATACTCGGCCTCATCTGGAGTGCAGAACAGGACGAGCTTGGATTCAACACCTCTGTAGCGGCGTCGCGTCGCAGACGCAACGTCAGCGAATTCTTCGCCCGGCAGCGACCGACGGAGCGCCCGCGCTCCGTGAAGCCAGTTCGTACGTAAGGCTTGCCACAGTCAGCCGCATATGAACTCGCTCACTTATAGATGTTCTAAGTTAATATCAAGTGTTCTAGTTACTCGATTATAAGTTCTACATATTGTGAGACATTCTGTGTGATCGGTAATAAACGTTATAAGTGTATGCCACCTTTTATTGAAGTACTCCCACGTGACCCATAGGCATAGCCTCCAAAGTGGTGACCCCGAACGTGAACGTGGGAGTTTGTAGGTTATATAACCTATAACCTCGTGAATTTTTTGTGAACTTTCGAATGTTAGGCACTCGTGTGTAAACATTAGCGCAACGAAATGGCAAACGACGGCAGTGCGGCTATAGTGAAATCCGAAGAGCAGGTGATCACGAGCATCGCGGTTACGACGCGTATTCCAGACTTCTGGTGCGACGAGCCCGAGCTGTGGTTTATCCAGGCTGAAGCAGTATTGAACCCGCAAAAGGCGTCGGATGAATCAAGGTACCAGATAATCGTATCAAAATTAGGCAAAGATGTTCTGACGCAGGTCACGGACATTCTCAGAGACCCCCCGCAAACAGACAAGTACTCTACGCTAAAAAAGCGATTGTGCGAAATCTATGCGAGGACCAAGGAGCAACAGGTACACAGGCTCATGAACGAGATGGAATTAGGAGACCAGAGGCCATCGCAATTACTGAGGAAAATGCGTGATATTGCACGTGGCAAGATTGAGGACGAAACCCTCCTCATACTGTGGCTTAATCAGTTGCCAAGCACAGTAAGAGGGATTTTGGCACCTACGGAGACGAAGGACCTTAGTACCTTAGGAAACATAGCGGACAAGGTCATAGAATCCGTATCACATAGAGAGACAGTCAGCAAAATAGATGTAGCTTCAGGAAGCGAAGCCACAAATTTAATAGCAGAAATCAAGAACCTGACAGAGAGGATAAGAGGACTAGAAAGCAGGCAGCCCAGTCAGTTTTCCAACAGTGGATCACACGCTTCGTTTGTCCCTCAAGGTTAACGAGGACCAGGGTAGGCAGTTGAAAGTGAAATATTTAAGCACCTCGCGCAGCGGTCGTGCCATCAGGCGGCCAGTAAGGTTTAACAGATAACATGTGCGCAAATGTAATTCAACTTAGCTGTTACGAAACAATATTGTAATCACCTAGGATATATATGTAAGTTTAAATCACAGGAATGCTAGCGGGAGGTATGATGAGTAGTGATGAATGGATGGAGTTGCAGGCGCTATCGTGATGAACGCTGAGGATCCCCCAGGGATGTAATTAAATATGGCAGAGCGGGTCATCACGGCAGCTACCAATAAATAGGCATGCACGGTATGATAATATGTAATAATTGTTACAACAGGGCGCAGTAATGCGACACCGGACGCGCTATGTAAACACAGGTGCGGCGTCCGAGCGTGCGAGTCAGCAAAAATCGCACGGAGACCGTATGCGATGTATAGTTTAAGAACTTTGTAATGACGTACTATTTTGATGAAACTTTTGTTAGTTATAGACAACTTTTCCTTAAAAAATCTTTTATGTAAAAATTTTTTTCAAATAAGGGGGGAATACTGTAGCGGCGTCGCGTCGCAGACGCAACGTCAGCGAATTCCTCGTCCGGCAGCGACGGAGTGCCCGCGCTCCGTGAAGCCAGTTCGTACGTAAGGCTTGCCACAGTCAGCCGCATATGAACTCGCTCACTTATAGATGTTCTAAGTTAATATCAAGTGTTCTAGTTACTCGATTATAAGTCCTACATATTGTGAGACATTCTGTGTGATCGGTAATAAACGTTATAAGTGTATGCCACCTTTTATTGAAGTACTCCCACGTGACCCATAGGCATAGCCTCCAAAACCTCTATGAACCGAGTTCCCACGGAAGTGATCAACCGAACACGTGCGCCGACGAAGAGAGAAGCCCTCAGCGCGGTCATGTCAATTTATGACCCCCTCGGACTGCTGAGCCACTTCACGATACGCGCCAAGATCGTGCTACATAGTCTGTGGCGACTTCAGATAGCGTGGGTCGAACCTATACCCGAAGAAGAAAACGAGCTCTTCGCAGCCTGGCTAGAACAACTCACCGACCTAGCCTGCCTACGACTCGAGCGCTGCTACATGCTGAACGGAGCTCAAGACCTACAACTGCATGTGCTGTGTGATGCGAGTGAACAAGCGTACGCGGCAGTGGCGTACTGGCGCACCACTCAGCGAGACGGAAGCGTCAGCCTGTGTTTTGTCGCCGCCAAGTCAAAGGTGGCACCGCGACGCACGCAGACAATACCACGTCTAGAGCTACAAGCAGCGGTCATCGGGTCAAGACTAGCGGCAACGATCAAGCGAGAGCATCGGGTCAAGACAAGACAATATACTAGACCAACTCAACCACAGTGGTGCATTGGGTACGAAACGACGGGCGACGCTACACACCGTTTGTAGCTCACCGCCTGGGCGAGATCTCCGAGCTCACTAACAGCGAGTGGCGGTGGGTGCCGACTGAGCAGAACGTAGCGGACGACGCGACACGCATCAATGGCTCACCGATCACCGCGAACGACAGATGGTTCCGAGGTCCAGAGTTCCTGCTGCTACCAGAAGATCGATGGCCGGCAGATAAGACACAACCAGTAGAAGACTGCGAGGTACTACACGTCAGCGAGAATAACGAGGTTCCCCACGCATGGTTACCCGACCTCGAACGGTTCTCTAACTACGACCGATATGTGAGAGCCGCCGCCTACGTGTTAGCCTTCGTGGACAAGTGTCGCCGCCAAACGTCGCATCAGGGAACTACACACATCGAAAGGGCTGAGAATGCAATTATCAGCCGCGCACAACACGAGAGCTTCGAGGAAGACATCGTGCGACTACGGACCGCTCGCCCTATAACCAAAGCGAGTCGTCTGTACAAATTGGACCCGGTCTTAGAAGACGGATTACTGCGGGTCAAGGGACGCATCGGAGCAGCCGCCGCGCCAGACAACACGAAGAAACCGCTCATACTCGACGGCCGACATCGCGTCACTAAAATGATAGTGATGCGCGAACACAGGGCCGCCGGGCATGCCGGACGTGAGCGGGTCACGAACGACCTGCGGCAGCGGTACTGGATCATCCATCTGCGACCCACCGTACGAACTACAGAACGAGACTGCGGCCTGTGTAGGAAAAGAAGAGCCAAGCCGCAACCGCCAGCAAAGGGAGACCTGCCACGTGAGCGCCTCGAGCCCTATCAGCGACCTTTCTCTCACTGTGGGTTGGATTATTTCGGACCCATGTTAGTTAAAGTGGGACGTCGCCGCGAGAAGAGATGGGGCGCCCTGTTCACGTGCCTCACTTCGAGAGCTGTGCACCTGGAAATCGTCGCGTCACTCACTACGAGCTCCGCGATCATGGCCCTGAGGAGGAGCGAGGAGAGGATGGCCGAGAACCATATACTCGGACAACGCCACCAACTTTCACGGAGCAGACAAAGAGCTGAAGAGGGCATACGAAGAGTGGGCGCCGGCGCTACGAAATCTGGGACAGCTGCACGCGGTCAACTGGCGATACATACCACCGGGAGCACCGAACCAAGGCGGAGCGTGGGAACGACTAGTCCGGTCAGTAAAGCAAGCGTTGTCGGTAACCCTGAAGGAAAAGGAGCCGACCGAGGAAGTACTGGGAACTCTACTGGCTGAAGCAGAGTTTTCTATCAACGCAAGACCCCTAACACACGTAAGTGTCAACCCGGAGGATCCAGAGGCGTTAACCCTGAATCATTTCTTGTTGGGGTCATCTATGGGCTTGCCATCAACCGGGCCCTGCCGATACGCCGATCAACGAACATGGAGGAGTTGTCAAGCCCTCGCCGACCATTTTTGGAGTAGATGGGTGCGCGAGTACCTACCGACACTGGTACCGCGCGGCGAGCCGAGCAGTCAGAGACGACCCCAACGACCTGGAGACATCGTGATGGTAGCAGATCATTGTCTACCTCGCAACGTGTGGCCTATGGGAGAGGTCACCCGCACTTACACTGGACCCGACGGCGGAATTCGGATGGCAGACGTCAGGACAAGATCCGGAGTGTTCAAGCGGCCTGTAAGCAAGCTCGTCGTGCTGGAAACAACCGTTCCGCAGACTGCTGCACTGGGGGGAGAACTGTCCAGTACTCCGAGCCACGCCGCTAGTTAACTGAAAACGCCTTAGTGTTAAGTAACTAGTTGATAAGGTATACAAATGATTGCTCCTTACGCCGCACCGCGGGCTTGAAGGAACTTAGTTAATTAATTAATAGTAAATGGTTGCTCCTTCTGCCGCAGTGCGGCCTACGGCTAAATTGTTGTATAAATACACGTACATTTCGGCATTAATGTCATGGTTGTGATACGAAATGGTACGAGATTGATACGAACGTGATACGAAAACAATACCCATTAGAAGAATAAACAATAGGAAGAAGAAATTGCTGTTTTATTCACCTGATAACAGATAAAAGTATACAGTCCACAACAATAGTAGTAACCGTATTTATACGTCGGTGAACAAATAATTATGTTAGTATGTCTGATCTCTTGTAGTATGTTTCGTAATGTGCAACACAACATCCAAATAACAATCTGACACCTTGAAGTCCTCTTCACCTAGTAGTATAATACAGTAATCCTTAAAAGTAAAGTTCAATAACTTTCCCTGAATATTTCTTAATAAATTTCGGATATGGCCATGGGGCGTGATGTAATGGCAGAGCTCTGAATTCATAAACGTATTTTTTGCTATTTGCAGTACATTACGTTTGTTATCCGCACTTATTATACAAATTTTAGTTTTTTCTGCCTTCATCTGTACTTTCTGTATCGTATTTGAACTACGTATTTTTGAATGTATCTTTATTTTCTATATTTTGGTACAATATTTCTGTCTGGGTATGTTTATTGTCCTTTATTATGTCTGTACTTGGGTTCTTGTTCGTATTTGTCTCAATATTTGTTGCTGTATTTAAATCTTTATTCAAATTTGTGAGTCTATCATTTTCCAATGTCAGGTTCTCGATTACGGAGTGAGCACTCTGTAATTCTATCTTCAACTTCGCGATTTGTTCGTGTAGTTGACTAAATTCATCTATCTCATCATCGGACATTTCTGGCATACTAGAGACAGTGTCATTTATTTGTAGATTTGCTACCGCCTCACTATCTTCCATATCGAGTCCGATTTCGTTCGAGTGCTTCGCTGTCTGAACGTAATATTTTCCAAGAAGTTCATTTTGTGATTCAGTTAAACTACGCGGCTACGTTAAGTATTTTGTTTCAATGTAGACGGGATACAACTTGTAATACAATTTACAAAAACAGTACTAGGAAACTGTGATTGAAACCCCAACCTCACCTGTTCGAAAGCGGTGCACTAAACCTCCAGACCACCGTAACATTATTTAGAGTTCGTGAAATATTGTATCGTATGAATCGTTGATGATAAATGTATTCATGAACATTAGATGTCGGTAAGGTAGATAGTTCAGTCCCTGTAGTACTTGTAATGAACACTAGGTGGAGTTACTATACCTAAACAATATTTTTTCAAATAAAAAACGGTTTCAATTTTGAAGTTAAGATATTATTTTTCACTTTGTATCTGCGAGTTTTTAGCTGTTTATCGTATTACACATCCGAGCATATATTATAGGCACTTTGTTAAACCTTTTTTGTATAACATTCACTTTAGCAGTCGATTTGTAAAAAAATGTTCGTAGTAAATGTTTACAGAATTTGAATGTCACAATATTTCAGTTTTTTCTATTTCTTATTCGGCACCAACATTGTCACAGTTTATTTACAAGTCTATTAACACTTATGTACTAAACACTTTCTTCAGATCGATTTAACTATTTTTTAAAGTTAATATTCAAGGAGCAATAACGAAAGCCGTGTTTACTAATTAGCGCCATCTAGCGTAAATCGTCTCCATGGTCTTGAGGACAGGGACCTGTCAACTATATGGGTACGTATAGATCACGGTGGCCACAACCGCATCTATGCGTGCCTTTACATGTCTCATAGCGGTGACCTGGCCACGGCTGAAATGTTTCAGCATCTGCAGCGGTCGGCGGACAGCGTAATTGAGCAGTACCCCACTGCGGATTTAGTATTCTTGGGGGACTTCAACGCTCACCACGCGGATTGGCTGGGGACTCCTAGGACTGATTTTGCGGGAAGAGCTGCTCACGATTTCGCTCTGACCTATGGGCTCTCTCAACTGGTGTATTCTATCACTAGAACACCAGAAATTGAGACCCACAGAAGCTCTATACTGGACCTTCTGCTGACTACGCGCCCGGATGAATACTCCATAAGGGTGGAAGCACCTCTCGGTAATTTGGACCACAGCCTTGTCCGGGCGCAAATGACACTCGCGCGGCCTGAACCACCACGGCCACCTCAGTGACGGCACGTGTGGCACTACTAGTCGGCAGATTGGGACGGACTGCGAGAATTCTTCGCGTCGTACCCGTGGAGGCAGCTTTGCTTCACTTCTGTTGATCCAAGCTCCTGTGCAACAGCAGTCGCTGACGCGATTCTAGTGGGTATGGAATGCTACATCCCCAACCGCTGGGTCGCGACAGGAGCGAGCAAACGCCCGTGGTTTAATAGGCCTTGCAAAGCGAGAGACCGCAAGTAATCTGCATAAAAGGCTTAGACCACGGCTCTTGCCAATAAGGATCCGAAGCGAATTCGAAGCGGAAGTTGAATGCTGCTTCAAGGTCCAGTAAAAAGGCAACGTCTAGGGACGACTAAATCTAGTCCAATTCAACCCCACTGAGACACAAGTATAGTGTAGTGTAGTGTATTCACCGCTAAGAAAACCCCATTCATTGTAGCGCCGCAATTCCTGGACACACCGCTTACCATCTCCTCGAGTATCGGGATCCTTGGTGTCGATATCTCCTGGGACATCCAATACCGAAGTCATTTGCAGGACAAGGTTAAGTTGGCATCAAAAAAACTCGGAGTGCTCAACAGGGCGAAGCAGTACTTCACTGCAGGGTAGCAACTCCTTCTTTATAAAGCACAGATCCGGCCTCACATGGAGTACTGCTGTTACCTTTTTGCTGAAGCACCTGCATACCAGCTTGACCCCTTCGACTCGTTGCAAAGACGGGCATTGAGGCTGGTTGACAGTCCCATATTCACAGGTAAAGTGGAACCTCTTAGCCTTAGGAGGGATTTTGCCTCACTGTGTGTGTTCTGCCGCCTATACAATGGTTTGTGCTCAGATGAATTGTTTGACATGATGCCCATAGACATTCTATCATCGCACCTCTCGCCATAGGCAGGGAATTCATCCTCACACATTGCGACCTGAGACGGTGCGCACTGTGCGGTATGAAAGAAACTTCATCCCACGCACCCTCAAGCAGTGGAATGACCTTCCTGCTTTGCTCTGGCGCATGGCCTGACCCAATTGGTACACAAGGTCACTAGAATACCAAGAAGGTATGGCCTAGCACCCTCTCTGCTAGACCTTCTGCTACAAGCCACTTTAGCCAATTCCGACCACTGCCTGGTCTGCTCCAAGGTGCCAATTATAGCGCCCTCACGATCCGTGCAGGGGAAGCGGCGTCTCTGGCACTACTCGTCAGCAGATTGGGATGGGCTGCGCAACTATTTTGCGTCCATCCCGTGGGTTGAACGCTGCTTCGAAGGTAAGAAACCCTCAGATTGTGCTACTGCTGTTGCCGGTGAGATCGGTCTGGGTATGGAATACTATATCCCGCACACTGATGTCACCGGTGCCCGAGGAGTGCGCCCTTGGTACGCGCGCGAGTGTGCGAGGGCTGTTGATCAAAAGCAGTCCACGTATCGCGCTTGGGTATGGGCGCGTGCCACACACGATCCCAATGTGGGCCACTTCAAGGCGGCGTACAACAGAGCCACAAAGGTCTGCAAGAGGGCTTATGTCAGAGCGGATGCCCTGAAAGAAAGAAAGAAAGAAAAGAAAGAAAAGAAAGAAAAGAAAGAAAAGAAAGAAAAGAAAGAAAAGAAAGAAAAGAAAGTGGTTGCGCCGATGTAGAAACTGTATTTTTTGACGCGGAAACACACTCCTTCTATACCCATCCCCCCTCCCGCACTAACCATAGTATAGTACTAGATATAGTTTCCGTCCGCCATTTGTGATATATAGACTCACTCCCTCTTTGAACTAGCCAGCGTAAAGGCGGACCGCGCGCGCGTCTCTCAGAAATGAATAATATTTGTTGCATTTTTACCGCTTCATAGACCTTTACCGATCGGATTGTGCCTCTCGTGTGTCCCTCAAGTGATTTAGTGATGCTGGCGGCAGCTCCTGAGCAAGGAAGAGAAGATCCGTGTACCGGCTGCGATGAAAACACGTGGTGTCGTGAAGGTTAGTGCATCCTCTCCTAATTTCTCGGGTTGCATTCATTGCCTGGATCACGTCCGCGGCAACCCGATCACCTGTCTTTTTGTGTGTAAAGCGTCAATGGAACAGTTAGCTACTTCCCCGCAATACAGTCCACTAGCGCACGTGGCCAATCGCGCCACCATTCTATGGTCCTGATCGAACCGGATTCTTAGCCGTAGTTCGTATTTTGTTATTATTCTAATGGGAATAAGCGCACCGCACCTAAATGCCTGGTTATTTTAGTAGAAAACCCCGCATCTAGACATTTAGGATTAGATTTTGTTGTCCGTTCGCCGCTGGCTCGCATCGTACCTACCTAGTACATACATAGGTTAGGTATCGTATCAACACTTAGTCGTAGTTCGCAATTTTCGCACCGCGCCTAAATACCTAGTTATTTTAGTAGAAAACCCCGCATCTAGGCATTTAGGCTTAGATCTTAGGTATACTAGACACCCTAGTGCATAGGCACAGTGTAATACCTAACGCATTTGGCTTTGTTTTATTTTTTTCAATTAAGTTGTTCGCTCGCCGCTGGCTCGCATCGTATTTACCTAATACCTACGTGGGTAGATACGTGGTTGTACCTACCTCGCCCGCATCTCATTCCAATTCATACGAAAGTATTTTGGTTTGAATAGATATTACGCAATACTTAATCTCTGAAATAATAGTTGAACCTAGACAGCGGTCTGGCTCGCGTAGGTACGATCTGGCTGTTGCTAGGCGCGTTTGTTCAAGCGTGCATTCACAGTTGTAAATACCTACCTACCTGCAGAGTATCGCTCGCGTCGCGTCGCTGCTCTGTACCGCTAAGATTAAGTCATTTCATATTTGTTGTTTACCGCACTTTAGTTTGAGATTTAATTGTAAACATGTCCCCAAAGGTTGATAAGACCGGTAAAGTTCAATTGAAACTTTTATACGCTAAAAAAGAAATGATTTACTCTCGCGTACAATCGATTTATGATAATGCACTTAAAACCTCTGATTTGGCCATTAGAGATTCGTTCTTGTGTTCTATAGAAAACTTAGATAGTCTACGCGCGGATTTCGAAACCTTAGTACATGACATCAACGTTTTAGAGTTGAATTTGGATCCCGATTACTCAGTGAGTTATCAAGCCTTGTCGTCGTTTGACGATTTGTATTGTCGTATCAAGCGCGTCGCTAGGAGTTTGGAGAAACCGTCTGACCGACCCAACCCCACTCGCGACCGACCTAAGTTGCCACCAATTCAAATACCCGAATTTGATGGTAACATTCGCAATTGGTGTCTATTTATAGATAGTTTTGAGAATACAATAGATAAGAACGATTCGTTGACAGATCACGAAAAATTGCATTATCTCGTTGAAAAATTGACTGGTAAAGCTATAACCGTTTGCGCTGGAATTACGTTTAGTGCCGGGAATTATAATTTAATTTTAAATACTTTGAAAGCTAAGTATGAGGATAAAAGATCGGTAGCTAACGCCTATTTAGATCAGATGTTTGATTTGAAATCTATTACGGCATGTAACGATCAAAACTTAGAGAAATTTCTAGATACTTTCGCGTCAGCTGTTCGCGCCGTAAAGAACCTAAAGATCGATGACCTCTGCGACTTCGTATTTTTGTATATGGGTTTAAAGAAATTAGATTCCGAAACCATTCGTTTGTTTGAGTCGGATCATCGCGGCAGTAAAATTCCTAAGTTCGAAGACTTAGAAAGTTTTGTTCGCGAGCATATAAAGGTATTGCAACGCTCTTCATCGAAACATGAAGGCGCGAAGAAGGTTGTTACTTCTGAACGCAAAATAGATGCCTCATCGAGGTCACTGAGGTCAACCCATACTTATGTTAATACCGCACCAGCACGTGTACAATCACCTGTTTGCTCTTTGTGTAGTACTCATCATTCGCAACTGTACAAGTGTCCTGGTTTCCTAAAATTGTCGCCTAGTGATCGTTATAAATTTGTTCGCGCTAATAATTTTTGTTTTAATTGTCTCGGTACTAAACACCGCGTTGTTTTATGTAATAGTGGAAATGGTTGTCGCAAATGTCAAGCGAGACACCACACTTTACTTCATTTTGAGAATAGTAATGCCGCATCCAATGTGAGCACAGTTGGCTCGTCGAGCGGTGACACACGGCAGCCTGCGCCGCAGCCGCAGCCCGCGCTCGCGCGCGCTCCGGCCCGCCCGGTGACCGCTGCGGATGACGTCACCTTGTGTTCGTTCTCCGCTAGTGCTGCACTCACTACTGTGTGTCTCGCGACCGCTCGCGTTGTCATTGTTGATGCATTAGGTAAGCCGCGCATTGTTCGAGCGCTATTAGATGGCGCTTCGCAAAGTAATTTTATTACTCAAGATTGTTGTCAACGTCTTGGTTTCAATGTTGATAAGCGTTCAACCCATTCAGTGGTGAAAGGTTTTGGGGGTTTGCAGTCAGCTGTTCATGGCACCGTTAAAACAAGGTTGGATTTTCACCGCAAGAACCTTTAATGGTTTACGAGTTTAATCGTGTTTGCTTCGGGCTTAAATCTAGCCCTTTTCACGCACTTCGCACCGTCAAGCAGTTGGCCGCTGACGAGGGCGATGCATTTCCGAAAGCGAGAGCCACCATTGAGACTGGCTTATACATGGATGACTTCGTGTATAGTGTAGATAGCGAGGCAGAGGCTGTCGAGACGGCCGCTCAAGTTATAAGTCTCATGAAGGCTGGTCAATTTGATCTCGTGAAATGGACGAGCAACTCGCAAACTGCGTTAGAGTCGATTCCACCGTCGCACCGATTGTCTTCGGTTAAGGAATTCGATGAAAGTGATACGCACAAGGTGCTTGGTTTAAGCTGGTCGCCCGCATCTGATACGTTTAGTTTGAGAATTAGTTCGACCCCGCAAACTTGTACTAAACGCATTATCCTGTCGTGTGTGGCACGGATATGGGACGTAATGGGATTCGTAGCTCCTGTCGTTTTGTACGCCAAACTACTTATAAAAGAGCTTTGGCTTTCCAATTGTGATTGGGACGACACCGCGCCCGACAACATTGCTAAGTTGTGGGCTCGCTTTAGAAAAGAACTTTCTGTGCTTGACCAAATACAAATTCCGCGTCATGTAGGTATATCGCAACATAGTGTTGTTACGGTAGTAGGCTTCGCGGACGCTAGTGAGAGGGCGTATGGAGGAGTAGTCTACTTTCATGTCTCGAATGTAGGTAAGGTTTCAATTAGCCTTATAAGCGCGAAATCAAAGGTCTCTCCCCGTAAGGTCGTCTCTCTGGCACGCCTCGAGCTATGCGCTTTACTATTGTTAGTTAGATTGATCACCTCTATCGCCAATGCTTGTAGTAGTCGCATTAATATTAGTAGAATTTTAGCTTTTTCGGACTCAACAGTCGCTTTGTGTTGGGCCCACTCTTCGCCCCATCGTTGGGACACATTCGTCGCTAATAGAGTGGCAAAAATTCAATCGGAATTAGCGCCACAAAATCTCTTTCACGTTGCTGGCACCGACAACCCAGCCGATTGTCTCTCTCGTGGATTGCTTCCTTCGCAAATTTTGGATCACCCGTTGTGGTTTAGTGGACCGTCCTGGATTCATGCCGCGTTAGATAAGTGGCCAGTTAGTCAATTCAATCCCACTACGGTTTCCGAACCACCCGAGGAAAAGAAGCACTCGCTTGTTGTATCGGTCCCGCGTGAAGAGTCCCTTATTTTGTTGTTGGCTAATCGCGTCTCGTCTTGGTCGAGACTGTTGCGTTGTGTTGTTTATGTAGGCCGATTTTTGAGAATTTTATCTACGCGCGGTCATATAACCGCCGCTGATTTAGATAAAGCTGAATTGGTCATACTTCGCGAGTTGCAGAAATGTTATTTTGCTTCTGAATTTAAAAATTTAGAATTTAACAAACCTTGTAGTCGTTCTTTCCGACACTTGAAACCATTTTTGAAAGATGGACTCATTCGAGTAGGTGGTCGTTTGAGAAATTCAGGTTTAGGATTTGAACAAAGGCACCCAGTAGTTCTCCCGCGTAAGGACCACGTATTAGATTTGTTAGTAGATTATCAGCATAAGGTGAATTGTCACGCTGGTCCCGATTTGTTAATGTCTATTTTGAGACAGAAATACTGGATAATTTCCGCTCGTAATTTGATTCGCGCTAGAGTACACAGATGTGTACCTTGTTTTAAACTCCGCCCGCGTTTTATCGCGCCTGAAATGGCCGATCATCGCTCTTGTCGTGTTGTTCAATCCGCAAAACCTTTCGTACACACCGGCACAGACTTTGCTGGGCCTTTCAAAGTCACCATTGCTCGTGGTCGTGGCATTCGCTCCACGAAAGCTTATGTTTGTTTGTTCATTTGTATGACAACTCGCGCGGTTCATATAGAGTTGACCGGTGATTTAAGTACGCAAAATTTTATGTCCGCTTTTAAACGTTTTTTGTCGCGTCGGGGTCCGGTTAAGCGCATGTATTCGGACAACGGTACAAACTATGTAGGGGCCCGACGTAGTATTTCGGAATTGCACGCATTCTTACGGTCTAAGTACTACCAAAGTGAATTCGCTCACATCTTAGCCGAAAATCGCATTGAATGGTACTTTAACACGCCTGCAGCTAGTCATTTTGGTGGTAATTGGGAAGCGAATATTAAAAGCCTTAAGTCGCATCTGTTTCGCGTTATAGGCGAACAGATTCTCTCGTTCGAGGAGTTGAGTACCGTACTTGCTCAAGTAGAGGCGGTGATGAACACGCGTCCGCTGTGTCGGACTCTATCTAGCGATCCGTCAGAGCCATTAGCGCTGACGCCAGCTCACTTCTTAAATACGACTCCTCTAAAATATTTGCCCGCAATAGATGTTGAAGACGATAGAATGCACCTTCTAACTCGTCACGCTCTTTTGGATAAGTTGGTCCAATCGTTTTGGAATCGTTGGAGAACCGATTATTTGCACACGCTGCAGTCACGTCAAAAATGGAATACTCCATCCAACCCAATTACTGTAGGTACGGTGGTAGTCCTTATGACTGAGAATGCGCCTCCTTTACATTGGCCTCTAGGAGTAGTAGAGGAAATTTTTCCCGATGCCCGCGGGATAACTCGTGTTGTACGGGTTAAAACTGCAACCGGATCGTATCTGCGCCCGGTTGTTCGCCTCTGCCCTCTGCCTAGCCAGCAGTAGGCACGAGTTCCAATCTATGTTTATATTTTAGTTGTTATTTCCCAAACCTAGATTTAGATTAGACATTAGATTTGTTCCACATTTTCGTTTCGAAGGTAACCCTTCAAGCCGGGGGGAATGGTTGCGCCGATGTAGAAACTGTATTTTTTGACGCGGAAACACACTCCTTCTATACCCATCCCCCCTCCCGCACTAACCATAGTATAGTACTAGATATAGTTTCCGTCCGCCATTTGTGATATATAGACTCACTCCCTCTTTGAACTAGCCAGCGTAAAGGCGGACCGCGCGCGCGTCTCTCAGAAATGAATAATATTTGTTGCATTTTTACCGCTTCATAGACCTTTACCGATCGGATTGTGCCTCTCGTGTGTCCCTCAAGTGATTTAGTGATGCTGGCGGCAGCTCCTGAGCAAGGAAGAGAAGATCCGTGTACCGGCTGCGATGAAAACACGTGGTGTCGTGAAGGTTAGTGCATCCTCTCCTAATTTCTCGGGTTGCATTCATTGCCTGGATCACGTCCGCGGCAACCCGATCACCTGTCTTTTGTGTGTAAAGCGTCAATGGAACAGTTAGCTACTTCCCCGCAATACAGTCCACTAGCGCACGTGGCCAATCGCGCCACCAGAAAGAAAGAAAAGAAAGAAAAGAAAGAAAAGAAAGAAAAGAAAGAAAAGAAAGAAAAGAAAGAAAAGAAAGAAAAGAAAGAAAAGAAAGAAAAGAAAGAAAAGAAAGAAAAGAAAGAAAAGAAAGAAAAGAAAGAAAAGAAAGAAAAGAAAGAAAAGAAAGAAAAGAAAGAAAAGAAAGAAAAGAAAGAAAAGAAAGAAAAGAAAATTTATTCATCGACGTTTAGGTACGTAAAAAACAATAGCTTAATAATAAAATACAGTTCATTATTTGTGTACCTCACGCGTCAGCCGAAAAGGATTAGGTTCAGCATTTGCTAGTCAGCTATCTAGCGCTGGTTTTTAACCGGACCTATTATGATTCACGGATGCAAATCAGTGGCTAAGGAGTCTAAAAACTCAGTCTGAGAGGTGTAATAATTTATACATTTCTTTTATAAACATAAAATAGAAAAATAAAAAACATGTGCAACTTAAATGAAATGTAACCTTCATTATGTGCGTTGTAAATTGTCTGAACCGAGCCCTAAATGTAATAAAGTTATTTGGGGTAATAGAGATGATGAACAGAAGGAGATGTTCACTAATTTATGTAACAGTCGTCTGGGCTGTGTTCACTTTCCACATGCTTTTAATGTATGCTCGGATAATAAACATTGTAGCAATGTCTGTCACAAGCGCTTGCTTGACGAAATGTACACAGAGATAATAGGCATACTTACAAAAGCTGCTGTGTGTACACATAAGCTAGTTCATGGTAGAAGAAGGCGCCAGTTGACGGGCTGGAATAGACATGTTGCAGAGTCACACGGGGAGGCCAGGCTTAGATATCAGTCGTGGCTTCTTCACAATAAACCTATCACAGGTGAGATTTATGAGGCTATGCGGGCAAATCAGAAAGTATTCAGAGGGAAGCTTAAATGGTGTCAAAACCATCAAGAGCAGATCCGGATGGCCATTATAGCAACTCATCATGCTTCTAATAACTTCAATAGTTTCTGGAAGTCTACAAAAAGTCTGGACTCTGGGCCGGGCAAACCTGTGTCTGTTGGGGGGTGTTCACAGCCTAAGGATATAGCTGACTTGTTTCAGCAACATTTTAAAGTGGAATCTCCTCTGGGACCGTCGCGTGTGATGATCGAGGCTGAGACCAACTGTGAACTGGGTGGCATACGATTTTCTTCTAAAGATGTTGCAGCCGTAATTAAGAAAATGAAGCGTGGGAAGTCCCCGGGTCACGACGGTCTCAGCATCGAGCATCTCAAGCATGCAGGACCTCACCTACCTAGAGTGTTATCGATGTTTTATTCATTGTGTCTAGTTCACTCCTATCTACCTCATGATCTCATGAGGACCATTGTAGTGCCCATAGTTAAAAATAAAACTGGTGATATTGCTGATAAAAACAACTATCGCCCTATCTCGCTGGCGACAGTACTGGCTAAAGTGTTAGACAGCTTATTAGACTCACGCTTAAATGAATATTTAGTTTTACACGATGCGCAGTTCGGCTTTCGGTCGGGTCTATCGACTGAAAGTGCTATTCTAAGCTTGAAACACACAGTACAGTATTACACGGACAGGAGAACACCTATAATGGCTTGTTTCTTGGACCTATCAAAGGCTTTTGATCTTGTATCGTACGATAAGTTATGGGCCAAGATGCGAGAGGCGGATATGCCAGATGACATGGTCAGACTATTTCAATACTGGTATATGAACCAGCTTAACAGCGTTCGATGGGGTGATGGTATGTCAGAGGAGTATGGGTTGGAGTGCGGGGTTAGGCAGGGCGGACTGACGTCACCAAAACTGTTTAATCTGTACATCAATGAATTGATTGTTGGTCTCAGCGGTCAGCGTACAGGATGCCATATTGACAACGTGTGTGTAAACAATTTAAGTTACGCAGACGACATGGTGCTGCTGGCGCCGACTGTTGGTTCATTGAGAAAGCTGCTGCAAACCTGTCAGTTGTATGCGCAAAGTCATGGTTTGTTATATAATGTAAGCAAGAGTGAATGCATGGTCTTTGGGGTGCCCGGTGAAAAAGTTACTCATGTCCCACCCATAACTTTATATGGTGCTACATTGAAAAGAGTGAGTGTCTTCAAATATCTTGGTCACTATATTACCGAGGATCTCAGAGATCATGTAGACATAGATAGGGAACGCAGGGCGTTGGCGGTGAGGTGTAACATGCTGGCCCGCAGGTTTGCTCGCTGTAGCAAAGAGGTTAAAATCACCTTATTTAAGGCATACTGCCAGAACCTCTATACGGGCAGTCTGTGGGTGAACTTTGCACTTAAGTCGCTGAACGCCTTGCGAGTTCAATATAACAATGCCTTTAGGGTGCTGTTGGGGTTGCCGCGCTATTGCAGTGCGTCAGCGATGTTTACTGAGGCGAGAGTAGACGGGTTTCATGCCATCTGGCGCAAAAGATCGGCGTCATTGTTGAGCCGTGTCCGCGGCAGCTCCAACAGTATTCTGAGAGTAATAGCTGCGCGGTACGACTCACCCATAATGAAGCATATCACCAGTAGAGTGAAACCCTACATGGTCACTTTAATTAATTGACTTAATATATTTGATTTGATTTATGTCGATTATTTGACTTATATTTGAGTTATATTTTATTATGAATTGACATCTTATTGACTATTGCATTTAGTATTAACCTGTGATACGTAATTTATTAATAATTGATATATTTTAATTTTGTGAATTATAATTTTTAACTGACATCAAATTTAATGCAATAATATAATATCAATTGATAATAATTTCCTGATTAGATTTTAAACTGTTGACATTTTGTATGCTAAATTACTAACCATAGATGTAAGACAAATATTGTTACTAACAAATTGGGCCCTGTTGCCATCAATAAAATGATATTATTATTATTATTATATTAAACTACAATAGAAAGAAAGAAAGAAAGAAAGAAAATATTTTATTCTTTTATTTTTTATTCAATAGGTTACATAGTTAACATAGTAAACATTTACATAGCATCTAAGTCAACCACGCTCAACCAACCCACCGCAACCACAGCCTTACAATACAATATACTAAATAAAAAATACCTTACAATATATACAAAAATAACGACAGTAAAACTCACGTCTCATGTAGATTGACTATTAAATAATAGATATATTCGATTTTATCAAATCAATTGCCCTCTGTGCGTCGATTATATACAGCCGTAATTTTTTTCTAAAGGTGCCCACAGTGTTAAGAGACCTTAACGGAGAGGGGAGGTTATTCCAGATTTTACTCGCAGCGTAACGGAAGCTACCCTGGAAAGCCGCGGTTTTGTGACGAGGGATGGACAATTGTTGTGAGCACTGCCTGTTACTACAGTTACGTCCACTGGATACCCAGTTGAACTTTTTATATAGGTAGGATGGTTCATGATGTTTAATTATTCCAAACATCAGGCATGCTAAATGAAGTTTACGCCTATTTTTCATTTTAAGTAAATAGTGTTTATTGAGAAAAGGCGTAACATGACCTTTTGGGGGTACCGAAAAACAAAAACGTGTACAGGCATTTTGCACCCTTTGGATTAGCCGCTCCGTCTGTGACAGTAAGCGGGAGCCATATACAGTGTCGGCGTAGTTCAGCTTGGACAGAACCAGCGATTCCACAAGCTGAACTCGTAGTTCCTCCGACAGGTAGGGTCTCATTTTGTACAACATTTTCAAACGGTAGAAACAGTTCCGTTCAATTTCTTTAACATGACCATCGAACCTTAGATTTGAGTCCATAATTAACCCTAAATTACGAGCTTCAACAACCCTCTCAATACTCTTCCCCATAATTGAAATGTTCAGTGTGGGCAGATGACTTAACTGTTTCTTTGTACCCAGCAGCATAAACTTGGTCTTGAGAGGGTTGAGTACCAAAGAGTTACTTTCAGACCAGGTAACAATCCTTTGGAGGTCTCGGTTTAATGCCTCAACAGCCCCTTCCCACTCGTCAGGCTTGAAAGAGATGTAGACCTGCAAATCGTCAGCATAGATTTGGTAGTTACATGCTTCTATACTCTTAGTTATATCTGCGCAATACAATAGTAATAAAATTGGGCCGAGGATTGACCCTTGCGGTACGCCTCTCTGCAGAGGGGTGGGATCAGAGCGGACGGTGGTACCATCAGGCAAGCGCAGCTCCACATGTTGTTGGCGGCCATCCAAGTAACTGTGGAACCATTTGACCGTATTTGGGTCAAAACCATAATAATTTAATTTGGAAACAAGCACCGCACCGCACCGCTTGGTCAAGAGCTAGTGGCACATCCCACGGGCAGCCATGGATACTGGCGACTGGCCAAAGCCGTGCAGGCCAACGTCTGTCAGGAAAGCCAGTGGCCCGGATGGTATTCCAGCGGTGGTTTTACAAAAATGTGCAGCGGAGTTGTCTCCAATGCTTACGCGGCTGTACCGACTGTTCTACAGCTCGGGTACAGTGCCTTCGTCTTGGAAAGAGGCGAATGTACAGCCGATCCCCAAGAAGGGAGATGGCTCAGAGCCAGCCAACTATCGACCCATAGCCGTCACCTCAGTGCTGTGCAAGGTCTTCGAGCACATCATTAATAAACAGCTCATGCGTCACCTAGAGGATCACTCCTTAATTAGTTACCGGTAATATGTCTTCAGGCCGAAACGGTCAACGGGTGATCTTCTAGCATAGGTTACCCATCTTTGGGGTGAGGCTATGGACAAGCACGGCGAGTCACTGGCAATTAGTCTTGATATCGCTAAAGCTTTCGATAGAGTCTGGCACAAATCGCTTCTCTCCAAGCTACCAGCCTTTGGTCTGCCTTCTAGACTGTGCAACTGGATTGCTAGTTTCCTGCGGGAGCGCCGTATTCGCGTCCACTGTGATGGACGGGCTTCGGAGTTCTTGCAGATAAATGCTGGCGTACCGCAGGGGTCTGTATTATCTCCTGCTCTCTTTCTTCTGCATATAAACGACATGCTGTCCACCGGCAGCATACATAGCTATGCAGATGATAGCACCTTACACGGGAGTTATCACGGACAACCTGCGGCCAAACAGTCTGATATCGCGGTAAAAAGACAGCTTCTTGTCACTGAACTGGACCGGATCTTGAATCACATTTCTCAATGGCGCTCTGAGAACTTTTTTTTTTATACCACTTAGTTGGCAGACAAGCACACGGCCCACCTGATGGAAAGTGGTTACCGTGACCTATGGACGTCTATAACACCAGAGGAGTCACAGTCGCGCTGCCAACCCTGTAAGTACAGAGTTTCTGTGCCGTCAGTAGAAGACAAAGCAGGACAAGCCCACTGACAGCACAAATTCTTCAGTGAGCTCTGGCTACCCTACTCACCACTGGGAACACAACACGAAGTTATTATAGCCGCGGTATTCTGTAGGGCGGAGGTACTACCCCAGTCGGACTGCTCAATCGGGCGGAAATACCGCCGTGTCCTACCTCCTTAAAACATGGTCGAGTTCAATGCCAAGAAGACGCAGGCTTGTGTTCACAGCAAAGGCATCTTCTTTCCTTCCCCTTCCCACTCTTCAGAACACGCCACTGCCACTGCAGGACAATCTCTATATCCTAGGGATGGATATTCGCTGCAAACTGAATAACAGAAATTACATCGAGAGCATCATCAAAACAGCCTCGCAGAAACTCGGACTCCTGAACAAAGTGAGATGTTTTTTCACGCCGGAGCAGCGGTGTCTTCTCTATAAGACACAATTTTTTTTATTTTTTTTTATATAGGACACGTCAATTGGACTTCGCCCTGCCTGATGGTAAGCTGAAGGCAAAGTCCCAGAAAAGAGGGTCACCATTACTTACACATACCGTGTGACAATGGTGACACTCAGCTTGACGGCCTTATCATATGCTTTTTCACGCCCCGCTTAAAGGACCCGGGACTGTAGGAAGAAGGAAACACGTGAGCTGGTAATGAATTCCAGACCTTAATGGTGCGACAGAGGAAAGAGTCTCCGAACCGCTTGGTTCTTGATCGGATGTTTTGCACCGTGTGCGGATGACATCTAAGACCTGCACGTGTTGTCCTGTGTAGGAAAGGGGAGGGTGGGACTAATTGGAAGAGCTCATCAGAACACTCCCCATGGTACAGACGGTAAAATACAGCCATGGACGCAACATCTCTACGCAGCTGTAAAGGTTCTAGGGTGTTCGTGATCTCGGGATTCCCAATGATGCGGACCGCACGTCGCTGCAACCTGTCGAGAGCATCTAGTAAGTACTTTGCTGAACCATCCCAGAGATGCGAGCAGTACTCCACACAGGAGCGAATTTGTGTCTTGTATAGAAGACACCGCTGCTCCGGCGTGAAAAATCGTCTCACTCTGTTCAGGACTCCGAGTTTTCGTGAGGCTGTTTTGATGATGCTTTCGATGTAGTTTTTGTTAATCAGGTTGCAGCGAACATCCATACCTAGGATATTGAGATTGTCCTGCAGTGGCAGTGGCGTGCTCTGAAGAGTGGGGAGGGGAAGGAAAGAAGATACTTTTGCTGTAAACGCACATGCCTGCGTCTTCTTGGCATTGAACTCAACCAGGTTCTCAGAGCCCCATTGAGAAATGTGATTCAGGATCCCGTCAAGCTCAGTGACAAGAAGCTGCCTTTTCTCTGCGATATCTGTCTGCTTGGCCGCAGGATGTCCATGATAACTCCCATGTAAAGTGCTATCGTCTGCATAACAATGAACATTGCCGGTAGACAGCATGTCGTTGATATGCAGAAGAAAGAGAGTGGGTGATAAGACGGACCCCTGGGGCACGCCAGCATTAACCTGCAGAAACTCCGAAGCTCGTCCGTCACAAAGGACGCGAATACGGCGCCCCTGCAGGAAGCTAGCAACCCAGTTGCACAGCCTAGAAGGCAGACCAAAGGCAGGTAGCTTGGAAAGAAGCGATTTGTGCCAGACTCTATCGAAAGCTTTGGCGATGTCAAGACTAATTGCCAGTGACTCGCCGTGCTTGTCCATAGCCTCACCCCAAAGATGGGTAACGTATGCTAGAAGATCACCCGTTGACCGTTTCGGTCTGAAGCCATATTGCCGGTCATTAATTAAGAAGTGATCCTCTAGGTGCCGCATGAGCTGTTTGTTAATTATGTGCTCGAACACTTTGCACAGCACTGAGGTGACGGCTATGGGTCGATAGTTGGCTGGCTCCGAGCGATCCCCCTTCTTGGGAATCGGCTGAACATTCGCCTCTTTCCAAGGCAAAGGCACTGTACCCGAACTGTAGGATAGCCGGTACAGGCGCGTAAGCATTGGAGACAACTCCGCTGCACATTTTTTCAAAACTACCGCTGGAATACCATCCGGACCACTGGCTTGCCGGACATCGAGTGATTGCAGCACTGCACGGACATCGCGTTGCCTGATATGGATATCAGGCATCGCGTGGTCACTGTCGGGTAGTGTTGGTGGCTGCGTACCACAATCATCGATTCGGGAGTTGGCCGCAAATAGATTAGCCAGCAGATTTGCCTTCTCTTGCGGCTCATGGGCCAGGGATCCATCAGGGTTACGCAGCGGAGGCAGCGAAGGCTGACAGAAGTTGGCTTGCACGGCTTTAGCCAGTCGCCAGTAGCCACGGCTTCCCGTGGGATGCATCACTAGCTCTTGACCAAGCCGCGCTATGCGCAGGGCATCCGCTCTGACGTAGGCCCTTCTACAGACCTTTGTGGCTCTGTTGTACGCCGCCTTGAAGTGGCCCAGATTGGGATGGCGCGTGGCGCGCGCCCTTACCCAAGCGCGGTACGCAGACTGTTTTTGTCTAACAGCTTCCGCGCACTCGCGCCCGAACCATGGGCGCACCCCGCGGTCACCGGTGACATCGGTGTATGAGATATAGTATTCCATACCCAGACCGATCTCACCGGCGACAGCAGTAGCACAATCCGATGGGTTCTTACCTTCAAAGCAGCGCTCAACCCACGGGATGGACGCAAAATAGTCACGAAGTCCATCCCAGTCCGCTGACGAGTAGTGCCAGAGACACCGCTTCCCCTGCACGGGTCGTGGGGGCGCTATAATAGGCACCGTGGAACAGACCAGGCAGTGGTCGGAGTTGCCTAAAGCGGCTCGCACCGTTACACTGTACCGGTCCGGATCACTCGTCAGCAGAAGGTCTAGCAGAGAAGGTGCTAGGCCCGACCTTCTTGGTATCCTAGTGACCTCGTGCACCAATTGGGTCAGGCCGTGCGCCAGAGCAAATGCGTGGGCGGCTCTTCCCGCATGGTCTGTTTGCGGAGGAGCCCAACCAGATCTCGTGGTGGGCGTTAAAATCCCCCAAAAAAACCATTTCGGCATTCGGAAATCGTTCCTGCGCATCATCTGCCGCCTGACTCAGATATTCAAAGAGTCGAGTTGTCTCAGCATCTCCTGTATGGGAACGGTAGAGGCACACATAGATCTGACTCGTAGGGCCATGGTCTACGTGTACCCAAAGGACGGAGAAGGATGGATCCTCTAGGCAGCGCAAACGGCGACAGCAAACATCTGCCCTAACAAACACGCACACCCCGGCTTTTGCACGAAAACTTTCCTCAAGAACATAGCCAGGGTAGAGCAAGTAGGTCGTGTCGTCAGGGCGGTGTATTTGCGTCTCCGTTAGAAAAAACATGGCAGGTTTCGCCGTCTCTAGGTGTTGGTGGACGGCGTTGAGGTTTGCATGGAGCCCACAGATGTTAGCGGACTCCACCTCAAATAGCAAGCTTTTGGGAGTGTGACGAGCCGTTGTGTTGCCTATTTCTCTGAATTGCGCTGCCATGAGTTTGGGTGGGAGAAGGCGTGAAAAAAGAGGTGATTGCCGCCGCAGCACCGTGTGACAAAGCGCGGGATATTGGTTTTATCTATGAATGTGAGGCATGGCGAGAGCCGACGCGCCGAACGGAAGGGCCCCCGTACCCTCCCGAGTATGGTCGCCGGGCTCCCAAATCCGGTCACCAACCGGCACGACGAACCATATCGGGATTATGCGCGGCCTGGTGAGGCAGCCTCCCAAGGTGGTTAACCCCAGTTGGGCCCCTGTACTATACCGCGGGCGGCCAGCGGCACCACCGTTTCTACAGGTCTCCCTGTTCGGCGCATCGCCCCGCGCCATCCCCACTAGACTACGCCAAGACCCACTGGTCCCACTAGTGCTGCGACAACCACCACCTCTGCCCGGCTATGCACTTGCTGACCCCTGAACACAATCCAACCGAGATTGAATTGCTATGGAGGGTTTTTCGCAATAGTGCACGGTGGTACCTACCCGGTCGAAACTTGAGACAAATTTGTGCCACCAAGTTTCTCCTGCGTGGAATACTGCTCACATCTCTGGGATGGCTCCGCGAAATACCTACTAGATGCTCTCGACAGGTTGCAGCGACGCGCGATCCGAATTATTGGGAACCCTGAGGTCACGAACACCCTCGAGCCTTTGCAGATGCGTAGAGATATTGCTTCCTTGGCTGTATTTTACCGTCTCTACCATGGTGAGTGTTCTGATGAGCTCTTCCAACTAATCCCACCATCTCCTTTCCTACATAGGACAACACGTGCAGGCCTTAGATGTCACCCTCACACTGTGCAGAATATACGAGCAAGAACCAAGCGGTTCGGAGACTCTTTTCTTTGCCGCACCACCAAGACCTGGAATTCATTACCAGCACACGTGTTTCCTTCTTTCTACAGTCCCGGGACCTTTAAGCGGGGCGTGAAAAAGCATTGATGAGGCCGCCAAGTTGAGTGCCACCATTGTAAAACTTAGTGTCTGTAATGGTACCCTCTTTCCTGAGACTTTGCCTTTAGCTTACCATCAGGCGAGACGAGGTCAAGTTGGCGTGTCCTATATAAAAAAAATTAGTTTTGACAGATACCTTCTTCAGGATGTTAGAGATTTTATCTGTCACTACTTTGATGTAGAGTAAAAAGGTTGGCTGTCTTTCCACCTTACAGTTCCGGGGTTTATTTGTGGTGAGTCTGGGTGGTCTTATCCGTCCATTGTATCCATTCTTTTGTAGAACGCCGCTTATGTGATTCAATTCTTCTTGTGAATACGTCACATAAACGATATGCGCGGTCAGTAAGCGACGTCACTACCGAATTAAGATGGCGCAGATGATGATGTGAGTCGGCATGCAGTTAGCGGCCAGTGTGAGTGGATTTCCTGTACACGGAGTGGCTACATGACCCGTCCCCACGAACATCGATCCTCACGTCAAGGAAGGTAAGGGTTCTTTCCTTTTCCATTTCGTACGTGAAGCTCATTTTTCCATGGATTTTGTTGAACTGGGCCACGTATTGTTGTACAACATTCTCACCCCCCTCCAGTATACAGAAAATGTCATCAACAAACCGTTTCTAGATTTTGATGCTTGGGGCGGTAGGCTTCGAAATATTTGGGCGACTAGGCACAGGGCGCGCCGTAGTAGCGGCGCGGCGGTAAGACCCATCATGGGGGAGTGGCTAGAGAGGCCACACGGCAGCCTCTCGTACCGTCTGACGCAGATGATCACCAAGCACGGGTGCTTCGGAAAGTATCTGCATCGGATGGAGAAAGAGCCAACGTCCGAGAGCCATCACTGCGACACGAGCGAGGACTCGGGCCGCACATGCTCACCGAGTGTCCGGCGTGGGAGACGCCGAGGCGGGAGCTTGTGGCTGCCCTGGGAGTTAGGGTTCTCACGCTCTCCACCTTGCTCGCGGCGATGGTCCGCTGCGCGGATGCGTGGGCGGCCGGCGCCTCCTTCTGCGAGCAAGTAATGCTCGTGAAGGAGGAGGCGGGGCGGGAGCGGCAGCGGGAGTGACGAAGGATCGCAAGCCAAGCTGCACGCGTACGAAGGCAACTCGGGCGTCAGAGGTCGATCAACGACCTCCGCCCCCTATGAGCGCCGGCTTGGGGGTGACAGGTGGAGCCGCCTGTCACCCTGGCAGAAGCAGGCCGTGGCGCGCCTCTCCGTTCTCCGGGAACGAGTTGGGGACTCTGCAGTCCCCACACACCCGAGGAGAGGGCCAGATCGTGAGAGATGGCCCTGAGTCGGCCGTGGTGCGAGTAATATGCCTGTTAACCTCACCTTCGGCAACCAAAACGACCCACAGGTGGCGTGCGTTTTAGTCGGTTCGAGTCCGACATAACCTGTCCCACCGGCTCCGGTGGGGAGGTATCCGTGGGGATTATGCGCACGTAAAAAAAAAGGCTTCGAAATATTCCATCCACAAGTTTGCCACAACTGGAGCCACCGGACTGCCCATCGCTACTCCATCTATATCATTTCTGTATACGAAGTAGTTTGTGGTCACGCAATGTTGCACAAGGTCGGCATTTCTTTAGCGACTCCGTTCTCTGCGATTTTTGCGTCTGTGATGGGAACATTTGTGAATAGGGACTCCACGTCGAAGCTCACCATCACTTCTTGATCATTGACCGAAGTTTGACACAAAATCTAAACGAAATGTCTCCTTCACGTACCACGTGATCCTACCTACCAATGGCTGCAAAATATTCGCCACATGTTTGGCCAGTTCATAGGTCGCCGAGTCAATCTGACTCACTATGAGCCGCAAGGGAGTGTTTGGCTTGTGTATATTAGGCAGACCATATAGTTTAGGAGGCTGGAGGTTCCTGGGTCGCAGCAGGTGTGCCACTACCTCTTCACCGATTACCTGTTGATGTTCCCTGATTATTTGAACCGTGCTTCGGTTGGTCCTAGCGGTCGGGTTGTAGTTGACCTTCTTATACGTTTTTTCGTCACTCAACAAATGCCGTATTTTGTCGTCGTATTCCGTGACGTTCATAACTACCGTGGAGTTTCCCTTGTCGGCCCTCAAGACTAGTATCCTGTCATCGTCTCGTAGGTCGCGAAGTGCACAACGTTCATCGGCAGTCATGTTGGATTGAGGGATCTTAGCTCGACGCAGAGTGAGAGAAACCTCTTGTCTAAGTACCTCAGCGTCATCAGCTGGCATTCTATGCCGTCGAACAACCTCCTCAATCGTACCTATGACTTTTTCGTACGGAATACGGCAAATTTCCACCCTTTCTCCAATGAGCTGAGTGCTGCTTCGGTCAGTACTTTCTCAGAGAGATTGATAACTGTCCGTGACCTATCGTGGTAGGGTCCATCCAGTGGTCTGTCTTTGCAAAAATGACCAAACGAAATCAAGCGAAGACGAGAACAAGCCAAAACAAAATCGCGAGTATATATATTAAGCATTGTGTGTTTGAACGTGATCGAGATCAGGTTCGAGTTTATAGTAAGAGAAACCAGTGGTAGTGCAGATATGCGTAGTAAAAGAACTCGAAAGAGGGTAGATCGATATAATTACTCTTAGAAAATACTTTTTCTCTGTTCACCGCCACTACTCCAGTTCCTCCGTGATCTTGGTGCAACAACCATGATAGTTTACATACTTCGTAACATTAGTTTGCCAGTTCACGGTGGAGTCAATATTCAATCACACACAATTCAATCTTCCGTTGAAGGTTATTGTTGGCAGAGTTAAGAAAGACCAAAACTGTCACATCAACCGCCTATAAAGCGGAAATCGGTGTTAAATCCTATCGACGGCCTCCGAACGATTCTCCGCTCGTGCTTAGCTGTACACCTGCAGGTCATCGGCATCGCTCTTAAGTTCAGAGGTAATTAAGTTAATGATTATACAAAATAAGAGGAGAGAAAATATCGCCTTGCGGAACGCTAGAGGTGAGTTTACACCAACTAGATGAAATCTCGTTCGCGCAAACGGACTGCTGACGTCCATGAAAATATGAAGGTTCGCTTCATATTTTCATGGACGTCAGCAGTCCGTCAGCACTCCAGCTCTTCAGCTAAGATTCCAATATGCGCCAGTATTGCTAGAAGGATGTCATGATTCACACAATTGAATGCATTAGAAAAGTCCACCAGTACTAGCACTGTGACACAACCTCTTTCCATTCCGTCTCTGATATCTTCCGTTACTTTAAGGAGTGCGGTTGTGGTACTGTGTTCCGGTCTAAATGCAGATTGCAATGGACTTACAGTCCATCAAATCTAAGAGGTACCGTTTGACGTTTCATATTTTTCAAACCGAAACAACTTTGTTCATACGTACATTATACAGTTTCGATAACCTTTTTCATAAAACCATGAATTTAGAAAGATTTCATTATTGTATCTAAAAATGTACAATTCTTAATATCTAAATGTAATTGAAAACTTTCAAACAAAGCAAAATAACACATATTTACACAGTAAATAATTTCTAATAGTTATATTCTTGACCGCATTACAAAGTTACGTAGTTAGGTCACTGCACGTAGTGTTGCGACTCTTCGGATACACTTGTATGCAAAAAAATCGTTTACATATACGAAAAATCGAATGTATTATTTACAAATTACACTTGACAACCAAACAAATATTTTTTCATGTGAATGGGATTTATCTCACATATTACGATTACATAACTAAATAGTTATGTAATCGTAAAATATGAGATAAAACCCATTCACCAAAAATACGTATTTATAAATCAAATATATTTGCTTCTTTAAAAAGTTGTCGAAAGCGATTTGTCGATTTTTGATTTTCGCGCCCAAATAAGTCGGGGTTTCTCGCGCTAACGCTGTCGAAATAGTAAATGGAGTCAGGGATAGTGTTTTTTACATTTATTTTTGTGTATGATAGTATGGGTTTGCATATTACAGAGAAATAAACAAATTTTTAACAAGCACATCCATTGATTTTACAATTACAATTTTTTCTTCTAAGTCTTATTTCTACGTCTAAAACTAATAAAAATAAGGTATGTAGAACCCATTCACAAAAATGTTGTTGCCTGATGTTATAAATTAACGACGTTACTGCGCGACCGCATAATGCACTGAATACACAGATACCCTAAAATAAATTAATTTAATTATTTTTAGGTCAATAGGCAAAATCGCAGGTGTCCAAGTCTCTACAATTATTTTTTTCTGGCAACACTGCCAACTACAAGCGCACGCGGTCCGCTCGGTCGGTTCGGCGTCAGCAGTCTCTCGCCATCTTGGAAGCTGACTGTGCGCGTACTTGCTTTCTCGTTTGTGTTTTACAATTTGTGACTTGGCTATTACTTTTCTGGACTGATCATTCTTTATCCGTTTACCTTGGCAATATTTATACTGGACTCCGAACTAAGCAAGTGTTTATTAATAATGTCGAAAAGAGGACGTACTTTGAACAGCCAGGCTCGTGAATTGGTGGTGAAATTACACGAGTATTTTGAGCGTGAATCTCAAAATGGTGGACTTCTACTGCCAGTTACACAAGTTCGGGATCGCGTCGGTGAAGCTCTCGGTATTGGTAGCCGCACCGTTGGCAAAATATTAAGTGAAAAATATGGGCCTTCGGGGAGTGACAGTAACGTACTTCACACACCGAAAAAACGAAAAAGAAATAAACCTGTGACAGGCATCGATGAATTCGATAGTCATGCTATTAGAAACCATATATACGGGTATTTTACAAGAGGCGAATTTCCAACATTGGCAAAGTTATGTGCAACTTTAAAAGATGCCGGGCTGTATAAGGGAAGCATAGAGTCGTTGAGAACGGTAATAACAGGAATTGGCTTCAGATACAAAAAAGTTGACAAACGAAAAATTGTTATGGAGCGACATGACATAATTATGCAGCGACTAACATTCCTGCGCGAAGTTAAACAAATTATAAACTGGGATAATGTAATATTTTTGGACGAAACTTGGCTAAATTCCAACCATTCTGTGCCGAAAACATGGACTGATGATTCTGAAGCTTCGTGCTCGAAGGTGCCGATAGGAAAAGGTGGACGCCTCATAATATGCCATGCTGGGTCAGCGTCTACAGGCTTCGTGGAAAACTCTTTATTAGCTTTCCAATCCAAAAGCACTAAAGAGTATCATGAAGAAATGGACGCAGTAAGGTTCCGAGAGTGGTTCTTAAATTTATTACAGAATATCCCTCCTAACAGCACAATTATAATGGATAATGCCCCATACCACTCTGTGCAAATTGATAAAGCACCTACGTCAGCCAATAAGAAAGCAGATTTGGTGGCATGGCTGCAAAGAAAAGGAGTGGATGCCGACATGTCACTATTAAAAGCTGAATTATTACAGTTAGTGAAATTGCATAAACCACCAAAACCGACATATGTAATTGACCAATTGGCCGAAGAGCACGGGCACAAAGTCATACGACTTCCTCCGTACCATTGCCAATATAATGCCATTGAACTGATTTGGGCCCAAGTTAAAGGTAATATTTTATAATATTATAATAATAACACGAGTACTTCTAACATTTATAATTTAAACAATGGTTTTCGTCTGCTATCAAATAGTTACATTATTGTTTTACAGGTTATGCAGCAAGACACAACACAAAACCACCCTTCAGTGTCAAGAAAATGGAAGGTTTATTAAAGGAAGCATGTGCCCAAGTTACACAGGAAGATTGGAGTAAAGTAGTACAAAAAACAAAGAAAATAATAATGGACGACTTCGAAAGAGACGTACACTTTGATAATGTAATGGACAATCAACTGGTCATTAATTTAAATGACGATGATGACGAAGACGACGATACTAGTACTAGTAGTGAATAAAAAAATATCCTAAACATTTCTTTTATTTAATTATAACAATTGATTTCTTAAAATTCGGATATTATAGTAATCGATCTCTTAAAGTTCGGATATTATAGTAATCGATTTTTTCATCCCATCCCTATCATTCAATTGTCAGAACTGTCAAACGGTACTTCTTAGATTTGACGGACTGTAGGATCCCGTTGGATTGCACATAGTTGGATGTCATCACTGCCGACTACCTTACAAGAATAGATATTTGATGTGAGTGGAGCGAATTGAAAAGGTACCTACGTGATTGGAACTGGGCAGTCCGGCTATATAGTCAACCGTTTGACACTTGGTTGGGCCATCAATTGTGTGCAAGGTAGAGAAATGTTGGTTAATGGCATCCGACTAAATTGTCTTGAGTAACTCCAGCTGTCTTGGTTTACGAATGCCCTTGTATTCTCTTTGGCCCAGTGTCCGCAGAAACTTCCAGACATCAACAGATGCCAAGGAGGATATATTACTCAAAACTCAATACATCAATTGCGTTCCATAATGTAGTACAGTTGTTCAGGTTAAAATTATTGTTACAATTATGGACCCTGTCGGGCACAGCACAATGTTTGGAGAGAGGAAGAGTTTGTCATACACAATATGTTCACTCTTAATTACAGTTTTTTTAATATTATCTTCTTATTATCAAATTAATATTATCAAAATCAAAATCAAAATACTTATAAATAAAAAAGCCACAGCCAAGTCGAAATATAAAAGGCGTCCTTCCGAAGTGAACCGGGCAAACTATGTTGCTATTAGAAATCGCTGCAATCGGGTTTGTAGGAATGCGCAACGCCGTTATATTCATAACTCAGTAGAAAACGAGGATCCAGCAAAAGTCTGGAAATTTCTAAGGACATTGGGAGTTGGCAAATCTCGTCAAGACTCGATAAACTCCCTAACAACGTAAACTTAGATTCACTTAATGAACATTTCTCCTCTTCGTCAAAATTTGATAAAATGACAAAACAAAATACATTACAGCGTCTTTCATCTGTGTCAACTCCCAACTGCTCTCCTTACTTCTTTAGTCAATTCTCGGCTTGTGATGTTAGGAGGAGCATAATGTCAATCACGTTTAATGCTGTGGGTACGGACTGTATCAGCCGTAATATGATCCACCCTATCATTGATGAAATCCTACCTGTCATCTGTCATATCCTGAATTTCTCAATAACTAACAACGTGTTTCCAAAAACGTGGGAAGAGGCTCAGATAATCCCTATTCCTAAAAAGAAAAATCCTTCCTCTTTTTCTGATTATTGCCCTATTTCTATCTTACCCTTTCTTTCTAAAGTACCTACTTGAACGTCTCATTAACACTCAACTTCCTAATATTCTCTCAAAAAACGCACTCATATTACGGAAGATATCACATTAGGGGCCTTACCACAACCTCTTAAAGCAGTATTATTTCAGTCTTATTTCGTGTTTTGGTACCACGACGTCTTAAAACAGTATTACACTAATGTTGTTTAACGTAGCAGTTTTGTGACGTCACCCATGAGTTTTGTTCATTTTGTTCATTCAGCGTCAAATATGACATTCTTTAAAGTCACCCGTCATACATATACACAATAATAGAATAAATAATATTATATTTAATACTTAACGCCAATTCACGTAATCGGCATTGTATGGAGTTACGAGAGGAATGCGACTCCTTCCACAATACGATGCTGGTTCATTAAGCAAAAGAGACTCCCACAGAGTGATGAATAGAGGCCACTCTTCTGAAAAGATCTAGAAAATCTACTGAGTTCTTTGTAGAGACTAAGGTAAGCCCTGTGGGTAAGTCCATATTTACCTTGAATTTAGTACCTACCTACTTACATACTTAAGCATTGTAATATGTGATGAACCACTATTGTTACTGTAAATATATAATGTACCTACTCGTACTTAAACATGGTTATTTTTTCTAGGTGTTTATTGTTTTAACATTTTATATACCATTTTTGTTCGAAGATAACAATATGATTAGCGAAGTCGGATAAACGGATATGATTAGTGAAGGCGGATACATTCAGAGTCCCAGAACAAACCGGAGGGAACAACCACGGAACAAGAACAATGACAAGAGTTTAGCGGTTGGTGAAAAGGCTGCATTATGATCCAGATACCTACTAAATAATCTAAATATTTTACAAATATAATTGTTTTTTATTGTATTTAAAATAACAAGTTCTTTTAAATTAATAACGTAAGTACAAACTGTGTATGATTTGAAACTATGGGGACATTAGGTATCATTATCTAACGACCGCTGTGGTTCGGCCGCGGTTTCGATTACCACTCAGGGCAAATATCTAGGTATTAGGCTTATTCAATTAGTATTCGAGCTAATATATCGATGATCTATAAGAGCTCTACCTCATTAAGATACCATGGCGACGTCGCCAGCTACGTATCATGCGCCGGCACTTGGCGACGACGGTATGCCGCCGCCGCAAAGTTGGAGGCGTGGCAACATACTACAGCTCTCTACGTGACTTCTGGATACTCTGGTGGCCTGGCGACGTTGCCAGTGTTACCACTATAATGTACACGTGTGAACTGCACCTCGCTCACAGTCGCCAATCACCTACCATAACTCAACGACGTACATAACGAAGAAGTATCTCGATGCCTACGATCAAGACGTAAACGAACTAAATGTCCAGACGCCATGATCACTCGAATTGACGGCCTTCGGAGGCTGGGCATTGTACTGGGAGTAATTAGGCCTGCGCCTGGTGACGTCACCATGGTGTCTTAAATGAGATAGGGCTAAGCCCTGTGTTATAATAGTAGTAGTAGTAGTAAGCTATGTTATAATATTTGCGAGACATGCTCATAAATGCCCACAACATAAACATAGTAAATTACCTACTAACTAATGGCTTTAGTTTTGCGCTGGAAAATAAAATGTTACATAGATTTTTATAGGTCCATGAGTTAAAATTATTTTGTCAGATGACAGCTATTTTTTCTTTTTTTTAATACCTTTGGTGGCGCTTGGCAGCGTGCGGTAATGGACTGTATTGCGGGAAGTAGCTAACTGTTCTATTGACGCTTTACACACAAAAGACAGGTGGCCGGGCTGCCGCGGATTCGATCCAGGCAGTGAATGCAGCCCGAGAAATTGGGAGAGGATGCACTAACCTTCACGACACACGTGTTTTCATCGCAGCCGGTACACGGATCTTCTCTTCCTTGCTCAGGAGCTGCCGTCAGCATCACTAGATCGCTTGAGGAACACACGAGAGGCACAATCCGATCGGTAAAGGTCTATGAAGCGGTAAAAATGTAACAAATATTATACATTTCTGAGAGACGCGAGCGCGGTCCGTCCGTCTTTACGCTGGCTAGTTCAAAGCGAGACTGAGTGTCTATATTTCACAAATGGCGGACGGAAGCCACATCTATGGTTAGTGCGGACGGGGAGACGGGTATAAAAGGAGTGTGTTTCCGTGTCAAAAATACAGTTTCCACTTCGGCGCAACCATTCCCCCCCGGCTTGAAGGGTTACCTTCGAAACGACAAATGCGAAACAAATCTAAAGTCTAATCTAAATCTAGGTTTGGGAAATAACAACTAAAATATAAACCTAGATTGGAGCTCGTGCCTACTGCTGGCTAGGCAGCGGGCAGAGGCGAACAAACAACACAACGCAACAGTCTCGACCAAGACGAGACGCGATTAGCCAACAACAAAATAAGGGTCTCTTCACGTGGGACCGATACAACAAGCGAGTGCTTCTTCTCCTCGGGTGGTTCGGAAACCGTAGTGGGATTGAATTGACTAACTGGCCACCCATCTAACGCGGCATGAATCCAGGACGGTCCACCAAACCACAACGGGTGATCCAAAATTTGCGAAGGAAGCAATCCACGAGAGAGACAATCGGCTGGGTTGTCGGTGCCAGCAACGTGAAAGAGATTATGTGGCGCCAATTCAGATTGAATTTTGCCACTCTATTAGCGACGAATGTGTCCCAACGATGGGGCGAAGAGTGGGCCCAACACAAAGCGACTGTTGAGTCCTAAAAGCTAAAATTCTACTAATATTAATGCGAAAATTTACAATTATGTCAAATAAATTACCTTAAAGATTCCGACCACAATACAAAATGTCATTAAGCGACACGGAAGTGCTAGTCTTAGCACTGCCATCCAAAACTACGCGGAGTTTTAGTAGTAAGCTTATCTTCTCTAATAACTCCGCGGTGCGGGATAATGTACGAAGGCTGGGTCCCGCCAGTGTCCGCAGGCGCAGGTGAGATGTAACCTTTATCTAAATATTCGTTAACAACCTCATCATAGGCCCGCTTCAACTTTGGGGACGCCTGCATCTTTCGTTCCAAACAAAGAAAGCGTTTTTCAGCGGATACACGGGAGCCACCGAGTGAAAACTTGCGGATGGTAGACTCCAGTGGCGGCTCGACGGTGCAACAGAACGAAGCAGTCGAGTGGCTAAAACTATCTATAGAAGCGGGTGCGGAACCAATTATAACAAAACCAAGAACTGTTTCCAGTGCGTGCGGAGCGGGGTACGTCGGTCCCCCTTGAACCTTACGTGATAACTGGAGGTGCGGGAGAATCGAAGCGCCGATCAATATATCGACGACTCCAGGAACAGCGTAAGTCTCATCTGCTAAAGGCAAGTCTTTAAATTTCGTTAATAAAGACGTGTCAACCGGGACGGTAGGCAACTGTTCAGCTATTCTATCTATAACGAGCGAATCCATGTCAAACCAAATATTATTATTAAAACGAGATCTAAACCTTGTTTTAACGGTGCCACGAACAGCTGACTGTAAGCTTCCAAAACCCTTCACCACTGAGCGGGTTGAACGCTTATCAACATTGAAACCAAGACGCCGACAACAATCTTGAGTAATAAAATTACTTTGCGAAGCGCCATCTAACAGCGCTCGAACAATGCGCGGCTTACCTAATGCATCAACAATAACAACGCGAGCGGTCGCAAGACACACAGTAGTGAGTGCAGCACTAGCGGAGAACGAACACAAGGTGACGTCATCCGCGGCGGTCACCGGGCGGGCCGGAGCGCGCGCGAGCGCGGGCTGCGGCTGCGGCGCAGGCTGCCGTGTGTCACCGCTCGACGAGCCAACCGTGCTCACATTGGATGCGGCATTACTATTCTCAAAATGAAGCAAAGTGTGGTGTCTCGCTTGACATTTGCGACAACTATTTCTACTATTACATAAAACAACGCGGTGTTTAGTACCGAGACAATTAAAACAAAAATTATTAGCGCGAACAAATTTATAACGATCACTAGGCGACAATTTTAGAAAACCAGGACACCTGTACAGTTGCGAATGATGAGTGCTACACAAAGAGCAAACAGGTGACTGTACACGTGCTGGTGCGGTACTAACATAAGTATGAGTTGACCTCAGTGACTTCGATGACGCATCTACTTTGCGTGCAGAATCAACAACTATCTTCGCGCCTTCATGTTTCGATGAAGAGCGCTGCAATACTTTTATATGCTCGCGAACAAAACTTTCCAAGTCTTCGAACTTAGGAATCTTATTGCCGCGATGATCCGACTCAAACAAACGAATGGTTTCGGAATCTAATTTCCTTAAACCCATATACAAAAATACGAAGTCGCAGAGGTCATCAATCTTTAGGTTCTTTACGGCGCGAACAGCTGACGCGAAAGTATCTAGAAATTTCTCTAAGTTTTGATCGTTACATGCCGCAATAGATTTCAAATCAAACATCTGATCTAAATAGGCGTTAGCTACCGATCTTTTATCCTCATACCTAGCTTTCAAAGTATTTAAAATTAAATTATAATTCTCGGCACTAAACGTAATTCCAGCGCAAACGGTTATAGCTTTACCAGTCAATTTTTCAACGAGATAATGCAACTTTTCGTGATCTGTCAACGAATCGTTCTTATCTATTGTATTCTCAAAACTATCTATAAATAGACACCAATTGCGAATGTTACCATCAAACTCGGGTATTTGAATTGGTGGCAACTTAGGTCGGTCGCGAGTGGGGTTGGGTAGGTCAGCCGGCTTCTCCAAACTCCTAGCGACGCGTTTGATACGACAATACAAATCGTCAAACGACGACAAGGCTTGATAACTCACTGAGTAATCGGGATCCAAATTCAACTCTAAAACATTGATGTCATGTACTAAGGTTTCGAAATCCGCGCGTAGACTATCTAAGTTTTCTATAGAACACAAGAACGAATCTCTGATGACCAAATCAGAGGTTTTAAGTGCATTATCATAGATCGATTGTACGCGAGAGTAAATCATTTCTTTTTTAGCGTATAAAAGTTTCAATTGAACCTTACCGGTCTTATCAACCTTTGGGGACATGTTTACAATTAAATCTCAAACTAAAGTGCGGTAAATAACAAATATGAAATGACTTAATCTTAGCGGTACAGAGCAGCGAGGCGGCGCGAGCGATAACCGTAGGTAGGTAGGTACTTATGACTGCCAGTGCAAGCTTGAACCAACGCGCATAGCAACAAGGTCGTACCTACGCGATGGTCGCTGTCTAGGTTCAACTATTATTTCAGAGATTAAGTATTGCGTAATATCTATTCAAATTAAAATACTTTCGTATGAATTGGGATGAGATGCGAGCGAGGTAGGTACAGCCACGTGTCCACCCACGCAGGTACTAGGCAAATACGACGCGAGCCGAGAACAACGTAATTGAAAAAAAACAAAACAAAGCCAAATGCGTTAGGTATTACACTGTGCCTATGCACTAGGGTGTCTGAGTATACCTAGGATCTAAGCCTAAATGTCTGGATGCGGGGTTTTCTACTAAAATAACCAGGCACTTAGGTGCGATGCGAAAATTGCGAACTACGATTAAGTGTTGATATGATACCTAACCTATTTATGTATTAGGTAGGTACAATGCGAGCCAGCGGCGAACGGACAACAAATCTAATCCTAAGTGTCTGGATGCGGGGTTTTCTACTAAAATAACCAGGCACTTAGGTGCGGTGCGCTCATTCCCATTAGAATAATAACAAAATACGAACTACGGCTAAGAATCCGGCTCGAAGGACCAAAAATGGTGGCGCTTGGCAGCGTGCGGTAATGGACTGTATTGCGGGAAGTAGCTAACTGTTCTATTGACGCTTTACACACAAAAGACAGGTGGCCGGGCTGCCGCGGATTCGATCCAGGCAGTGAATGCAGCCCGAGAAATTGGGAGAGGATGCACTAACCTTCACGACACACGTGTTTTCATCGCAGCCGGTACACGGATCTTCTCTTCCTTGCTCAGGAGCTGCCGTCAGCATCACTAGATCGCTTGAGGAACACACGAGAGGCACAATCCGATCGGTAAAGGTCTATGAAGCGGTAAAAATGTAACAAATATTATACATTTCTGAGAGACGCGAGCGCGGTCCGTCCGTCTTTACGCTGGCTAGTTCAAAGCGAGACTGAGTGTCTATATTTCACAAATGGCGGACGGAAGCCACATCTATGGTTAGTGCGGACGGGGAGACGGGTATAAAAGGAGTGTGTTTCCGTGTCAAAAATACAGTTTCCACTTCGGCGCAACCAACCTTGCTTTTTAAATGAATATTCTGCCAGTTATTTAAAAAGGTAAGTATTTCCTTAGAACGTTTAACAAATTACTTATTACTTTTTTTATAGTAGTTGCTCTATTTAGTGTGAAAAAGAGATGGTACTATACAGTACGTATAGCGGTGTCTCTTTTCCTTATTTCCAGGCTCAATAAAAAATAACCTTACTCAAATTGGTACCTCATGGTACCATGGTATACGCTCATGCGTATAACAAAGTTTTAAGTTTTGTTTGATGCCTGCCTATTGACAGAAATTAATGAACTATTTATAATAGTTATCTATTCCCTTCTATAATTCGTTCACATTAGAGCTGTGCTGCGGAGACAAAAAAGTCAGAGCTCATCCGTAGGTTTTTGCGAAAACCCAGTTTTTATTTTTCAAATCTTCCGGCGATTCAAGTCAAGTATTTTTCTTTCTTTCATACAATGCAATTATATTTTTTTGTTTATAAATACACTATTAATAAGTAGGTAATAAATACATTAATACATTTTAATCGCCTAAATCCTCGGAGTGTTAGGCAGAGGAGGATCAATACCCACATTTCACCAATCATTATATTCGGTTTCACGTAATAAGGGATGTGTCTATTACCGTATTCCGGGCACTAAGAGGGTAATAAGTTGATTGTATTGTGGTAATAATTAAACAAGAATTAATTATACATTTAATTTAATGTTTGTTTCAATATTCGGACGTTTTACATATTTTAATAAGATTATTATGTTAATAATAGTAGCACTGTGTCTCTATTGGTAGTTTTAATGTTCACGGACGGTTTCCGGCAGGTGCCATGTGGTTTCCGGCTGAGTAGAATTAGGGCCACCCCATCTCTTCCCATGCGGTGTCGTACAAGGCGGCAGTTACGGTGGGTAATGTGAGCGAGTAGGTTGTCGCTACGAGCAAGTAATGCTCGAGAAGAAGATGGTGGAGGAGGTCCGGGAGAAAGTTAAGACAATTTCAATTCCGTTGTTCGAGCCCGCTAAATGGGTGTCCGGCGGAAGCGACTCATGCGTTGGAGATAGCTCAGTGACCTCCGTCCTCTGTGAGTGCGGACTTGAGGTAGACGCTACTCTAAAAGAAGCAGGGAGAAGACAGGGATTCCATGGTTCCCACATCGAGGGGTCTAGCAAAAGCCTAGAGATGCCCCAGCGTGGGTGACGAAATTGCCTTATTGAGCCACTTTAATGAGATCGCGTGCGGTTTTAGTCGGTTTGAGTTCGATATAACGTGTGACGTTTCACGTTTTTTTTA
Organism: Eilema griseolum; assembly: GCA_963662185.1. NCBI lineage: Eukaryota > Metazoa > Arthropoda > Insecta > Lepidoptera > Erebidae > Eilema > Eilema griseolum. Next base: position 10,098,965 of record OY759243.1, read on the forward strand.
ATGTATTTAAACATTTCGTAATTCGCAATGATATGTGAAATACCTACATAAACTGATACCTTTTTTTTATATCGTGCGGAAATCCACTTCGGATACCCCGCCTGCTGCCAGCGGGGTGGTTGTTTCGGGCTCGAACCGACTAAAACCGCACTGCCGTCTTGGGCCATCTGTTGCCGAGGGTAAGGTAACCTCTGGCATATCCCTCGCGCACCCCGACTGACCAAGGGCTATAGGTACTTCGCCCTCACTCTCAGTCATAGTTGCAAATTACCACAGTAAAGCTGTTAATTTTCTTAAATTAATAAGGTTTGGTGTGAGAGTAAAGTTTAGTATTTACATGGATAGTGAGGAGGTAGAAATTTTGGATACGATAGGTTTGTATGATGACTGTGAAAAAAATACTCTCTCTATCGATCTCTCTATCGACTCTGACATGACAAGTTGACAGAAGTGACATAACACACAGAAGCAAGAAGCCAAAGAGAATACAACACAATACTATGCCCTGGGCCGGCAGTCTGTACATTCGTCGTTAATACTTATCTTACGAAATCGTAAGCAAAGATAACAACAAAATTCGGTTTGTTTGCGTCAAACCCAAGTCTGTACATTTTGAGGTAGCGACTAAGCGAGCAATAATGTATGGGGGATGCAAGTCTCTACATGTATCGGTGCGAGTTAACGACGGTATTTGGTACGGTGGCAATATTAGCAAGTCTCGACTTCCAAGTTAACAAAAATTGTCGGTTTCTTATCAAATTTCGTCGTAAAGAATGCGAGCATTTTTGAAGGCCCGTAAAGTAGTTAACGTCGTTAACTATTTGTTATTATTTGTCCACATTTTGTTGATGTTTTTAATAGAATATTAAATATGAAATTGGGCAACATTGAGGAAATATTATTATAGAGTATTTTATATTATAAATGGATGTTTATTTGGTGAATTTGGTTGAGCTTCAAGTTATTATTTGTTAACTTTTGGTGATATGTGTATGTTATGTTGTTAAATTTTATGTTTCATAATCTCTAAGGTTATGAAATGGATGACAAAATACAATTATAAGATGATGGATGGTTATTTGGTTGAGGTTCAAATTATTACTTGTTGACTTTTGGTGATATGTGTATGTTATTTTGCTCAATTTCATATTTAATAACCTCTAAGGTTATGAAATGAATGATTGAATACAATTATATGATGATGGTTACTTATTTGCTGAATTTGGTTGAGGTTCAAATTATTATTTGTTGACTTTTGGTGATTTATGTATGCTATATTGCGCAATTTCATGATAAAATACAATTATAAGATGGTGGATGCTTATTTGGTGAACATGGTTGAGCTTCAAGTTATTATTTGTAGACTTTTGGTGAAATGTGTATGTTATATTGCTCAATTTCATATTTAATAACTTCCCAAGGCTATGAAATAGATAATTATGTTCTGATGGATGCTTATTTGTAACTGTCATGTTCATGTTTGTAGGACTAGTAACTAACACAATATAAGTTACTGCAGAGTTCATACAAAGATTATCGGTAGGTAGTAAGTAGATTTCTATATAGGTAAATTAAATAAAACATATATATATATATAGGTTCATATCTTGTGCATTTATTACTTCAAAGTACTTAATACAAAGAGTTTCTATTAAGTTTTTACAGACAATAAAATTTTCTCAGTCTTCATTTTGTAACATTTTGTTATGACTTCGGCTATGGGTATCCTCTCCTCAGGCTTGAGTTGAGTGACAAACAACGGCTGGCATCTGCAATGAAAAGAAATAGATAGCAATAGGATTACAATATTTTCATTTCATTCGCTATTTCATTTGGTTCTATTAAAGACAGTAAATCCCTAAAGAATATTACTTTTGGGAAAGCTATGTTCAGTTTATTGCAATGACAGCTTCTGTGGGATGGGGATATTCAACTAGGTAACCAGGAGGAGGTTTTAGGGCAACAAATGCCTGTGGGTAATAAATGCCTGGCAATGGGGCTCCCGCCAGGTCCAGGTAAAGAAAGTAGGCTTGACGTCGTGGAGGAGAAAGAGCCGAAGGCGGACTCTGAGCTGCGAGGTAACAATGCAATCAGTATAGTATGTCTACACAAAGATGATGATGACAATGTTCAATTTCCGTTCAGTGAAAATATGTATATGCATCAAATATATCTATTTGCAATGGTTGTGTATCTGCCTGTTGTCTGCCCCGGTTGCCATACTAACATCTATGGGAGTCATTATATATGGCAAAAGCACGTACAGAAGGGCTAACCATCTGTCCGGTTAACAGCTTCTCTGCTGGAAGGATCCACCACTTCAGCATGAGTGACAGCTGCTGGCATTTGTAATGAATAATAATAGATAGCAAAAGGATTATACAATTTTCCTCTGATATAAACTGTAGCCTCATGGATACAACCTTCAAACCACCCGTTCCATCAAAAGCAGAAAATGTCTGCAGAATGTTGGTTTGGGATTGTTAGTTTATATTATAGTACTTAGTTACTAATTTGCAAGTGCATAGCACACATCTAAGTATGAAAGAGAAGAAACCACTTCCTACTTCACCTGTAGAATGTTACTGTAGTGTCTTGCATGTAAGTTACATATTTGTGTGTCAGTGGGGTATATATATATTATGTACTACTATGGTACTCGCAAGGTTACTTGTACAATATCTACCATTTTCAAGAACTGGGTCGGCACATGTTTGTAATATGGCACCTCTGAAGTGTTGCTGATGTATAATTTTGGCCACTTGGTGGACTTGCAGTTGACAAGGCGAAAACAATCGAAAATTATGTTTCTGAATGATTCTCTGGGGCGGTGGCATGCCACAGATGTCCACCATAGTGTCAGTTCAGTGTAATACACAGTCTTCAGTGTATACTTCCAATAGTTGCTTGTCGTTATGCCAAGGGGCTGGTTCTTCATTGGGGTCATCGGCCATGGTTCTAGTGGATATCCATCATCACCTGTGAATTAAATCAAAATATAATATATGTTATAATTGTTATATTGACACATTGACAGCATCTGTGCAAATATTTGTATGAATAAGGGTATTAGCATTGGTTCGGTTGTACGTCAGAAAAAATGTTAAGCTGTTGGTTGCAGTTAACATGTTTGACAGTCATTATATAGGAGAAATAGTCCACACAGAAGGGGTGATCATTCATCCTGTCAACAGCATCCCCACTGGCAGTAATAGTATATTGACACACGGGGTGTTCAGTTATTTGAATCGAAACTTACCAAGTAACCATGCATGGTGGTCTCCGTTATTAACAAACGTCTTCATGTGGCATGAACTGGGGAATTTTCATATGATATATGTGGCTATCATGCCGAGCTCCTGGCCATCGAGCATTTATATTTAAAATGAGCAGAATAGTGTCACACACCTAAAATGATAAAAAGCACATAAATTAATAATTTGATTTAATCCGCAGGTGATGATGGATATCCACTAGAACCATGGCCGATGACCCCAATGAAGAACCAGTCCCTTGGCCTAACGACAAGCAACTATTGAAAGCATACACTGAAGGACGCTATGGTGGACATCTGTGGCATGCCACCGCCCCAGAGAATCATTCAGAAACAATATTTTCGATTGTTTTCGCCTTGTCAACTGCAAATCAACCAAGTGGTCAAAATTGTACATCAGCAACACTTCAGAGATTCCATATTAGAAGCATGTGCCGACCTAGTTCTTGAAAATGGTAGATATTATACAAGTAACCTTGCGAGTACCATAGTAGTACATAATATATATATACCCCACTGACACACACAAATATGTAACTTACATGCAAGACACATTTTCGTTCGTTTTCTTTTTTTGATAGAACCAAAGGTTGTATCCACAAGGGTACAGTTTATATCAGATGAAACTTGTATAATCCTATTGCTATCTATTATTATTCATCACAAATGCCAGCAGCTGTCACTCAAGTCCAAGTGGTGGAACCTTCCAGCAGAGAAGCTGTTGACCGGACAGATGGTTAGCCCTTCTGTGCGGGCTTTTGCCATATATAACGACTCCCATAGATGTTAGTATGGCAACCGGGGCAGACAACATGCAGATACACAACCATTGCAAATAGATATATTTGATGCATATAAATATTTTCACTGAACGGAAATTGAACCTTCACCTTCTGCTATGTCATCATCATCTTTGTGCTTTGAGCTCAGGGTCCGCCTTCGGCTCTTCCTCCTCCACGACGTCAAGCCTACTCTCGTTACCTGGATCTGGCGGGTGCCCTATTGCCAGGCATTTATTACCCACGGGCATTTGTTGCCTGAAAACCTCCTGCTGGTTATCCATTTGAATATCCCTCATCCCACAGAAGCTGTCATTGCAATAAACTAAACATAGCTTTCTCAAAAATAATATTCTGTAGGGATTTACTGTCTTTAATAGAACCAAAGGTTGAATCCATGTGGGTATAGCTAAACCAATACATCAAATGAAAATATTGTAATCCTATTGCTATCTATTTCTTTTCATTGCAGATGCCAGCCGTTGTTTGTCACTCAACTCAAGCCTGAGGAGTGAGGAGAGGATACCCATAACCGAAGTCATAACAAAATGAAGACAGAAAATTTTATTGTCTGTAAAGACTTAATAGAAACTCTTTGTGTTAAGTACTTTGAAGTAAAATTTTAATTTTATTTTATTTACCTATATAGAAATCTACTTACTACGTACCGATAGTCTTTGTATGAATTCTGCAGTAACTTATATTGTGTTAGTTACTAGTCCTACTAGAAAAACATGACAGTTACAAATAAGCATCCATCAGAATATAATTATTTATTATATAGCCTTGGGAAGTTATTAAATATGAAATTGAGCAATATAACATATACATTTCACCAAAAGTCAACAAATAATAACTTGAAGCTCAACTCAACCAAGTTCGCCAAATAAGTCTACCCTTATAATTGTATTTTATCATCCATTTCCTAACCTTAGAGATTATTAAATATGAAATTGAGCAATATAGCATACATATGAAAGCGCAGGAGGGCCCTCACCAGAATTCATCGTGGGCACGTGGGCAAGCTAATTGAAACGACTATGAACTTCTATGAACTTTTAATTAACTTTCACAATCCAAACTATTGCGGGTACTTTTAAACGATTATAATTTTCACGAAATAAGGTCGCAGATAATTACACAATGATTTCAGGCTATACAATCAACACGAACTCAATAAGAATTTGCTCGGATTAGTACGATATGTAGCGATTTGTCGCAGACGTGGTGCGCTGGCGGCCGTTCGTAATCAAAGTGTCGTTTTAAGATGGCCGCCCCGCTACCATCGACACGACGCTCCGCTAGAGTGACAGCTCACGTCACTCTTGACACTGTCATTTCTGTGAGGCGCCGTCACGGCCGGACTGAAATACGACCGTCCTCGGGCGTCTATAGGTCTCTGGAATCAAAAGGAAATCGAACATTTGCTCATCCGCTCGTTCATCCTGTAATACTTTGTCGTCGTCAATATCACTCATGCAGAAACTTCAAAATCTAGGATTTTGATCTTAAAGCAAATGACTTGGACTGGACGAGAGCATCCCTTCAACCAATCCACCAAGGAACGGCCCGGACGACTCTGTCCTTCCGACCAGTCAACCACACACATTCCATCTGGACCAAGCTAGTGCATCCCTTCTACCAACCTTTTCAGATGTGGCCCGGACGACACTACTTGACCAGGCTCGACTAAATGGAACCATCTGGACGACATCACCCCTCCGAACTTTCAGAAAAGTGTATATCGTACAGGATCGACTGATATAATGTACAATGACGTAGTAACGCACCTGTGCCGACGGTCTCGCTTGGCTTTTGTCTAATTAATTTTGTTCGTCCCATGTCTCCGGATCTGAGTGTACACTAAGAGTGTCTGAACCAGCTGTGATTGTATCAGAATCAGCGGATATTGTATCTGAGCACACGGTCAAGGTGTCATAATCATGAGAAGTTGATATATCAGTCGGGTCAGGTACATTTACTACATCATCAGGCGCCGTCTCGGCCTCCTCATAATTCAAAAGGTTGCTCGTAATTTCCAACAACCCATCGTGTCCCTGAGGTACTGAGCGTAAATTTTCGTGCGCGTACTTATATACTCGGTGAGAACCACTCAAACTCTGTAATTCGTACCTATCGTTATCTAATACTGCAGTTATAATGAATGGACCCCTAAACTTCCTGTCCAATTTAGTTTGGTTTCGTTCACTATTTTTTAGAAATACGAAATCTCCCCTTGAAAACCTTTTTATCGATGCGCGACCTTTATTAAAACGACTTACTTCAGATTTTGCAGCCTTTTCAATATTATCCGACGCATATTGCCGTATAATGTCAAGATCTAAACGTTCCTGCTGACCGTGAACTTCTGAGTTTAATCTAGACATACCTAACGACTGAGCGCGAATTCCTAACATAAGTTCGGTAGGTGAGTATTTAGTTACGGTAGATTTAGTACTGTTGAGTGCGAGTTGAATATTTCCTAGTTCGTCGCGCCATGTTTTATTAGGATCATTTTCCACGATAGTTAACAGACATTTGAGAGTACGCATAACCCTCTCAACCTGCCCGTTTGCGCTACTAGAACCCGTTGCGATGAAGTGAAGTTCAATCTTATGCTCGGCGCAGAAGTTTTTAAAATCGGAGCTTATATAGCAGCGACCTTGATCAGCGATTATTCGCTTAGGTGCTCCAAAAAGACAGACAGCTTTATGAAGGGCGTGTATAGCACTTTTGGCGTCGAGAGCAGAAGTATGTTCTAATAGTACATATTTAGTGAAACCGTCAATAATTACTGAACAGTATTCCTTTCGGTCGCTCTTACCGCTAAGCTTCCCCGTAAAGTCAATGTGAATCGTATGCCACGGCATAGATGTTTTAGGAATCGGGTGAAGTTGAACGGGCTGAGCTCCTGATGGGCCTTTCGACGCTTTGCAAATAATACAGGAGTCGATGAATTTACGCACGCATTTAGACATGTTTGGAAACCAATATTGTTCATAAAGTTTGTCTAAAGTTTTGTCTTTACCTAAATGTTGGATTTCGTTATGAATGTGATTAATTAACGTCCAAATTAAAGACCGTGGGACCACTGGTAACCAAGAAACCACTTTGTTTCGAGATATTTTTCTGTAAAGAATACCTTCTCTGACATCATATGTCTGAGCTACTGAGTCGGGAAACCCATTGTCATTATGTTTCGCAATAAGGTCTTGTATCTCACTATCGCGTTTTTGTTCTACAGAGAGCCAGTCTTGGTGGAGGTCAACGTACTGAACTGTCTTTGTTTGCGAGTTCGCGGAAGCTGTACTTGCAACGGCAGCAGTATTAGGCAGAGGATTTCGCGAAAAATAGTCGGCGTGTTCCATACCCTTTCCTTCACGATATATAATATCAAAATCGTACGCCTGCAAGATAGCCCACCACCTATGCACACGAGGCGTTAGATCTTTTTTTGACTTGGAAGCTTTAAGGGAATTGCAGTCTGTAAATACTACAAAATGCCTACCATAGAGATAATGTCGAAAGTGCTCAACCGCGCGTACCACTGCTAGGGTCTCTAACTCGTAAGAGTGATACCGTGACTCTACATCTGATGTACGTCGGCTGTAATACTCTACTACATGAGGCAGATTATTTTTCTTCTGGATGAGGATCGCACCATAACCTTCAGAACTCGCGTCAGTATGTAATTCTACTGGTAGCTCCGGATCAAAAATGGTCAGTACCGGTTCAGATGTTAGGATGCATATTATAGCGTTACGTATTTGTTCGTATTTTAGGGTCCATACGATTGGGCCTTTTAATTTTGTTAAGGGGTACAATGGTCCCACAATTCGAGTAAAATTAGGAATAAATTTACGGAAATAGGAAGCGAGGCCTAGGAACTGTCGTACTTGAGTAGCCGTTTTTGGTTGAGGCGAATCTGACAACGCTTGTATTTTCCTAATATTCGGCCTTATTTCACCAGATTGAAGTGAATATCCCAAGTAATCAATTTTCTGCTTTAAAAATTTACACTTTTGGAGGTTTAATGTGAACCCTGCTTCCGTTAACGCGCCTAAAACCCGATCTAACCGCTCTAACCCTTCGGTTACCTTGGATGAGTAACACAATACGTCATCCATATAGATAAGTGGTTTGTCTTTAAGATGACTCAGGGCCCGAGTGATACACCTCTGATAAACAGATGGAGCATTTCGCAAACCAAAAGGCATTGCAAGGTACTCATATTGCCCTTCCGGTGTTACGAACGCTGTTTTATCTACCGAATGAGGGTGCATTAATATCCCATGGAACCCTGAGGCCATATCTAGTAAGGAGAATAAATTAGCCCCGGCAAGTTGATTTATTTGTTCCTCAATACGCGGCAGAGGGTAATGTTCCGGTTGTGTATTTGAGTTCAACTCACGGTAGTCGACGCACATGCGATACGAATTATCCTTTTTTTCTATTAATAATATCGGACTAGCGAAAGGGGAAGAGCTTTCACGAATTACTCCAGCATCGAGCAATTGTTGAACCTTTTCTCTAACTATCAGTTTTTCAACCGGTGCTAATCTGTACGGACAACGTTGTACGACTTTAATTGGGTCTATCAATTTAATTTCGCATTCTCCCGTTGTGACTCGTCGAGAGGGGATACCGTCAGCAAAATAATCACAATATTTATGTAAAAGTTCCACGAGTGACTTCTTATGAGGACCCTGTAAGTCCGTGTCTATTTTGGTTAAATCTAACTTATTTGACTTGAGGTCGCAATAATGACTTCGTTCTTTAGAAAAGAAGACAAGATTATCGATATCAATTTTAACACACAATCCTTGTTCAAAAATATCTCTCCCTATTATAATAGGATCAGTAATATGACTATCCGGGACTATGTGAAAAAGTAGACTAACTGTAAGTTCGTCGATCGTAACATCGCTTTGAATCTGGGTGGTACATTGTAAGTCGTCACCGCCTATGCCGCTAAGATAAACAAGACTTTTACGCACAGTACCCCCGAGCTTTACACAGTAACTTTTTTTTTAATAGAGAACAAGATGAACCACTATCAAATAAAAAAGAGACGGTCTCACCGGATGATGTCCTCAGTGTACCTCGGGAAGGGCGGTGCTCGCACTGGTGGACTTCCTTGACCGCGGTCCCACTGTTCTTCCTATCTGGACAGGCGGTTGCCACGTGTCCATGCTGTCCACACGCGTAGCAGATCACAGTTGGCCTCTTTTCTGCAGGGCGCGATGAGCTCGAAGACTCTTGAGTTTTTGTTTCAGCATCCTTGCGTCTCTTCCGGCATTCAGCTATACGATGTCCAGTCAATCCACAGTAGTGACATTTCCCGAGGAACTTCTCAGCTAGACGAGTTCTCTTGGCTTCAGGTTCTTGGGCATCTGCATCCAAATGTCGCTTCAGTAATATTCCACCAAGGATTCTGAATAATTGCGAACGACTTGTGATCGTCTGTGCGTTTAATTCACGACGTATCACATTGTCTCTCTGGCACAGCACCGATATCACAAATCCAGTTATCACTTCTTCGCACATCGTCGACTTAGGTATTCTTTCGATAATATTCCACAAACGTAAAGCAGATTCAGATGCTGTCTCCTTGGCGTTTATTTGGAATCGTAGAACGTCATCAAAGTGGTCTTGTATCAGCCTAGGTTTCGAGAATCTTGCGATTAAAATCTCCCTGACGGCATCCCAGGTAATTTCATCCAGATTAAGCTTGGTAATGCACACCGCCGCACGACCTTTAAGTGCGCCAGTTAACGCTACGAGTAAGTCGACTCCTTCTAGGCGTTTATTTTTCACGATCACTTCCGTCACTTTGCACCAATCATCGATGTCAGACTCTGAATCGTCTGGATCAAATTTCAATAGAGGTGAACGATTTGTACTCACTATTGGCGCCTGTTGAGCAGCTAAAACTCGAGTGAGCAATGTTTCCATGCTACTCAAAAGTTTTTCGGCGTATGTTCTGTCCGGTGGCCTTTCTCCATTACTGCATTCGTTCGATCCCACTTCTGATGAAAGCGCAGGAGGGCCCTCACCAGAATTCATCGTGGGCACGTGGGCGAGCTAATTGAAACGACTATGAACTTCTATGAACTTTTAATTAACTTTCACAATCCAAACTATTGCGGGTACTTTTAAACGATTATAATTTTCACGAAATAAGGTCGCAGATAATTACACAATGATTTCAGGCTATACAATCAACACGAACTCAATAAGAATTTGCTCGGATTAGTACGATATATAGCGATTTGTCGCAGACGTGGTGCGCTGGCGGCCGTTCGTAATCAAAGTGTCGTTTTAAGATGGCCGCCCCGCTACCATCGACACGACGCTCCGCTAGAGTGACAGCTCACGTCACTCTTGACACTGTCATTTCTGTGAGGCGCCGTCACATATATCACCGAAAGTCAACAAATAATAATTTGAACCTCAACCAAATTTAACAAATAAGAATCCATCATCATATAATTGTATTTAATCATCCATTTCATAACCTTAAAGATTATAAAATATAAAATTGAGCAATAAAACATCATTATCATCCAAATAGTAACTTGAAGCTCAACTGAATTCACCAAATAAGCCTCCATTTATAATATATAATCCTTATTTCCTCAATGTTGCCCAATTTCATATTTAATATTCTTTAAAAACATCAACAAAATGTGTGCAAATAATAACAATCGTTAACGACGTTAACTACTTTGCGGGCTTTAAAGAATGCTCGCATTGTTTACGACGAAATTTGATAAGAAACCGACAATTTTCGTTAACTTAGAAGTCGAGGCTTGCTAATATTGCCACCGTACCAAATACCGTCGTTAACTCGCACCGATACAACACATGTCAAATACATGTAGAGATGCATCCCCCATAAATGATTGCTCGCTTAGTTGCTACCTCAAAATGTAGACTTGGGTTTGACGCAAACCAACCGATGTTTGTTGTTATCTTTGCTTACGATTTCGTAAGATAAGTATTAACGACGAATGTACAGACTACGACCCCGCTCACTCGACGCTGCTGTGCTGCTGTGTGCATAGATTATTAAATATAGTAGACTGTGTGCTTAGAGTATGGCTTAGAGCACAGCTGAAGTGGTAAAACCTGGAAGCTAGCTGACTTGACTATATTAAGAAGTTTTATGGTTCGTGATGACAGACTAGGGCGAAGATTAGTGTTGAAATCACCCATGATGATGTAATACTCGTAATCACACAATTCGATATCGGTGAAGTAGTTTACAGTTGGAGGACAATAGACAACACATACAAGGGGTTTGAACAAAAAAATTACTAGTCCTAGAAGGTAACGTGGTACGACTAAAACGAAACATAAAACTAATTTAAGTTAAATCTGGATAATTCAAGTTAAATCATTTATAAACATGATGTAACTGATAATAGTAGATACCTTTAAAAATATAGTGTGACAGATTTCAGTTGGAATTACTACAAGTAGGTAATTCAAATTGAAATCCAGAAATCTATGAAAGCTATGACGTTTAATATTTTGACTAGACGATATTTTTAATTCTGCCACCATGGCCGGCAGTCTGTACATTCGTCGTTAATACTTATCTTACGAAATCGTAAGCAAAGTTAACAACAAAATTCGGTTTGTTTGCGTCAAACCCAAGTCTGTTCATTTTGAGGTAGCGACTAAGCGAGCAATAATGTATGGGGGATGCAAGTCTCTACATGTATCGGTGCGAGTTAACGACGGTATTTGGTACGGTGGCAATATTAGCAAGTCTCGACTTCCAAGTTAACAAAAATTGACGGTTTCTTATCAAATTTCGTCGTAAAGAATGCGAGCATTCTTGAAGGCCCGCAAAGTAGTTAACGTCGTTAACTATTTGTTATTATTTATCCACATTTTGTTGATGTTTTTAATAGAATATTAAATATGAAATTGGGCAACATTGAGGAAATAAGTATTATATATTATAAATGGAGGCTAATTAGGTGAATTTAGTTGAGTTTCAAGTTATTATTTGAATGATAATGATGTTTTATTGTTCAATTTTACATTTTAATAATCTCAAAGGTTATGAAATGGATGATAAAATACAATTATAAGATGATGGATGTTTATTTTGTGAATTTGGTTGAGCTTTAAGTTATTATTTAGATGATAATGATGTTTTATTGTTCAATTTTACATTTTAATAATCTCTAAGGTTATGAAATGGATGATAAAATACAATTATAAGATGATGGATGTTTATTTGGTGAATTTGGTTGAGCTTCAAGTTATTATTTGTTAACTTTTGGTGATATGTGTATGTTATATTGTTAAATTTTATGTTTCATAATCTCTAAGGTTATGAAATGGATGACAAAATACAATTATAAGATGATGGATGGTTATTTGGTTGAGGTTCAAATTATTACTTGTTGACTTTTGGTGATATGTGTATGTTATTTTGCTCAATTTCATATTTAATAACCTCTAAGGTTATGAAATGAATGATTGAATACAATTATATGATGATGGTTACTTATTTGCTGAATTTGGTTGAGGTTCAAATTATTATTTGTTGACTTTTGGTGATTTATGTATGCTATATTGCGCAATTTCATGATAAAATACAATTATAAGATGGTGGATGCTTATTTGGTGAACTTGGTTGAGCTTCAAGTTATTATTTGTAGACTTTATATTGCTCAATTTCATATTGAATAACTTCCCAAGGCTATGAAATAGATAATTACATTCTGATGGGTGCTTATTTGTAACTGCCATGTTCATGTATGTAGGACTAGTAACTAACACAATATAAGTTACTGCAGAGTTCATACAAAGACTATCAGTAGGTAGTAAGTAGATTTCTATACAGGTAAATTAAATAAAACAAATATATATAAGTTCATATCTTGTGCATTTATTACTTCAAAGTACTTAATACAAAGAGTTTCTATTAAGTCTTTACAGACAATAAAATTTTCTCAGTCTTCATTTTGTAACATTTTGTTGTGACTTCGGCTATGGGTATCCTCTCCTCAGGCTTGAGTTGAGTGAAAAACAACGGCTGGCATCTGCAATGAAAAGAAATAGATAGCAATAGGATAACAATATAGGTTGCACTAGTAGGCTTGACGTCGTGGAGGAGAAAGAGCCGAAGGCGGACCCTGAGCTGCGAGGTAACAATGCAATCAGTAGGTATAGTATGTCTACACAAAGATGTTGATGACAATGTTCAATTTCCGTTCAGTGAAAATCTGTATATGCATCAAATACATCTATTTGCAAAGGTTGTGTATCTGCCTATTGTCTGCCCCGGTTGCCATACTAACATCTATGGCAGTCGTTATATATGGCAAAAGCCCGTACAGAAGGGCTAACCGTCTGTCCGGTTAACAGCTTCTCTGCTGGAAGGATCCACCACTTGAGCTTGAGTGACAGCTGCTGGCATTTGTAATGAATAATAATAGATAGCAAAAGGATTATACAATTTTCCTCTGATATAAACTGTACCCTCATGGATACAACCTTTAGTTCCATCAAAAGCAGAAAATGCCTGCAGAATGTTGGTTTGGGATTGTTAGTTTATATTATAGTAGTTACTAATTTGCAAGTGCATAGCACACATCTAAGTATGAAAGAGTAGAAACCACTTCCTACTTCACCTGTAGAACGTTACTGTAGTGTCTTGCATGTAAGTTACATATTTGTGTGTCAGTGGGGTATATATATATATTATGTACTACTATGGTACTCGCAAGGTTACTTGTACAATATCTACCATTTTCAAGAACTGGGTCGGCACATTCTTGTAATATGGCACCTCTGAAGTGTTGCTGATGTATAATTTTGGCCACTTAGTTGACTTGCAGTTGACAAGGCGAAAACAATCGAAAATAATGTTTCTGAATGATTCTCTGGGGTGGTGGCATGCCACAGATGTTCACCATAGTGTCAGTTCAGTGTAATACACAGTCTTCAGTGTATACTTCCAATAGTTGCTTGTCGTTAGGCCAAGGGGCTGGTTCTTCATTGGGGTCATCGGCCATGGTTCTAGTGGATGTCCATCATCACCTGCGGATTAAATCAAAATATAATATATGTTATATTGACACATTGACAGCCTCTGTGGTGAAGCGGTATTAAATGCAGCTGCTGCTCTGTGCAAATATTTGTATGAATAAATAATTTAAGCCATTGATTGCAGTTAACATGTATGACAGTCATTATATACTGTCAACAGCAGCCCCACTGGCAGTAATAGTATATTGACACATGGGGTGTTCAGTTATTTGACTCGAAACTTACCAAGTAGCCATGCATGGTGGTCTCCGTTATTAACAGACGTCTTCATGGGGCATGAACTGGGGAATTTTCATATAATATATGTGGCTATCATGCCGAGCTCCTGGCCATCGAGCATTTATATTTAAAATGAGCAGAATAGAGTCACACACCTAAAATGATAAAAAAACACATAAATTATACAATTACAATACATTAAATGAGATGAAGTACTTCTAGATAAATAATAATTTTTAATCAACCCAACTATAGGTTAAACAATGTACAAGTTATACAATGAAACTTACATAGGACTCCACAGAAAGCCTGTAAGGGCGTTTTCTTTCAAGTGATAGCGCTATTTCATCAACAAGTTCTTTAAACATTGCCTTTGTAATGCGATACAATGATAGGTGTTCACCATCAGCCAAATTCAAATAATTTTCACTAGCGCGCAGAATCCATTGCGACTCGCCGTCGCATTACCGCCTATGTTCTAGAGTAAACTAATCCCATGCTAAACACGCTTCAGCCATAATATTTCTCGTATTTCCCTACAACCTCCAAAAATATTCAATTCTTTTTCCTTGGCTTCTTGCTTCTGTGCAAAGAGAATACAATACTACGTAAGAAGAGACGGGACTTCCATAGTGCAAAATAATCTTACGAAATGTCAACTGAACGTAGCCAACCTAACAACAGTAACACATAGGTACAGAGTTGCCAACATAAGGGAAAAATAGAGATGTGCCCTTAATATTATTTGATTTATCGATATCGACTAAATTAGCCGATATCGATAAATAGTGGTCTCTGATTTCTATAATTTTATATTTTCACAGACGCTATACTCCATTTTTAAACTAAAGTACTGCGTCATACAAGTTATATGTTGAAAATGAATAAGCGATTAAATTTGCGGAGGCAGCACATTTAATTACAAAAACAGAATATAGGCTCAGTTGGGCTTTTAAAATGATAAGTTCATAAAATTATTTATTTATTGAAAAACATTATTTTAAAAATATTTAATTTGTTAGTAAAATGTTTTCCGCAAACAAATTTTAGCTCACGGAGTTTCTATATGGGTATATAAGCAAGATCCTCGTTGCCTGTTCTCTTCACCCATTCCTTACACCTAAAAATAAAATATCGATATACAATTATGAAAATACTTCTACCACACTATTTTCCTACAGGTTATTGTTTACAATAATTATAATTTTCATTGTTTTTATCCCATAAAATCTACAAAACATTGATAATTTGAATAACATACTACTCACCGAAGCTCATCCATAGGAAATCTGGCCATGAAAAATCGTTTTTTGCCGTCCTTTCTTCCAGATTTTAAAACACATAATTAACACTTTCTATACTTCATTTTAATAAACAATGTATAAAACAGTCTTACCTAGAGAACGTCCTTAAAGAATTTATAATAAAATTCAGTTATTATCACAATTATTTCACTAATAATATTTAAAGAAAAATATTGAAAATAACGATTAGATGTTCAAAATAAGTGTAAGTGACAATACATGTCAGACAGATGACATTTAATTAAGGAACGAGCGAGACAGATTAGGAAGTTGAGTGAGACAAATATAGTCGACATTAAAATTCTCCCCCGTTTCATAGTACGTTTTTTTTGTACGTAGTTGCGACAGACTGCTTCTGTGTGTTATGTCACTTATGTGACTTGTGTCAACTTGCCATGCCAAAGTCTATGTATGGTCTATATATGTAATAATCTATGGTAAGGGTGTTGTGAAAAATCATTCAGCGGAGAGATTTATCTGTTTGATGAAATTGTACAGTCAAAAAAAATACAATTACAAATTCATAAAGCATAATTGTACAAATAGAATAAAAATATCAACAAATTACACAGTTAACCAAAGAGAATCTAAGGGCAAGAGTAACTAAATCTATGCTTGTCTATGATATTAAGGTACTATCCGAGAATTTGTTAAGTTTGCGACGAATTTCGTTACGATAACCGACAAAAATTGTAACTTTAAGTACAGACTTGGGAATTTCGGTTAGTTTGCGTCGCTACGTACTTAATATCCGAATTCGGTCGCTATCTCATGTACAGACTGCCGGCCCATGTAAGACAGCTACGTTTTATTTTATCACTTTTGTTTTTTAATTTTAGTGTTGAGTTTTGACTGAACTGTCTTTGCTTGTTATATTTTAATCGCACGAACTCATTAGTCGTTCCCTTTACTGTTACTTCCGGCCCTCTTGCCCCTCTTATATTATAACAACTCCAAATGTTACTTCGATGTTACTTTTGCCGTATCACATCTGGAGACAACTTTTTTATTATGAAAGCGAAAGTAGTACAGCAAGTGAACAAATAATAATAATTATTAGACATTGAAATTATTTAGTGATGTTTGATTGATGGTGCTTGGTGGAACTTGCTACACATATTGAAAAAGGCACATGCACTTTTGCCCATTTTTTATTTTTAAACTTGAACGGTTTCGCCCTGCATTCACAACAAACTACTACTTTTTGCGATTTGGGTCGAAAGTAACGTAAAATGTTACAAAACTTTTATTCTTTCAACGCTGTGATTATTTTTATGTAATCGATTACTCTCACAATCAAATTAAAAAGTTCAACCCTAGACTACAACACTGTCATCTATTAAATTTTTTCAACTACATTTTCGATTGGAATCATAGAGTATTGGAATTATTTACAAATGTTATAACGTAACTCGTAATAACATTATTTATTGATATCATAATACTTGTAAAATATGCATAAATTGTAGATATGGGCGTCTGTGATGAAATAATCATACATTTGTGAACTTGCCACGGTAGATTGGTAGAATTTTGTTTATTCATTTTTCCATTTTTCCGTCTCGTGGTATGGCAATACTGTCATTCCGGGCTGTTCCGGGCCAAGCGAAAGAGCGATGATAAAAAGCTAAAGGCTAGAGAAGTGAGAGATAATTGGAGATAATACTTTCCTAGTTAGATTTTATTTATGAATGAAAAGAAATACTGTACATAATATTTTATAACGTTGCGAATAGTGTATGAGAGGAATCAAAAACAACACGGTTTCGCAATGTGATTCTGAACATTATAGTGGACTTCTTTAGCCGCTTGGCCCGGGTTATTGACGTTTATTATAAGCATCTACTTAGAAATTTTAGCTTCCGAGTACTGTTTGTGTTGTGTTCACTACTTATGGGCGTGTGGTCTAGGCCCTTGGGTATGGTGTGTATGGTAGATACTAGATAGTATATAAAGCAATTAAGCATCCGAAGACATTATTGAATATTGTGAAAAGTGAAATTGTGATAATCTTATAGTCTGATATGTGTTACAAATTGGTATTGATGTGGCAAACCGGATTGAACCAAGTTGGAGACAACGTGACGCTGTTTTAAGGTCAGTATTTGGTTTATATTATTCGTAGATATGTTATATGATTAAGTAGAACAGCTGTTCAAAAGATATTTCACAAAATATCATTGAACTATTACCTATAATATCGCATCTCTTAACCAAAATTTTATTTGTTTTCTGTCGGTGACTCAAATTCAACATAATGTGTGACAGAAATTTATTTCCTTATGAAAGGACCAGTTACTTTGTGTAAACTTACTTCTACATATAAATCTATCCAACACCTGTTACAGATGAACTTGTAAACAGTATATTTATTAGCTAACAAATGGTACAAAATACAAACATATGACTAAACATATTTCAATACAAATGACAGAAAGACCAATCTGCAATAGCCCAACTATATTAAACTAAGGCCTAACTTCTCACCCATTAAAAGGAAATTCAAATGCAATTGAAGAACCGTTTCATCCACAGGACTGATATCATTATATAACTTCATAAAGTCCTTGTAGTCAACATTTAAATATTTTAACCTAAAACTGTTTAGTTAAAACACAATTAGTTTATAGAATTCTGTCATGTTTTAGTAGATGTCTTTCATAACTTAACTGTTGTATATTATGATATTAAATTAGCACAGTATTTAATCCCCATGAAGATAATGTCAACATTTTGTCAATGTTGAATGAAATTTTAAAAGAAACTTGTATGCTAACTATTTAAATTGATCAAGATATAGAAAAAATCCAACTGTCACCGTAAAACGGATATATGTATAGAAGAATTTGAATGCTTTCGGGCGAAGATTCTGTGGCTTACTGGCCAGACCATACCCACAGTAAGGGAAAGATGAGACTTACCTATTGCTATACAACAGGCAGTACCTATGTTTACTATTCAATTAATGACTCAATTAACATCTTGTATGACACCTACAGTAAAAAGTAGGGCAGTTCTAGTGTTTCGCTTCCCTGAAAACCAGGCTGCAGTAAAAATTACGAAAGACAAAACTGTGGTAAGTGTTACCTGATGAAAGTGGTAATTCAAAAGTATCTACATCATGTTTATGTTAATTAACACTGACATTATTGCATAATGAACATGTTTAACACCTGTAAATTCTAATTAATTCATATAATTCATGTAATGTTTTTATCATTAAAAAATGTTTCCATATTTTTATTAACAAAATTGTTTATTAAATGCTTGAAGTTACACCTAAACTCTGTTTGGAATCTCCTTCCGAGTTGTTATATAATTCTACATATTTTATTTATTTTCTGCAATTCCCTGATCTTGAATACATACATATATAATATGCACACGTTTATCCCCAGAGGGTTAGGCAGAGGTAAATCACACCCACAAATCACCACTCATATCTTTATTAGGTATATAAATTTTAATTTGCACTGAATTATTAAGTTTCATTGGGATATTAGAGGATATAATTTTTTCCCGGCTTATCACTTATCAGCTTGATGCCGAATTTTAAATATATGTTAATGCCCTTAAGTGATTAAATGTTGTACCTGTATAACTTTTTATTAAAGTTGGTTAAAAATATATTTTTTTATTAAAGTAATTCTAGTGGGTTTGGATGGCCAAATCTGACACTATGAAGAATAGTAATGAGGATTACTATGGGACTTTATGAAAACTAAAACTTTGTTATAGAATTTTAAAAAATCCATATTTCTAACCAAGAATCAAACCTGTCCATTTTGAAAAATACACAATATTTTGAATAAACAATATTTTGAACCACTTAAAAGTAAGGCTGAAAAAAGGCCGCGGTAGCTTAGTAGCTACTGATATATACTGCTGAGACGAGGTCACGTGTTCAGCCCCAGGTTTTACCATGGCACACACCAATGATTATTCGATGCTTTTCGAAGTTAAGTGTATAAGTGCCCGGTTAATGGCAATAGGCTCGACACAATTGTTCTAACACGAATTGTTCTCATACTGCTCTTTGATGCCAGTTCAGGATAAAATAAAATATAATATCATAACGGAACAATACTTTAATGAGGACCAACAAATAGTTAATTCTCACAATAAACTAACCAGAAGCGTGACCAATAAAAAGTTTATAATACTAAGATTCAATAACCTACATGGAAAAAGAACATTGAACTATATAGTCCCTAACTTATTAAACAAATTACCTAAACATTTAAAAAGTTAAATAAATTGTAAACACCTAAAAGCTACATTAAAAACGTACCTTATTAATACACTAAAAAATAATTAAGTAGCTAGAAAATAAAACTAAAAATCAAAGAAAAGAAAAAATCGATAAGTAATGAAACATCCTGTAAGCAGCTCGGTAAGTCTCAGTGGCAAACTTATTCATATTGTGAGCCATTGTGGGTATCGCGCCGCTGTAAATTTACCAATCTACCCGCACATTATTTTACTATACACTTAAAAAATATTATATTACGAACACAGAACGAAAGTAAAATTATATTGTTGCACTATATATGTAATGTAACATATTTTTGCAGTGCAGATTTAATTCTGGTATTATTATACATACCTAGATTTAGTACTTGCCTACCTGATGTACAGAATTAGTATTATATAGACTCGACGACGAACATAGTGTATGGACAAACCTTTCTGGTTTTTGTTACACTACTAAGGCATTAGACCCAATGTATGTTTATCTGGTTAAATAAATAAAAAAATAAACCTATTACTTAAGTACATTGGGACCTAAACATAAACTGGCGAAAGTGGGTGCTAGCACCTCTGCCTACCCCTTCGGGAATATAAGCGTGAGTTTATGTTATGTTATGATAAGTATGGCAAATTCAAGTACAGAGTTCTTTTTTGATAAAATGCTTTTTATTTTTTTCACTTTCTTGATTTCCTCGTACTTTCCAATACGCGTAATAGGGCGTAATACTTCTTGCCATCAACCGGACTCATTGTAATTTTTTTATTTTTTTTTTTTTTTTTTTTGTTATTTTGGACCTAACGTGCGATCGGTTTCAGTTAAAACCATAAGCAGTTGTTTTAGGAGATATTTGGCGTGTTAGGCATGCCTTCCCACTGTTAGGCCGCCTTCCTTTAATTCTCTCTCAGAGGTTATCCCATGTGTGTAATCTTTTTAACCGTCTTGTTACCAGTTGATTTCCGAGATTCTGTGCTAGTCTATTCTGGTGGTGAGTGATCCGGTTTTTGTAAGACTGGGTAGTTTTAACTATTTCCTCTTTTACTGTGGGAATATCTAGGTATTTGTGCAATTCATCCATTCTAGTGAACCATGGAGCATTTGCAATAGATTTGAGCACTGAATTTTGAAATCTTTGCAGAATTTCAATGTTTGAGGTTTTTGCCGTACCCCAGAGTTGGATGCCATATGTCCAGATAGGTTTTAATATGGTTTTGTAGATGAGTAGCTTATTTTCTACCGATAGCCGTGATCCTCTGCCTAGAAGCCATTCCAATGACCTAAACCTGTAATTTAGTTCATCCCGTTTTTTTTGTATATGTGTCTTCCAGGTTTGCTTTCTGTCAAGGTGAAATCCGAGGTACTTTACAGTGGTATTGTGGGGTAGCTCTTCTTGACCTATTTTGACAGGCGGGCAGTCTTCTTGCCTTAGGCTAAATGTAATATGATTGGATTTAGTTGCACTAGCCATGATTTTCCATGACTGCATCCAGAGATGAACTTTGTCCAGATGCTTCTGTAGGTTTCTAGATGCAATTTTTGGATCTTTATCAGTTGAGAGCACAGCGGTGTCATCTGCAAATGTGGCCGTAAATACGTTGTCAGATTCTGGTACATCTGCCGTGAATAGCAGATAGAGTGAAGGTCCCAATATCGATCCCTGAGGAACGCCTGCTTTTATGTTGTAGAACTCTGAGGTGGCATCGTTGATTTTTATGTAGAAGATACGATTTTCTAGGTAAGATTTCAAGAGGAGATACATAGCATGTGGCAAAATCTTCTTTAACTTATAGAGCAGACCATTATGCCAGACCCTATCGAAAGCCTGGTGTATATCCAGGAATGCCCCAGAGCAGTATTTCTTTTTTTCCAGGGCTTCTCTCACATGATCGCATACTCTGTGCACTTGCTCTATAGTTGAGTGGTGTTTCCGAAATCCAAATTGGTGTTCTGGGATAGTCTCATTTTCTGTTATCATTTCATTGATGCGTGTGGAAATTAATTTCTCTAGCACCTTTGAGAGTAATGGCAGGAGGCTAATAGGTCTGTACGACGAGGTCAGATGTGGTGGTTTGCCAGGCTTGGGGACCATCGTTATTTGTGACACTTTCCAAATGCTTGGATAATGTGCAGTTCTTAGTGTGGCGTTGAATAGTGAGGTCAAGAAAACTATGCCTTTCCTTGGTATTTTTTGCAGCACTTCAGCTGTTATTAGGTCGAAACCTGGTGCTTTTTTTTGTTTCAGTTCCATTATTGTACGCTTGACCTCAGTTGGTGTACAATATCTAATGGGAGGACTAAGTTGGAGGTCACTTTTCAGGAAGGAGGAAATTTCGTCATCCATATTGTTCATACCAGGACCTTGGTTTGGTGTGAATACATCAGCCAGGAAGGATCCATAAGCATCCGCTCTCTCTTTGTTAGTCCTTGCCCATGTGCCATCAGTGTTCTTAAGAGGGTGTTGAATGATATTGGGCTTATTTCGAGACTTAACAACTTTCCATAGTGAGTTCTCATTTTTAGTGGATGTTACAGGTGTTAGGGTCTGTAGATGAGCCTGTACGGTAGCATTCTCTAGGTTTATTATAAGTTTCTTGAGATTTGCTGCTGCTCTATTGAAATCCCTTTTGTCTAGTGGATGCCGAGTAGAATGCCATATTCTTCTTAGGCGACGCTTTTCTAAGACCTTTTCTTTCACTAACAAAGGCAAGTTTGTTTCTGTGTGGTAGTTGGATTTTCTCAGCAATGGTGGAGTGTTGATCCAGGCCGCTTTTTGAATAGTCTTAGTGATATATTCACTGGCAAGATCAATATCTTCTCCTGACTTTAGACTGATTTTAAGATCGAGGTTTTCATTTATATATTGTTGAAAAGCCTGCCAATCTGTGTTTTTGTTATATAGGTATGGTGTTATTGTTTTTTCTATTATAGTTGAACTCATAGTCACAATAACCGGAATATGATCTGATGACGAGTCGAGACAGCCTTCTATGTCTAGGAAGTGGGACTGTATTCCTTTGTAGATGAAGAAGTCCAGCAAGTCAGGCATTTTCCTCGGATCAGTAGGCCATATTAGGCATATAGGCCTCATTGTAATTAAGCTTGGATTTAATTAACGAACATTATTCCGTTAGCTTAAGTGTATAAAGGTTCACACATTTTATTCAATGAAATGAAAATAATAGGTGATCAACCCTACTGGGTTAATTCTTAATTCAATTAGTTTAATTGTTTCAATTAATTGATCACAATTCTTATCGTTGGTGAAATTTACTGTAAAATATGTAATGTGTTGTGTTCCCGGTGGTGAGTAGTGTAGCCAAAGCTCATTGTAGAGTTTTTAGTGCTGTCAGGGGGAAGACTAAAGGCTTGACCTGATTTTTTTGTTCTGCACTGACGGCACAGAAACTTTCTGTTCTTGGAGAGTCGGTAACATGGGTGCCGACTCCCCTGATGTTATATACATTGATAGGTCACGGTAACCACTTTCCATGAGGTGGGCCGGCCGTCTGCTTGTCTGCCACCTAAGTTATATAAAAAAAGAACCTAGTTTAGTTGAACAGCTTTAACTGGTGAAATCCAACCTTGGTTCAATATCGACGTCAATGTTTCGCGAATAGTGTTATAATATAAATACATGGTTTACTATATATACTTTTCAGTCGTGTTATTGAATATTTTATTACACCATCACTTTGACTCAAATAGGTCAAGAAAAACAAAACTAGCGGTAGGTAAGAGAGACGAGTAGCTTTTTTTCTTTTTATAGAATATTAGAACCAAAATTACTAATATCCCGCTAACCCTTCCAACTAAGCTAAATTCTTGTGTTCACCTCTTCTTCTTGTGTTCTTGTGGTCCGTTCACGTCGATAGTGTAATGGCCAGGATTCGAAGCTGAGACCTTTCGATCGTAAGGCCGTAACCACTAAGCTACCGTACTTCACTATCTATTCACATTATCCAATTTGATAAAAGTATCTTTACGTACCAACCTACTTTATTACATACATAAACACAGTGACAACAAAGTAAGCAAGGAAAAAGTGGAACCGATATCTATTGCATCTATATTTAAGGTTTCTCGCCAGTCCCCACTATCTATCCCTCTTGACAGCACACGAATGAGCAACGAGTTCGCGTGTTGCTAAGAGGGGCTGTAGCGTGTCCAAGTGGCGGCTCCCAACAGTTCACCCCTCCATCAACGACCCTTGACTTGATTTTCAACGGCTGCACTCGTTAGTTACGAGCGACATTGTACTTTGAAAAAAATTAGCGTTTTGCATGAGCATATCATTGGGGTTTGTAGATATAAACATGGCAAGAACATAGCTATTTATCTAGTGCTACTCTCTTCATTCTTCATTAAATATCATATAAAATATATTTAGTCCTTTTTTGGGTTCTGTATCGAAAGGACAAAAACGGTACCCTTATGGGATCACTTTCATTGTTCATCAGAATCTGTCTGTCAAGACCTTTTTCTCAGGATTACGTGGAGGCATCAAGTTGAAATTCCTACCACATACTAACATACGTCTGTAACGTCTTGTAACTGTGTCAAACAATAAACTTTTAAGCCAACGCACTCGAATTGTATTGCAATTTATAAAGCATAAATTCGTCCCTCAATCCAATTTCGTGCGGAACCCTTGGTGCGCTAGTCCAACGTACTCCACCGGTTTTTGGATCTTATTCAATACTGATTAAAAGGAAAACCTTAAAAAAGGTCAGTAGGTAAAGAGGGTGATGATTCAGCAGATCCAGCACTGTCGAACTTTTTTGTACACACTAATGTTCCCAAACATACGACTTACGTGCCCCGTGTGATCGTACGGTTCACTGCACACCGACCTCTCTCTATGAACTCAAGGAGCAGTTGCTACCCTTTCCGGATCGGTCGTAGTCTGATGTTTCATCTGTAAAGAATACAATATTCCGTGGGCGCTCTGCATATTATTTTTAAGACAAATAAATCACCGTTTTTGACCTGAACCTTCCAGCTAGTGTCAGTTTACATTTTAACGTAACGTTATATTGAACAAAACCACAGAGGCCATGGAGACTTACATAATACTTGTATTGTTTGTCGCATTCATCTCACTAAGTACATACATATAACAACATCTTATCATAAGTATTATGTATATTTTTTTGCCACAGCTATAAAGTAAAATATCGATCGCGTGTTGGATTCGTAAAAAACCGGTCAACTGTGAGACGAGCTTGCACATGTAGGGTTCCATACGATACTGGATTGACGGATGGACCCGATTTTGATACCCTTGCATTTGTATAAATCTAAATAATATATAACTCAAAGGTGACTGACTGACTGACATAGTGATCTATCAACACACAGCCCAAACCACTGGCCGGATCTGGCTGAAATTTGGCATGCAGGTAGATGTTATGACGTAGACATCCGGTAAGATAGGATTTTGATTAACTCTCCTCCCAAGGGGATAAAATAGGGGATGAATGTTTGTATGAATCTTTGTCAATTTTAAACCGATCGGGCTGAGACTTTGCATGCATAAAGCTACTATGACGTAGGCATCCCCTAAGAAAGGATTTTGGGATGCAGGCTATAGGCCCGCGTGGATGTCGGTTATCGCTTAGTTGAGTCAACGCTATTGAGCATAAAAAAATTCTAAAATAAAAGTAGCCTACGTTACTCCTATACTTACATCAGCTACCTGCCAATAAGGTCGGTTTGGCGGAAATTAAACTATGGACAACGTAAAATAAATTATATTATATATGCATAGTAAAGGATCAACACATCAAACTCATACGCGCTACAACCCGGTGACAGAATACCTATAATTCTATTAGGGTCATAAAAATGCCGATACTCGTAAAGAAACCACGCGTCGTACCTACCTGCTTACTTTAATTTGCAAAATATTCGGCCTTGTTTTAATATGTTTGCAGGTGAGATGTCGAACTAAAGCGACACTCTGCGTAACCTATCTACTAGTCTAGAGTAACCCAAGACGTTTGTTCCAGATGGAAGAGCTTGCGCGGCGAGCAGGCGGCGGCGCTCCGGCGTCGGGTGTCACTCGCTCCGCGGTACTTGGATCATCTAATGAGCGTCCATTTATCCGGTACGTACATTCTTGTACCATTTGTGCCTCATATTATGATCCACTAGCTAGTATAATCTGTCCAGTGACTAGGGTCTTGCCCATACACCTCCCGTATCGGGCACCGCCACCTTGGGCCTACTTCTGCTGGCTGAGAGGACGACAACTAACGCGAATCGTCACTCTCAGGCCCGCGCTCTTGAAGGATGCAGGTCTCCGCCGCCCGTTGATTACTAGATCTCTCACATTTCTTTTACGTCGCTTCTTTGGCGCACATTATTGCCTTACATAAGAAGGCGGCGGTGCCACAAAATCTCGCTGCCGAACAAAACCGGCACCAGGACTGCAGAGTGAGTCTTCTGGTTCCGACAATATTTAAATAGGTGTAATGGACACAGAAAAGAAGGATCGATTGGGAAAAACTAAACCTTTAATAATAAAATCAAAGAAAGTAAACCGATTTATCATGCGGTTTTAAGCGTATCTCGAACAATAATTATCCGCTGGCCATTCGTCCATAAAGTCAGTGACAGGATATCCATCCCGGTCAACGCAGTACAGTGCGTCGCCTACGTTCTGTTCCGGTCGGTAGTTGCCATTCGCCAAGCAGGTTTCTGTTACCATCATACCGCGTGCCGGAAAATGGATCATGGTGTCTCGAGCGCAATCTATTCATAAAATAAAAAAATAATCATTAATTAACTATCACATCTCCCTCAATATGGGTATCAAATCAAGCAGCGTGACTTGTATATCAATTTAAAATAGTGTTAAATAAAATTAAGTTAAGAATTAAAAAAAACCCGTCACAAAAAAACAAACTCAAAAATTGGAAAATAAATTTTGCCGTTTAACTTTGAAAATCAGTTTACAAGTTCACATAGCATATAAACATTTCGTAGATAGCCGATCGTACCCGGAGTCCTACCCAGTAATATTTATATTCTAGCATACATTTTCACGCCTAAAGTACTGAACCGATATGGTTTGCACCAATCTTTTGTGATATACAAATACTAACATAGATTTAAATACTTACTAACAAAAAAATCGATTTTAATTATCTGGTAAATAAATGAATTATTATTAATTATTATTATTATAGAACTAGAGCTTGGGCAAGGACTTAGGCTATGTTTGGTTGTATAAGCTACAACCACACGGCAACAGCTAGTAAATAATATACTATCAGTATCAGTCAGTGGTTGGGTGGATGATTAAAAATAAATAAAATACGAATGTAATTCTGTTAATGATTTATTTTAATTATAGGAAAGTACCTATTGAAATCTCCTCGGTACCAACCAATCAGCCTTTTGGACTTAACTGCTTAACCAAATGGTTTTTAACTGTTTATGGGCACCGCCCGCGCACTTTCAAATTGACAGAATTCTCTCAAGTTATCACCGAATTTGAATCGTTAATAGTATCTAGCACATGCGTGGTAGAAATTGAAAATAAATTTGAGAGCGTTTTGGGAAAGTAATTGGTCAGGTTACATACCTACGCATTCTAAACGAATGATAGGATGAGTGGGAACCGTACAACATATCGCGAACAAGGTCACGGCCGACAACCGGTCGTAGTGCCACAAACGCCACAATGCGAATAAACCATGGTAACGGTACGATAAGGTCCCTCGCCTATCTTGTTTTATTTCACTTTATTATTATCGATTTCTTCATTAGTACCTTACCTAGGTTTATGTTGGAAAGAACAACAGTAAAAGTTCACTGAAAGAGAAAGGGAGAGTGATTTGTGAAAGTCACAGGCCTCATATTGATGCCATGCAATCCATCGGTATAATTATATTTGTTAGAATTTTTAGGTATCAAGTTATTCTTATTTTATATTCTTACTTTGTAGACCATTGCGTTATTTTATTATACTTACTATCGTTACAGTAAGTTAATGGCAAGCAATGGCAAGTATTTATCTGAATACATTTTTTTCTCACGATGGTATAGACTTTTTAATGAGATAATTGTGGTAGTAGTTGGCAAATTTGAATTTTTGTTACGGCTATAACAATTAAAACATGGTTTCTACA
Source organism: Eilema griseolum (assembly GCA_963662185.1). Classification (NCBI taxonomy): domain Eukaryota; kingdom Metazoa; phylum Arthropoda; class Insecta; order Lepidoptera; family Erebidae; genus Eilema; species Eilema griseolum. The sequence goes on from OY759243.1 coordinate 10,126,999, forward strand.
AGTTTCCTTACTTCAACACCATTATGTTGGAAAGAGTGAAAGTTGAAACTTTTACAGTTGGTACTTACAATTATTCGAAACTGCGATGTATACATACACTAAGGAAGAAAACTTACTACAAGTCATTCCAGACATTTCGCTACTTGGGACTTGCCATGCACCCAATATGGCTCCATCACGACCCGTACAGTATGCTCTGAAAATATGCTTTACTTATTACTTAAACCAAGTAAGTAGGTACGGCTTATTGCTATGGATGTCTATAATGAGTTACTATGAACCTTGGAAAGTATTAGCTTACATGCTATTCCGAATTTGGTAGGGTCCGTATGTACCATCGTAGTCACAGAACGTTATAGGGTTACCAAGGAAGTTAGTGCCGTGCTCTGATTGTTCTTGAGCTATCTTAGCAGTGGCAGCAACAAGACTTTCGCACTGTCTTAAATATTGCGATCCAACGAGTGATGTTTTATCTACAAAAGAAAACAAAAAACAAGTAAATACTACTACTACCTTGCTACTTAGATAACGTCTTTGATTATGTTAATTTTATCGAATTAAAGCGACTGTCACAGTTAATAGGTCAGACGTCACGTACCTAATTTTATCCGTACAAGCCAAAGCAAGAAGGGTAGAAGCAGTAAACGGTCCAGCCCCTCTAGACCTAACCCCACACATTCATCATTCTATTTTACAATGCGCCACGCGCCCTCCAACGAATTATCGCTTGTCTAGGGGGGCAGGACTCGTAAAGTGAAAGCCACGGTGGCAACCGGAAACTAATCTAAGATGATGATGACTCACGAAAACCGAAAAGAAAACAGTTCAGTCGTTCAGTATTTTTTTCTACTGTTTGTCAACCGATGTATATAGTATTGTATTGAATTTTCAATGTTATTAGTAGAAATATTTCAGAAACTGTTAGTTATATTATTGTTGAATCAAAATTTTCAGTGACCAATATTGTCAAATATATAATAATAGGTGTACACTCATCTACATAAATAAATATCACAATACTTCCACTACACCATAGATTCTTTAATATTTAGGTCACTTTATCGTTCAGATAACCATTTAGATTATACTAATATTAAGCTAAGCATACTCGCATTTACAGTCGTGTACTAGGTAATATGCAGTAAGTTTTCGCCGAAGCGATGCTATGAAAAAAAAAGCAATTTGCATCCAATTACGCTAATCACTTCACTTTACAATACAAATGAGATCACGCAATATTTTATTTTGAATTGCACATGGTATATATGTAAAATAAACATATTCACGTGCTTACATTAATAATATATTTATACAAATGTCTTTTGGATTTGCTCGTTGTGTCTTAACACGATGAGCTAAGTCAAATGTGAAGTCTTGTTGAGTCTGTTGATGCATCGGCAGAACACGCGATTGATTTACATTATTGCAGTATTTGTATGAGTTAAAGTAGGTACCCGATTGTATTGTTTACTATAGTTTTCAATTCCCACCGGACACTTTGCTGAAATTACTTATCTATAGAACATAAAGTAATCAGTTATGAAATTGTACCAAAAACGTGGAACAGCGTGCGTATCATTTACTTGTAAGAGTCGTAAGTCATTAAAATTTAATAATGTTTAATAATAAAGTCGTTTTTGAAATAGATTAGAGCGTGATTATCTATAGAGAGCATAGCAGGAGAATCGTTTCATGTTATACATATGAACATTACAGTTAGCTTTGCTTATAGTCTGTAAATCTCAACTATAAAGGATGATTCCGAAGACGACTGCATACGAGAACAGCCCTCGGCTGCAGCAGTTATTGCGGTTTCTCAATGGTCCCCTTTATCCGTATCGAAGTTTAACAAGTAATCTATTCAATGTATACAGTGCTGTATGCGTCGGCAGTTGTCGTATGCGGTCGGCTTGGGAACCATACCTTAATACCTACACAGGTTCTTAGACTGCACATAAACTTTAAAAAAAAAATTAATGTTCGCATTCATATGATTTCACTCACATTCCTTGCTTAACAAGGCAAAGTTTTAGTGCAGTCTATGACATACATTTCTTGTACCAACTTTATAAAGTTCAAAGCACGTACAACAAGGCAATCTAGTCATATCGGCTTCTGGCACAGGTATCACGGTAGGCTGGCCGGTCTTGGGTTCCGCGCACCAGCACAATTCATCGTCACACTGTAGTGGCTCGTAGTCTCCAGATGTGGTGCAATGAAGAGTTACAACCCTATTTCCCAAAGATTCTAACTTTGCTCTACGTCGACTGCACGCTGAAATAAATATTCAAGAATTTATAGACATCATTTTAAAAACTTGAAATACAAATTCTAGCCATGGAGGTTACTATCCTACACATTCATATCCAAATATATATTTTGATCTGTTTAATGTGACAGGAAATGTCAGTACATTATATTTTTAATGTAAAAAATATTAAAATTTTAAATTACCGTATGTTATGAGAATTTAAATGTGATGCATTTTATATTATTTATTCATAAATAACTAGTATTGTGGCGAGTTGAATTAATACTCAGTTGTGATTGTCACTCCATGTTAGAAAAATGCTCAAGTAGCGTAAGTTCACATTGTGAGAATCTTAAGGAAAATGGATCCTCAGGTGAACAAAAGAATATCATACAACAAAATGTATAAGATTCAGGTTAGCAAGATGTTTTTCTTACCGCAGGTCATCTCACTCGCTTCGCCTCTCCACATTTGTCCAAATATTCTATTACCATTTTCATGAGTACAGAAACATCTTCATTTCAGTGCATGTAAAAAAACGATCTTATCAATATATTTACTTTTAAATTACTATTAACTTGTTAATCTCACACAATCCACAGTCATTTCTATTAAGATAGGAAAAAGTGAAACGACACAGGCTTTAAAATATCACTAAATCCACAGTCACTGTCTTACAAGAAATATATAACAGTTCTAATTAAACTAACTGCAGAAAATGCTATATTTTAAATTCCTCGTGTTAGGAGTGCGTTTACGTCGGTAGTGTATCCGGGACTTCGGCATCGAGCCGACTCTTTACCACTAAGCTATCGTTGGGGACCAGCGTGATAATGAACGTGGTAGGTATAGTGAAAGATGTAGTGGCCAAGATAGAGAAAGGGATGCTTAGATGGTTTGGACACGTATAGAGAGGATAGATGTTAGGTCGAGGGTCAAGGAGTACCCGTAACCGGCGGCATGCATGGAAAACAACGTATGATAGTAAGCCAAGACCGCACTCAATGAGAAAGAAGCGTGATTTTATGTATGTATGTGTAGATAGAAAATAAATGGGGAACAAATCGCTTCGGATATTTTTTATCTGTATAATGTTTTGTTTTCACCTGCCAGTAAATTGGTCTCCTCTACACTGCACAGGTCCAAATGTCCCATCAGGCAAGCAGGTGTCAACCGATGGGTTGCAGGCATCGGGATCAATCACGCCTGTATCATCTGTAAATTACAAATTTATGTGAAAATGGCGCACTTGCAATTTAATAAACACGATTAATCCGATTATAAGAAGTTTATGAAATGTGATGAACCGCAGATCCTGATCTACTTGAATATTTACTGTACCTAACTCTTTGCAATTTGCAACACATGCTATTACCTTTAAAGATCAGCGACTACAGCGAGTCAAACTTTTTTTTTTTTTTTTTTTATATAGGACACGCCAACTTGACCTCACCTCGCCTGATGGTAAGCTAAAGGCAAAGTCTCAGGAAAGAGGGCCACCATTACAGACACTAAGTGCTACAATGGTGGCACTCAGCTTGGCGGCCTCATCAGATGCTTTTTCACGCCCCGCTTAAAGGCCCCGGGACTGTAGGAAGAAGGAAACACGTGTGCTGGTAATGAATTCCAGGTCTTAGTGGTGCGGCAAAGAAAAGAGTCTCCGAACCGCTTGGTTCTTGCTCGTATATTCTGCACAGTGTGAGGGTGACATCTAAGGCCTGCACGTGTTGTCCTATGTAGGAAAGGAGATGGTGGGATTAGTTGGAAGAGCTCGTCAGAACACTCACCGTGGTAGAGACGGTAAAATACAGCCAAGGAAGCATTGGATACGACTGGGTGCTTCGCGGTGAGCTTGCGGACGGCGCCGCCGTCACGTGCTATGCGGACGACACGCTAGTGACGGCGAGCGGGGCTACACACCGCGAAGCGATCCTGAGGGCCACGACCGCGGTTGCTCAAGTCGTGGAACGGATCCGGCGGCTGGGCCTTGAGGTGGCTTTGCATAAATCCGAGGCCATGTTCTTTCATGGACCTCGGCGCACGCCACCACCTGGTTCCAGTCTCACAGTGGGAGGCACTCTCATCGGCATCAAGCCCCAGATGAAATATCTGGGGCTCGTGCTCGACGGCCGGTGGGACTTCGGGAAGCACTTCCGAAGTCTGGGCCCCAAATTGGCGGGCACAGCCAACGCTCTGGCGCGGCTACTGCCCAACCTGAGGGGCCCGGAGGACTCCTGCAGGAGACTCTACGCGGGTGTCGTGCGGTCCATGGCCCTGTACGGGTGTCCCGTGTGGGCGGAGCTCGGAGCTTGTGGCGGCCCTGGGAGTGAGGGTTCTCACGCTCTCCACCTTGCTCGCGGCGATAGTTCGCTGCGCGGATGCGTGGGCGGCCGGCGCCTCCTTTTGCGAGCAAGTAATGCTCGTGAAGGAGGAGGCGGGGCGGGAGCGGCAGCGGGAGCGACGAAGGATCGCTAGACAAGCTGCCCGCGCACGAAGGCAACTCGGGCGTCGGAGGTCGATGAACGACCTCCGCCCCCCATGAGCGCCGGCCTGGGGGTGACAGGTGAAGCCGCCTGTCACCCTGGCAGAAGCAGGCCGCGGCGGCGGCGCGCGTGGCGCGCCTCCCCGTTTCCGGGGACGAGTTGGGGACTCTGTGGTCCCCACACCCGAGAAGAGGGCCAGATCGTGAGAGATGGCCCTGGGTCGGCCGGGGTGCGAGGGATATGCCTGTCAACCTCACCTTCGGCAACCGAAACGACCCACAAGCGGCGTGCGTTTTAGTCGGTTCGAGTCCGACATAACCTCCTCCACCGGCTCCGGTGGGGAGGTATCCGTGGGGATTTTGCGCACGTAAAAAAAAAAAAAAAAGCCAAGGAAGCAATATCTCTACGCATCTGCAAAGGCTCGAGGGTGTTCGTGACCTCAGGGTTCCCAATAATTCGGACCGCGCGTCGCTGCAACCTGTCGAGAGCATCTAGTAGGTATTTCGCGGAGCCATCCCAGAGATGCGAGCAGTATTCCACGCAGGAGCGAATTTGTGTCTTATAGAGAAGACACCGCTGCTCCGGCGTGAAAAAACGTCTCACTTTGTTTAGGAGTCCGAGTTTCCGCGAGGCTGTTTTGATGATGCTCTCGATGTAATTTCTGTTATTCAGTTTGCAGCGAATATCCATGCCTAGGATATTGAGATTGTCCTGCAGTGGCAGTGGCGTGCTCTGAAGAGTGGGAAGGGGAAGGAAAGAAGATACTTTTGCCGTGAACGCACAAGCCTGCGTCTTCTTGGCATTGAACTCGACCATGTTCTCAGAGCCCCATTGTGAAATATGATTCAAGATCCGGTCCAGTTCAGTGACAAGAAGCTGTCTTTTTTCCACGATATCAGACTGTTTGGCCGCAGGTTGTCCGTGATAACTCCCGTGTAAGGTGCTATCGTCTGCATAGCAATGTATGCTGCCGGTGGACAGCATGTCGTTGATATGCAGAAGAAAGAGAGCGGGAGATAATACAAACCCCTGCGGTACGCCAGCATTTATTTGCAAGAACTCCGAAGCCCGTCCATCACAGAGGACGCGGATACGGCGCTCCCGCAGGAAACTAGCAATCCAACTAAGAACTCAAAGCAATTTTATTCATTTGGAACCGCAATTTATGTGCATGATATTTTTTTATACCACTTAGTTAGCAGACAAGCACACGGCCCACCTGATGGGAAGCGGTTACCGTGGCCTATGGACGTATGCAACACCAGGGGTGTCACACTCGCGCTGCCAACCTTGCCTTTTGATGCCCCTCTTGAAGAACCCCATATTGTAGGCGCTTGGGAAAACCGCAGCAGGGATGTCATTCCACAGCTTGAGTGTGCGTGGGATGAAGTTTCTTTCATACCGCACAGTGCGCACCGTCTCGGGTCGCAATGTGTGAGGGTGAATTCCCTGCCTATGGCGAGAAGTACAATGATAGAATGTAGCTACAGGCATCATGTCAAGCGATTCATCTGAGCACAAACCATTGTATAGGTGGTAGAACACACACAGTGAGGCAAAATCCATCCTAAGACTAAGAGGTTCCACTCTACCTGTGAGTATGGGATTGTCAACCAGCCTCAATGCCCGTCTTTGCAACGAGTCAAAGGAGTCAAGCTGGTATGCAGGTGCTCCAGCAAAAAGGTGACAGCAGTACCAGCCTTACATTCATATGCTTTATAAAGAAGGAGTTGCTGCCCCGCAGTGAATTACTGCTTCGCCTTGTTGAGCACTCCGAGTTTTCTTGATGCCAACTTAACCTTGTCCTGCAAATGACTTCGGTATTTGACGTCACTGGAGATATCGACACCAAGGATCCCGATACTCGAGGAGATGGTAAGCGGTGTGCCCAGGAATTGCGGCGCTACAATGAATGGGGTTTTCTTAGCGGTGAATACACATACTTGTGTCTTAGTGGGGTTGAATTGGACTAGGTTTAGTCGTGCCCAATCGGATACTCCAAAGAGAGTAGTCTCGATTTCAGACACAAGTTGTTCGCGACTCTTCTCCACCTCGGACTGAGGGATATTTGCACGGCCCGTGTAACACGTGTCCCCTGTACTGTCGTCTGCATAACAATGGATGGAGCCTTCAGACAGCATGTCATTGATATGCAGCAGAAACAGCGTCGGAGACAACGTGGAGCCTTGTGGGACACCAGCGTTTATGTTCATGCGGTCCGAGCAGCTGCCGTCGATGACGGCTTGGATGCTTCTGTTGGATAAAAAGCTGGAGTTCCATTCGCACAGTCCCCACGGGGAGTCCATAATACGGCAACTTCGTAATCCTTCGCCATCGCTATAGCGAGGCTAACCGCTAGTGCCTCACCCTGACTCTCGATGGCTTGCGCTTTATATATTTATTTATCCAAACTTACAGCTATCATTACGTGCAGACACCCAATGCAATAGTGCAGCAATTATAATAATATAAGTGCACTAAATATATGAACATTTTCTTTTAATCTAAAGTAAAAAGTTAAACTTGGAGGAAATCTAACAAATTAAATTGGAGTATTTGTTTAGCACCTTAAAATACCAGTATTTTACTGAACGCATACAACTGTGGCAGTGTCATTCTGTTTATACCGGTTAATCTCTGCAATGGCTGGGTCGATTGTAACAGATTTTTTTACTGACAAATAAGTAATTTATGTTATAAAGATGTAACTACCTTTATTTATTTTAGAAAAAGTATTAAGTTTTTGAGTAAATAGCAAGTGATGGTTTATATGGCTCAGTACAAAGTACATATATTTGTCAGATTATTCGATTGGATAGGCGCGTGGAGAATAGAGATATATTTCCAAGTAAGTGCCCAAAAGCATAGCTAATTTTGGATTTCGGTAAAAATTACATTAGTGAGACTGATTACCAAACCTCACAGTGCTGTCCCAGCATCCTTCCTTACACACACCCATTGTACATAAAAGAGCGATAATTAAAGCGGAATTACTCACTTTCAAAAATATAAGCAACAAGTTTACATGCGGATACTAGTTAAAAAATTGAATTAAAATTAAAAAATACCAAGTCTTGAATGCAAAAATTACCTAGTATAGCAAGAATGTGACGCTGTTTAGACGATGCAAGTTATCTATTTATTGCGTCAATAATATTGTGTGCAACAGGCAAAAAACTTGCATTGTGTAAAAAGCCTTTAAACAGTACATGCTTTGATTTTCCAAAGTATTAAGTAGGAAGTTCCCATTTATAGATAAAGGTCGACTAATTTATTGAATTACTGTTCCGTTAAATCAGATACGCATCACTGAATTGATGTCTGCTTACCTAATTTCTGCAATACTGGAAGCTATAATTTGCAAAAAAGATTTCGCGTGTTGCTATACCAACGCATAAAAATCATGAGTGAAATTCTTTCCTGTATTAAACTGTCTTGTTGTAGATATATACATGTATAATTTAGATTATGAATTGGAATTTAATAGGAATGCGAAAATCGATTTTCTAAAAGGACAGCTAGTCAAATTCACAGCAGATAGCGCGCATATATACGCAGATACGCATTCTTCGCCGTCGCTATCTGCTGTGTATTTCGCTCTGATTACAGATGTTTCAAAATAAGTAAGTAGAAGAAAACGATAGAGATACAACTATCAACTTCAAACCCTGTCTTACGCGTAGAAAATAATGATTTGTTGTTTTTTGTTACTTGGTAATCGAAAGAAGTTTTTAAACACCCGCTATCGGTAATTTTGCACAAGGTAAATAAAGCCTTTTCCGGAGACGTGATGGACCAGCGCAATGACTATGTCGGATAACTTCCGACAGGTAGGTGTAAGTTAAATTTAATAGAGCACTACGTTATATTTTGTGACTATTAATAATGTTTGTTTTAATTAAGTTGGAAGGAAAAATTTAAACTCACCATCGTCACTGCCACTAGGCAATGCACAGCCTGGACAACATCCAAATACATAACGGTTAGGTGTCATCACTTCAGGAGGCCAACAATCGCCTGGCCTTCTATCATGCACACATACTCGCGCCACTTCACATTGTAAATATACCGTCTTAAACACATAGAATAGTAGAAGTATATTTATTTGAAACCCTCTGTTCATGACTTATGTTGAATAGGATAATTTTATTACAAAGGTGCTTATTCAATTCGACTACAGACAATAAGTATACATTAATTACTGATTGAACAGTTATCTTTGTTATCAAAATTATCGTAGGCATCTTATCGTCCATTAATTTAGGAATGGCAGCGATGTGTATGATTCACATTGTCACACGCGATGACACCACACATATTCGTGAAGTAATAGCTTTAGTATTATATTAACAGAACTACATTTAATATTAGCTTCAGTTGAGTGTTTTGTCACATTTTGGGAATTCTTAAACAGTGGTGGCCACTAGAAAGTTTTCTAAAACGTAACTTAGTCTATGTTAAATCAACAAAGCAAGAACTCAGGGTTGACCGTATAAATAAGAATAATGTTGTTATCAGCTCTATCGCTATCTCAAGTTAATTTACCGCAGAGAATAATCAAGCCAACCCAGGCCCGACGTCGCGAGTCGTACGGCAGCGTCCACTTTGAGAGCAAACTGCTTGCGCCAGTACCTGACTTCGCCCCGTATCTAACTTTACTTTATTAATTTCTAAGAATCGATCCGAATATTTTTATTTAATGGCTAACTGAGGATTTATATTCATTAATTATGCTTACAGATTGGATTAAAGCGGGCTTACCCGGCTAGCATGGAGGATAGCAAGAAAAGACATTCAGGCACAAAAGTTTCTAAGATCGCTAATATTTTCCAAGGGATGCCGTCGAGAGAAGAAGACGAACTTCGCGGAAGCGATGTCACCGGCGTCCGCACGGAAAGCCATTTAGCGAGATTCAATAATGCACGTGCTCTTTTTGAAAAATTGGGTGAAGAAAATCGCGGATTTCGTATTGAAAAGTCTCCATCAGCAGCAGCGAGCTTCGCTGGAACGCGAGGTGTTACACCCCCTGCACCTCCGCGATCACGTTCTAGTTCAGCTGGCTCTGTAAGTCCACCCAGACGTATCGTAACGCCGACGCCTATGCCTCAACCAGCTATCAATGGTGATCGTCTTGCTAACGGTGCAACACAACCGCCGCCGAAACCCGCGAAGCCCAGCGTTTTACCGAAGCCTGAAAAACCAGATAGACGATTTAATAAAGAGCTAATTGAAAAGCAGAGAAATTGGACTGCCCACTTTAACAAATCACGCCAGTCTCGTATCGATGAAGCAAAAGTGGACACTAACAAATATTCCAGTGGATATCAAGATAGAAAGTCACCAGAACGTTACGTTGTACCCTCACGAGTGTACTCACCACCACTTTCGCCTTGTGCCGGTGATTCCCAAGTTGAACGTCCTACTACTCTTCCTTCGTCCCTTATAAATCGAGTTGCAACTAACGTAAAACCTTCAAGTCCCGTTAAAAATTCAAGTCCTGTAAAAACTATCAGCCCAGTGTCACCGTTATTGAGATCAAATAATAATTCAGTGTCACCAGTACCAAGAACTGAGTCTTTGGTTTCGGGTAATGTGAAAAAAGAAAGTTTTAGTTCGCCACCACCACCAAACGTAGACATTTTATCTCAAGTGACAGTCTCTACAGACAAAAATCATTCTAGTATAAGAACATCAGTGTGTCCCTCAGATGCTAATGAAGTAACTCAAAGTAAAGAAAATAAAGACTTCCCGAGACCTAAATCAAGTGATCAAACATCGTCTCATAACCCTACATCTATTGAAAAAGTTGCGACTAACCCATCGTCACCGTCTACGCCTACTGCTTCAGAACCTGTGTTAATGCCTGGATCTCAAAAATTACCATCTCTATTAACGAGAATACCAAAATCTCCTATATCACCTCTGCCTCATGAAATAGAAAATTTGTGTCCCGCTGATCGTGAATCTTCTGTGTCACCATTACCTAATGATCGACCCAGCACTCCTTCATCAGATAATACAGATGCAGTAGCTCCCAACGACGGATATTCACCTAGTCTAACGTCTCATGAATCGCCTGTATCGTCACAATGCCATGAAAGGGAAATGAAAAATGTTGGTGACCCTTTATCTCCATCTCCGGAAAGTCCAGTTTTTATAGGTAATGGTACAAGAACAAAAAAATCTTCAGATGAAGACGGTTATGAGTCAATAGATTATAGTGGAGAGTGGGAACAAAAAAGTAGACGGCGTTCTTCTACACCCGAGTCTCCCACATGTCCAGTAAAGATAGAGGATGAACCACGATCACCACTAGTATCGCCAGTAGCGTCACCTGTACACCGTAACACGGATTGCTCTCCGCCAGCTTCACTTCAAGCTTCTCCTTCGCCTGGTAAGTCTATTTAACAAATCTACTTCTTACAGACTCGAACTAACAACACGTGAAACCATTATCTTATTTTGTTATAAGTATTTTTATCTTTCTTTTATCTACAACACGAAAATATGCTATTGGCATAAAATTGACACGTATGTGTTTGACATTTAGGAACATTTTAATCGTTTTCACTTTCATATAAACTTTTTTTCTTATTCACTGCTGTAGTAAATTTGGTTGGTCGAGTAATTACTTTCAACTTGTACCTGTACATGTTACGCAAATAGGGAAAACATAAATTATTTCTTTATTATACAGAATAAGAAATTATGTCTTTCCTATATATGTAGCCTCAATACCTTATCTGTTGTTGTATGTAGCTAACTAGTGGTTTCCATCACAAAGTGAGTGCTACATAGACTTTTGTTTACCTAACACACGTCATCGTCTCATTCAGCGTACAATTTATTGTTAGGCTTAAGCAGTTTGTGATCCTATAAAAGTACACTTTATTTAAATCTTCCTCTTAGTTTGTTTAAGTTGCAAACTTCTGTCATGTGGATTATCCTATTTTTACCAAATGTTATTGTGTGTATATCGACGCTAAAATCATAAGAAATTGCTAAGTGGGCGTCGATTGACGTGTGGTTGGCGGACTTGTGCTCTGCGGGTTCAATGTAATATTGAGGAAGTCAAGGTATTTGAGTCGTTGCGAGACTTGCGAGTCGATCCCGATTTAGATGCTCCGGCGCCGCCGCCGCCTTCGTCGTCGCGACGCAGTAACCTGAGCGACGTCGCCCTGCGCGCTCCCCTTCATACGCTATACATTTATTCACAATACGGGACCGTTTTGACAATTATTTTTCTCTTCAACCATTGTTGTTATCATAATTACGATAGCAATTTTGTTCATATTTCTAAAATATGAGTGTGTGACTCTTCGAGGCATGTTTGTGTAATTAATACATTAATAAAAGCTTCGAAGTAAAACCCTGTGATTTTGTGGTACAATTGAATGGTGTAGTTTTCTGTACTTTAGAATAGAAACCAAAATTATCTTTACTGTAATCGGTAATTTTGAAAATATCCCGTTAGGGTATTATCAATTCTTTTGTTTTAAACACCCCACCCCAATGCTCTTTCTCGTTTTACTCCCGAGTCGTTTCATTCTGACCGGTATGCATCCGTTCTTGGCCTTAATAACACATTTATTAAGCAACTTTCCGTACTTGATTAAAACATTTATCTACTGTACAAATGTTTCTTTTGCTAAGATACAAAGTCTTTAACTAATTCAAAGAGTTTAGTTACCTATTTTAAACTCTTAATATTAACCTTCAAAATAAACGTGACCTGTGTACACTAGTAAAAAATATGAATCTTGTTTTTACTGAATCAACCTATTGACTGATTTCTTGCCAACTTGCTTATCTGTGTTGTGTTTGTTTACAAAGCACACGGATACCGGTGTTCTACTATATTTTTATTCTATTTTTTTTATGATAGTTCCCACTCGGGCTACGTTAAATACAATGACATTTTATGTATTTAAAATTTAATAGAGTTTTATATGTTTTTGGGTAGAAATCGTTACTTCCCGATCGTGTTGTCTATACGTGTCTAAGTGATTTTACCAAAGATTGTTCTACGTAAACAAAATACGTCGCTTTGAACTGAATGTTCACGTGAGAGTGCAAGGTGTTGACACGAGAAACAGGCGACGATGGTACGGTGATGCGGCTGCTGGCGGCGCGCGTGCTCGTCGCATGCGCTCGCTCGACATGCGCCTCTGCGGCTGTTGCCTCGGTCAGTCATATATTATTATGGTTTTACATTTACTAAGTAACTACATATTATTATTTTGATCACTACTCGGTTATAATTTATTGCTGGAGCTGAAGGCACTTTTCTTAAAGAAGACTAAGATTATTTTGTCACCATATACGTGAATTATATAAACGTATCGTAATCTTATCGAGGTTTAATCTCATAATGGCTAGTGCTGGACAATTAATTCATTCATAATGCGTCGTAGACACATCGTCAGTAGGCCATTGGCACGGGCTAAAATTGCTTATCATTTTGTATTTAATTTGATCATGTTGATACTCTTAGTCGTATTGTATTGGAAAAAAGATCTGCGCTTAGAAAATTACATAGTGAAATAAATTACAAAGGTAACTACCCCATTGCAGCGTTATGTTATGATTATGAATAATTATAATACATATAGTAAATTACTTTTTTACCATTGACACTCGACAAAGGGTCCGCGATTCTTCATTAAAACCCCTTTCGAATAAAAAAGAATTTTGCGAATCCATCATACCTACATGACGGAGCAATGCGCGTACTAACAAAAAAAATACCTAAAAGTAATATAAACATCCGAATTGAGAACCTGCTCCTTTCTAGAACTCGGTTAAAAATGATCTTTGTTTCACTGAGTTATAAAAAAAAAAAAATTTGATACCATGCGCGAATATACGGATTATAGTAAGAAAAAAGTAAAACGTGCAAAGACAGTACACTCTAGCTATGAAAACGTACCCACCAAAACGTAATAACGGACTATGGAATATGACTGTTTTAAATTAAGAAAAATAAAATGACACCAATTTTCTCAAAGTAATTACATTCTTGTAGAAGAATGATAAGAAGTAGTGTACCTAAAACGAAAAATAAAATCATCTCGGTATCTTGTATCCCTTGATCCGCTCAGCATTCTATTCTCCTCTCGGGATACAACATAGTGCCTCGAAAAGATTCACCTGTACATTGCAGTTTAAAAATACTTGGGTTATGTTAACTTAACGATTCTAAACCCAAAAATATTTCCTTGGATTTTTTGTTGATAGTTGCTTATTTATAGTTCGGTTGTCAATTTAAAAAGGAATCTATTTTTGACTAATTAAGACTCCACAGATGTCACCGATAGTTGTGTGGCTCGATTCTCACATTATACCAAATGTGAGATTCCCAGATGTAGGACAACGATATACTGTACGGCGTGGATGTTCTTTATTTACGGTAATATATATGTTTATGAAGTTGGAAATCTCAGGAGTATCTACTAACGCTTGTAGTACTTACTTAGTGTTGATTTACATTTAATTTCACTAATTAACTAATTTTAATCTACTTATTAACGGATGAGTCTCTGGCGCAGTCTTTCCTTTTTTTTTCTTTTTTTTATACCGCTTAGTTGGCAGTTGTATTTCCTGCCGGGGCTAGGTACTTGCTACTAATCGGTTTCACTACTGTGCACGTGTACCTACGTATATACACACAAACGTGGAGTAGCGATTGTTTTTTACATGCAACCTTACGTGCATTGCACAAATGTTACACGATTTTGTCTTGTCTGCTACCAATAAAAAAATATTTTCATATAGAATCAACATGAAATCAGTCAGTTCCTTTGCAGACGTACTCACTTTCTGTTACCTGCCCAGTTATTAGGTACAATTTCAATATGTCAATTGAACTCAGCAGGTCCGGGTCGGATCAGAACTAACTCGCCATGTATTTAATCAAGTCTATTGGAATATTTGTCTATGTCTGACGCCCGTGTAAAATAAGCCTAAATTATAGTTCAATTATATGAGACTAATATCTGTATTCAATTCAAACATATATTTATTAGTATTTCCAATTAAGTATGAATCTTATTTGCTCTTGTACAGTTTACAATATGTATATTTAGTTTACAATTTTGGCATGCGTAGGGGTTTCTACTCCATCTCTTGCGGCATTTATAGCAACCTATTTAGGCAAGAACCACTTTACTCACCACACGTTAATTTGCAGGTATCTTTTTGCCTCTAGTAAGATTATCAAGGACAAAGTAACCAAATTGATGACTCTGAATGAGAGCAAACATAAAAATATCGATTTATATTTTATTTGTTCGTATTAGTATTCCTAGAGGCCAATAAAATTCAAGTGGAACTAACTCCTTTGTCATAAAGTATCGTTCAATTTGTACATATACAGATGTATAATTATGTGGTACATGAGTTGAGTTTTAATTAGTAAAGTGGGCTGGGCTCGCTCTTGTTGTCTCGAGAGATCGCGTGATCGTTCTAACGGTCTCTTGCAAATTCAAACTACTTGATAACTACGAATATTGAATGCTCCATCGATTGTTATCATAAATTATATATGGAGGTGTACCGTTTTAATTATACAGGCAGAAAATCAAAAGTGCAGGCATGTGGTGGAGTTCGAATTAAATGTTTACCATATTGTCTTCACATGGTCATTATACGAGTTTATAAAATTTGTTTCGTCTGAATTTGATATCATTTACATTTAAAAAATGGGGGCCTTATTGGTTGCGTTGAAATAACTGTACCAATTCAATGTTTGTTTATGTTACCTGTACCTATACCTTGCGGAAGAAGAGTAGGTATATCTATGTTAAAAATAGTTCACACCATTAGTCTAAATTTTATCTTTACAGTAAGTAGGTACTTGTTACCCGAAATAACGAGCGAATTTTCACTACCTTGTACCCTAGCACGAAAAGCTATCGTAATAGTATTGTAAACGTAACGAGTAATGAAATTTAAGGGTCGGTCCCATTTGTATTTTATAACACATAGTCAAAGTCAAAAATCATTTATTCTGCATAGACCATTAAATCGGAACTTACAAAACGTCAATAAATAAGAAACATGAAAACCGGTTTATCAAATGGACCACCCGTTCGAAACGCGGCCCCGACCTGAGAACATTTCGGCAAGAAACTCAAAGGGCATTTTTTTTCGTCTATTTACAAACATACACTTCCACTTAAAATTTTCTTGCGTAGCATAGTTTTTTTTTTTATACCACTTAGTTGTCAGACAAGAACACGGCCCTCCTGATGGAAAGTGGTTAACGTGGCCTATGGACGTTTGTGACACCAGAGGAGTCACAGTCGCGCTGCCAACCCTGTAAGTACAGAGTTTCTGTGCCGTCAGTAGAAGACAAAGCAGGACAAGCCTATAGTCTTCCATTGACAGTACAAATTCTCCAGTGAGCTCTGGCTACCCTACTCACCGCTGGGAACACAACACGAAGTTATTATAGCCGCGGTATTCTGTAGGGCGGTACTTCCCCAGTCGGACTGCTCAATTGGGCGGAAATACCGCCGTGTCCTACCTCCTTGAGAATAGGCATAGTTGACCGAACAGTTCATTTCCAAGCTTGTTTATCATCCAAGTATTCTTGGATTTTATAATAACCTTCCTGGCACAATTTACTTTTAACTACATTTTAAAATTTATTCACCGGTAAATCCCTAACTTTTACCTATAATCTAGCACTGTTATAATGAGAAATTTGCAGTCGACCTATTGAAATAAATAATTATTTTATTATTATCTGACAGAACATCCACTGCGTCGAGCATGTCATCAATCGGTCTATTCCGTCAAATTAGAGCTCATAATCAGGTCAATTCAAATACGTCGACCGACAATGCGTTGACGGAAACGGAACAGACGCTGTACGCTCGACGCACTAACGCATTATTATAAGTGTGAACGATTGAATGTTTTATTGTAATATAGGTATTTGTCTATTCTGGCGTCACGCGACCGATCATACGCGACGAATGTTCCGTCAGATATGTACCGACCCTCAATGAGATATTTTACTTACAAAAACCGTCGACTAGTTAGAGACAGAGACAACATCAACAAGCATTCTTATAATTTTCTTTATTATTGCGATACATTTTAAATTATATTTTTAAGTCCATATTAGTATCATAATTGAGTTCTCATTATTATTCTTTCAGCGGGCGGAGGTCGCAAGTCGTCAGAGGCGGAAGAAACACCACCGCGGCGGAGCGGATCTCGCGCGTCAAGTGTCTCGGATGAAGGCGGTTTCAATGAACCCTCACCTGAGGTAGTGGCGCGCCTGCGGCCTGCGGAGTACCGCGAGCCGCCGCCGCCGGCGCCCCCCTTGACCAAAGATATTCGGGACACAGAGCGGGCACGCTCCGATCCCGACACACTATCCGTACTGCAGCAGGTTGTTATTTCCATAATTTTCTTCTTGGGAAAATTTTGCAAGCACAATTTGTAGGTAACGTGTACGCTGTAGAATATTTTGAGACCTGAAAACTAGGGACCTGGCAAAGTTTCCGTCCGCGAAAAGCATTATATATCCTACCCTGACATATAATAAGTGAAAGTTCGTGAAGACTTTTGGAATTTTTGCTTATTTGAGCGAATTTGGTTTCAATTTTGTAGATATTATTACTATTACAAAATTGAAATTTGGCTTATATTATAATTTGGAATAACACAGGCTACTGTTTATCCCTGGATAAGTTTATGTGCTCAAAGCATGGAAATAGGATTAGAATTCCTTTTTCGTTTCTAATAAAAGTACTATCTACCTACTGTGGTTGGATAATTCCTAATTACATGACTATTTTTCACGTAATGCAAAGCGATCAACATATTTCTTGTCCTATGATAATAGAAGAACTAGTTATGTAAACACCAAAATACACAAATATTGTTATATCCCAGGATTCGGGTGTGGTAGTCAGCGAAGCTAGTCAGGGCTCCATAGAGGTGCTCGACAAGTCGACCACCAGCCAATGGAGCGTCTCGGAAGGCGAGAACGCATCGGGCGAGAGCGGCCGCGGTGGCGAGCAGGCTGACGCTCGCTGGGACGAAGCTGACGTTGACTCGAAGCAGCCTGACAGCATGACTCCTGATGAGGCCGAGATACTTCTTAGTTCGAGGTAACCTCAATGCTTACATATTTAGTAGGTATAAGACTTGTTTCAGAGAATGCTAAGTGAATGTACATTATACTTATCAGCTCATGGTCATCAGAAGATATCTTACTATTACTTCTTAATTTTCTAGAATACTTAGCGCATTTATAAAGATTATAGAATAGTTTGTTTTATAGCGACTTACGTCGTATCTGATGCTATACACGTAGAACTCTACTGAATCTAAAACTAACTCATGACTTTTCGATTGAGTATTAAACACATGCGCGTTCCCCGCTAGCCAAGCTACATGACACTTTTGGTCTGGTCAGTATAGGAAACGACCTATCAAGTGGCAGTACACGAAATTGTTCACAAGTGTGCGTAATTACATCGCACTAATGTTATTGTGTGTTATACCTCGTACTTCACCGAAAACAGCGGACAGTGAAGGCATATCTCTTTACGTTAAATACTCAAAGTTCTTAATTAAATGTCAAGATATTAGCGTACTATGGTTATGGAATCACGTCATCATAATATTAGTTGTTAACTATAAAGTGTCAATTCTCCTTACATAGGTACACTTATTCCTTTAGTTTTAACTGTATAATCATGTATTCTATCAATGGCGAAAGGTCCTTATAACGCCCGCATCACTAATGCAACTTTTAGTGTATCGAGCGTTATAAGAAATTGCTTGTTGTTTTAACTATATCGATACTTGTCGGCTTCTCATTTATTGGTGAAACTGCGACGGTATTTGTCTCAAATACTATCGTGGTTGGGTATTTATCATTAAAGTTCGTTCGTCATTTCACGCCACTGCGCGGCCCTGGACATGTGAGCCTAGAATCTGGAGCAAAATATCTATGTTTCACCTGGTCAAATCACCACTCGCGTACTGTACCGTGGCGCACGGTACAGTCCACTGCACAGTATACTCTTCCGTTTACTTATCTAGAATGTATGGTATTTATTACAGTAAAGGATTAGTGCTTAAAATAACACAAACTAATACATTAAATCCCATGATTGAAACTTAATATCGAGTGTGCAATTACAAAACCTTGTAATGATAGACATGAGACAATTATTATTTTTTACTTTTTCGTTATCTAAAGCATTTATTCAGCACACCTTTCCTCCGTGATATGTGAATCTACATATCTGTATATTTTGTGGTTTATTTTCGTTTGAATTACATAGTCTAGCTATCTAATACTCTCGTTATTTCTTTGGCCTAATAACGGCTATTGCAAGATTAGCTCATTATTTAAAGTGATGTTTTTAAGAAAATTATAAATTTAAAATGAACCACTATGCTTAATAAAATAATCATATTATTGTGTAGTTCCATGATTATAATATTAATGTAGTCTTCTTTCTACTCACCTGTACTTCTTTTTACATTTGCTTTTATTTAAGAGGTTTATAAAGTGAATTACATTTTATTACCTTTTACAGGAGTTGAATTTTTGTAATGCTTAGTATATGATTAAATGTCGTAATTTTTATCATTTGCATGCTGCCTGTCCGCACAACGCTTCATTATTGCCTGATATTTGCAGTATTCTGGAGAAAAAACTTAGGTAAGCTCGGGGCGTTTGTACTACTGTCAATATATTCTATTATGTAGTTTGTAGTCTGCTTATTTCATGTGCTGTATATTGTTTTTACATATATTTTCTATGTATACTCATCAACACACGCTATAAATTGCTTTTGATGATTGTTTTGTGACCCACTGAAGGTTGCCGCGTTTCTTTTGAATATAGTATATTTATACATTAATATAGACTATATATGTATAATGTATTACAATAAATAGTATACGCATACTAGTATTCTGGTGGAAGTTTCCGATGCTCAGAGCATTACAAAATGTAAAAAAAACTTTAGAAGGTCAATTTACGTATAATTCTGTATGATATTTTCAATTACTTAAAATTCTCAATAATAATGTAAAAACACGTGATAAGAGAGAACTTTAATCTTGAAAAGATTACTTATAGTTAAATATGTACATTATATTATAGCTCGTTAAATGAATGTCGTTCTGTGCAGACAAGAAGCTCTTCTGTCGGACGAGCAGGCGCAGGAGATCGTGGCGATGTTGTCGCCGCACGCTCTTCCGCATGACAATGGTGTCTCGCTCAATGACAGCTACCAGTCTGTGCTCTCGTACGAGAGGTAACTAACACAAAACCTACATACTGCTGGAATAAATTCTTAAGACGCGGTCGAATTTGCATAAATTATATTGTTTAGATAAGACAGATGATGATTTTTTGCTTGTACACGTGAGTTTACGCGAAATATATAATTTGAATTAATTATTTGGCATAACTACATTTAAATACCGGTATATATGGACGAAATTTTCAAATAGACTTGGATAACCAGATCCAAAATTATTAGGAATAGTCGAAAATATTCCAAAGGAGTCTATTTTGATGAGAAATATAATTTAAAATAATTGGAAATTCAAACAATCAATTCCAATTTCTTATTAGTGACGTTGTCAGAAAAATTTAACGTTTGGATGTCGTTCACTTTTCCAGAATATTCCCTCTGGAAGGAATTAGTCGCGGATTCAAGTCCCCCCCGCTCCCCCTTGACTTTTTCGATCTAAATATATAGTAAAGTAAGCAATCAGTATCCTATGTTTCAAAATTTCAATAAATTACTTTAGCCGTAATATGTAGTGCATTGCTTGTTTTGTGAAATACCACAACATAATAATATATTCCAGTATGCAGTCAGTGGATGAGAGCTATGAATTTGTATCAATGGAGGCAGACATTGGCTTGGCTGGCGGCGATAGGAAGCAGCCAGAAGCGCCGGCGCCTGTGGCTGAGCCAGAACATGACAATGTGTTCGAACATTACCCGCCGCAAGCGCTCAGGGAACTGGGCGAGGAAAACGGCATACATTACTTTGAGGACGGGCATTTCTATACTGAGGTCAGTATACATGTACAAAGGTATTATATTTATAGGAATGTACAAAGCCCTACTAAGACTTTTGGAGCCCAAGCCAACCTCATTTGTAAGTCGCTGTACCTGCTGAACAATGGATGAGGCTCGGGCGCAGAATTTCCTCTCGTTTTTTGGGAAAACAAGGTAAATTATATTTAATGTCAGCAAAGTTTTATATTTCGTCATGAAAATGTTGGTACAACAATTTAAAAATGGTGAATCTGCCGTTGCTTTAATTATTCACAGATGTTTTGTGATATTTATCTATTTTATCTTTGCTTCAGGTGGCTGGTCTGCCACCTATCGAAGAAGATGAAGAAGATGATTATTATCCGCCAGTGTTTGTGAAGAAAAATACCAAAGTTAAATTCAGGTATGCCATAGCTATTACAATTGTGTATTTTATAATGTCAAATGTCTGGGGTGCTCGTATTTTATTTCCTAAAACCCTAGAGGATTAATATCCTAAATTTCTATGAGATTCATAAAATATAAAGTCTGTCTGGCAGTTACTTTGTTTTATTCAAAAGTATCTGTGTAAGGTACTTACGCAAAGATGTAAAGAACAAAGGACAACATGGACAACACAAATGACACTAGTGGGTTATTTGAAAGTCCTCTAAGCTGTTGTATATTTTTGTTATGGATTAATTTATTTTTATGTTTCTCCCTCTTGTATGCGTAATGGGCATTGATGATCTTCACCCCTACGCATTGTATAATGGCATTAAACAATGGCCTGATAACAGTAAGGTCGAATTGTTTTCTAAACGACAGTGATTGACTTACAGTACGGATCCCATGCGCGTGTTCTCGACACACTCAGTGCGCGAGTACGACCGGCGCAACGAGGACGTTGACCCCGTGGCCGCCAGCGCCGAGTACGAGCTCGAGAAGCGTGTGGAGAAGATGCATGTCTTCCCCGTCGACCTGGTTAAAGGGGCCGATGGCCTAGGGCTATCTATTATAGGTAACCCGTTTACGTTGTTATTGGTTCACGAATTTAGACTCAGTTTTATGTAGAAGTATTTATCTCCTTTTTGTTTATTGAAAGTTAATAGATAAATATATTTACACCTTGCTCACCTTTCTGCTTAAATATTATTAAGAGGCGCAACTAGTCTATGTACTAAATTCATCTCTGTAGTCATCTCAATATTCATTCTTACGTATCTAAAGCCTTCAAACCTGTGGATTATTTAAATCCTTAATTACCTTCTAACAAGGAAATTAATACCAGTAGCAATAAAATAAAATGCATACAATGTTATAAACTTCACTACCAAAGCAGCGAATAGTAAATCCTGCCACGAGGGTGTAATGGGACCCACCGAGATCTTTGGAGACCAAACCAACCACACCTACACCCTGTATACTTGTTGATTGACGGACGAGTTTTTGGGGTAGCTTTTGTTTTCATGGTTGGGGTCGGCATTCGCTCTCATAAAAGTCTGGAACTCCGAGGTAAAAGTCTCGAATGGAATGGGAATATGATATGATAGGATACATTGCCTTTACATGTAAAATACTAATGCGACAACGTTCTTACCACTATTATTGTACATAACATACCAAATAATACATAGTGAAATTCAGTTTATGCCAGTTACGACAAACACCACAGCGTAACCCTTTCCAACTCCACGAATGTACATATAAATATATCAATATCTTGCGACATAACATGTTTAAGGTGTTCAGCGCTCGTACGAGAGGAGCATATCGCAGTAGATTTGTCCGAGACGCGGACACAGCCTCATATTGGGTACAAACAATCTCAACGATTCCAAATTTGTGGATTATTCAACTATCCACGGTATACTAGAAAAACATACCTAGCCAGTGACAGATTACCCATCACTTCAAGCTTATAGTATCTAGTTTCCAACCATCCATATGACAAAGAGTTGGATACATAAGTAGTTAAAATGGTGGATATGTACCGTATTGTTTCAAATGCAGGTACCGCCTCATAGGGATTCCATATGATCGCGCTCGGTTCCAGTGTACTCCGTACCAGAGCGTTATATAAAGACTGCACGGCTGCGGTGTCCTTAAAGTCTCTGGTCTCTCTGAACACAAAATATAAATTTTATAGGCCTTGGCAAAGAAATCGGTGATATAATTCTAAAATGAAAGGTCTGACGAGAAATATGAAACAAGTTCATACAATATATCCTGTGAATAGTGAATCCAGCTACGTTCAGGGTCCCGTCAAACGCCTCATTTCATTGGATTAGAAAGAAAAACTAAAAAGTATATTGGTAGTCAGTATAATTATTAGTCGAAACAAATCCTATATACCTTTAGAATCACTAATTTCTTCGTTTTAACTCAGAATTTAAAATTAGTAATGCTATATTTTTCGCAAGCTATATATAACCTGTATCGGGCCCCTCGCTAGAGTTAATACTTATAGTGTATGTGTGGCAGGCATGGGCGTGGGCGCGGACGCGGGGCTGGAGAAGCTCGGCATCTTCGTGAAGACCATCACCGAGAGCGGCGCCGCCGCGCGCGACGCCCGCATACAGGTCAACGACCAGATCATCGAGGTGGACGGCAAGAGCTTGGTAACTTAGGTTTTATATTCTCAGCTTTATTACAAACGTATAGTTATCGGCACAAATCATGGACCAACGTCAAAAAGTTGACGTTGCACTAACGGGCCAAAAAAGCAATAAGAAAGCTGTTCAATCAAAAGAATCAATTTAATTTCTTCAGTTTATTCACGTAAAGAGCACATATGAACATCAAAATTTTACAATTCTGTCAAGAAATAATATAAAATTTTAAATAACGTAAAAATAAACCATTGAAAATTGATTCTTTCGCTGGTACGGTAGATTAGTTCTACTGAGAAGATTCCAGCAAGAAACTCGGAAAACTATATTATTTTAACTAGATCTTTCTTTTTCAAATTTGCTTTTGTTTATAATTTATTGTGTTCGAGCAAGCAAGAGACTTATGTTGACCACGCATTTACATCATCAAGATACCTTAATTCATTAGTTTTTTTCACTTCTATTTTAAATTTATTTAGTGGCATGTTAATCAAATCCTGAGGAATTCATGGAGTTCAACGAATTACTCGAGTCCTTGCGCCCGTAATCAACTTGAAATAATCTATGATTGGTTGTTTGACGCGCGTAAGGTGTCGTACCTCGCATTTACCACATAAGACCGAAAAACGTGCATTGCGTAGGGTTTATCAATTTTGCCGATTCCTAGCACACCTATTATTTTATTTAAGGTAAAACTTGTCACATCGTTTTCCTTAACTCGATGCAGTTATTGAGAAGCCACAATAAAAACGCAATAACACCTTGCAAGGCCATGATATTGTACGAACTAGCACATCCTAGGAGGTAGGACACGGCGGTAATTCCGCCCAATTGAGCAGTCCGACTGGGGAAGTACCTCCGCCCTACAGAATACCGCGGTTATAATAACTTCGTGTTGTGTTCCCGGCGGTGAGTAGGGTAGCCAGAGCTCACTGGAGAGTTTTTGTGCTGTCAGTGGGATGACCAAAGGCTTGTCCTGCTTTGTCCTCTACACTGACGGCACAAAATCTCTGTTCTTACAGGGTCGGCAGCACGGATGTGACTCTACTGGTGTTACACACGTTCATAGGTTATGGTAACCACTTTCCATCAGGTGGGCCGCGACCTTGTCTGCTACCTAAGTTGTATAAATAAAAACCTTCTAGTTTTATACCCAATTAGTTAAACATTATCATACAATTGCCCCATGTAGGGGTCAAACCTTAGTTGGTATTTGTATTCGCTGCACCATCATTGCATTCAAAAGAGTTGACATAAGAAATTATAACCAATTTAACAAACAATAGATCTTTGAATAAACACGGAAATAAAAGAGGCTATATATATATGTATATATAGCATTAATAAAAAAGCATTGTTTTTGTTTGGTTATTCGAGTTTTAAAAACATTGAAGAATGACGTCATGGGTATCGCCACTTGCAGGTTGGAGTTACGCAAGCATATGCAGCATCTGTGCTTCGGAACACATCGGGGCCGGTCAAGTTCCTTATCGGACGAGAAAAGGACCCTGAAAATAGTGAAGTAGCGCACCTCATAAGGCAGTCACTTGCCGCAGACAAGGAGAGAGAAGAACGGTAAGCTGTTCTGAATTATTGTATTGCTTCCGTCATTTTTGATATTTCGGTCTGCCCGCGTTGTGATTCGATCTGGATCATTTTGTGTGTACATTTTTGAGAATAATAAATCTATACGAAGGACGGAACTTGTCTTTTGTTCTTAGCATCAAAACGACTACACAGTCTCAAAAAGATCTCATCAATGATCAATTATTATCCGAACTAAAGGTGTGTACCAAATATCAGAACAATCAGTCAGGAAAAAAGAGGGGCGGGGGGGGGGGCGACTCCAAGGCAATGCAAGATCGACGTGATGCTGACTGTACGACCTTTCACCAGCTCCGCTTATTCCTTTTGGGTGTAGCTAATACTGCTTTTATGGGAGCAACTGCCGTCTCGATTCTCAACCGTCAACCTCTGCTGTTACCTACGCCGGAGCCTCGTCCGGTAATAAGTAGGTGTACCGGCCCAGGTGGACGTGACTTGACCCCAAGGGTTTTGGTGGTCCCCCATACATCCAATAGGACTGTAAGTTGAGCACAATGCTTAGTGGTTTCCTTTTGCAGAGCATCTCGTGAACGTCAAAGGCGGCAACAAACAGAGGAAGTGGACTCCAATCAGACAACTTCTGCCGAACCCACTCCACCACAAACAAGGAATCCGGAGATAAATGAACTAAGAGCTTTTCTCCAAGAGGTCAGTATTTTATTATATAAATATTTTGAATTCTTGTTACTTATAAATGTCACCACCGTACATATTGGATAGTGTTAGCAAATTAAACTATGATAATTTTCTAAACCTAATCTATAAAGTGATTATAGATTAGGCTTAGAAAATTTCGTTAAACTTTAAAATATCATAGTTTAATTTGCAATACATCCTGATTGCTGATGATGCTAGGCCCAACGCTTTTCATAATGTATATGGACGATATTCACTATGCAATCAACGCCAACATAATATGCTATGCCGATGACACTGTTGTCATATTTGATGGCGCAAGTTGGGTTGAGGCAGTTTCAAAAGCTGAGTCAGGCCTGTGGCAAGTATCAGCATGGCTGCGCTGTAATTTACTGACACTTAACGCCAATAAAACTAAATATGTTTGCTTCCACAAAACAGCGGCTTCGGTCCCTGGCACATCTCTTAGCATCAAATAACACAATTGTAAAGAAATGAAAGGTGGCAACTGTGAACTCATTCAAAGGACAGCTAGTGTTATATACCTTGGCGTAATCATTGACGAAAACCTGAACTTTAAGGAACACATCATCGTTTTGTCAAACCGAGTGCGGAAAACCGCAAACATAATGAAAATACTGCGTTCTTCAGCGTCGACTGACGTACTCAAATCCGTTTATTTTGCTTTGTGTCAGTCGCTTGTGACGTATTGCACAGGGAGCTGGGGTTCTGCTCAAAAGACCTTCCTTATGCAACTGGAAAGAGCCCAACGCGCAGTTCTGAAAGCTATGTACCAGAAGCCCGTTAGGTATCCCACAACACAGCTCTACAAGGACAGCGGGGTACCTACCGTACGCCAACTATTTGTGTTGAAAGCGTTTCTTAAAGCCCATCAAACAGTTATAAGCAGTGAACAATACGAACAACTGCTAAAGCGCCGCTCGTACAAAGTGACGGTACCTAAAGTTAATACAACATTTGCAGAACGGTTTGGTCCACACATAGAGTATTATATATACAATAGAGTGGCTAAGTCTTGTGACATCAAAAACTGCTCTCTAAAAGAGGCAAAAATGGTGGTTACAAAATGGCTGATTTCACTGACATACGAAGCTACAGAAATTCTTCTACTACACTAAGATGAATACTTGTAGAAATAACCGAAGTTTATAGTGTATATGATTAAGATTTGCCCAGTATTTATTTATTTATTTATATACATGCAAAATATATATATTTACATATGTACAAGTTATATACAACTATTACATAAGTACATTTATTACACATCCATTATCTGTATCTTCTTCTAGCTTTTGTAAGTGTGATTAAATTAAACTTATGTGACCGAGCACTGAAATTAAATAAGGAAAATGTCACGGTACCCACAGGACAGGCTTGCCTAGTGTGGGGCCAACGGGAAAATCTATGTGAATCTGAAAATCTTCTTCTGGAAATAAATTATTTTAATTTTTTTTTTTTTTTATTATTTTATAATAATTTATAAAAATTTTGGATGCAGTTTCGATAGCAATATCACCTGGAAGTATTAATTTAGCGAAAAAAAGAAATTATAATGTATGGAAATAATGTACAGGTGAAACGAATAACGTTAATACTTTCAGACGATTTTACTATCGAAACGTATGTTTAAAATCTATCTATCCGAGACTGGCATGCATGCTGACATGATATATGAAATTGAGAGAGGGATAACTTGAGAGGTTTGGACGCCATGTGTTGGCAGCTGGTGGGCATGGAGTCGGGCGGCGGAGGCGCGGAGGAGATCAGCGCGCGGCTGCGCGCGTGGTGCGGCGCGCGCGCCGGCTCGCCCTCGCCCGCGCACGCGCCCGCGCACGACGCCGCGCTCGCGCACGCCGCCGACGCCGCGCGCCGCGCGCACGCCAAGTACGAGAAGGTGCGCATCACACGACACTTGACCTACCTACTCAAACTGCACTATAATACCTACTTTGTTTTTAAAGATAAAGAATATTAGCAATCGACATTACTAGACATAACCTAAAAGCAACATCGTCCTCGTAGCAATTTCGCAGATGCGTCCAAAGTTTGTTTTTAAACGAAATGTCGACTTTTATGGAATCTTCCAACCCTGAGAGCAAAGCCTTATCCGTTGTTTAGTAGGTGTACCGATTAACAGCTAAGGTTGGTTTACAATTTAGATGGAAGAGAAGCATACGGCCTACCTGAAGGAAAGTGATTATCGTGGACTATGAGTGTGTCCAACACGAGAGGAGTCACACTCCGACCCAGTGCAGAAGACAAAACAGGACAAGTCTCTGGTCTTCCCACTGACAGCACAGAAACTCTCCAGCGAGCTCTGGCTACCCTTGTCACTGCATTGATATTTGATATACACTGGGACACTTATTTTGGACCTAAATCGTAAGACAAACATGGCCATGCCGCGCGCGGATTATTTTGTAATAATCTATAAGTACTTGGTAAGCTTGTCCACCGCAGTGGCTGACTTTACTATTCTCAAGACACCCAATCAACGTGTACTCCGTGTACAGAGCACATTTTAGGTCCTCGATATGTCCCTTGTCCCGAGCAGTATGTTGGTCGTGTAATGGCACGTGCATGTGTATGTGCAGGCGCGGCGCGCGCTGCGCGAGTGGCGGCGCACGCGCGCGCTGGTGCGTGCGCGCGAGGAGTGGTGGAGCGCGGCGCTGCGGGAGGCGCACCGCGAGTACGCCGCCGCGCTGTCCGCGCTGCACGACCGCGTGGCGCGCCTCGAGGTGCTGCTGCTGGTACGTGCCCCCGACACCACGCCACGCCACGCCACGCCACGCCACACTACGCCACACCACACCACACGACACCATACCACACCACACTACGCCACACCACACCACACCACACCACACCACACCACACCATACCACACCACACCACACTACACCACACCATACGACACCATACCACACCACACCATGCGGCACCATACCACACCACACTACGCCACACCACACTACACCGTGCATCACCGCATCACACCACGTATCATATCGTCACACCATATTGACACTATACACCACACCATGCATCACCACATAACACTGCATAACTTATATACATACATACATATATACATATAATCACGGCTTTATCCCCGGAGGGTTAGACAGAGGTGAATTAACACCCACATTTCACTAATCATAATATTCGATCCCACGTAATAGGGGGTGAGCCTATTGCCGTTTACTGGGCACTATTGTTAACTCGAGTCATGCATCTGAGGCTGAGTCTGGGCTGTACATATCTATCTATCGGATGTTAAACAGCCCTATCCCTTAGTCGCCTTGTACCTACACCGCATGAGAAGAGATAGGTTGGTCTAAATTCTACTCTGCCGAAAACCACGCTGCTACTAATGCATTACTAAGACGATAGAAATATGAAATGTCTAAGTGACGAGTGCTTATGCATTTACTCCAATTCCTTGTTAAATTTTATTTAAGATTATATTTTATAATCATAAAATTTTACTAAATATTTTCTAGGAGACTCAAAAGAAGGCTGGCCTACCAGTGATGTTGCCTCACGAACCTTCGGCGAGAAGGGAAACTCCTCCACTACCGCGTCGTCCTGATCCAGATCCGCTATTGATAAACAGTCAGTATCGTTGTCTTTTACCTGAGGAAGTTACTTACTTAATATTCTACAAAATTATTAGTTATACACAGTACTATTTGCAAACTGCTTTATAATTTTAATTAATAGTTTCGATTTTTTCGTGAAAAGATTATCCAACCATGGCATATAAAAAACTCTACAGGTTATATTCAGCCAGCATTCATAAATAATGGTATTGTCACTTTCAGATCCATGGAGTTCCGATAGCGATCTATCGGACTTATCGCCCGTAGAGGATGAATATGCAAAGGTAGATAAATCGCGACGGGAGCCGCCAGATCTTGGCGATGTCACCGCTCCCGTGAGTGAGGAACCAAGGACCCCGGCACCACTTCCACCGACGCCCACGGTAACTTCGGTTACCAGCGCCATGGCTGTGAATGCTACACCAGCGGCAGCATCCGTGCCTCCGACGACCGTGCACCAACCGACACCCACCACTACAACCATCGCCTCATGTCATTCGAATCACATGACTCAAAGTGTGCCTCAACCGCCTGCTAGTTTACCGGAAACTCAGTAAGTTTTGATTTTTAACCAACAGATAATTTGGTTTAGCGCCCAGTGGTTTCTAAGTCAGGATTCAGTAATAGTTATATGTGCGTTTATTGTCAAATCACGCACAGTTTTATTTGACACCTAAAGGAGAAAAGTGAGAATCCGACAAAAATCACTTCCGGTTTGTTAAGTGGTCCTTCTATCTACACGCAAATACCAGTGCCCTGATATATGTTTATTCAACAAATGACCAATGACAAAAGTCTTGGACGTTTACAGGTCAGGCAAACAAGGCAATATTTATAATACCTAGTTCTTATACAACGCGGCGAGATACGCGGGCGGGCGCGCTGCATTGACTAGCGCACCTCCTCACACTAAGGCTCCTTTAACCTCTCGTTTACACCCCGAAAGAAGTTGTAAACTATAAAAAACCTGTTGAAGACTTGTAGAAGACTAATCAAAACACAATACTTGTTTTATACATGTACCTCAGATACTTTTTCATTCACATAGGATGTATACCCAACAAGTTGTAAACAAGTATAAAACATACTTGTCAAATACATGTTTTATACTTAGGTGTAAACGAGGGGTAAGGCATTGCCCATCGCATCGCACTTTTCGTTCGTCGTTGTACTGTTACACGTGCGCGTGTGCGTTTTGTGTACAATCATGACGACAATTGATACGGAACAAATAATAACAGGAGTTCAATAAAGACATGTTATTTAGGACTTACGATACCCAATGTATCAGGGCCGGCAGTCTGTACATTCGTCGTTAATACTTATCTTACGAAATCGTAAGCAAAGTTAACAACAAAATTCGGTTTCTTTGCGTCAAACCCAAGTCTGTACATTTTGAGGTAGCGACTAAGCGAGCATTAATGTATGGGGGATGCAAGTCTCTACATGTATCGGTGCGAGTTAACGACGGTATTTGGTACGGTGGCAATATTAGCAAGTCTCGACTTCCAAGTTAACAAAAATTGTCGGTTTCTTAACAAATTTCGTCGTAAAGAATGCGAGCATTCTTGAAGGCCCGCAAAGTAGTTAACGTCGTTAACTATTTGTTATTATTTGTCCACATTTTGTTGATGTTTTTAATAGAATATTAAATATGAAATTGGGCAACATTGAGGAAATAAGTATTATATATTATAAATGGAGGCTAATTTGGTGAATTTAGTTGAGTTTCAAGTTATTATTTGGATGATAATGATGTTTTATTGTTCAATTTTACATTTTAATAATCTCTAAGGTTATGAAATGGGTGATAAAATACAATTATAAGATGATGGATGTTTATTTAGTGAATTTGGTTGAGCTTTAAGTTATTATTTAGATGATAATGATGTTTTATTGTTCAATTTTACATTTTAATAATCTCTAAGGTTATGAAATGGATGATAAAATACAATTATAAGATGATGGATGTTTATTTGGTTGAGCTTCAAGTTATTATTTGTTAACTTTTGGTGATATGTTTATGTTATATTGTTAAATTTTATGTTTCATAATCTCTAAGGTTATGAAATGGATAACAAAATAGAATTATAAGATGATGGATGCTTATTTGGTTGAGGTTCAAATTAATATTTGTTGACTTTTGGTGATTTATGTATGCTATATTGCTCAATTTCATGATAAAATACAATTATAAGATGGTGGATGCTTATTTGGTGAACTTGGTTGAGCTTCAAGTTATTATTTGTAGACTTTTGGTGAAATGTGTGTTATATTGCTCAATTTCATATTTAATAACTTCCCAAGGCCATAAAATAGATAATTATATTCTGATGGATGCTTATTAGTAACTGTCATGTTCATGTTTGTAGGACTAGTAACTAACACAATATAAGTTACTGCAGAGTTCATACAAAGATTATCGGTAGGTAGTAAGTAGATTTCTATATAGGTAAATTAAATAAAACATATATATATATATAGGTTCATATCTTGTGCATTTATTACTTCAAAGTACTTAATACAAAGAGTTTCTATTAAGTTTTTACAGACAATAAAATTTTCTCAGTCTTCATATTGTAACATTTTGTTATGACTTCGGCTATGGGTATCCTCTCCTCAGGCTTGAGTTGAGTGACAAACAACGGCTGCCATCTGCAATGAAAAGAAATAGATAGTTATAGGATTACAATATTTTCATTTCTTTCGCTATTTCATTTGGTTCTATTAAAGGCAGTAAATCCCTAAAGAATATTACTTTTGGGAAAGCTATGTTCAGTTTATTGCAATGACAGCTTCTGTGGGATGGGGATATTCAACTAGGTAACCAGCAGGAGGTTTTGAGGCAACAAATGCCTGGCAATGGGGCTCCCACCAGGTCCAGGTAAAGAAAGTAGGCTTGACGTCGTGGAGGAGAAACAGCCGAAGGCGGACCCTGAACTGCGAGGTAACAATGCAATCAGTTTAGTATGTCTACACAAAGATGATGATGACAATGTTCAATTTCCGTTCAGTGAAAATATGTATATAAATCAAATATATCTATATGCAATGGTTGTGTATCTGCCTATTGTCTGCCCCGGTTGCCATACTAACATCTATGGGAGTCGTTATATATGGCAAAAGCCCGTACAGAAGGGCTAACCATCTGTCCGGTTAACAGCTTCTCTGCTGAAAGGATCCACCACTTGAGCTTGAGTGACAGCTGCTGGCATTTGTAATGAATAATAATAGATAGCAAAAGGATTATACAATTTTCCTCTGATATAAACTGTAGCCTTATGGATACAACCTTTAGTTCCATGAAAAGCAGAAAATGCCTGCAGAATGTTGGTTTGGGATTGTTAGTTTATATTATAGTAGTTACTAATTTGCAAGTGCATAGCACACATCTAAGTATGAAAGAGAAGAAACTACTTCCTACTTCACGTAGAACATTACTGTAGTGTCTTGCATGTAAGTTACATATTTGTGTGTCAGTGGGGTATATATATATTATGTACTACTATGGTACTCGCAAGGTTACTTGTACAATAATTACCATTTTCAAGAACTGGGTCGGCACATTCTTGTAATATGGCACCTCTGAAGTGTTGCTGATGTATAATTTTGGCCACTTGGTTGACTTGCAGTTGACAAGGCGAAAACAATCGAAAATAATGTTTCTGAATGATTCTCTGGGGCAGTGGAATGCCACAGATGTCCACCATAGTGTCAGTTCAGTGTAATACACAGTCTTCAGTGTATACTTGTCGTTAGGCCAAGGGGCTGGTTCATCATTGGGGTCATCGGCCATGGTTCTAGTGGATATCCATCATCACCTGTGGATTAAATCAAAATATAATATATGTTATAATTGTTATATTGACACATTGACAGCCTCTGTGGTGTAACGGTATTAAATGCAGCTGCTGCTTTGTGCAAATATTTGTATGAATAAGGGTATAGCATTGGTTTGGTTGTGCGTCAGAAAAAATGTTAAGCCGTTGGTTGCAGTTAACATGTATGACAATCATTATATAGGAGAAATAGTCCACACAGAAAGGGTGATCACTCGTCCTGTCAACAGCATCCCCACTGGCAGTAATAGTATATTGACACATGAGGTGTTCAGTTATTTGACTCAAAACTTACCAAGTAACCATGCATGGTGGTCTCCGTTATTAACAAACGTCTTCATGTGGCATGAACTGGGGAATTTTCATATGATATATGTGGCTATCATGCAGAGCTCCTGGCCATCGAGCATTTATATTGAAAATGAGCAGAATAGTGTCACACACCTAAAATAATAAAAAGCACATAAATTATACAATTACAATATATTAAATGAGATGAAGTACTTCTAGATAAATAATAATTTTGAATTAGATAAATGATAAACAATGTACAAGTTATACAATGAAACTTACATAGGACTCCACAGAAAGCCCGCAAGGGCGTTTTCTTTCAAGTGATAGCGCTATTTCATCACTAAGTTCTTTAAACATTGCCTTTGTAATGCGATACAATGATAGGAATTCACCATCAGCCAAATTCAAATAATTTTCACTAGCGCGCAGAATCCATGCACCTTGCCGTCGCATTACCATTTCCCGCTTCCCGCCTATATTCTAAACTAATGACATGCTAAACACGCTTCAGCCATAATATTTCTCGTATTTCCCTACAACCTCCAAAAATATTCAATTCTTTTTCAAGGCTTCTTGGCTTCTTGCTTGTGTGTTATGTCACTTGTGTCAACTTGCCATGTCAGAGTCTATGTTTGGTCTATATATATATGTACAATAATCTATGGTAAGGGTGTTGTGAAAAATCAATCAGCGGAGAGATTTTTCTGTTTGATGAAATTGTACAGTCAAAAAAGATACAATTACAAATTCATAAAGCATAATTGTACAAACATAATAAAAATGTCAACAAATTACACAGTTAACCAAAGAGAATCTAAGGGTGTGAAGTGACAAATTCTATGCTTGTCTATGCTATTAAGGTACTATCCGAGAATTTGTTAAGTTAACGACGAATTTCAGTACGGCAACCGACAAAAATCGTAACTTTAAGTACAGACTTGGGAATTTCGGTTAGTTTGCGTCGCTACGTACTTAACATCCGAATTCGGTCGCTATCTCATGTACAGACTGCCGGCCCAGGACAGGGATGTATTAAGAGTTGTTGGGTGGAAATATATATTTAAATATTTCCACCCAACAACTCAAATAAATTGTTGTGATGATATGGCACAGAAATCAAATTAAGTTTTCTTATTAATTGTATTCATGACGTTCAGCCACATACGCAAAATTGAGAAATGCTGCAAACGACGGGCTACATGCTAGAGTATGACAGTAACCTAAGGCTGGTGTTCGAAATTCAAAATCGAAATTTATTTGAAATTCGACCGTTGCTTTTTAGTTGTTTTTACACAGCAAAGGCGCCTTTGTGCACTAGTGAGCTGAAAATAACTAAAGCAAGCAATTGCTGCTTTGGTATGTGGTACTAATAAACTGGATTATAGGAATGTACCCGATCGCTTGTAGGTCGCTATCGTCGCTTTGCGGCGCGACGGCGGGCGGTACGGGCACGGGTACAGGCACAGGCACGAGTGGCTGCGGCACGCTGGGGTCGGGCGCGTCGCGCGAGCTGGACGCGGCGGTGCCGCGCGGCGCTCTCCTCGACACGTCGGCGCACCGCGCGCGCACCGACCTGGCGCGCCACCGCCACCACGCCGCGCACTCGCCTCACTCGCCGCACTCGCTCAGCAACGCCAGCTCCGTACGTACACGCACACACACCACTACATCTGTCTATGGGCGGGCGCGTCGCGCGAGCTGGGGGCGGCGCTCTCCTCGACACGTCGGCGCACCGCGCGCGCACCGACCTGGCGCGCCACCGCCACCACGCCGCGCACTCGCCTCACTCGCCGCACTCGCTCAGCAACGCCAGCTCCGTACGTACACGCACACACACCACTACATCTGTCTATGGGCGGGCGCGTCGCGCGAGCTGGGGGCGGCGCTCTCCTCGACACGTCGGCGCACCGCGCGCGCACCGACCTGGCGCGCCACCGCCACCACGCCGCGCACTCGCCTCACTCGCCGCACTCGCTCAGCAACGCCAGCTCCGTACGTACACGCACACACACCACTACATCTGTCTATGGGCGGGCGCGTCGCGCGAGCTGGGGGCGGCGCTCTCCTCGACACGTCGGCGCACCGCGCGCGCACCGACCTGGCGCGCCACCGCCACCACGCCGCGCACTCGCCTCACTCGCCGCACTCGCTCAGCAACGCCAGCTCCGTACGTACACGCACACACACCACTACATCTGTCTATGGGCGGGCGCGTCGCGCGAGCTGGGGGCGGCGCTCTCCTCGACACGTCGGCGCACCGCGCGCGCACCGACCTGGCGCGCCACCGCCACCACGCCGCGCACTCGCCTCACTCGCCGCACTCGCTCAGCAACGCCAGCTCCGTACGTACACGCACACACACCACTACATCTGTCTATGGGCGGGCGCGTCGCGCGAGCTGGGGGCGGCGCTCTCCTCGACACGTCGGCGCACCGCGCGCGCACCGACCTGGCGCGCCACCGCCACCACGCCGCGCACTCGCCTCACTCGCCGCACTCGCTCAGCAACGCCAGCTCCGTACGTACACGCACACACACCACTACATCTGTCTATGGGCGGGCGCGTCGCGCGAGCTGGGGGCGGCGCTCTCCTCGACACGTCGGCGCACCGCGCGCGCACCGACCTGGCGCGCCACCGCCACCACGCCGCGCACTCGCCTCACTCGCCGCACTCGCTCAGCAACGCCAGCTCCGTACGTACACGCACACACACCACTACATCTGTCTATGGGCGGGCGCGTCGCGCGAGCTGGGGGCGGCGCTCTCCTCGACACGTCGGCGCACCGCGCGCGCACCGACCTGGCGCGCCACCGCCACCACGCCGCGCACTCGCCTCACTCGCCGCACTCGCTCAGCAACGCCAGCTCCGTACGTACACGCACACACACCACTACATCTGTCTATGGGCGGGCGCGTCGCGCGAGCTGGGGGCGGCGCTCTCCTCGACACGTCGGCGCACCGCGCGCGCACCGACCTGGCGCGCCACCGCCACCACGCCGCGCACTCGCCTCACTCGCCGCACTCGCTCAGCAACGCCAGCTCCGTACGTACACGCACACACACCACTACATCTGTCTATGGGCGGGCGCGTCGCGCGAGCTGGGGGCGGCGCTCTCCTCGACACGTCGGCGCACCGCGCGCGCACCGACCTGGCGCGCCACCGCCACCACGCCGCGCACTCGCCTCACTCGCCGCACTCGCTCAGCAACGCCAGCTCCGTACGTACACGCACACACACCACTACATCTGTCTATGGGCGGGCGCGTCGCGCGAGCTGGGGGCGGCGCTCTCCTCGACACGTCGGCGCACCGCGCGCGCACCGACCTGGCGCGCCACCGCCACCACGCCGCGCACTCGCCTCACTCGCCGCACTCGCTCAGCAACGCCAGCTCCGTACGTACACGCACACACACCACTACATCTGTCTATGGGCGGGCGCGTCGCGCGAGCTGGGGGCGGCGCACACTCCACTACATACCTACATCTATGCTACGGATGCGATTCTTGTATTATTTGCTTATAAGTTTGATTGTAATCGCTTAAGTAGAACCGGTGATGTGACCAAAAGTCGCGAGAATTTACATCCACGCCAGCGGATCCGCGGGCATCAGTTTGTAAAAGTAATGGTGTCAGTCCACCTATATAACCCAACCAACCAACCAACCCAATAAAATGTTCTCTATTTGGGTCCGTAACTAAACTTCGAGAGTCATATGTTCGATGAATGGAAAGTCGACAGAACGTTTGATCGAATATTGCTTTTTCGAATGAACCGTTTATCGCCAAATGCAACTTCGACTGAACGTTTTATCGAATATTTATTAATCGATGGATTGCTGTTTCGAATGAGATTTAGCCATGAAATTTCATGAAAAGGAATATAATAAAGCACAGCTGAAGTGCGATCGAGGATAGACCATATCTCCAGTGGAAACTATGGTGGAATCTTTCCTCTTTATAACATTGCAATCAACCTCTATAATGTCAAAGATTAGTTAACAAATAATTATTATTATTATACCTAAAGCCAGAAGAAATTCGCCAAACATTTTTTTTACTTCAAAAAGACGTGCTACCGGAGGAAGTAAATTCAATTGTGTCCTGGTTTTCGAAATATTATGTCGATGGCACTTTCAAGAATGTCACAACTACAGCCACAAATGAGACTGAAACAAATTCTATCAATTCTTTAAATGTATCGATTCAAAAACTTCCACCATTGTTTCCACCTGAGGCATGGTCTATCCATGATCGCTTAGAATTGAACACGCCTAATTCTCAAAATTCTGTTGAATCTTGGCACCACCGCTGGAACGGGCTGTTAGGACGAAAAAAGTGGAATTTGTTCAAAACAATAACAGAAATAGAAAAAGAGCAAAAAAGTAATGAATTAATCATTGAAAAAATTAAAGCTCAGGATGAAACAGTTTCACCAAACAAAAAGAAGAAGCAGGTACTCAAGAAAAAAAAATGGATAAACTATTAAATCAAAAATCAGAAATGGACAGACTCACATTCATGAGCTCGTTGGCTTACATTTGCCACTTCAAAAATTAATATTATAACGTTTATGTCCCTTTATTTTTTATTATAATAAACATTTTCACTTCAGTTGTGCTTTATTATCTTCCTTTTCATGAAATTTCATGGCTAAATCTCATTCGAAACAGCAATCCATCGATTAATAAATATTCGATAAAACGTTCAGTCGAAGTTGCATTTGGCGATAAACGGTTCATTCGAAAAAGCAATATTCGATCAAACGTTCTGTCGACTTTCCATTCATCGAACATATGACTCTCGAAGTTTAGTTACGGACCCTCTCTATTTTTACTATTTTGGTATAACGTTAACACATCTTAGTGTTTGTTAATTTATCAGGTTTTTAATAAATTGATTTTATTTCTAGTATGACGGTCTTGATGACTCGTACAACGATTCAGCTGATGAGTCACTGAGCGAATCAACTTCGGGAGGGCCTCCTCATGTTAGTTCTGTAAGTAATATTTCAAGATAGCGTTAAATTTTTATTTTTTATACAACTTTGGTGGCAGACAGGCACACGGCCCACCTGATGGAAAGTGGTTACCGTGACCTATGAACGTATGTAACACCAGTGGAGTCACATCCGTGCTGCCAACCCTGTAAGAACAGAGATTTTCTGTACCTTCAGTGCAGAACACAAAATCAGGACAAGCCTTTGGTCTTCCCACTGACAGCACAAAAACTCTCCAGTGAACTCTGGCTACCCTACTCACCGCCGGGAACACAACTCGAGGTTATTATAGCCGTGGTATTATGTAGGGTGGAGGTACTTTCCCAGTCGGACTGCTCAATTCGGACGGGAATACCGTCGTGTCCTACCTCCCTAACTACAGTCCGTCAAATCTAAGAAGTACCGTTTGACAGTTCTGACAATTGAATGATAGGGATGGGATGAAAAAATCGATTACTATAATATCCGAACTTTAAGAGATCGATTACTATAATATCCGAATTTTAAGAAATCAATTGTTATAATTAAATAAAAGAAATGTTTAGGATATTTTTTTATTCACTACTAGTACTAGTATCGTCGTTTTCGTCATCATCGTCATTTAAATTAATGACCAGTTGATTGTCCATTACATTATCAAAGTGTACGTCTCTTTCGAAGTCGTCCATTATTATTTTCTTTGTTTTTTGTACTACTTTACTCCAATCTTCCTGTGTAACTTGGGCACATGCTTCCTTTAATAAACCTTCCATTTTCTTGACACTGAAGGGTGGTTTTGTGTTGTGTCTTGCTGCATAACCTGTAAAACAATAATGTAACTATTTGATAGCAGACGAAAACCATTGTTTAAATTATAAATGTTAGAAGTACTCGTGTTATTATTATAATATTATAAAATATTACCTTTAACTTGGGCCCAAATCAGTTCAAGGGCATTATATTGGCAATGGTACGGAGGAAGTCGTATGACTTTGTGCCCGTGCTCTTCGGCCAATTGGTCAATTACATATGTCGGTTTTGGTGGTTTATGCAATTTCACTAACTGTAATAATTCAGCTTTTAATAGTGACATGTCGGCATCCACTCCTTTTCTTTGCAGCCATGCCACCAAATCTGCTTTCTTATTGGCTGACGTAGGTGCTTTATCAATTTGCACAGAGTGGTATGGGGCATTATCCATTATAATTGTGCTGTTAGGAGGGATATTCTGTAATAAATTTAAGAACCACTCTCGGAACCTTACTGCGTCCATTTCTTCATGATACTCTTTAGTGCTTTTGGATTGGAAAGCTAATAAAGAGTTTTCCACGAAGCCTGTAGACGCTGACCCAGCATGGCATATTATGAGGCGTCCACCTTTTCCTATCGGCACCTTCGAGCACGAAGCTTCAGAATCATCAGTCCATGTTTTCGGCACAGAATGGTTGGAATTTAGCCAAGTTTCGTCCAAAAATATTACATTATCCCAGTTTATAATTTGTTTAACTTCGCGCAGGAATGTTAGTCGCTGCATAATTATGTCATGTCGCTCCATAACAATTTTTCGTTTGTCAACTTTTTTGTATCTGAAGCCAATTCCTGTTATTACCGTTCTCAACGACTCTATGCTTCCCTTATACAGCCCGGCATCTTTTAAAGTTGCACATAACTTTGCCAATGTTGGAAATTCGCCTCTTGTAAAATACCCGTATATATGGTTTCTAATAGCATGACTATCGAATTCATCGATGCCTGTCACAGGTTTATTTCTTTTTCGTTTTTTCGGTGTGTGAAGTACGTTACTGTCACTCCCCGAAGGCCCATATTTTTCACTTAATATTTTGCCAACGGTGCGGCTACCAATACCGAGAGCTTCACCGACGCGATCCCGAACTTGTGTAACTGGCAGTAGAAGTCCACCATTTTGAGATTCACGCTCAAAATACTCGTGTAATTTCACCACCAATTCACGAGCCTGGCTGTTCAAAGTACGTCCTCTTTTCGACATTATTAATAAACACTTGCTTAGTTCGGAGTCCAGTA
Source organism: Eilema griseolum (assembly GCA_963662185.1). Classification (NCBI taxonomy): domain Eukaryota; kingdom Metazoa; phylum Arthropoda; class Insecta; order Lepidoptera; family Erebidae; genus Eilema; species Eilema griseolum. The sequence continues at coordinate 10,167,395 of OY759243.1, forward strand.
TAAATATTGCCAAGGTAAACGGATAAAGAATGATCAGTCCAGAAAAGTAATAGCCAAGTCACAAATTGTAAAACACAAACGAGAAAGCAAGTACGCGCACAGTCAGCTTCCAAGATGGCGAGAGAGAGAGACTGCTGACGCCGAACCGACCGAGCGGACCGCGTGCGCTTGTAGTTGGCAGTGTTGCCAGAAAAAAAAAATTGTAGAGACTTGGACACCTGCGATTTTGCCTATTGACCTAAAAATAATTAAATTAATTTATTTTAGGGTATCTGTGTATTCAGTGCATTATGCGGTCGCGCAGTAACGTCGTTAATTTATAACATCAGGCAACAACATTTTTGTGAATGGGTTCTACATACCTTATTTTTATTAGTTTTAGACGTAGAAATAAGACTTAGAAGAAAAAATTGTAATTGTAAAATCAATGGATGTGCTTGTTAAAAATTTGTTTATTTCTCTGTAATATGCAAACCCATACTATCATACACAAAAATAAATGTAAAAAACACTATCCCTGACTCCATTTACTATTTCGACAGTGTTAGCGCGAGAAACCCCGACTTATTTGGGCGCGAAAATCAAAAATCGACAAATCGCTTTCGACAACTTTTTAAAGAAGCAAATATATTTGATTTATAAATACGTATTTTTGGTGAATGGGTTTTATCTCATATTTTACGATTACATAACTATTTAGTTATGTACCTAATCGTAATATGTGAGATAAATCCCATTCACATGAAAAAATATTTGTTTGGTTGTCAAGTGTAATTTGTAAATAATACATTCGATTTTTCGTATATGTAAACGATTTTTTTGCATACAAGTGTATCCGAAGAGTCGCAACACTACGTGCAGTGACCTAACTACGTAACTTTGTAATGCGGTCAAGAATATAACTATTAGAAATTATTTACTGTGTAAATATGTGTTATTTTGCTTTGTTTGAAAGTTTTCAATTACATTTAGATATTAAGAATTGTACATTTTTAGATACAATAATGAAATCTTTCTAAATTCATGGTTTTATGAAAAAGGTTATCGAAACTGAATAATGTACGTATGAACAAAGTTGTTTCGGTTTGAAAAATATGAAACGTCAAACGGTACCTCTTAGATTTGATGGACTGTAGGTTATAAATATATGAAGTTAGTAATTTCCACCTTCGTCATGTCCAAAATAGTTGTATAGAATTCCGAATGCTCAAGACGTGACTCAGGTAGCGGTGACCGCTGGGTCAGAGCATTCCACTGTAAGGAAGTGGTCGCAGGTTGAGTCCCTTGTAAAATATATATATTTATTTTTTCCGCGTGAACCGTAAAAATTATTGCCGTATTTTATAAACATTTACATTGTTAATAAAATCAGAAATGCTTACAGCAACATCGCGACACACGACAGAGCTGTGGTAGTTCTGTAGGCAGCAATACCGACGACGCCATTTACTCCCGAGACCACAGACATCATCCTCTTTCGGGTAAGTTCACTATTCTCTATGGGCTTTACGCATCACTGTGAACGTGCAAAACCTCGTTTATAGTAGGTGTGCGTCTGAAACGTGAAGCATATTACATCATTCGTGACGTTACGCACACCTAATGTAACGACCAAAATTAATATTTTAACCTGCCCAATTTGTAACAAACTTACACACACTTTTAGAGAAGCTGTTTGTGTACCCATGTGAATGTGATTAATACCGTCTTGTATTAGCGTCATATGCTTTAACCTGAGCCTCCATATACATGATTTATTTAGTAGCCCGCATGAGATTCAATAATAACTACGTAGATGCAACAGTAGACCTGCCACGATGTTAGGCAACATTTTGATAGAATCAGCGAAACTTGAAATTTGACGTTCGTGTATTCGATCGTCTCTAACATAGATTTACTTTGGAGCACAATCTCTGGAGCTCATTCTAACATTATCTCGTGACAAGTTTTAAATGTTGCATCTATGGTATAAGCTACTCGCGGTCAGAATGGAATGTACAGTGCTATAGAATGTATAGAGTTCGTAAAGATTAGTACCTCTTTTTGATCAGACAGAGTTACTTTAGAAATGTTATAGTTTCCATTCCCGTTCTGAACACGTGCCTGTTATACCAGTAGCGAGTTATTATTCAATCTGATGGGCTAGGTCCTCCAGCGTCCCTCGCGGAGCAACTGAAGCAAGTGCTCGCCGAGCGCGAGAGGCGCCTCGCTGCCGGCTCGTCGCCTCCCCACCCGGACCCCGTGCAGCTCACCAATGACCTCGTCGACGAGATACGACAAGCCGTCAGTGAGGCCAACGCGAGAGGTTTGTATTGGACGAGATATTGCACCAAAACTCTTCGTTTTCTATGGAACAATCGCACACTATGTCAGGCTGCAGCTCAGCAAGAGGCGTCGTAGTAATTAGCTACATTATTTTCCAACGGTGAACATCCCAAGTCTGTTAATATGCGATAGGAATACCTTGGCACTATTCTACCTTAAATCTTGTAATTCACTGTCATGGCTGTTGCAGCATATTGTGTGGTTTGCTGGTAATTTCTGTGCTACCTTGCATTTCGCCCCATTACGTTTGCTTGAGTATATTTTAAATGTGTTTACAGTAACTGCACACTGCACAGTGTTGAAATTTCTTGTTCTATTTTGTTTCTTTTTTTGAACATCCTTTTAAAGACTCGATGTATAAATAATTTTAAAGATAATATGACATTTAAGTTGATAATGGGAAGTCGTATTGAAGACAAAAATAAAATAATAATAATTTATTTATTGTGCTTGAAATTTATCTTTAAACTTCAGTGTCGGCTTATTTCTTTTCTAACATAACATATATTTCCTAACTTGTGGTAACAATTAAATCTGTTTTATCAGCTTCATTTGAAATAACTGTATGTCACAGCATGAATATTTGTAAGTTTTTGTTGCTACTTATAATTTTAGTAATAATAAATTTAAACCGTACTGTCTTCTATCTCAATTCATGTATTAGTCAAGGCTTATCGGGGTATAAGACAGGCATGACTATATGAAATGTATATCGATCACGGATATGTCTCCAACACGGAGACATATCCGTGCACATCGTTTTCGGACCAAAAGTTCAATTTCAAGTCTGTAACTTCAGTTAATTCTTCCAATTTTTTCATAAATAAATTTGGGGTTCAGGACTAAAACACCTCTATGCAAGGGAAGTGGCGAAGCCTCTCACTTTTCATTTGAGAAAGGCTTTTATTGCTTACAGTTAATTGATCGGATTATTTAGTTGCTCTAATTTTAATATTATTTCCACCTTATAACTTTCATAAAATCAATCTTAATGATCAAAATTTATAAATTTTAATTTTAATATTTAGCAAAATAGCAATTTCAAATAACGAAACATTTATAAGTCGATTGCCTGAAGTAGGTCTATTCTTGTTCATGTTTGGAGTGTTTAACACCAAGTTTTTATGAATTAAAAAGGTGACTAAATGTCATCGTGCAGCGCAATCAGTACCGTATGCGTGAACTTGCGATATGATTGTAGTAAAGAAAGCTCCGGCGTGCGTAGTCGGAGGCGAGGTGCCGTGGCAGCCGCTGTCGAGTGCGGTGTCGGAGGCCAGCCTCACGCCGCCGCCCGGCCAGGGCGCCCCGCCCGCCCCGCACCCTGTTAATCACTGGACGAAACAACAGGTAACTACGGACATTAATGTCAAACTTGGTATTGATACAATTAGGTGTGTTGACTTGGTTAGTATAGTGGGGACTTATGAGACCTCAAAACACTTGTTTGATAACAACCTCGCAAACGGGCAGTGCAGAGATTTATGTTGTAAGTGGAAGAATTCACGAAAGGTTTACGCCAATACAAAACTGCACGACAGCTGCTTAAACTAAGTTGTATATCTTGTGCTATCATATATTTAAAGGTATGGCAGTGGGTGTCAGGCTTGGGCGAGGGCCTCGAGCGGCACGCCAGTGCGTTTGCGGCGCGAGGGGTGGACGGTAACCTCCTGCTAGCGCTCAGTTCGGCGGACCTCAAGCTTTTGGGTCTCGGCGGAGACGACCGTAGACGCATGAAGCGGCGTCTCAAGGAACTACGAAACGCTCACGAGAAACACTTGAAAGCGCTTAAAAAAGCTGAGAAGAAAGCCAAGAAGAAATAAGTACGATACGACCGCAACATACCAACACCAAAGAATGGGTCAGTTCACATGAGCTTACTGCTATTGCATTCAATTAAAAAAGTTATACAAATTATTCTAAGCACATAACTACATACTTTATTTTCCTGTAAATATATTAGTAGTCCTCAAATTCTAATACTAATTCGACGGTAGAGCTACATGTGAATCGTCCCTCTGATTTTCATTTTTTTTTTTCTTTGGCAGCTTTGTTATGGCATCTTTTCAAATTGTTATGGTACCTGTGAATCAATTGAGGTATTTCCCAGTATAGGTTTATGTTATATCTAGAATATCTAATGCATGTTCCCAACTTTCCTTTTGTCTTGCCTTTTGATTCTGTAAGAAAGTTCGACAGCGTGTAGTTACGTTCTCGGATATTATTATAGGTAGTTGAAACAAGTTGATGTGACTGAACTTCGAGACGGGATTGGTGGCTGGTGTGTAGCTGTCTGATATCATACTTAGTGCCATCTGACCCATAGCTTAGAGACTAGTTACGTTAGTGCTGCTTCAAACGAAGAAACGAATATGATTAATCGAAAATTTAGACATAAATGAATGTGGAACAGGACAAGTAGAACACATATAATATTTAGACTGTCTGGTGTAATCTATTTCCATGTATCCCTTAACAGGTCTATCTTGGTTTCTTCATCGTTCCTACATTTTGTATTAATTGTGTCAGTTATTCTTCAAGTTCAAAATATTGTTGTGGACTGTAAGAAAAATACTGGCTCAATCTAGTCATAAGATGAATTAGCTGTTCTAAAGTCATATTATGAAATATAACATTTTTTTCTTAAAAAATTTAAAGTAATTAAAGTTAAGGCATAACTTTCTTGTATGTAATTTATCACCAATATTATTAACGAGATTGTAACGCGATAATTTATTTTATATTTGTAGAGTAAACAATGCAACTTGATTTTGGTAATCTTTGGCATTTATTTATAGTTACGAGATATATGCACAAAATGTACTTAGTGATATATGGTGACTGATTGTATTTACTATGTCTCCAACGTTTTAGTATATTTAAAATTGTATAGAGAAGTAACATTCATGAAATATATGGTGATCTCATTTCATGTAAGAATACCAGGATATCTATCAAGCCCATGAAGTATTTATTTCAATAAATATGTCATCATACTAATTCTTATGAAATGCTGTCTTCAAGATTTATAATACATTCCAGTAAATTACTATCATAATAGAGTTGTTTCAGTGTACCATTTTGATGATTTAGACAAGCTTTATAGTTTACCTTAGGCTACACACATAATTTGGTTTATCTAACGAGTAAGTGTTACTGTCTGAGTATTCATGTGCGTCAGTTGTTTCTGTAACTGTTGTGTAATTGTGTAAATACAGTCTTGAAAATAACAGGAGACTACTAGCGGATTGAGCCTGAAATCAATTGTGTGACTGGATGTGTGTTACACATTTAGAATATTTATTTCATGTAAGATTTAATATAAGTAGATCCATTGCCAAAATTGATCAGTACTTTTGTTTAATGTTATTGTTTTTTTTTTTAATTTACAGTTTCTTTTATGATTATTTACATATATTTATTTCGGGACCAAATTAATTTATTATGAACTTAATTATGTATTTGGGTGTGTTCAAGAGAAAGATTTTTTATTTATAATTTAATAAACAAACCAAAGTCTACATCACATTGTTTTTTACTGTGTTCTTTGTGAGTATCATGTGCATTTTGTGAGAAGACATGAAAATATAATCTGCTATGTAGATATGACTTTTCTTGCTAATGTTCTTAATGCATGCATACAAATGACAACAATAGTAAACGTTACATTTAGTTTATTTTCATTACATGATGGTTTATTATTGGTTATTTTTTATGGATTTTGGGCTTTTTATTCCTCTTCCTCTTAGATTTTTTTGGTGGATTTATAATTTCATTGTCATCCTCTCTCTCCACTTTACGCTTCTTATTGCCTCTACCTTCATTAACCTTTTTGTTGTCTTCTTCATCACCATAACTTACACTGACAAATGCTCCAGGTTTTCTCTTAGGGGGGGATGTGACTTCTTCTGCATTGTCAGAATCATCATTTTCTTCACTGGCTGCTTCTTGTTTATCTTCTATCTCAACAGAATTATGCTCCTCCTTTTTGATAAGATGGTTCTGCCTATTTAACGTTGCACACATCAGTCTACAAGCAGCATTGCAGGAGCATATTTCTACTAGTTTAGAATTTTCTACAGACCAAACTTTCAATTCCCCTGAACTTGATGCTGAATATAGCAGTTCATTCTCATAACTTAGTGTCTTTACTCTTAGTTTGTGTGCCTGGTATGTCAGTGCCTCTGTATCACTTACAGTTAATGTTATTATATTTCCATTTGCTAATCCTACACATAAACTTTCATCTGTCAGCCATTGTACAGTTGTTGGATTTGAAGTGCAAGTAATTCTTTTCTCTAGTTCAGCCTTTATTGTCCATATATCAACTTTTAGTTGTGAAACTAATGAAAATCTGTCACCCCCTGGTGAAAAGTTGATTTCTGTGGGCATCACTATGCCTTTACTTGCAAGATTGATTGTGAAGGCTGGGCGACCCTTTATTAAGTTCCATGTTCTTAATGTCTTGTCTCCTCCAATACTAAGAGCAAGTTTGTCAGATGGATGTACAGCAATGGCAGTAACAGGTTGACCTGAAACAATACAGGAAAGTATACAATAATATTAATGGGAATATCATAAGTATGAGAAAATTAACTTAACAATTGAAAATTATTTTCTAAGGTATCCGGGTGAACCTAATAAAAGTCCCCGAGGGTAGGATTCCTAGTGGTAGTGGGGGACTTGCAGTCCCTGCTTTAAGCGGGGTGGAGAAAAGCATATGATGAGTCCGTCAAGCTGAGTGTTTACTACTTGACTTTACCTTGAACTTACTGTCAAACGAGGTGAAGTCTGATTGAAGTTTCCTATATAAAAAAGTCCCTTTTTCAGTTTTTGGAAGTTCTTGTATATTAATATCTGTTTAGTTACTTCTACATTATTTATTTACATTAAATTTACTATAAATTATGTGACATTTTACTGTATGATCAATACTTTAATAAATACCAAATGTAACAACAATGTAATTTGAGATGAAATCAACTTAGCTTGGCCACAAAAAGACCAGCGCTTGTTCCATTTTTTTTGGTGGAAAGATGTTTCTTCAAGTATACCTGACACCCAGTACCCGTTTCAGATTAACCAATATTAATTAACTGCCTTTACTTTTACCAAGTCCAAACTGTATCTTTCTTCCCTTCTCCTCTACCACAGTGTCAGTGAAATATCACCTTTACAAAGTATTCTATCAAGTGCAGAAGTTGCTTAGGAATAAACTGCTCACTAAAATATATGATTGGAAACGAGGAGTTGATGCAAACATATAGCCAATTACGACTTTAGCACCACCTCCTGATTTGGATACATTGTTAAGTTTCATTTCCTGCCGATGTTAAAGTGGTACTGGAAAGTACAGTTGCTCAATTCTGCTTGTACCTACCTCAATGCATCTCTGCGTCACCCTAAGGTAGGTACTATCAGATAATGCCTTTGGTATTAAGTCCGCCTTTGTTCAATAGACCTTGCATAAAGTCTATTATTCGTATGATTAGTACCATGAAATTTCATATACCTCTATCTGGTTCATAATAAATGAACACATTTTTCAAAATTTTGCTAATAAAGGGGTAAAATAGGCATTAAATGATGGATACTATCCAGAAATAATCTTATCACCAAAAAAATACTGGATCCAGTGCTGATCTCTCTGAGGCCAAGCTGAGTTGATTTTGTCACGATAAATAAGCTTTGTTACATTTGACCTCTTGTGTTTATTAAAGTATTGATCCTTGAACTTGACTGTCAATAAATAATGTGGAAGTAACTAGAGAGCTATTATTAATAGTTTTCAATGTAGAAGCAAAAAACTGAAAAAAGGGACCCCCACCGCCGGCTCAATAAAGGGTGATCTTTGGCATAGGTTTTACTCAGGTAAGGGTTGGGAGGTTAATGGCAGTAGCTCTCGAAAAAGGCAACCTGTTAAAATATTAGGCAGCTCCTGAGGTCCAAAGAGTCCACTGTAAAGCCATTGGCAAATAGCTAGGAATATTTTTTTTATTTATTACCAGTTTGTGTAAAATTATGCAGTACTTATAACCAACCGAATGTAAAATAATGAGCTGTAGTCAATTCAAAACAATATCTACCTCCATGAGCACTCTTCCACATCTTCTCTATTTTCCAGTTTCCAGTTCTCGTAACGATAATAGAACCATCGTGACCGCCGGTAAGCAAATGTGTTCCACTGTGAGTGAATGTTACACTGTTTACGGGCCCGCTATGGTTAAAGAGAACAGTATGTTCTTTACGAGTTTTCATGTCGATCACAACCACTTTGTCGTCAGTGCCTCCTGAGGCAAGGAATTTACCACCGGTCGATGCACAACGAACTGACGCTGTATGTGATTTTGTGGCAAAAGTCTGCTTCAATTTCATAACCTGTAAGAGAGATAAAAGTTAAGAAAATATTTTTAATACCAGACTGACGAAACAAACATGGGTAGTATTACTTACAGAATCTTCTGTCCGAATAGAGTAACCGAGCAAGAAGCCCTCGTATGTGCCCACTACCAATTCATCCATGATTTAATAATTTTAATATAAGAATGTGCCCTCAATATAAGATGTTTGAAACTTTTCAATAATAGTAGACTTAGGTTATGTTTTCAAGTATAAAGCATGATTACTGTCAGTGTCAAATTAAGTGTCACTTTCAGATGACTAATTTTCTTTTTCATTTGTTACTTTCGGAACCGGCTAAGGTGCTATAACCATGCTGCCAGATCATCAGTTTAATATTCACTGTGATATGCCACTTTCAACACTTCTGTGTGTTGTAAAATATGTAATGTCTAAGAATCCACCATTTTTTATTCATAGGAACTCGAATTTACACCAATTAAAATAATATCGCGACGCGCATTTCTTCGTTTTATTGCTAAAATTCTCAACTCTGACTAAGAAAATCAAAGAAGGAAATGATTGTGGAGATTTATTTCTAAATAAGTCAATGAAGAAAACGCTTTCAGATGAGTGATACGGTGGGCGATTGAAATCAAGAATCAAGTTACATAGTACATAAATAATAATACTTCAACGAAATTTAAAACTAGAAACTATTATTTTATTAGTTACAAAGTTCGTTGCAAAACTCTCAACATATCACGAAAGACGTGCGAAATTCATTTTCTGAATTCCGGTTACTATTCCGTATGTGTGAATTTAGCCTAAGTGACAGTGCAGTTCAAAGAGTATATACACACATCAACAAAGTCTAGGGAACAAGGACATTTCTAGTTTTTATTTAAAAACCCTTTCTTATAATAGTGAGTGTTTTATAGCAATAGAAGGGTATTTTTATACCGTTTTTAATTTGAATTTTAATAAAAACATTCTCATACCAAATTTTTTTTTTTAAGAAAGAATTGAATAGTGCCAATATTGAGTATTACAACCTTCTATGATTAGGCACAAAAATAACGAGGTAGTAAGAAATACTGTAATTAACCGTACTTTAAACGTTTATAATAATCTGTAGGACCTCCTAAAGCATTAGCAACAGCTCGACAACGGCGTGGCATACTTAGTATGAGATTGTCAATCATCGTCTGTGGAATATGGCTCCATACACTGCGAAGGTGTAAAAAAAGTTGTTCTTCAGTGTTCAGATTTTCCAAAGAATCACTGAAAGCTCTTCTCCCAAGCAAATCCCAGGCATGCTCTATGGGATTGAGGTCGGCAGACTGAGCAGGCCATTCCAACGTCGTAATATTGTGCTCGCTTAACGCATTGACCACTACCCTCGCGGTGTGTGACCGTGCATTATCTTGCATGAACATAAAATCTTCACCGAACTGCTGTCGATGAGGGATTACCATGGGGTGTATAACCTCCTGAATGTATTGGTTTGCATTCAAATTGCCCCGTATCCAAACGAGATCGGTCCTTCCACCGAGGCGAATTCCAGCCCAAACGATGATTGTTCCACCTTGGTAAGGATGAACTTCTTGCGGATTCTGGAGACGACTCCAACGTCCAGGAACTCGCCATATACGCACTCTTCTCGAATCAGGATGAAAACCGAAGCGAGATTTGTCGGAAAACAGAACCCGTGCCCATTGATGGTCGGTCCACTATAAATGTGCGTTAGCCCACAATAAGCGACGACCTCGATTTCCACGTCGAAGAGCTGGAACCCTAAGCGGTCTGCGAGCATGAAGATTGGCTTCGTGTAGTCTTCTCCTGACAGTTTGATAGCTAATAACCACTTGATGCTGAGACTGGAGGCCTGCGACCAACTGACGAGCAGTAATCGTGGGTTGCCGCCTTACGGAATTTTGCAAGAAACGATCTTGTCGCGGGGTAGTAACCCTATTTCGTCCCATGTGACGTTCGGCAACATCCCCTGTAGACCTGTAGCGTGCCCATAATCTGCAAATTACGCTTGGTTGGGTGTTGACAGCATCCGCTACGTCGCGTTGAGTTCGTCCAGCTAGCAGCATACCAACAGCCCTTAACATCTCTTCGCGACTTAAATGACGACGTGACATGATGACTACAGTCACAAAAATGCACAAACCATACGTAAAAGACGTATTATTGATAATAAACGTTATTTACAATCAAAGAAAATATTTTTTATTTTGCCTCAGAGAAACTGCACAATCAAACACTTTTAAAAGTTTTCCCTCCATATTCGAAAATCATTACTTATTTAAATTTATTTTTAAGTTTCGAACAACTCTGTAATCTACTTTATTCTATTTTTATTTATTTGCTGCCAGTTATTTGCAAAACAAGATATACACGAAAAAAAAAATTGGGGTCATCTTGTTCCCTAGACTTTGTTGAGGTGTTTATTTTATAAGTGCAGTGTTACAACTCTTAAATATTTTTTCTTTTTGATCGACAGAAAAAATTGACAGCGTCAAGTGTTAGACGAAAATCTCGCTACATATTTCTATTTTTTGTGATTATATCGAATGGATAAATCTGTAATTAAATCTAATTACATAAATTCTGTTTAATTCGTCTGCACGATCATATTATCATTCTGGTATGTATACGTGTACAAGATTAATTTAACAGTTTTTAGTATGTCTGGCGCTATCGATCTCCATGGTTGGCATTATTTGCTGTTTGTTTGTTGTCTTTAAGGATTCCCAAAAGAGGACTTACTTAGACATCTACAAGATGGATTTGGCGGAGACCATGAAGAGTGTGCTAGCTAAAAGTACGGGTAGTTCCAGTGGAGCGGCGAGTACTTCCAGCTCGGCGACTCCGCACGGTGCCGAGGGATATGTCACAGAAAAGTTGTACATGCTTTTACAGCTTTATCTACAAAATAAGGGTTGGAGCCCTAGTATAGAACTCTTACAGTGCTTTAGTGATCTCAAGGAATCATCCATGCTTCCTAGTGCAGCATATTTACAGTAAGTGAACATTGGTCAGTTATAGAGTTTGATGCCATGGTTTAGTGCAATTATATAGTTCAAATATTTTATTGATAGATCTCCTTCAGTTGTACTGTCAGAAAATCTTATATATATCATTCTTTTCTGTTTAATCCAGAATGATGGCTTCAAGAGTGGGTTTAGACACACAAGGCAGATTGATACTTCGTGAAAATGGCAAAATAATATTACCTTATGAGCATTTTGCTAATGCTGTTATGTTGAAACATATGAATGGTCCTCATGGACTACATCTAGGATTAGAGGCAACTGTCAGGGCTGTGAGTATGGAATATTTTCTTATTTGTTAATGCCTTTATAACTATGAAGGAACTAAAGCAGGTACTTTAGCTAGGCAATATGCTACTGTGTGGTCAATAACACAACTGTGTGTGTGGTATACACAATAACATTTTGTTCACTATATATTTTGATCATAGGGACCAAGATATTATGACTAGGGAAAATTCTAGTAAATATTGTGTTAGTATTTTTTTGTGTAATTTAGAACTGCTTAGAATGCAGTGAAAGCCATAAATCATTAGATACTTATTTCAGAAAATTACATACTTATTAGAACTATTCTAAGTTTGAACTTAAACAGCACTATGTAGTATATCATAATATTATTATAATATTATTGTATGCAGACCCATTTTTTTTTTTAACTGTGACAACTATTACTGTACAGGTGATCCACCCAATTCTTGCTTATTAGCCTAATTTTAATCCTGGTCAAATTGAAAGACTAGAAGAATAAATTCAAAAAATGAAAACATGAATTGTAATTGGCATCTGATAAATACACAAATAACACATGTGTTGTTGATTTCTAATTTTACCTAAACTATTTTGACAGGTAGTAGAATCATATACAATAGGAAGGGAGCAATTTGGAATGGAGAAGGAGTTCATAGTGGAAGTAGTACAGAACTGCCCCAACCCAGCCTGCCGGTACTACAAAAATCAATTGGAAATGACTCAGAAGTCAATACAACAACATTTGTCCCAACAGCCCACATACATACCTGGTAATTTTTATTTTTAAATATGAAGTATAGGTCAGTATCTCTATAAAAAAATTCACCATGGTTTAGTATAGTAGTTTACTAATTTATGTCTGCATATGAAGTTGGTGTTCTGACTTACCATGATACCTGTACTAAAATATCACTTGGTCCTAAAGAGTCTTGATTACAGTAAGAAGTATCATTTGGTGATAATTAAAATTTGAGTGGATTTGTTGTTTTCCCTTATATATTCTCATAGTCTTTTGGTTCCAACATTAAATAGGATCAATTGGCACTTAAAAATATTATGAACATTTAATATTTTTTTAGTGACTGTATGATTTTTTCATAATCTATGAATTCAGTTAAGCATAGCCTCAAAAGTTATATATATATATATATATATATATATATATATTTATTATAACGGTTGAGGTACCTGCCCTTACTGCCCTGTTTCAAAAATACATCCAATATAGACACTTTTTAAATTTACTCATATTAAAATGTTTTTATTTTGTATTGTTGTTTTGTATTGATGATTTATTTTTTATTTGATAATTTCCCTATAAAACATTTGAAGGAACTTTAACACCCTTTTAATGTTAATTTATCATTTTAATTATGTAAAACTATAGTTATGTAGGATAGTAGAACTCATTTTCAATCACATGTTTTTTAATCTTATAATAGATGCAGGTGCGTCAAATCTTCCCGACAGCCAGGCAGTTGAGCGTTTATTGCGCAGTACTGCCTTGGCACAAGATTATCAGCTTCCTCTAGCACCCCATCTCGCCGCTCTCAGTGAGTTTATAGTTCAGAGAACCCTAACTTATTGAAATGAACCCTAGCTTAATTGAACTCTTTAGTCAATAAATTTTACTCAAATAAATGAATAAATAATATAATTTTATGTTTCCATATTTCAGGTAGTTTGACAGGTGATAAATCTGATCGACGCAGCCAAGATAAGTTGACACAACATCAGCAGATGCTGCTCCAGCATCAGAATAGGTCTCTAGGACATCAGTCTTCAATAGACAAGTATGGGCACTCTCAGCAACGGTCGTCGGGATCTTCACAAGCTAGTCTCGATTCCAAGTCTAAACATCATTACAGTGATGAGCATAAACTCACAGATTATCTGAGGTGAGAACTTTTAGTGCATTGCCCTTAGATTTAAGTTTTAATCTGCCAATAAACTTTTTTTTCAGTTGCTTATGGACAACCTAAGCATACAGGATATGAAACCAATCTTTTTTATAGAATATGATACTGATACTCATTTATCAGTATGATAATGTGGACTACAATTTATATTACAGAGCAAACTTGGAAAGCTTGGAATCTCTGTCGGGTGGTGGGGCCGCAGTGAGCGCGGGCGTGGGGGCGCACAGTGAGCGGAGCGCGTCGAGCGCGGCGAGCACGGGAGCGGGCGCGAGCGCGGGAGCGGGAGCGGGCGCCACGAGCGGAGCGGGCGCGGCGCCGGGCGCGGGCGGCCAGGAGCGCGTGGTGCGCGCCTTCGCGGAGCTGGCGCGCAACCTGCAGCGCATGCGGCCCTGCGTGCGCCCCGCCATGTGCAAGCCCTACGGCAAGCAGAGCGAGCAGCTGCAGAAAAGTTAGACCACTACGCCTTTTATTATTTTTAATCCACTCACATACTGAACTGTAAACATTAAAAAATTAAAAGCAATACTTTAATGATGTTCATTACGCACAGAATATTTTCTATATTCTTCTATGGCTAACTGTATCATATATGTTTTTTTAACTAATACTCGTATTTTAAGCACCTTTATTATGCAACAGTTTCATTATCTAATATTATTTTATAGGCATACAAGTCAATAATGCGTAAACAACAAAAGTTTATACCTATCCTATATACAGGGTGTCCCGAAACTCGACGTCAACCCGGGACCGGGTGAAAAGGCAAGTCATGCTGGTTGCCAGAAAAATATAAAAAAAAATCTAAGTTGCATGATTTTAAAATTACAGGCATTTTCAGAAAAAGTGCAAAATTACACACCCTGTGGCAGTCTTTTTACTCCTGTTGCCACAAATCTTAACTTTTTCCAACAATTTTTTTTGCTTTGTAACCCTGCATAATGCGTCTCTAAACTGTAATACAAATTTGGAAATCAGCTGCTCTATCTTTCATAACAATAGGACTTATTTCTTAGAAAACAACTAAAATAACAACATTACCTAGTTTTTATTAGTTTTTATTGAAAAAAAAGTGCACCACGCGAGCTTGGCAAGTTATGTCAAAAGTTGGCGCATTTAGTAAGGATTCCAAAATGGTATAATACTTGGTAAGTTGTTGCTGCTATCGTGGGCAAAAAAATTTTTTTAGTAAATTTGAAGGGCCGATTCCAATACTGAATAAATTTAACTCACTGGCACCTGTGCTTGTCTATCATAAAAACTATGAATAAACAACTTATTCACTAAATTTAAAGTACTCTTAGTGTGTGCATTGGAATAGGCACGATGTTTTTGTAAAATTTTAATTAAAACTAAAACTAAATTTTTAATACTGAGGTTTATTTATTAAATTTACAATTAAATATTTTTATTACAGCAAATGTTCGAAATGCCTTCCTTCGGCGGCAATACAAGCCCGATATCTCTTTAAAAGAGATCGAGCTATTTTTCGGGCGAATCGTCCATTATTTACGAAATCGGCTGCTTCGGCTATTCTTGACCGTAGTTCAAATTCGTTTTCGATTGCCTTTGAATAGACTTTTTCTTTGACTGCTCCCCAGTAAAAAAAAGTCCAATGGATTTAAATCCGGTGAACGGGCCGGCCACGAGATTGGACCAGACCGTCCGAGCCAGTGAGTTAAATTTATTCAGTATCTGAATCGGCCCTACAAATTTACTAAAAAAAATTTTTTGCCCACGATAGTAGCAACAACTTACTAAGTATTATACCATTTTGGAATCCTTACTAAATGCGCCAACTTTTGACATAACTTGCCAAGCTCGCGTGGTGCACTTTTTTTTCAATAAAAACTAATAAAAACTAGGTAATGTTGTTATTTTAGTTGTTTTCTAAGAAATAAGTCCTATTGTTATGAAAGATAGAGCAGCTGATTTCCAAATTTGTATTACAGTTTAGAGACGCATTATGCAGGGTTACAAAGCAAAAAAAATTGTTGGAAAAAGTTAAGATTTGTGGCAACAGGAGTAAAAAGACTGCCACAGGGTGTGTAATTTTGCACTTTTCCTTAAAATGCCTGTAATTTTAAAATCATGCAACTTAGATTTTTTTTTATATTTTTCTGGCAACCAGCATGACTTGCCTTTTCACCCGGTCCCGGGTTGACGTCTAGTTTCGGGACACCCTGTATATACTTAACGTTTGGGAGACACCATTTTATAATATAATCGTTTTGTACAAATAATACTGAGCTAATTTCGTGCAGATATTTTGCACAAAATCACGTCGTAAATTTAAAGAATTTGTATGACGTACGGGCCCCTGCATGCGTGACACGAATACGGCAACAGAGGCGGGCAAATAAAGACAGGCATCTACGAGAAACCCGCTCCGCAATCTGCTACGCGATGCGCCCTCACTTAGAACAGGACGTAAACTTGACATTACACCATGTATATAACATAATGGTAAATTTAAAAATTTGAAATTTGAAAAATCTAATTCATTGCAATGCATTTTATATAAAATGGGTAAAATCAAATATTCTGTGATTGTAACTACACAAATGACTTTTGAACGGTGAGCCACCAACTCCCAAGATACGAGTATGTCTCAGTTTGGGGTTGGTGTGTCCTTAATATGAGCGAGTTTCACCGGTGGGGTGCAGCATTCGGGTCGCCCTGGCTGAATTGTAGTACATACCTATATATATACAAAGAATTCGATTGCGAGTAGCGGGAGGGTCCTGCTCGGATCGGCCTGGTTGCGGCTGGTGCCATTGGTGAAATTCGAACAAATTGTTTTTATGCCTCTGTACAACTCATAATATAATATTTTATGTCATATTGCTTTGCACCTGTACTTATATTGTGAATAAATAAATTATTATTATTATTAAAAAATAAAAAAATAAAAAAAAAAATTTTCATTATTTTATATTAGCTATCGTGAAACCCAAGTCCGAATGTTTCAGCGTTGTTTTGTATTGCTTCAATATGTAAGAAGTAAAAACGAATAGTGTTTTATGTCTAACAGAAACAGTTATGTATAACATAATAATAATAATTTTTATCTCCAATCACATTACCTACGTTTTATTTTACTTCAATTTCAGTTCTATTGGATACCATTCAGTTAGTCCAGTCGCTACGAAGCTACTTGCCGCCGCCACATATCCAGGTGACTTCGTGGAAAAATGATGATAAGCTACGGTAAATCATTCAATGTGTGACAACGTTTCATAGTTTAAATGTTAGAAAACCACAGGCGTTTCATTCTTCATTTTATTCTCCTTACAGTTCGAATAACATGGAGGAATTGGAGAGCCGCAAGATAGTGAGTGGCAACTAGCCACCGGACGCTTGCGCCGCCGACGACTGAGCGCCGCGGTGACGTCACCCCAGCACGCCGGCCACGGTCTGACTACCCGCATCTCACTATACTAGACTGGACCGCTTTTGAACACTGGAGAATTAGGGTCTGCGCTAAATCATGCGTGTGCACACATGCTGCGATGCAATTTCAAGCAGTTGATCTATACACAAAATCGTGCAATAAATATCAAACGATTTGTATCTACGTGTGGAGTGCTGTGTGATTAAGAGGGCGTTTTTAAATAACTTTATTTAGTTTGACCTCTTTATTTGTGTCGGTGGGTCTGATTTAGTTATTGAAATTGTACCCCCTTCCTGTCGTCTGATTGATCTGACTATTTCAACCAACAAAACTGTATCGCACTTTTGGAATTGATGGGGTGCTTAAACATTATTTGTGCACACGGTCTGGATAGATAGTTTTCTGGATTTCTGATATTTTCTTAAGTTATAGAGGAGACTAGGAAACCTTGTAAGAAATAACTTCAGTGTTCAGAAGAAAATTCTCAACTAAAACAGACCTGTGTTTTAGTAATTACCCAATAGAACACGTCACTAGTAAATAAGTTCATATGACGATTTTCGTTGGTTATAGGCTAGTCTCCTGCGCATGTTTTTACTCTACACACTACACAAATATGTCTACGCGAAAGAATTTCGCTACAATTTTGCGTGATGAAATGTTGTTATCAACAATGATTTTGTTCTCCACTCTAGATATTCGGGACTGCAAATAATATAATAATTGCAGGAGACCGAATGTGATTTTTTAAATGTAATAAACACGCAGAAGTCGGGCCTGTAAAGTTTAAATGTTGTACTGATATAGTGTCTAAACATAAATATGTAGCTTACCAACATGGACCGAATTGGGTTAGGTGTTGGGGTATTATTGTTTTAGGAATTTATTTTTATTGGAGGCCGGAAGGCGTTACGAAGAGCGTCGACGCTTACGCTGAATAACTTAATTTCAGGTGTACAGGTACATCTTGTAACACTGTCACCTCATTCAGCACAAACTGGGTTTACATATTATGTAGTTGATTTTTTCTAGCCTTTGTTTTTCGGTTTTTATTGCTTTACTTGTTGGTGTTTGCAGAAGTTTCTTTTTATATAGTTTACTTACACCTATTTTACATTTTTTCTTATTATCTGTTGTACAAGGACATACAGAAATGTATGCTATTTACCTTTTTTGGTTAAAAACGTATTTATGGTTAAGGTATTTTTTGACATAAATTGGTCCTAATGTAAGTTCAATCTCAGTTATTATCGTAAGTGCATTATTTACACTGTGATAGAAGTGTAATAGGTGTAGATCTGAGCGAAGTCTTGACATGAATGTTACTTAGGAAAATGTGTAGTTAAGTGCGTCAAGTGTGAGCGAGTTGTTCGAGTTTCAGTGACAGTGTATCAGTTGCCATTAAAATAATTGTTGAGGACGTAAACTCGCTAATATTTTGCGCACTTAGGTTTGATCGCCAAGTCTTGTCTTGTGAGTTAGGGAGGGTAGTATCTTAATGAAGACTGCAATTTTTTCACGTTCGTCTTAGCTGATGTTGCCTGTGGATGTATAAATTTAGGTTCTGTAGGTTATGATGAGATGTGCATACTGCACACTGGGACTAGTCTGTCGTACAAACGGATTTTTTAATGATAAGGTTAATAGATATAAATTATTATTTGTAGTTAGGCCCCTTTTACAGTACCTACGGAATTGTGTTTTTATATTGTCCCAGTGTGCAGTAGAGTAAATAGGATGGTCAAAGGAGCTTAACTGAAGTGACTTTGATCGTTTAGTATCATTCAAGGAGTCACTATTTACTTCCGTAACATCATGTGAAATAATGGACTACATATTTTTAATGATTAGTGCAATAATTAGGCAAAGCCTACGTTAAATTTAAAGTTTTGTATCTTAGTACTGTAATTCTAAATAATAAACATGTATAACTTGTCATCGTGTACACATCACAACGGAGAGTGCTGTGAGGTTATATTGTGTAGCGTAAGTACTTGTATGTCATAGTCGCATCGTTGGGCGGACGTACGCATCACAATCTATTTGAGTTTTGTCAAATAATTATTAATTTTAAGCAGCTTATTATAGGTATGTGCGTTGTACATTTATGTTGTATTTCATACTAATCGTATTAGCTGTTTATAAACTACTATATATCGATTTATTACATAGCGATTGTTTTGGTACATTATCCAAATATTTAACGAGGCTACTACGTTCTCATCGACAACTAACAATACGCCTAGTATTAATTAAGTTGATATAACCGTCAAACTCTTTTCTCAAAAAAGTATTATAAACTTCCAAAAGAATCTCTCTCTGTATTAGAATTATATAAGCTTTCTAGTCAAAAATGGACGTCGTCTTACATTTTTATAAATATGATTGGAGTTCTAAGGTATGGAAAATTCATAGTTTGGATTTCTTGTTTTACTAAGTGCTCTGTCATGTCCAACTAAGGTGACCACGCAATCCAAGTCAAGCTAAGTAACTATTGAATTTATATTATTTTATATATAGATCTTTTAATCTGTGTGAAATTTTATTGTGATTAACGTCCCGTTTTTTTGTGTTATCTTTAAACAATGAAGCTTTATTGCTTTTCATTTTGTAATAGATATCAGTTGCGTCAGCAGTTTCGACAAAACTAGAAAACAAGATGAATAAAGATAACTTGAATATTTTTCTTTTTTTATTATACATTTATAATATAACTTTTAGTTAGGAATATTCAAAAGCGATCACGAAAATCTAGAATATTAGGGTTTTGATCTCAGATTGCCGATATAAATGTACTGATCGGCCATTACCAGAGGATGACAGAGCAACTTAGGTATTAATAAAATTTTCTATTAAATCACTTTTCCTTAATGATGGTTACTTCATACGTAGTAACATAGGTTTTTTATTATATTGTAGTATTTACGGACATATTTAAATTATTCATCATCAATCATTATTTCTATTCTTTTTGAAAAAAGCATTTATTTGGTAATACATACCACGAATGTTTCAATCTCGTTTGGCATCTGAATACTGTGATAAATTTTTATTCAATCAAAATGTAATTTTGACATTATAATGCAATATACCAATCGGAAAGTAGTTACTATTATACGTATAGATTATGTTTCTATATTTTAAGTTATTATTGTACATTACAGCTGATGAGAATTTGTTAATTAAATGAAGTACATAACTTAATTGTTGAAAGATAGTCTATAACTGCTACGAACATCTGTTTATTGTGTCTTTCCCAAAGAAATACTTGTTTTCATAAATACCGACCACAAAACCAGGGCTATATTTTAAAACTTGAATAATAACATAAAATGAACACTTATTTTGTTTTTTTTTTGCATATGCCCGTGATGTATATCTATTGCTGTATGTCTTGCTTTTCAACACAAGATCCTATCATTGTGATATGTGTAATAAATAACGGCTGCTTATATAATATTTATTTACATAAATTAAGCAAAGCAAAATAGTAGTAATTTAATTCATTCCGTTTATGTACCGCATTGTATATTCTATTTGTTTGACAGCCTATGGGGCCCTCAATATGTCGATTTACTATTCATCCCGTGTGCTTGTCTGCCACCTAAGTGGTATAATAAATAAAAATAAAATAGACTCCATAATATACAACTGTTCCTGAAAGACATGCAGAAAATATCACTAACATGCTTAACGATAAGTATCGTAATTCTAATAAGGTAATGTTTTCTAACTGAAATCTCATCAGCCGTACGTACGTTATATCTAAATTGGCCTTGCCATGTAAATTATTATTTGTATTCAGAGATTTTTTAAAATGTAAAGGTGGTAATTTAGAAATGGAAAAGCAGTGCTTAGAAATAAATAATGATTAAAGAAACAAATCCTGTGTTTTCATTTCATCTCGATGCATTTATTTTTAAAGAATGAAAAGAGTAATTTCGGACTTTAAGGGTCAATTTTCACTGAAAGTTCAGAGGCTGATAGTGGCCTGCGGCGTCCAGCATGTTTGGGAGCAGGTTCGCACACATGACTGAACTTTTTCTCAAGTAAATTTGCCTCAAAATGCCACTATCGACCAGTTCTTTCAGTGGAATTGACCCTAAGAAAAACAACAATTCAATTTGCGAACATTCACATGTATTTTTAACTCAACAAGACACGAGTGAATAAAATGTAAACGACATTAAATAAATAGCATTATAATATCAAGTACATCTATGATATGGGACGCCTTAATACGCAAGCCTCGTAACGCCATTCGACTTTAAAGGGAGTTATGAGCTTTGCATATTAACGTCGATATGTCGATACGAATAATCTTAGACCATGAATAATATACCAATTGGAAAGTAGTTAAGATACTATTATACATTTATTATAATATTAGGTTGAATAATAATAAAATAATTCAAGATGGCGAGCGCCAGTGTAAACACTGATTTATTTATTGCATATTTACCATAAACTATTTATTGCAACGATTGCCGCAGGCAAAACGGTTCACTCTCATATCATTCGCGTATTGAGTAGTTTGTGAGGAACTTCTTTTCGCGATTTCTTTTTTTTATACTACTTAAGTGGCAGACAAGCACACGGCCCACCTGATGGAAAGTGGTTACCGTGGCTTATGGACGTGTACAACACCAAGGGAGTCACACTCGCGCTGCCAACCCTGTACGCACAGAGAGTTTCTGTGCCGTCATTGTAAAAGACAAAGCATGACATGCTTTTGGTCTTCCCACTGACAGCACTAAAATTTTCCAGTGAGCTCCCGTGGAATGCTCTCCTTGACAATTTTTTCCATCTAAAAAAGTTCCAGTTATGTTCGACTACGCGCGCTACACCCCCGACGTTGTAATTTACGTTAAAATTTAAATAAAATAATATTTTTTTATCTATCCACCAATTTTGGAGTGACGTATCTTATTGTATATCTGTAGCGTTACTTGTTTGAGATCAATTCAGTAATGTAGGACAATCGTGGGGTTAAATTATAGATATTTTACATATAAAGTACACATATGAAATCACATTTTGGCACAGTATGTAATATTTAAGTACAATTTTCTCACTGTTTCACCACCTTCGTGCCTAATTAGCGAGAATGTTAATTTTAGTCTAATATGACGACGATATAAAAATCTAATTTGTGTATTTTGAAAGTTTATTATAATATAACACAGGACTCACCCCAATGGTACACTTACATAGTTTAAATAATCTTATTCAGCAAGAAACGAGCCGTAGTGTATGCTGAAACTTTTTACTAAACATATTGTAGAAAAGGTACAAAATATCTATAAACTATAGTCAGAGACAAAAGTTGCTAAAGACTAACAACAAACTATATTCTTGACATTGAAATATATGAAAAACTATTTGATGCAAATATTAGTATAGGTGTGTATTTTTAATTGAATGTTAATCCTTAAAACACGATTACAATGTCAAATGTTTTATTGAAAAGTTTTAGAGCTAAATGTGAGCAGTTTATTGAAAAGTGTCAAGCTACTTCTGTGTGTATATTCCATGGAACTAATAAGTACTACGTACAACTGGAATGTGCACTCACTATAAGCGTGTACACAATATAAGACTTTAATGAAATGGGTGAAAACTGTATTTAAAACGAACGGGGAAACGAGCCGATAGAGACAGCAAGTACGAGGTCAATGTGTCCCTTTCTAATATTGCCAGTACACATGACAATACTTTTTAGTAGTTTATTATATTTGTGAAACTATTACTTATTAAATATTATAGTAAAAAAAATGTGTGCTCTTGACTCGTTTCAGTCATGAAGTAGAAATAAAAACGTAACATTTTATGATCATTAAAACATAGCAAGGTTCTAAACTGTAAACATATAATTCTTTTGGTAGTACAATGGTAGGATTTTGAACATTAACGTCGCAATCAGCTATCCTTAATGGCATAGGGTGTATGCGCTGACTTGTTCGTAGTCTCAAAGTAATTTTATTACCAATTTGTATTACTATCATGGTGAAAAGGTGTATTAAAGGTTGCAGCCGTGAAACATTGGCAGGATGTAACATATTGTTACGATGGACGTATCGCCATTGATGTTGCTGGACCTTTTCCAATGACTGAAGAAGGTAACAAATACATCATAGTAATGCAAGATTACTTCACTAAGTGGCCTGAAGTATTTGCGACACCCAACCAGGAAGAAGTCACTGTGGCAAGGAAACTGGTTCAGGAAGTGGTCTGCCGGTACGGCGCACCTATGGAGATCCACTATGACCAAGGACAGAACTTCGAGTCTGCTCTATTTCAAGAAATGTGCATACTCCTTGGAATGAACAAGACCCGTACGACTCCAGCGCATCCGCAGTCAGACGGAATGGTCGAGAGGTTTAACCAGACGTTGGAAAATCACTTGGCTAAAGTTGTCGATGAACACCAAAGAGATTGGGACCAGTAAAATCCCACTGTTCCTGATGTCCTATCGATCTGCGGTACATGACAGTATGGGACACACCCCAGCGAAAGTGAATTTTGGTCGCGAAATTAGGCTAGCAGTGGATGCAATAACCGATACGCCACCTGATAGTCCTAAGCCCGTGACGGATTACGTGAAACCAACTTCGAAACCGACTAGACGAGGTGCACAGAATGGTCCGGGAAATCAATCTGAAGACAGGTGAAAGGATGAAAACCCGGTACGATAGAAATGCAAACACCAACGGTTTTTAAGAAGGAACACTGGTATGGTTTCATAATCCACTACGCAAGAAGGGGAAACTCCAAAACTCCAAGCTCGCTGGGAAGGGCCTTATACGGTTATTACGAGAATCAATGACGACGACCTCCGTGGCGTAGCGGTAGAGCATTCGACTGCTATGCAGGGGGCGCGGGTTCGATTCCCGCTCAGTGCAAATATTTGTATGCATGAATATGTATATTTGCATTGGTCTGGGTGTTTCTATGTATAATATGTATGTATTTACAAAAAAAAAAGTATCTAAGTATGTTTATCCGCATTCTAGATCCCATAACACAAGCTAGTTAAGCTATGCTTACCATGGGTCTAGATAGCGTTGTGTAGAATGTTGTGGAATATTTATTTATTTATTAATGACATTACTTACCGCATTAGGAAGGGGATTAGGGGAAAACCAAAGGTAGTCCATGTGGATAGGTTGACGCGTCATCATGGAACAAATGATGCACAGGACGAGCATGACTAAAAGGGGGGTAATGTTACGACTGACGTCGATATCTCTTTATTTCTTGAAGATTCGATTACTAGAATCGAATCTTCAAGAAATAAAAACGCAAATTAAGAGAGATGTCAACTCCTATTTCTTGCAAAATATTTGGTCACCCTAGCAGAGTGAGATACAAGCACCTCCTAGTTGCTATCTCTTTCGGACCGTTTTCCTAGATCAGTGCACATTCCGGTTGTAGGTACGTAGTACTTATTAGTTCCATGGTATATTCATAATAACAGCCATGGCACGCTCACTGTTGTCAGTCATGAAGAAATGACGTTCCTCCATCAGATTATTATTATTACTATTGAATGAAATACAATTATCAATGTCGAGAATGTGCGTTTAGGAATTGTGCAATATGTATTTAATATTAATGGTATGACTTGACTTTGACTTTAAGAGTGGGCAATGATATTCAAGAGAAGATGTACCTTGAAAGTAGTCTGACTTTTAGATTAGAGTGCAGGGTTGGTGTGATTTTGTGGCAAATTTCTAAATGTGATGAATGCATGAGAATTTGATATAAAAAGGTAGCCTTTTAGAAAGTTCGCAACACTTGAGTGATGTTCTTGATTACAGAAGTATCCATGACTACCTGCTTGCAATTAGATGATACACCTTGTTCTAGCAAATAAATGAATTTGAATTTTGAATTTGATATATTAGTTCAGTTTGTGAATCGATTGGTAGGACTTAGCTATCGGTCTGCTGCTAGCAACCGCATGTAGAATAAATAGGTTACGTACGTAAGTACCATAATATTATATTTTAGACTAAAGTAGGATCTACACTTAGGAATGTAAGTAGTTTAGAACTCATTATCTAATTCGGTTCTGAGCGATCGCAATTATAAATTGCTAATATCTATACTATATAAAATTTAATTGGAAAAACCACATTCAGGTCAGGACACAAGTACGATACAGTCCTTCTTCTTGATGATGCTCCGTCCACCTAAATAGTAAATCCCATCCAAGTTAGGGCGAGGCTCCAAATTTATAAGATTTTGTCTCGTTGGTATAATTTTAATTTCGATTAAGATAGGAAAAAAATCGGTTCAAGTGGTATTCGAACCCAACTGGGCCTGGATTCTGCTAAAGTTATACCACGGACATTGCTAAAAAATCATTTTATTTTAGACTTTAAAGCAATGTGATTAAAGTCCAAAATTAAAATGCTTTACGCTGAGCGAATGCAAAAGTGTTATGAAACTCTATTCATTTAATTTTCGACTTTAACGCTATAGAAATTAAGTCTGAAATTGTAGAATCTGTGGTAAGACAGTTTTTTTACTTTAGTAGAATTTAGGGCCCGACCATGAGCTATCGAAGCTCACCTGAACCCATCCAAATATTCCTATATCCGTCTAACGGCGACAGTGGAGCTATCTACCGATCTCGTACGAACTATCGGCACCAACCGATTTGAATAGTTAGCATACATCAATCCAACAAATTTAATTTGTTATAAATAATGGTCCTTCTCCGTTGTGATGACGCACCGCAAATACACAAGTGGAGCCTCACCCTTGTTGGAATTACCGTACATGTTCACGACAACATACCACTACAACATACGTATTATTACAACATGAAAAATACATAATTTAATATCATTAACTTGTTATTACACTAGTACATTTAAATGCCTGAAAGTACTCCACATACCTACTACAGATTTTAGCACACACACATATTTCCGAAGCACAATTTCACTACTTTGTGTGTGTCGATTCGACGAGGAAGACTTGTTCGTTGTTTAAGTCGATGTTGTTGTGATGGTCGGGGTATTGCAGGGTTTGAAGGTGTAAACGGAGTCGTCGAGCCAATAGTAAGCTTGTGCGAAGTCTCCTTCACAGAGATAAGGGGCTCGAGTCCACGAGATCAGCTCGAAACCGACCTCTTTATACATGAACTTGACGAAACTCGCCACCTGTGTTTCAAAGTCAACGCCTTCAATTGGTAGACGTTCTTCAGGCTTGTGGTCTGCGGTTACTGTAAGACAGAGGAAAATATATTAATGTTTTGTAGATGGTCTTTTTGAGTTGAGGGTGTTCCTACACCGATTGAAATCCCTTTCATTTCTGGAAGGTTTCTGAAGAAGAATTTTCGGACCGAAGTTAGTGGCAATCGGTGGCTACCTAATTCCGGAATCGTTAACCCTAAGCCCTAACATCAAGGTAGATACCTTTTTTGGTACGTGTGTACCACCAATGGGTACCTACCACTTCATCAGGACTGGTGAAGTGGCTACGTCAGAATCGAAACGACTAAAACTACAAGTGAGTCTTTTACCAGGGACCTTAAGTAGAAGGATCCTAGGAAGGATCTCTTCAAAAACTACTCGCTATACAGAACCGTACCGTCTTTAAAAGCATATCTACATAATTATAACTATATAATCTATATAAAAAATGTATCACTAGCTGCCCGCAAATTTCACGGCAAGACTAGTTACTTTATGGTTGATTCTCAAAGTCTACTATGTGAGTTCTGGAGTGGGCTAGCACATAATACAAGGATCAGCAATCTCTTCACGGAAACTATCGAAGTTCAGCCGTTAATTAGCTGACTCCAACTTTTGGGACAAGGCTCGCAGAATAATACTTTTATACAGAGTATCACAGGCACCTTCTACGTAAGGCTTGTATGGCAGCACAAGAGCCAACATTAGTACGCCACCAGGAGCAACCGCGTGTCTTGCCTGCAGTAACATAGTCTTTGGCTTGTTGCAGCGGTCTAGCAAGTTCAGCATGCATATGCAATCGAACTGACGGTAGCGCCACCAACTCTCCGTATCGAGTATCCTGGAATAAAATAATGACGATCTTGATTAGGTGCATTTTCGAAGGTCGTCTAATGATCTTGATTATGTTATGCAACTGAATCAAAATGAAGAAAAATATAATAAAACAGATTTAAAGTTACGTATATTTACTTCAGTTGTTAACTGAAGTAAATATACATTTAACCTATCTATCTAATTCTGGATTGAGGAATGCGTCAGGGAACCAAACTAAGTACCGAAAAAACACTTGGAGCTACTGATAAGCAAAAGAAAGAAAAAATGTTCAATTCTAAGCATTCGAAGTAAAAGGAATATGTATACAATTAAGCAGGTACATGATTTTACGCAGAGCTACAGATACGTACTATCATTAGATGAAAGTGGAGCTTCAAAATGTAACAATGATCTGATCAAAAGCTACGTAAATATTATAGCTTACTTATATCCTTTAAAGGCGAGAGTTTTCCTCATACTAGCAGATATTTCAGTTGCATAATTCTGTGGATAGAGATGTGCGAAGCGGCGGCTGACTTCGCCATCTCCAGCGCCAACATCCACGAGTGCGCCAGCGCCGATAGTACGTCCACCTGACTTGAGCAGAGCCTGCGCTTGTGCCTCGGAGAGCACGAACATTGAACCGCGACCCAGCCACCTGGAAAAGTTATTTTAGATATGAGATGCTTTATGTACCTACTGTTTTTTTTACCTTTGGAGCAGGTGTAATATAAGTAGCGGATTTCTATAGTAATTGTTTATATTGCAAATTGATTAAATTGGTTGTTCAGTCACATAATATATTTCATAAGTACCTATAATCGTAGTCATTAGAAAATGTCACGAACATTACCTATGTACTAACTACTTAATAAATGTCAGATGAAGTTTAGGACGACGATCCTTTCCCAAATATTTGTAGTCAAAATTGTCTGTTTAGATGAGGTTGTCTGTATAGTCAACTAAGTAGTGAACCATAGTGCAATGGATACGGGGTAAGAGAAAATTGCTTCAAAGAACGGGGTGTGGTAACATTCCATCGCCTAGAGTGAACATGCGATGTTTTATTAGATACTAGTGCAGTTTCAAGACTATTAATTTTCTTATCTAAGTTAATTGTTGAAATAATAAAAGCCCGTTCGACGTCAGTACCTTCTAATTTAAACGTAGGCAACTTCCTTGAAAGCGATTTGTGAGCTAGTCGCGATGGAGCTTGGTAACAATAGGGCAATTATCCACTACCGTCGTTCGTGTGGTGATGCCGTCGGTGGTGTATCGCGCCAGGTCCGCAATTACTAAGGATAAAGTACAAAGTGCGCTGCGGGCAACGGCGCTGCACTAGCGCTCCAGCAAATTGTGCGCCAGGGGCGAGCGCGCCGCGACCCGCGACGTCTTCATCGCGCCTCGGGCAGCGTCGCCGCCTGGCCCAAGTGGATAATGAGTAAGAAATCCCGCTCTCATTAGCTGTGACCGAGCGACGGTTCGATCGATACGAATTCGTCTGTGCCGGGTAAAGGGATAATCGGTGCTGGGCTCGAGCTATGCTATTAGCCGTAGTACCATATATCACGTACGGCATTATCTGCGGCCTCCGGCGTCCGCGCTGCAATTACCGCGGCCTGCACGCCGAACACCATTCAGTCACAAAGCCTTATTAGGCAAGTTATAAGTGCCTAATGTGGTTAAACTCGGAAATTAAGTGGAGTGAAATCCACCGTTCTAATTAATCACCTGCATCTCTAAATGGGTAATAACTAGAGATAGTTCGTTGAAATCATATATGTCGCTAGGATATTTTGCTATTTAATAGTACCGAGTGACGATGGACGGAACTATGAAGCATTGGACGGTTTCTCGTGGCTCGTTTGTGGACAACGTACGGTGTCGATTGATTGCTTTATTGTCCCGTCGTGGTGCAGAGGCGAGCGCCTATTGGCGACGCCACATACATGATACATGAAGCGCTTGCGCGTCCGCAACTAATGAGCATCGGCACCGCGTAATTGTCACTGACTGCGGCGTTAACTCGTGAGATTCCATCGCTGATGTGACAACGCACGATTGAGTCAACACGCAAAAACATTGCGAGAATATGACGCCGCCTGTTACTGTGCTGTCGGAGGAATCGCCTGATTGATTTATTAGGGCCATAACGAAGATAAGCACCATTGTAGAGACGATACTTTACCAATTCTGGATCTTGTAAAAAAATTCGAAATGGGTATAATATGTAAGTAGGTACCTACTGCTACCTAAAGTGACATACAGAGAAGTTGGAAGGTATGTTGGTTTGTGTCTACATATATACCTAGATCTACTTGTTGGATCGGGTAGAGTGTACTCATGTATTCAGACCGATGAAGTAATAGGTAACAGAAACCACAAGAAAGAGTGCGGGTCTGTGAAGAGTGGAGTTGAAAATTGTGCGGCAAGGGGTGACGTGTAAATCGAGTAGAGCAGTAGGTAGGTGGATAGGCGGGTGCGGGGTATCTATTTCAATAGAATGCGGTGGCTTGCAACAAGGAATCCGATGCGGTTATCGACGACGGAGGTGAGAGATGTGTCGCCGGCGGCGGGCGGTCGCCTGCGGGGCGCGCGGGGGATAGCGCTCGTATCGCGATTGCATCGGAGAGCAAACAAGCGGGCGGGGTGTCGCCGCGGCCGGGGGCGCTCAAATCATATTACCCCCGGCCTCACACCCCCGTAGCGCCACACACGTCATTTGAGTGTGCGTCGCTATGGCGACGGCCCGGGCCGTGCATGATATTAGTACGTGTGGCTCATCTCCGGTCGTTTAAACTTAACGCGCCGCCGCCTAGCGCGGGAAATTAAAACCGGCTTCGGACCGGAACAAGCAATCGACCCTCCGCGAGTAGGTACTCGGTGCGACTCCGAGCGGTGAGCGAGCGCGATCGTCTGTGAACGCTCAAGATCGAAGCGACTTACAGCGGATACTTTATACCTATGACATATAGGTAATAATGAAGTTTTAGCATGTAAGATTCGCTCTCTTTCTCATAGGTAGGTACACACAGGCTTATCTTGACTTTTATAGAAGTGACTACCACCTGACCCCCAGCCCCGAGTAGGAAGTCTGCGCTAGAGCCTCGTTCATCAATCAGCAGGAGTGGTTGACTTGGCTCTGAAGATCTTTGTGAGGTCTCATACACATATAGATACCTAAGCACCTAATTGGATATGAATTGACATACCTAACAGGTGTAGGTATATATCTACGCCGAAACGTCTACAAATTTAATTGTTCCCTACATGGTATGAAATTGTAAAAAGGTACCAGGAAATCCTGCTCTATGAATTGGCAATACCTGCCTGTACCGGAGTACCTACCAGAAGTCAAAGTCATTTATTTTCAATATTGAATAATAAAATTGTTTCTTATTGACTATTGGCTAGTGTAGCTACATTGGACTGTATCTAGGCTATAAAGAATCGGGCAGATTCATATCTATAGTCTTTCTCCTAAATTAGGTAGGCATAGTATGTAGGTACCTAATAGGGAAAAACCCTAGTAAAAAAGCTACCTTTTAGTAACTATCTAAAACTATCTAAAAGCTATAAAAATATCCCAGTATATAGTGGAACTCTACTAGATAAACATTAAAATGGAACATATGAGATAGAAAGCGCCACTCCCTGTATGTAGATACCTACACATTTGCTTTACTCAAAGACATTGTCGCTTTCAGGCACCTCATTAGAGCGCGTCCCATGCGAGCCTACCCACGGCCCACCCCCTCCCACTTCACCCTACACACCCCTTAACACACACACGGGCGGGAGCAATTCTTTCTCGAGCTCGCAAACTTGGATGGATAATTACACTTAGATAAGCACCCGTCCGTTGTAGGTATGTGTTTTACGATCTCGAGGGCTTATTTTAGAATTTAGATTGAATCACTTTACGAAAAAGTAAGAAAAATAAGTTAAGTGGATAAACATAAAATCGTGAAACACGGCACACTTACTCATCGAAAGAAATTTTAGGTCTTATAGGCTGCAAACTGCGTACGAAATAGCAATGTGAGTGAAATTTAGTTGGCATTAAACGATCATACCGCTGTCTGCCGTATCTTTATTGGCCAGTTATGTCTGATTCGCCGGAGCACGCCACCAGATCATCCACTGTTGGTGCCTGGCGGGGCAGGCAAATATACACATGACAATTGGAAAAGTTTCCGCCTAACATCAGACCGCAATAAAAATCAAGTTGTACGGCATACAATCGAACGTCACAGAAACGTAACGCGCGGTGTCATAACCCCGAACAGCACTCAAGCTGCAATAAACTATAAAAAGTGGATAGTAAAATGTATAAACAATGAGAGCACGGCTAAAACGTTTTAGTGTTAAGAGTGGGCCCATAAACCGTTGACACGCACCCGTAAAATATTAACGATACCTACAAGAAAAATGACGACTATCAATGTAGGTACCGATTTTCGGTCGCGAGGACGCGCTACAAATAATGGCGGTACCGAATTTATACGCGGACCCGAATTGCCCCGATTGAATATTTTACCAGGCCACGAATGCGTCCGACGATATTTTTCTATTTCGACGCCCATTTTTACTATCAATTGCTTAGTTTCCCCTTTAATATTATTCCTGTCTCAGTTGTTTTTGATTCTCTTTTGTAAAAGCATTAGTTAAGATTTATCGAAATAATTGACTGTTAAACTTAGGTATAAAGCGTATTGTCACAAAATTATTAAATTTACACAAGCCTTCTTGAGAAAACAAAGATTACCCTCTTGAGAGGTACCTAGAACCTACGTAGTAAAACTTACTAGAAGCAGCTTCATAAAAAGATTTCATTTCTTAAACTTAAACGTTTTGTGTTTTGTTTACTGACGATGCAAATGTTTGTGAGGCTGCTGGATGTTTATATCTTTAGCGTTTCGGAAACACAATAACCTTTAAAAGGTGTAAAGGCGTGGGCTCAATTCGAGTCCCAGACAGGGTTTAAAATAACTCCTCGGAGGCGAATGGTTTATTGCTTATTGAGTAGCTCTGACGAAACGCGCCTCCGACGATAAAACATGGCCAGAGTGGAATCTCAGTCAATATCACAATATACGCGACGACATTGAAATTATCGCTCGGTGGGAGGCGCGCGTCGGCCGGCGAGGTGGACCTAACTAAAACAAAATAAGAATAGTTTGAAACAATGAGCATTGTCGCGATGTCAGTGCGTGCGGCGCGCGTGGTCGCCGAGCGGCCGCGGCCGGCGGCGGCGCGGGCGCGACGGGCGAGCGCGCCCGCGACGGCACCTCGTTAGCGGGAGGCGCGCCATTGGCCGCCGCGCGGTGGGCGGGGCGCGCGACAAACTGCGCGCACGCAAATAGCGCACCCGCACACAAATTAAAACAATAAAATGAAAGTAATAAAACAAAGTGAACCCCGAAGAGTATCCACTATCGAGAGGCTTAATGGCCGAGCGGAGGCGGCTGCGGCGCCCTCGCGATTTATTGAACGATGTGCACAGCCTTATCCGACTGCCAAAATCACAACTCACTAACACGAAATTTAAGTAACATTATTTTAGTAGGAAAAGGTGCGAATTACAAATATAAACCTATCATAAGCACACTGAGATAGAGATACCTAGTACCTAATCTCTCTACAGTTCGTTACATAGGAAAGGTAGTTTTGAGAGAAGTCGCCACTCCTCGAAACAGATACTCGAAGTAGGAAATGGTATATTTAGAGGCATCATCTACATAACGGTATATGTACATGTATTATAAGTTATTAAAACGCATACTTATAGCTATACTTCATGTAGCTAGGTATACCTACGTAATGACTCTAGCAAGAACAAACTTATACCAAAGTAGGATCTATACAGATAATAACTGGATTGTGAATAAAATTGTGGTCATGGGCATAGCCAGAAGGGAAGGAATCAAAACAAAATTCAAAATCTAGAATAAAAATTGAATCAACTATTTCTAATTGTTCATTAGAGTTAAAGTTGAAATAGTACCTAGTCGAACAATATTTTCATTCAGAAATATAATGAATTTTTAAATTTGAAAATGTTCATCTAATTTTGACGCTGACTATACAATATTCATAAATATTAGGTAGAGACGTTTTCCCTTTTTATCTTCTTTATCATGATTAAATTAAGTACTAACATAGCTACCTACACATCTAAAACATTTTAAACCAAACTCGTAAATAGAGATTCGTTTAAAGATTTCAGTGGCGTACTTACAAATTGCATTTGTGAAACCCCTAGCCCAGGGTTTCAATGAGGAAATTCCTGCGCTGACTGCGCTCGGTTCGCTCGTAACGAATGTCGTCTCATTTACTAATGTGTCACATGCAGCCGGCGTTGTTTCACAGGCTGAGGCGGCCGAGGAGGTGAGGCTGGAGACGATAGACCGGGGAGGGGGAAGGGTGGCTCTGAGGGTGGGCGAGATGACCAATGGCGTCGCGCAAGTGCGGGACTTGGATGCAACGTTAATTACGATATCATGATCTAGGATGGGATGGGAGGTATCCGGGGCTTAGGTAGCGGTACTTTGTTGTTATTTTGTTTATGTATTGGTACGTATATGTACTTTGGGGGGCTTTTCTGTTGATTACGTATGACTAGGTATAGGTACCTAAACAGCAAAACGTTTGTCAGTAGGTACCTAATAAGTACCTGCCTGACAAGGTAACAAGCATAGCCTGTCAATCTTTTTTTAAGACTAGGTCTAGTCGACATAGTCTTAAAAATATTAACTCTAAAACTGGATGGCCAATAAAGTAGGTAGGTACTTAAATATTTTTATTTAAGTCTTCCATCGTAAAAAAGCCTAAAACTGTTTAAAAATAATCAACTACTTTTAAATCAGTGGGTAAAATCACACCTACTACTTAATACTTATTTTATACTGATATAAATCCATCTGTTAAAGAACAAAAGAATTAGATTAAAAAATGTAAACGTTGCTACCGATCAACCATTATTCACTTAACAGTTTCATGTTAGGATAATATATCGGTCACTCACAAAAGGGGCAACCCTAAAACCATTTCACCGATGTGTAAGGGTTTGCTTAGAGTGTAAACAAGAGTCCTTCCCTTCAAGGGGATACTCTGTCGCTGCCAAACTGAAAATAAACATGTGACGTGATTATGAGACGGATGATGATTATGTAGAGGTAGTTAGTGGAGGCTTCATTAGGTGTCAGGCTGCAAGTGTGGGCGCGGGGAAGATCTCATCTCGCCGGGTGCATCGCTGGCTGCGCGCGCAAACAAATTAAAACGTAAGACGCGCCCTAATCAATAGCCGACTCCGCCGCGAAGCCGAATTAACTCGGCCGAATGAAAAAAATGAACAAAATTATATTCGCGCGAGACCTCAAACCCCGACCGCCGCCCGCCGCCCGTAGGAAATTGCTTTTCTTTCAGTGGGCGCGCACACACGCCCGCGCGCGGCGACGTGAGCGCGAGAGGGTTAGCACCGACACACACAATATTATAATTTACGTTTCCTCGTATATCGAGGTGTAAGTAGGTACTTTACCTGGGCGTTTCGCGCCTGCTCAGCCCTCGGCTCACGCTAAATCTGAGCTTTATACGTTCACTTGACGCGACGAGAGCAATATTAGTTTCGAGTCAACTCCTTCCCTACTACAATATTTATTAACGCTCCACCAGCTCCATACGTGCCTTTTTTCATTTCCCTTTCGTTAAAACATGTTCAGTAATAGAAATATTGCATCGGGATATATCCTTGGGGTATATCTGATAATTTCATTAGAATACTTTGAGAGTCGTGTTTTCATCCTAATATTTATAAACGTATGCGCAAGATTCAGAGGTTGTTATGGGATTAATATAAACAGATTTCATAAACATCTATCTATACCAATGTAAAGTTATACTTAATCTCTAAACTAAAAGCAGTGCAGTATTGCGATTACTGTGCTCGACGTCCCGGGTCCGATTCTCATTGTTATTAAGTCTTTCAGCTACACATTTTCAGCATCATCACAGAGTCAGAAGAAGGTGCTCGTTTGAAAGGAATACATGGTAAGGGACATTTCAACTACCCTGCCCCGGGCAAGTTAATTTGTCACTTGGTTATTACGAGGTATGTCGTAGCTCGAAACGGAATATAGGAGTAAAAGACATAGTGAGTGAGGTTGGTATGTATAGCTAGTAATCCTATATCGTCAATATCTATGGCATATGGGTATTAAATGTCTTAATCGAAGTAGGTAGTCATCTACCCAACAAAGGCTCCCAACTATTCACAATAGGTATATGGGTCGGTTTCAGTAGGTACGAGAGTCCGGTTTCATTAACGGAAAGCTCGGTGTAATCTACGCCAGCCGCCCGCCCAATTAACGCGTCGGCGATGAGATGGCCGCCCGCCCGGCGCCCCACCGGCCAATGGCGGCCGCGCGGGGATTAATTAAGTAACTTCCCGTCTGCGGCACCCCCTCCCCCCGCATACCCACCTACGACCCGTGCACCTCACCCCCCCGCGCATCCATGGAGTCTGCGGACACGCCCGGAAAACTAACCACCTAATGAGGGGAGATGACCTCACGTGTTTGTGTGCTTTGTCTACTGAACGTATGTGCAAATGTTCATTTGTGTGCAAGTCTTGGCCTTTTGTGTGTCTGTTATGTAAGTAGTGGTCATTTGTTGTTGGTACATTATCTACAGTCCACACACACCGGCCGGGAACTTTGTCACGTGTCATCTAACTCAGTAGGTTCGTACATACACAATGTATAGTACATTACATACAGTACATCTAACGTTAGAGTAATTGACATGCATTCAACCGACACTTTCACAATGTCCATTCTTAATAATGAAAGCTTCGCGTATTCGACGAGAACGTACTGGACATTAGTTATGGGCAATGAGTACGGAGTTTTGTATTGGCTCGTTGGGTAACATTCGTCTTACGTGTTTAGAAGATGTGTCCAGTTTAAAAAAGTAATAAACATCTAACTGTATTGACAAAACATAATTTAGGTACTTAAGTTAGTAGATCCTATAAATTCATAAAGAACGCTTTACAGAAAGAAAACCACATCAAAATCAAAAGTTTGGGAACTATACACAGACATAACATTTCTCTTTTAATCGGGGTTAATTTCTTATTTTGTCATCTAACTGTAACCGATGCAATATATAGGTATTAGAGATAAAACCTGCTTCTTTATTCGAAACGATCAAACTACCCACACACACGAATATATTCCTCAGACAGGGGGTCAATTAAGCAAAAAGGTCATGTGTCGGAAGCGTATATGACAGATGGGAGGGTAGGAGTTAGGGCTGTGTTTGCGTATCACGTTTTTATCTGGACTTCGATCGTACACATTAAGGTATCATATACCTACCTACCTACTTGATATCTACAATAGAGGATTTTCTGGAAAATGTAGGTACTACATAATTAATGTTCACATGTATCAGACTCAGGTCTTTCTATTCATATATCCATTTACGGATAACTTAAAAAGGAAAACTTCTGTCACACATTTAAAAAAGTATTAGTACTGTATCGTTCCTAGCGAAATCTAAATGCTCCATATGGGAATCGAATCAAGCAACTCACGATAGTTCTTAAATATAAAGCACAAATATAAATATAAATCAATATTCCTTACGAATCTATATTACCAATAATAGAAGTAAATAGTTTTTGTCTCGATCTAGCAAATTGTATGCAGGGGAGCCGAACGGTTTCACTGTATAGGAGTCTGTTTTAACTATTCAATAGTTTTCAATCGAACACCGATGCTGTGGTGTTGAGTCGTGCCGAGACGGTTATCATAACAGCGCCTTCAAGTTTATTGAACTCGTAACAGGAGAATCTTTTGCCACTATATAAGTCTACTGAAACTGATAAATTCAGGTCACTAATTGTCTTTCTTTATGTAGATTTACTGACACTATATTAATAGCTGGTTCTGCGATCAACAGGAACCTATTGGATATAAAGTATTATAAATCTATCTTCCTTCAGAAAGTTTCCTTCGGATATGCTGTTCTAGCATGATTGAGTAACAGACATCCATTCATCTGACAAAACTTTTGGTTGGTGATGATTGAACGAGGCTATGGTGCAGGCTTTCATCTCGGGGTTAAAAGGTGAAATGGTAGTCGTTCCTACAAAGGCCGTATAAGCCAAAGCGAAAGAAGAAGTAAGCGGACTAAAAGTCTTGAATGCAATCGGTAACAAAGCTAAGATGATGATCGATTAAGATAGAAAAAGCGAGGCAGGACTCGAATCCGCGATCTTCATTAGTTTCGTCATTCATTGGTTTCGATAGTTCGTACGAGTATCGGTAGATAGCGCCCACAGTCGCTCCTAGACGGAAGTATAGAAAAAATTGGATAGCTTCAGGCGTGGCTCAGTGGTCAGAGCATTCCCCCTGAAAGGGAAAAATCGCGGGTTCGAGTCTCGCCTGAATAATTTACCTAGGTAATGTTTCAAAATTTCGTTCAATAATATGATGATGATATCTACAAAGGTGTTGCTATCCCCTGTGTGCCTGCTTATTCTCCTTTATGCACCTATTTATCTATAGACGGTCTCGGGTATTGCAAGCGTTCATAGACTACCTACGGTAATTGCTTACCTACTAGTTTTATGTAGGTACTTAAATACTTGATACTTTCAGGATCTCATGTTTGCCGCCTATCCAGCACCAGGATCTCGTCAGGTGTACCAGACCCAACGTCACTACATATTAGGCAAAACAGTGATACTTTAGGTACCGTTTGGATCTAACAACTGTTAAAAATGCAAATTTCAGATGAAAGTGTGGATATTTGTAACTCAATTACGCAAAAACAGCAGAACAGATCTGAATAAAAATTGGCATAGAGATAGATTATAGTCTAGAATAGCACATAGGTTAAGGTCGCGGGACCGGAATCAGTTTACATACAGGCGAAGACACGGTATCTGAAAATTTATATTTAACAATACGACAAACGTGTATGCAGTATATGTGTCTTGTGTATATACAGTACCGAAGTAAGTACACATTTAAATATGTAGTCAACTTCATAAATAAGTTAACAGCAATGAAACTTTTATGGGCCATATTCTTTATCTTGTTTTGAATTTCATCATCGCGTCTGCAATACGAGATTTAAGTGTTAAGCCGGCTTTTTTTGTATCCCTCCCAATGTTTTAGAGTCGGTTATGCAATCTTGAGATTGGATTCAAATAACGTATCAATGGGAAATTCTGTTTTGTATGTCGATCTGAACTGCTTGGGCTACAGCTGCTCACTTCTTCAATGATTGTAAACCATTTTTTGAAAAGGAGATTGCTGATAATGTTTCATATTATTGTCATATTGAGTATGTGAAAACGATATGAAAAATTTTCAGTTATCCTACTGGTGTATCAAAAATAAAATTTTGTCTATCATGTTTTTGTTCATTTTATGTCTTTAAGTTTATGTGAAACAAATTGATTTTTCCTCAAGAAATCTCCTGTATTAGACACATGAGATGATTTGACAGTAGTCAATAGTGTGGGGGGTACCTATCGTAAATTTATTGCTATTACCGAGTACCTACCTACTTGTTGCCGATTCCATGCAAAATTCAGTATTTCTTAAAAAAAAACTTACTATCATTTTGCTCAACTCGGGAATCGAACTACATGCACAGCAATATCACTCGCTGTTACTGCAACATCATGGCGACACTGTTATCATTGTCATATCTTTGCATT
The DNA here is from genome assembly GCA_963662185.1 of Eilema griseolum. Taxonomy (NCBI): domain Eukaryota; kingdom Metazoa; phylum Arthropoda; class Insecta; order Lepidoptera; family Erebidae; genus Eilema; species Eilema griseolum. The sequence goes on from OY759243.1 coordinate 10,206,442, forward strand.
GCGTGTGGAATTACAAAACGTATAACCTCTTAAAATTCTATGTGTAGTTGTTCATAATCGAAGGAAGCGTGGGATGTGGGGGTGCCAAAATAACTAATAGTTTTCGCGGGGGCGTGTTAGCATTTTTCTTCTGTCGGTGACGGCCGAGGGGGGTGGCGGAGATCCCGGGCGTGTGCGGGCGCAGGGGGGACGAGGTTGGAATAACTCTCTTTCAGGAATGGCTACGCGGATCATTTATACTTCATCGGCTTTGTTAATAACAGTGTTGTAAGCCCCCAACAATGAAACGAATGTTTGTTCTCGGCAAGAGAGCGAGATTTTATACCTGCCAGGAGCAGATTATTAAAACACCCTTTGAGACTTAACTACTTATATTATTAATATGTAGTAGCTTACTTGGTTACTTAACGAAAGAAGATGTTGGTAGTTGTCTATACTTGACCAATGGACCAATGGAAATGATGAATTACATTAAGTGCCCATTTACTTATTCTTCGATTGGTACTTTTTATATGGACTAGTTAATGCGATTGATAAAGACAAAGATCGTCTTGAAATAAAAAACCTTTTCATTTCTTTAATTGCTCGTACGAGCCATACTGGCAACAGAAGTATAAGTGCAACAGAACATGCACTAATCACCGAGTGTGAATGACATAACATACCTATCTAATTTTTTTAATACAAGATTAATCACAATGATCCCCGCATGTACTATACCCATCAATGTTCTAAAGTAGGTTCTTAAGTGGGTACCTATAAAATAAGAACAGTAAGCAAAATATAAACACCCACTAAAAAGATAACGCATAAAGATCACGCAAGTAAACTGTAGGTTTCATTTAACTTGCCCGTAAAGAAGGCGTGGGGCGAAGCATTGCCCAATTCCCACCGCATCTGTTTTACGTCCCGATGAATCGCTTCATGCAAATAAACCTGCGTTATTGTTCCTTTGAAGGGCCTCTAACACGGCTTACCTCTTTATTTGCCTAGTACTTATATTAAATTCGAGGTGAAGTGAAGGAAACTTTCACTCATTGAGAATCTTGATCGGTACAAAAAGAATGATTGTTTTATTTGACTTTACGTGCAATAATTCATTTGGGGGCCTCAGCCTCACCCGGGTGTTTGAGGTCACCTGCAGGATAGTTTCTACATATTATGCAGATTGACACACGAGTATGCGAGTCAATTGCCGAAACTTACAGGGTAAGACTAAAGGATAAATTTTTGTATTAGTTTTGATGATTAGGTAAATCTAATAGACTTTGACAAGTAGGACCTATCTTATTAAATTGAGTGCTTATAATGGCTTACACCATTGATTATATATGTATAAAAATTTGTCGCACAACGCTACAAACTACATAAAACAATGTAGAGAGCCAGGGTGCAGACACCACTCGTTATATAGTCAGTGATTAATTGCACGCCCCCAAGAACGCCCGGAAAATCTCAACCCTTTCGCTAGTCTTAATTACCACGCCTCGTTTCAGCCAAGCGTCCCTATTGGTTGGAAGACTTGCCGCTCTGTCGCCCCTAGTTTTAATTGGTTGAAAGTAATTAACGCCATGTAATCACCAACCGCGTCGCTGTAGGGGACGACGACTAATTTGAATTTTTAATTACCGTGGCTCACAAGCGTTGGAAGCGTCCTATTGGTCGGAGAATTTCTTGTTTACACGCAGAAACAATGCCTATTGTCTCTCCGATGTTATCTTGGTTCACACTGTATTCTACTGGCTTGACTGTGAGTACATACCATTGTAGGTGTAATTGGGTGTTACTTTTTATTTAAACGATAGACTGTTTAGGAACGTCTCCGAGTAGTGAATGAATTCCTAAGTAAGCTGATTGTTTTATACATTTCGGGTGAAATGATGAAAATTACCCATACCTAATTACTTGAGACAAAATTGAACAGTAAATATCGGGTTGACCATGATTGCTGATCAGACGTCACTAGGTAAGCTATGCAATGCAAACTCTTTATCTTTAGCAACATTTCTAAATGTATCTTCACCTATCCATCGGTGGCAAATGGTCGATGTAAGACGATTCCTACAGGGATCCCTTAACGTATTTATTAGCTTGAGGACGCTAAATTACGATGTCCCGGGGCCTTTAAGCGGGGCGTGAAAAAGCATGTGATGAGGCCGCCAAGCTGAGTGCCACCATTGTAACACTTAGTGTCTGTAATGGTGACCCTCATTCCTGAGACTTTGCCTTTAGCTTACCATGATTAAAAAAAAAGACGTGAGTTTATTTTTAAAGGAGGAGAAAATCTCCATCCAGTAACTAGTTACTTAAACCATTAGAAGGTAGTTAATGCTAAATTAAATTATTTGATATTCACGTCATCCTTACTCAGCTGAGCTTTGCTTTGGAGCTATCCCATGTATGCTCAATCGAGATCAGGTGCAATAGTGCGTGTTATATAGGCTCTAGTCGTGTAGTGTGCTTGCGTATGCGGAAAGCCAAGCCTCTCCCCGTCTAAGTCTGTTTCCGGAAAGCTTATAACCTGGGAATTTTAGATTCATTTGTTTTGGCTTTTTGACTTCCCAAGCTTAGGAGAAAAGCCTGCGTCAGAATCTCGTCCGACAAGATCTTGAGGATCCAGGCCCAGATTTTGGGTTCGATTCATTGCTAGGATTTTAATATTTTTAAAATTCATTGATACAGTTTTAGCTTTCATAATATCGAGCTAGAGACTACTTTGACCATGTTTCGCTATTCCTTATAAAACCATACTGTATTGATATTAGATATTCATTTGAAAATTATCAATTGAAATGGCTGAATTTGCAGAATTAGTCGTAGCTAGTTTATTTACTTTGCTAGGTCTGTTAATAAAATATGGTATGAAAATGACTATGCAGAGCATTTCCTGCATTCCGAACATCTTCGCGTGTGTTATGCGCGCTATGCGCATGCCGAATTAGCTCATTACGGAGTGCAGCCGCTGCAGCTCGCGGAGATTTATCCCGCACTTACCGCACCAACGAGACCATTAGCCATAGCACTTTCAGCGAACATTATTCTTCCCTATTTTGAGTTTTGTTTTAGTTTTTCAGTGCAAAGTTAATTCAAAATGTAGGAAGGTATTAAAACGAGGATGCTATCAGCAAAATTGTTAGGTTGATATGGGCCATGGGGTCCAAGCCAACCTCACCTGCAAGTCGGTACTTAAACCTGTTGATTGACTAAAGGGTTGAGAGATCAGATGGTTTTTTTTTATACGACTTAGGTGGCAGACAAGCGCACGGCCCACCTGATGGAAAGTGATTACCGTGGCCTATGGACGTGAGTAACACCAGAGGAGCCACACTCGCGCTGCCGACCCTGTTAAGCACAGAGTTTCTGAGGCTGTCAGTGTAGAGGACAAAGCAGTCAATAACAATAGTTATTCACATTAAAGTCAAAACAAACTAATATTATAAAAGGAGCAGGAGATCGCTCCCAAAGTGCGTGCTTTGAATGCGACTGAGTCTGGCGCTCGGATGAAGAAGTATAAAATAGCCCCAGACGAGCTGACGCTCATCAAGCGTTTGAACACATATTCAATAGTCAAAAAGCTACTAAATGGCTATTGCTCTAATCATAGTTTCGCGATAATGATTTATGCTTGCTCATGAGTTAGTGCTTAGAACTGGTGGTGTGTTTTAAATGGGTGGGTTCGATTAGAAATGCGATAGATAGTAGCTAAGGAGGTGTTTATGCGTCAGCGCCGCCACCGCGAGTGACGTTGAGTGACGCGGCCAGCCGCGAGCCTCCGCTTAATAAGGTAAATGAGATGCGGAGGCTACAGTGCGAGCACACCCGCGGCTTAAATTAGCACCGACTTGCGAGTCCCGCTCACGCCTAACAAACGCCTTGTTACCTAAGGGATTTATCTTAAACGAGCTGATTTTCTAACCAGACCTTCGGCTCTCCCCAAGAATTTAGTCAATCTATACTAAAAAACTTTCTATGAAGCCATTTGCACAGTAATGGTAATACAATCATATACCATTTCACTGAATTTGCAAACATTTTAATGACGTGAAAGTCATTTCAAATTAAAAACAGAACGCTAAGGGCACACCGCTGTGTATTTATATAAAAACGAGTCAGTACGGTCTGGAATAACATCATTACGAAGAAAAGTGTCTATATCTACATTAAAATAGACGAAGGTGCATCAAGAATAGTAACACACAAAAAAAGAAACGAGTCGACTTCGTTTTTAATCGACAAAAACGCGGTTGACTACATTTTTTACCCAATTAAAACAGCTCGATGATAGTTTTTTAGCACTTTTTATTAGTTTTGAGTCGACCACGGTTTTTACCCGGGGCACGGGTCAAGCGAGCTGAGACAAAGCGCGGCGTGGATGCACGCGCGTCGTGCCATCCATTTGGTTCCGCGTGCCGGCCGACCATTCAGCACTAATCGCTTCATTCACCGACGAACGAGCGCTTTTTCCCCGTGGCCGATCGGTCATGCATTCCGAACTGCTCACTCTCCCCGGTATCGGTTTCGATGTGGCAAATCAGCTCGTGCGCTGTCGTTCCTTATCTCTTGTCCAATGTCAATAACAACGTGTTTAACTTATATTGCATTTATCTATATAAGAACAAAAACAGAATATACAAAACGATTTTTTATGAGTTGGGTTCGCGGAACATTTGATGCTATCATTAACCTGTAAGTCCGGCAACTCATTCTGTAGAAACCGGGCGTGACTACCTGACATTGTAACCAAAAAGTAATATTTAGAAATATAGTAATTTAACTGCCAAATTCAGATGGGCAAAATCATATCGGTGTCGTACAATTGAACGTGCTCCTAGTGCCATCTAACGGTGGAAAATTGCGTTAGTATTTTTTTATTAAAAAAAATATATATTTACCTATCCGTGGTCTGGTCAGTCTTTTAAACTATATATTGATGTTCAATAAAATCATTAACGCTATGATATTGAGCTAGTACTCTCATTGCATGGACATAAACAAAGGTGTTCCGCAAGGCCCACTTAATGGATGTTATTATACATATACCATCCTCTTCAATCATTCTATCTATTAAAAAAAAATCGCATTAAAATGCGTTGCGTAGATCTAATGATTTAAGCATACGAGGGATATTGGGACAGAGAAAGCGACTTTGTTTTATAGTGAGTAGTGATGTATTCTTGCTGCTGCTGAGATTTTGCTTGTATTAACTTTATACAAAATGGAGGTATTAGTGGGGATTTTCCGAGCGCCTTGCGTGTATAATATAATAACGCCTATAGGATGCTGCTGGGACTCCCCCGATACTGCAGTGCATCTGAAATGTTTGCATCAAGAAGCACATAATGTGACATTTTTGTGCTCATTCGCAAAAAAGTGGTGCGCAGGCTGTGGGCGAGCCCTAGCAGCATGTTGAATATATATCTATCTTCAACATGTATTCCGTAATGGTAAATTAATAATTTGTCTATGTATTGTCTCAGTAATTAAATACTATATAGGAGGTATACTGTATAGGAGGTAGGACACGGCGGTATTTCTGCTCAATTGAGCAGTCCGACTGGGGAAGTACCTCCGCCCTACAGAATACCGCGGCCATAATAACTTCGTGTTGTGTCCCCAGCGGTGAGTAGGATAGCCAGAGCTCACTGGAGAATTCGTGGTGTCAGTGGGAAGACTAAAGGCTTGTCTTGCTTTGTCTTCTACACTGACGTCGTTGGCATCAAAATGACGTGGCACCTCACCCGCCACAGTATTTAAAAATTATATTATATTTTATTTTATTTTCTCTTTTTGCATTCTGTTTTTATTTTTATTTTTTGTACTGTATGCTGTGTCGCAATAAACCTTTTTTCTTTCTTTCTTTCTTTCTTTCTTTCATAACCACTTTCCATCAGGTGGGCCGTGTGCTTGTCTGCCACCCAAGTGGTATAAAAAAAAGTAAAACGCAAATGTAACTTATATTTTTGCTAAATAAACAATTCTTATTCTTATTTTTTTAAAATATATTTGTAACTCATTAAAAATCATGAATAATCTACCTATCACTACACGAGTATTATAATCGTAGAATTGCGGCACAATGTCACAAGAAGTGGAAGTTTTGTAGGAATCCGACGCAGGCCATTCCTGCTGTTTGTTTACCATTACCCATGTACTGGCAGTATTCGTTCGGACGATTATATTGCAATCTTTCTCTGTGATACCTTTTTGATCCACGATCTTTAGCAGGCAGTCAGATCTCTTTACTTTCCAGCTCTTTCACTTCGGTAATCTTTAAGGGATTCAAGTACTTTCTTGAACATCAAATAACTCGAAGGCAAATAATAATAATAATGGGCACAACAACCACGTATGAGATTAATTGTTTATATGCTATAAATGACAATGAAACTAAAAAAATAACCTAACGTAGGGTTTCGAAAAATACCAAGGTCGATTATTTAAAAATAAGTTTCAAGTTTTTCCTTAAATAAATATGGGCTTTTCAGAATGTATTAGAAGTTGCGCGTGAATCAATTGCAAATAATTAATTAATGATCGATATATATACGTCCTAAAGTGTACTAATGTCCTATATTGTATCCTGAGTAGTGAATAGTTGTCATTAAATTACAGTGCGCTAGGAATACTCTTTACACCTACGTCTTCGAGAAAAAACTATTTTTTTAAATGTATCCTATTAAAGCTCGCACTCTTTAAATGTGAACGAGCAATGCTAGTGTGCCACTAAGCTACCGTGAAATAAGAACCGGCCAACAATGAGTCACCACGTTACGTATGCCTCTTAAATAATCGCGCCTTCTTCGCTACCCATAACAGACATTATAAAGACATCTAACATCTATTGACAAAGTCTCATTTCTTGAATAGCTAAATAGATTGCCTTTGCACATCATGTTTTAAATACTGATATGCGTATAAGAGATCTTTATGAACACAATCACAAAATGTGCATGAAAGTTAAGCGGAAAGGTATTCCACATAGCAGTAAGTAAATAAAAATAAGACATCGTTACTCTTACGTGAACATTAAGACATGTTTTGTCAAATCAGTTTTGCGAGCATGTTTGAACGTAGACTATCAGTGCTCAACACCAAGTGAGCTGGTTACTCACCATAACAAAGCAAAACCTTGCACTTAGAGAATTAATTAATTTATATTAATAATAAAAAATTATGAGTCTGTGGCTCTGTGCCAATATTATAAAAAGCAACGAGCAGCAATATTGCCACGCCTAGGTAATTAAATCCTTGAAAGGTGGTCACGTACGTTAAGCTTGGCTTGCTTACTGCGTGCTGTAGGTGGCTGTGAAGGGTGGACATGACGGTGTCATACATCAGACAGACATGTGCGCGCATAATGGAGGTGGTGCGGCGTGATTAGTGCGTTGCGCTCACGGCAGCGCCCGCGTCGCCCCGTGTGTAACCCAAGCCGTGCGCAGTAACGCTGCGCGGCCGCGCCATAACATAATTAAAAATGATTTAAGGCATTCGCTCCGGCTGCTTTGTTTCGCGCATTATGTTTCACTTGTTCGCGTCGCAGTCGCGCTCGCATTTTTAACGCGCCCGCTCTTAATTCTGTCACAGTTTTTATAACCCTTTTGTATTTATTAATTCCTTTCGGCTCCGGTAGCTCTACGCTTCTCGGAAAGCGATTTTGACGTGACATTTCTTTGGGTCGCTGTGTCCCTGTGTTAATGAAGCGTCCTATTTCGGCGCCGCCAAAAAACAATAATACGTGGCTTAATCAAAGCAAGGTCTTATGCTTTTCCAAGATCTCTAATTAGTACTTCCTAAAACTCAGTAGAGCATTCTCGAGAACTGCTGATGATGTTATCCTTATTGTAACAATAGAGCGAGTTCCATACCAATTCATTGGTTGCAGATATTTGATCAATTGTTATGTTTTCATCGATGCAGTAAGGATTCCTTGCCATAACAATATATCTATTTTTGGAAATGTTCGCTTAAAAGGTATAAAACGGTAGTAGGTAATACGGTCAAACAATGGGGAGTCACGTCACCAGCAATATAGTTGCAGGTTAAAAGTACGTATTTAAAAAGTTAAGTTCGACTTGTTGACGCGTCGCGCCTGGTTATCGAATTTCGGCAATCGAGCAACCGTGTCCTGGCCGCTACCAAATAATTTTCCATGGTTCATTCGATGTTGACTTTAGCCTTTACATTTCAAGTAATTACCAGAACAAACTCATGTGACCAACACATTTAAAATTGACTTCTTACTCGTAAAAGAAATTCATATGAGATTGATTAAGGTAAGTATATCGTTATTTTCAAATATACCACGAGTCCAATCTGGTTTGAGGTGGATGGCAATAACATGTTAGTAGATAGTGTTTGCGGTCGCTTGCTTCACGGTCACCATTGGTAGTCGGCTCGAATCCATCATGACGACAATCTATCACCAAGTCTCGGTGTCCAACGTACGACTATAGGCAATGTGTTTTACGCATTATGTATGCCAAGTACATTGATTTTCTCCTTTTATTGCTTCTGTTGATAGGTATGTCGCTAGATGACGCTTGGTGCACCTTTTGTGAATTAAGATTGGCTGCAAGCAATAGGTACATAAGGTCATGGTTTAATTTTTACCCGACTATGGCGATGCAAAAGGAGGGTTATGATTTTGACAGGCTATGTATGTATGTAGATTCATCTGTTCCCTCATAGCTCCTCAACCGCTAATTAGAACTGGACAAATGAGGTGTGGTTAGAATCTTAGTCGTCTGCTGGCTATATAGTGTGTCACTGAATTTATTGTGGCGACCTAGAGGCCATAAAGTACTATGTTAAAAAATAAATTTGAGATAAATATGTCGTGTTGGGTATCAACTGAAAGGGTTTAATATTAGCACATTTCAAATATGTATAAATTATACCATTGCATGCCCCAAAATAATATAAATAAAAAGTATGCCACTTAGTCTAACCAAACAATACATTGTAGGGAAAAATGGCATACGATCACGGCTATCCTTGATATTCTCTTGTTTAATACTTTTTATAACTTGATTTTTCAGTAGTCGGGTTTTAGTTCTAAACTTATTTTTTACTGTTTGTACTCGCCTGTAATGGTTATTTTCTATCAAAAATATCATTAAAGCGATTTGAAAGGTACCTCCTTAAATTATATTGGTCCTTCGAGCCGGATTTGAACCAGTGACCTTCGGATCTACCGTCCACTAATTGAATCTTTTGTAGCGATATACGATCTATGATTTATTACGAAACCCAAATGACAGGTTTCTATAGTAATGTGACACGGAGAATACTAAGCTATGCAAAGCTTCATTTAATCTAGAGTAAATTGTTTATCACTAATTTTCAGAAATCATCTTGTTTATTACAAGTGATTACTAATTAAAGTCACACGTGATGAGTGATGACTTGACGTAATTCATAAAATTGATTTAGTTTAATGTCAGCGACATTTTTTCAAAGCGTTTTGTTTTTGCGAATGCTACATAGTAGATAGAGGTAGCTATCTCGAGGTCCATCTCTGTTAATTAGTTTTTTGTCGGCAGCGGCGGGGCGGGCCGGCCGACGCCATCAAATTACGATGAGTCGGCCTTTCGGCTACCGGCGCCGCGGCCAACAATAATTATACACTCGTTACTACCGTGCTGCGCCTGCGCCGAGTACCAGTCCACATAGACGTGACGAATGCTCTCAATAAATGATATTGGAGAAATTATTTTGACATGAAATTAATGATCGAAATATTCAAAGTAGATATTGTGTTTGCTTTTCTAATGTAAGCTAGCTTCTGTTTGGATGATAAATCCAACGTGATTAAGTTTTGAGTTAATCTTTAAAGCTTTATTGTTATCAGTGAATATTTTCTAACCGCTCATCCATTCTATGCACATTGATAGGGTAGGGCGCACGCGCTACTCCAGTCAACCAGTGTCGACGATAAATTCCATCGATAAAATCGGCGGCGTCGACGGCGCGCCCGGTAATTTCTTAACGACAGCGTAACCCGGTGGCGACGCGTGCGCATACGCATTTTATTTCTCTCGCATCAAGAAGCCGACTCCGAAATAATCGTTCACCACTCAACTTAGATGGTAATCACGGCGACTATTAACGACCATCTTAATGTAACCTTTTTGGGCAATGACTTAGAAAGGTTTCATTCGAAAGCATTTAGATCTGAGTCTCATATATGTTGAGTAATTTTATTTTCAATGCACATTTGGGACGAATGTCGTTTAAATTACTGTCGTCAATTAGCGCTCAATAATTTAATGGTGCTACCTAAACGATTAATACTTACAATACTTACACGAATTAGTTTACGGATAGATGAGTGAGGTTGTTTTCTTCTTAGAAGTGGTCAGCTCGCAAGGCATTGTATTTTTAATTGAATATAGGTAGACGTGGCGAGCCGGCTACTGGCTACATTGTTGATGCTATTCACACTGCTCGAGAGCGCTTTCTACTAATTACCGCAGTACGCTTAACGTTATAGGGCTGTCTCGGGGTTAAAACGTGAAATATTACCTCGGTTGAATTTTGACGTGTAATTTGTCATTTTAACTCGACTGTTACATCATATTTTGTAAGGATGAAATAATATAACCTATGTAAAAGTTGCATGTCAACGATATTTTGATCAAAAGATAAATGTTACACGGAACTAAATACCGGTGCACAGCCCTGAAGTGCACTGCGCTCGCGCCGCAAAAGGTACCTACGTGAAGCTATGTTGTATTATCTTTAATTAAAAACCTCTAAAAGTCATCTTTAGATTAGTCCGAGTGGTCACAATAAGGGTTACAAGGGATCCACCGAAACACCTTTGTGATTCGTCACGAATACAATTTATTTTTATTTTCTAAGAATCCTTTGTTGAAGTTAACCGAATTTGTTGTTCAATAAAAAATGTCTAATTAAAGAATGTTCGAGCTGCTGTGGAAACATTTTTTGGTTCTTTTAAACTGACTTCTAATTTACACGATACTAGATGTGTCTTGTAATCTTTTCATTTTTTTCTACTTCTGTGTTATAGTGTGATGTTATAATTATAGCTTTATAGTCTGAAACCAACGGGTTACCACCTAGTCCCAGGAGAAGAGAAACGAGGAGAATGGGACAATGGAAATAATAAGCTCACGACACGTCCCACCAAATGAAATGCAGTAGGTATATTACTACTTAAAATCAATATTAATTGAAGGTAGTAGAACTACCTAACTTAAAAGATGGTGTCAACAGTCTGTACTGAATGTTATATTTATGGTAGTTGCATTAGTTAGCTTGACATTTTTAAAATTCTATAGTAATAAATGAAGCATAATAACAGCATAATATATGTGATATGAAAATAATTATGTTCGAAATATAAAAGTTCAGTTCAGAACTATTCAAAACCGGCGATTGTGTATGAAAAGCTTAATGACGTTAGAGGGACTCTTCAAGGGTAAGGACAGAAGCAAATAGCGTACTGCTGTGTCTGCCTATTTCAGAGTGACAATATTTAAAAAAAAATAGTGATATTGTTACGAATGGGATATACTCCCATTCGTAACAATATCACTATTTATAATATATATAGGTGGTACAGGTATGTATATTGATTGAGGCTTAGAATTGAAAGGCATATGCCTTTCTTTATGTTTAATTACTTTAAAAAAGTGTGGCATTTAGACATTCAGCACATTACATAGAAACTAGTGCGTTATTTATATCTAAAGGTAATTTATAGATGCCATATCATTCCGGTGGTCGCGTCTCGTTTACTTAACGCGGCGATAATGGCGGTATTACGAGTCATTACCGACATTCCTAGGTCGGTTATACACAATAAAAAGCCTTACGTATTAACGGTAACACATTCGTGCGCAATTGATGTAAGGCTCAAACCTTATAAAGTATAAAACCTGCCAAAAAATTTGAGTATTCAGAAGACTATTCGTGAAAAAGTCTCTGCGTCTAACTTCATGAAATAGGCAGATTTTTTAAATTTTTAAAAAGAATGCGCATAAACTTGAATTTGAAAACCTTTCTCAAGATTTCTTACAGTTTAATCTTTAGGAATCTTGGGAAATTTATATTTTATAGTACTGGTTCCGATGAATCAAATACCAATTCTTGATTATTGGTATATGCTACAATATCAAGCAGCAGCATTAAGTAATTAATACTTGAGTGCGTATTCAATCTATCCTCATCGGCCGGTCAAAAATAGGATTGAGAATTGATAACTTTTACTCCTACCAGTGAGAGGAAAATGGTTTACAACAGGGCCGGATCTAGGAGGGGACAAGCCGGTGCACGTGCCCCGGGAGACAGCATCAGCGGGCGGCAATTTTCCCCGGGGGTGGCCTTTCATCTACATCTTATGTGACTTTACCCTATGGTAAGAGGCAAGTTCCCAGCCCGGGCGGTTAAATATGTTGACTCGTCTCAAGGTCAAGAACATCACCACGGGACCCGACGGCATTTCAAGTCAAGCGTGGGTACTAGCTCTAGGGGAAGATGCTCTCGAGCTCGAGAAGAGGCGCCCGCGCGGAGTCACCGTCCGCCTACCGACCCATAGTATTACTTAACGAGATGTGAAAACTCTTTGAAAGAGTTATAGTGAAACATCACATCGAGCGCCTTATGTCGCATTAGGGAGGCGCGTGTAATGAAGTACCTTTCTATCTTCAACGCATAGTCGGGGTGTTCTGATGAAGAGACTCATCATCTACCCGACAGTGACCATCCCTGGACAGTGTGAAATGTCATGCTATATTCCGCAGGGATCGTTCTTGGGGGTCACATCTGTGGTTAACATCGGATACGATTGGATGCTTTGCAATGAGCTCACAGACGGTGCCACCGTCACGTGTTACGTGGATGATATGCTCATGAGGGCATGTGGTTCACCACGAAGAGATCCAAAAGGTCATGACTGGTTGTTCAAGTTGTGGAGCGGATCTGGCGGCTGGACTCGAGGTGGCTCTGCATAGAACTGAGACTGTTTCTCCGTGGGTCTCAGACCGTGCTACCCGAAGAATCCAGCCTCATAGATTCCGTACAACAGAGCTCGTGAGACGTGGAGGTGACTAAGATGTTGGACGTCGCGCTCAACGATCTTCACCCTTCATGAGCGCAAGCTAGGAAGTGACAGGATGCCTGTCATGATAGTAGAAACGGCATAACGAAATGCTTTGGCAACATCCCGGACAAGTTCCCACCAATCAAGGGTGGGCCTGGGTCAAGTGAGGTATATGTCGGTTTGAGTCATAGATTTGGTTAGGACTTGAATAAGTAAATCCGATATTCGTACGAAAAAGTGAGTGGGAGCGGCAAATTATCAGTTTAGTCCCGCTTAAAAAAAATATGAAGATCCGGGGCTGGTTTACAAAATAATGAAAAACGCACCGAAAAGTAGTCATATTTTACAGGGTAGAAGATTTTAATCTTACCTGCAGGGAAAGTATTTTAAATACTGGAGATAGCGAATTTCACTCCTAGGAAACATTCCTTTATTTCTAAAAAGAAACAAAACTGAATTCATAGATTTTCAAAAACTCGCTTGCCGCACCCGGTAGTGAAAATCGTTATTGCAAGTATTTAGCTTCTAAAATATTACCGACTAAACTGCCTGTAACATCGTTCAGAATCATTGATCACAGGTAGAGTTATGGGCTTTCTAAACTACATTACATAGGCTGATCTCGTTAAAAATGTCATTTAGTCAAGTGATCGTAGTGGTTACATCTCTATCCAACGAGGTATGAAAAGCGCGTGCAGTACACCAAGGCGCGAGGACCGATGCGGCATAATTGTGCGCGGCCGCAGCCTAATGTGCGGTGTCGTGGAATGTAGCACTTTCCATGTTAACGAGCGTGTATCCCGCCCCATCACGCGCCCGCGCATCCTATCTGCCACCACCGCCACAACGTCCGCTGTTTTATTCTTCACACAAGTAACACCTATTTGTGGTAATCCTCATACTAAATTTATGATCACCAAGATTTATACTTCACCTGCTACTTAGTTAATAACGATGTACGCGTCCAATAAAAAACGAAAAGGTACTTTTAAATGAACGAAGCACTGAATTCCTGGTACATCAACACCAAGACGTACACTTTCATTATGTACGGAAATAAATCAAAATAATACCAACGCAAAAGATAGCGAATAGAAAATCATCCTCACCCCGCGCCTCCACCCCAACTTGATTTATGCCTGTAATTTTCCAGACGGTTACGTAAGTAACTCACGATTTTTCTCTGTGCACACACATAATTAGATAATTTTCATGAATTTCTACAACTGATTTATTCGGAATATATTTCAGTATATTGTACTAGGGCAGATTCAGAGAGGCCTATGTACAGCCGTGCAATTTAGCCTGAAATAGGGTAAATTGATTGATTCGCTCGATCTCAGGTACCTTATAATACATAGTGCCGAATACTATTTATTATTATAAATAGTAATAATAAACCTTTAAAATTTGGTGCATATCGGTATTTCTTCTTCTAGTTGCTGACTTATGTATTAAATTATCGCATTTAAGTGCTTGGACATTCGTTGTAAGATCTTTATTTATAATAAGAGGATTACTAAAGCACACAAGCTGTGAATTAATATGATGGTATCGCTCCCCGGACCGTTCCCGTATTAATTTCTGTCACAGATTTAATTGCTCAACTCTGGCTTAAGCTTTTTAATAAATTCGAGGACAGACAACGAAACGCGATGCGACCAAAAAATACACGACAGGGGCGCGGTCGACCAAAAAAAGGACAGATTTTAATTTATAAAAGACAGGACAAACGATTAATAATTTATTTGTATCCTCGGTTTCTTGCGCGAGAGGGTCGAGCGTTAAAAACAACCGTTAAAACCGGCGACTTTGTATAGCTTGCGCTTAGTTCGAAATGCCAATTGCGGGTAGACACAAGTATACAGCGAGCCGGAATGTCGCTTTAAAAAACCTCACAAATAAATAAATCGCGTCGCACGCACCAGCCACGTAAAAAAAAACATCTACTATATTCGATTCTTTAATGTGATTTTGAAAAAATAGAAGTAAGCGGAGGCTGCCTCCGATTGAAAATGAATGAGGGCGAGCGCGATAGTGGAAATTAGCATTGAGGTAGGATTCAGGAGCGGCTTTTGTGCGATTATATCGAGGTGTATTCTTTGCGCTTTTTACGGCAGCGCGGTGGCTCGCCCGGCGCGGCTTTTCAGTCCCTATTACGATCCTGTCGCCTTTTTGTAGCAGATAATTATTGTCGCCTTACCACCCTACCATATCGCATTGATATCTGTACTATATACGTTCTATCAATACAATGCCTACACATAGGCTGTTTTTTTGATAATATTTACATTCGCAAGCACCAGTCCTATCGCCGCCTCTGCTACAGACCACCGTGATGTAATGTTAGTAGGCGACACATTACTAGTTAAGAATACTAGTACCTAATATGTGGCCAAAGTAATTAGTGTTATTATAAAAAAAAACTTGCAACCTTTACAGTTAAGCCATATTGATCTTGTGTGTGTATCGACATGTAATGTCCTCGTAAGCCGTAATTACCTACTTGCTGGACGCAACTCTGATGCAGGCTTTCCTCTTGGGGTTGGGAGATTAGACGCAGTCGCTCCCATAAAAGTCAAGTTACACCAACCCCCAAGAAAAGTAGGTGTAGGAGAGAGGACTCAGGGCTCCAAAGTGCAGATTTTCGATGTAACAGCGATTGGAGTTCCAATCATGAAGATAAGCTTCTAGTAAAGAATGATGGAGACGACTTTAACGTTATTCTACTTATCATGTTCGTATACTAAAGCACCGAGTGAAGATTTCAATACGTCACACACGGTATACGTGAGGATAAGTCGATGGCTAGTTACAAACTCAAACAATACAGAATGAACAGCAAAACTAAGCAAACGAAACGCAACTCGAACAGATTAGATCACTTGTGACGTGGGCGCGGCCAGTGCGATCCATAAATTAGCGATTACGCATATATCCAATAATAAAGGTAACAATGGGATTGAATGCAGATGAGCGGCCGAGCGAACGAAGCGAGCCGATCGACATTTGTATGCGCTATCTAAGAGCACAATTGGATGCCGGCGCGAGTCTTCGCACTAATGGTACACTATCGAAAGATCGCGTACCACCGCTTGAAAAGTGGCGACCGCCAGGGAATACAGACCACACGCCGCACGCACAATAAATAAACGAACATTCCCCACGGTTTGCTTAAGAAAACAATGTTTCTGTTGTTACTGAAACTGATAAACTAATTCACTGTGGTAGACTGGTGGAGCCATGGTAGAGCTAGTGTAGCTCCTCCTACCTATATTTTCCTGGCTCGAATTTGCCCGCTCTACAGTGGAAGTATTATCCAGGCAATTAACATTGATTTAATAGTCTTCTTATTGTCCTTCCCCCTTTACTATTAACAAGCAGTAACACGTGACACCTATAGCGTTGTAAGCGTCCAAAGGTTACGGCAATCGCTAAACATAAAACAGGATGTGCGCGGATATCGCCAAAATAGTAATAAAATCGATTCAATTTGACTAACCACGGATCGAATATAGAGAGAAATATCGGGGGAATGCCTGATATTATTTGTGCTGTGCCTACGGATCCACAAAGTTCCAAAACACTATAAAATACTGTAGTAAGTTCCCAGAGGTCTGATTGTTACTGCTTGATACGGTCTATGTTAGGTAGGTACCTACATTGGTAGTTTAGTATAGTGCGGAGACAATAATGTGGAACTTCTTTATGTTACATAGTAACCGTGTGATGTAAAGCAATATATTAAACGTACTTTTAATTTTGAAAATTAAAACAAGATATCACTCTGGTCCCCTATTCACAGTGACCAACCGTAACGTCAACGGGGCTGATCACGTGGAGGATTCACAAGAATCGATCTCGCTTTTTTTACACTACTTAGGTGGCAAACAAGCACACGGCCCACCTGATGAAAAGTGGTTATGTGGCCTATGGACGTGTACAACACCAAGGGAGTCACACTTTATTTATTTATTTTTAAACTTTATGCACAGTCTATTGTAGAAAGGCGGACTTAATGCTAAAGGCATTATCTGAAGTCTACCTTAGGGTGATGTAGAGATGCATTGAGGTGCCAACCCTGTAAGAACAGAGAGTTTTTGTGCCGTCAGTGCAGAAGACAAAAGAGGACTAGTCTTTGGTCTTCCTATTGATGACAAAAAAACTCTCCAGTGAACGCTGGCTACACTACTCACCGCCGGGAACACAATACCAGGTTAATATGGTCGTGGTATTGTGTAGGGTGGAGGTAATTCCCCAGTCGGACTGCTCAATTGGGACGGGAATACCGTCGTGTGCGTATCCTATCTCTCCGCTCGCTACCGTTGTGCAACCGAGACAGGTTTCCAAATCTTCAATATAATTTTTCATTTTAAGGATGTTAATTTATCATAAATTGCTAAAAAGTGAGATCAATACTACCTTAGTATCAGTAAATCTTGGCGACTTTAACAACGTAATATATTTACAAAACGAAAAGGTAAATAGCGTTGACGCTACGTCTGTAGTCATCGCCTGAATGAGAAATAATATTAACAACAGTATATCACACTTTCAGTTATATGAGTTTCAATAAAACGATGTCAACAAATTTTCGACACTTACAACGACCACTTATTAAATCTTATAATCCAAACTTAATGTGCAATGCAATCGAATCAATTTAAATTTAACGTAAAATATGAGATTGTATAAGGAATCTCATTACAGTGTTTAAAAAGCATACAATTAAGAAGAAATGTCAAAAAACTTAATAATATTGAATAGCATCTGAAATATTACTATATGGTATTCTTGTATTATTAACTTACAGGACTTAAAAAGGTCGTGGTAATTAAATACCGCAATAACAATTACTTTAATGTTTAATATTAAGCCTTTATGGCAAAATTTGCATATAGCGGTGATTCTTTAAGTTTATCGCGTTAATTTACAAATAATTATTGTGTAAGTACGGTTCGGAGAAGTCTCTCGCATAATATAATCAGATACGTACGTATACGGTTGAATTTAATATGTAATAAAATATAGTACAATCGGGACACCTCGACAGCTTTGGAAGAGGTAAATAAAAGTAAAGAATTAAGCAGAATATGTTTTAGATGACTATATTATATGCAGAGTTCTGAATCAAATCCAGTGTCGTCTCTCTCGGCATAGAATTTAGTTAGATACGGTTGGTGACAGTTTGCAACAAGCAAAATGCTACATCAAATGAAACTCAGTTGTATATAAATCCGTTGTAATTGCTCACTATACTTGTTTCCAAATGTGTGGTCGTAAATAGAATATTTTGCTAATTCAAATATAATTTTATTTAAATTATGAATTTTGAGTGGCGCGAGGGACTATTTATAATAACTCCTGAAACACTGTGATTATTTCTTTTAATACCAATTAGGTGGCATACAAGCACCTAGCCCACCTGATGAAAAGTTACCGTGGCCTATAGACGTATGCAATTTAGTTTCCACCTATGTTTGGTTCGGTCTGTTTAGACAAATATATCTAGCAATTTTCCTTACTTCCGTATGACTTTAACTTTTTGCCAGCAGTATTTATTCTTGTTTTCTGGTATGTTTTCATCTTCTTTAAATAACCTTTTTTAACCATTCGCTGTATTTATTTTGTAAACACTTACTTGTAATAATTTGTCTTCATCGGAGTCTGGTAGCATTCCTAATACGGATCTGTACGAAAAATCAACATGACTGCGTGTGCGTTTCAATTTTCCTCGTCAAGCTGAGTAAGCATAATACACACATCAACAAAGTCTAGGGAACAAGGACATTTCTAGTTTTTATTTAAAAACCCTTTCTTGTAATAGTGAGTGTTTTATATCAATAGAAGGGTATTTTTATACCGTTCTAATTTTAATTTTAATAAAAACATTTTCATACAAATTTTTTTTTTTTTTAAGAAAGAATTGAATAGTGCCAATATTGAGTATTACAACCTTCTATGATTAGGCACAAAAATAACGAGGTAGTAAGAAATACAGTAATTAACCGTACTTTAAACGTTTTTAATAATCTGTAGGACCTCCTAAAGCATTAGCAACAGCTCGACAACGGCGTGGCATACTTAGTATGAGATTGTCAATCATCGTCTGTGGAATATGGCTCCATACACTGCGAAGGTGTAAAAAAAGTTGTTCTTCAGTGTTCAGATTTTCCAAAGAATCACTGAAAGCTCTTCTCCCAAGCAAATCCCAGGCATGCTCTATGGGATTGAGGTCGGCAGACTGAGCAGGCCATTCCAACGTCGTCATATTGTGCTCGCTTAACGCATTGACCACTACCCTCGCGGTGTGTGACCGTGCATTATCTTGCATGAACATAAAATCTTGACCGAACTGCTGTCGATGAGGGATTACCATGGGGTGTATAACCTCCTGAATGTATTGGTTTGCATTCAAATTGCCCCGTATCCAAACGAGGTCGGTCCTTCCACCAAGGCGAATTCCAGCCCATACCATGATTGTTCCACCTTGGTAAGGATGAACTTCTTGCGGATTCTGGAGACGACTCCGACGTCCAGGAACTCGCCATATACGCACTCTTCTCGAATCAGGATGAAAACCGAAGCAAGATTCGTCGGAAAACAGAACCCGTGCCCATTGATGGTCGGTCCACTGTAAATGTGCGTTAGCCCACAATAAGCGACGACCTCGATTTCCACGTCGAAGAGCTGGAACCCTAAGCGGTCTGCGAGCATAAAGATTGGCTTCGCGTAGTCTTCTTCTGACAGTTTGATCGCTAACAACCACTTGATGCTGAGACTGGAGGCCTGCGACCAACTGACGAGCAGTAATCGTGGGTTGCCGCCTTGCGGAATTTTGCAAGAAACGATCTTGTCGCGGGGTAGTAACCCTATTTCGTCCCCTGTGACGTTCGGCAACATCCCCTGTAGACCTGTAGCGTGCCCATAATCTGCAAATTACGCTTGGTTGGGTGTTGACAGCATCCGCTACGTCGCGTTGAGTTCGTCCAGCTTGCAGCATACCAACAGCCCTTAACATCTCTTCACGACTTAAATGACGACGTGACATGATGACTACAGTCACAAAAATGTACAAACCATACGTAAAAGACGTATTATTGATAATAAACGTTATTTACAATCAAAAAAAAAAAATTTATTTTGCCTCAGAGAAACTGCACAATCAAACACTTTTAAAAGTTTTCCCTCCATATTCGAAAATCATTACTTATTTAAATTTATTTTTAAATTTTGAACAACTCTGTAATCTACTTTATTCTATTTTTATTTATTTGCTGCCAGTTATTTGCAAAACAAGATTTACACGAAAAAAAATAATTGGGGTCATCTTGTTCCCTAGACTTTGTTGAGGTGTTTATATATAATGAATTTAAAAAGCTTTTAATAATGTGTGTTTATAATCTGCGCTATATCATACTCTTTAAAATTATCGGGAGTTGCAGATTTGTTACACACTTGTAAATTGGACATGCATCGTTTTATACACGCTTTACCAGTAGCGTCATTTTTGTCATCTACAATGAACCACTGTTCCATGGGATTACTGCTATGGTTGTCCAAACTTGTGGTTCGTTGTTGTCAACCGAGATGAGTCCAACAGTCATTGATATTGTATGTGATCTTCGTCGTCCCTAATATATTTGTAAATCGCGCGGAGTATAAATGAAACACACGGCGGTCCAGCGCACTGACATTCAATGCAGTTGCTTTGTTGACTGTCATCAGAGTGGGCGCGGCTCACATAACCTTGTCAAACTATCAGTATCTTTTTTTCAATTTTTATGATTTACTATGGTCATAAAATTTGAAAACCTTCACTTTTGTATTAAGGTATAACAATTTTATTTTTTTATTTTGTGTTCATTAATTTAAATTTACCTACAATCAATACTAAACAATTAAATTAAAACTAAAAATGCGTCGTGAAATTCCTCCGCATCGCATGCCTCTTGTGGTAGCGTTCCCAGATCCTTGCCCTCCCAACGTGGCAATGTAGCCAGCATTGCCACGTTGTATGGCAATGCTTATTCTCTGACCTAAAAAGAGGCCAGCCTACTGGTCACGAGAAGTATCAACCGTACGCTTTGCAATCTCCCTGAAGAGATTGATGACACTCGAACCCCATGACCTTGAGGTCGTGGGGTCCAAATGTATGTTGTGCCGTTTGGAGTCGAAACTCTTGAACTTCTAATACAAACGGCACAACATGAATTTGACAAATCTTTGAGGATTCAAAACATAGTACCTCAGTTTTACAGTCTATTTCCTATCCCCTCATTTACTAACTTCAAATTTATGCCACAGATACTGTGTACTAATTTATCCGTACATTAGCATAGTCGATACTTAGTATTTACATTACTAGCCATCGCCCAATATTGCGATTCACCAATTGATTTCACAAAATGTATTGTCCAATGTCAATGAGCACGTCTCTCTACTGATTGAAATGCGTTTGTATGAATTTAATGCTTTGAGTCGAATAATTATTTCAATCAAACAGGCTTTAAGTAATGAGATATAAATTTGAAACAAAGTAGAAAAGAAGACTAAAAGTACCATGTCATTCAACTCAAAACTACAACTGTAAACTGTGCGGTATGGCTTATAGCGGTGTCAGTAGCTTTCAAATGAATTAAATTCTTGCAATTTTATGGTTATTCTAGAGTTTGTAAAAACCGCAATTCAGAGGTAATTGATGACATTTCATTTATGACATCTAAGACAAGTAGTAGACTTGTTGGTTAAAATCTTTTTTGTTTGTCAGTCCTTGCTATACTGATTTAGTTGTTGTTTATCGTAAAATCAATATTTTATTAGGATTTGTAAGATTCTTACTCTATGTCTCTTCTTAAAACTTCTTAGGCTCTTCTTAAAAGTTTCACCAAGTTTTAAAGAAAGCGTGATGGTGCTCTGATATACTTGGCTATATTACTTCAAATACTTATTGATATTTATTATTAATGTCATACGTGTGCTATCACTTTGCTGGGAGTTTCGGTGTTCCTTAGATGCTTAAGATTTAAGTTCAATATAAATAGTATAATATAAATTAATTATTTTTAATTTTATTTTTTACATATAAATTGACTTAATTTTAATAATACGTACAAAAAATTATATAAATTTTCTGTCATCCTAATCACAACATAAACTAAATTCAATTCATTTCAATTGTAGAGACACAATTTAAATTAATTGGAAATAAATTCATTTAAGGCGGGTAAGAGGATAGTGCGTAGCGTGGGCCTATCCTGACTAATAGCGCCATGATTAATATCCCGGATATACTCCATGAAGGGGAATTTCCAAACCAAAGTTTAACAACAATATTATTGTATCGTTACAAAAAATAGCCCACCTTTAGGAGATTTAAAGTTTTAGAGTAGGTTGAGACAAGAGCTATGGAAATATGCTATCTACAAAGATATAGGGTATACATACTTAGATTCATATTGATTTTTCCAATCAAAATCCACTAATTAACAGATTCTATGCAGACCTACTGACTCCGACCTCAAGGGTTGTGTTAAATTTTACCATCAGTTTAGTACAGATTTTTATACTTTACAAGTAATCTAAAACGGTGAAAACGGTTCCTCCGGGGAACTACCACATTCTCTACTTTAAGTAGCAGTATGCTGTATTTTCGAACTTTTGTGAAAGTGCCAGGAGTTTTACCATACTTTCTTTCTATTTTGGCCTCCCCTTCTTTGATAACCTTTTCACACCGTTGTGGGTATGTGGTGGTTTTGGTGCTATTAAAGTAACTGCTTACCTATAAGTATTATTGCCCGTTTTTGTTGTCTTAGTAGTAAAGAGAAACAAAGTTCGTTGCCTTAAAACAAAATCCATTACAGCTAAAAATACACGGAATGCACTAAGGTCAGAGTATTTTACACCTAAAGTACGTTATACATCATACAATAATTCAATTCATTAATATTAAGCCCCTTCTGTCTGAACCCCAGTCCAGCAACCAGTTTAAATACAAAATTTCAAAACAGAATATGACCCAAGTTAGTAAAATACAATGTGCGAATAATTATAAACAAAATAAAATGAATACAAATTGTAAAGTATCAAATGATGATGACTGGGACAAATGTAAGAGGATAATGGGTCCAAGGAAAAAAGGACACGAACTCACACCCATACAAGTAATTACAAAGGAAGATAATTATAATTCTTTCTTTTCCTTTTAAGGATTGTAACTTTGTGTACGGTGAGTAAAAACATTTGTGTGTAAAATTAATGTCCTTTCTATATTTGCATGCGATAGACTTATAATGTTTTACGATGATATGCAAAATTCTCAGTTCTTGTCTGTTCTTGCACATTTGATTTTGTGAGGCGCTTTAGTCACATTAGTATTATGTTAGTATATTGACCAAGTGAATGTATAGGCATTCTCACCTGAAAACTACACCTACATCTGCTGTCTAAGAACTAGTCGGCAGTCGTGCTAAAAGACAAGATAAAAATGGCTACAAAGTCCAGACGTTGGAAGCTATCTGGACTGGCGCTTAAGTGGTGATGATAGATGTTGACCAAAAAACTAAATGAATTGAAAACGAAGAGAGGTAGAATTAAGAACATGAATTAAGACATTTAGCATAGCAAGTAGTCGTAAAGTATAATCAATCAACAATCACACCAGTCAAATGACTCTACTCAGGTATCTGACCTACATACTCTTGACTATCAGCGGGCGAGTAGGTCCACCAGAGATATTCACGTGTTAGGGGAGCAAACCAAAAACAACTACCTACCTTAGATGCGGGTTCTAAGACAGTTGTAATTTTTCTTAGGACTTCCCGAGTGAGATTAGGTAGACACCCATCGTTGTGAGGAAGTTACATTATCTAGTAGAAATAAGGGTAATTAAAGACCCATTTAGTGCCTTAGTTTAGCAGGACTATAGGTACCTACTTATGAACCAGTCAAAGAAATCATCACTTAGAGTCACATTTACACACACAGTATGCTGGTATTTTAGTAGCATGCACTTGGTTTCCCATGTTATACCTGTTGCTATGCAGTATTGTCTTATATTCTTCGTGAACGCTTCTTTGCACCCCAGGACTCCATACCCATCGCTGGTGGACGCGTAGTAAGTGATAAATAAAACGTAATTGAGAAGACGGAAACAGCCAATGAGTAAATCTCGTCCGTCAATTTATTTAAATTATTTATTAGTGGTTCGCTATAGACACCCGCCATGATCGTTCAACCCGCCGGACGCTCGTGATACAATTATATGGCGGATGGATACTGTTATCGATATTTACTGTGTATTTAGAAATAAGAACTTCGAATTTATTAGTATTGATAATCTGTATATTCCTGAACTTGCATTACATGCTTTCAAGAGACTTTCGCTCGACAATTTTTTCTCTTTTGTATGGCTAGAAGCTATCCAAGGAAATAATTAAAGTACGAAGCCTAAAATCTATGCTGTTATCTAGGCTCCGATCTAGGGTAGGGGATGGCTTTAGGCGAGGCCCTGTAAGGGAAAGATCGCGGATTCGAATCTCGTTTGAACTGATTCATTTATTTTCCTATCCTAATAGATTTTTTTAAATTTTTATACAACTTAGGTGGCAGACTAGCACACGGCCCACCTGATGAAAAGTGGTTACCATGACCTATGAACGTGTGTAACACCAGTGGAGTCACATCCGTGCTGCCGACCCTGTAAGAACAGAGATTTTGTGCCGTCAGTGTAGAGGACAAAGCAGGACAAGCCTTTGGTCATCCCACTGACAGCACAAAAACTCTCCAGTGAGCTCTGGCTACCCTACTCACCGCCGGGAACACAACACGAAGTTATTATAACCGCGGTATTCTGTAGGGCGGAGGTACTTCCCCAGTCGGTTAATGCTGTCCAAATTTCGTGACAGCTTAAAATCATACCCAATTTTTAACTACGGTCTCACGGATTCTTGAAATATGAAAATATATTTGTATTTCGATTAATTTTTCGTTTCGAATACTTACTTTTTGTTATTTTTTTCATAACAACGTGTTGACAGAAATTACATGTGAAACTTTTTAGATTTTAAACCTTGTGTAACTCAAAAATCTTTTGGTAATTAACTTTTTATTTTAGTAAATAATTCTTTTAAAAATTCGTCAAGTTTTTGTCCAGTGTTCGTCGAATTGAGAGTCGAGCAATATCGATATGCGGAAACATCGACTGTTGGCCAACCGACATCAAGTAGAATTAGTTAATTTGTACAGATACGACACAATGGACGAGCAAATAACGTATACACACATGCTTATATACATATCTACCGGGGTATTCTAATTGGCGTAATTGAACGAATCTGGACGCACTTAATAATGCTCCATTGTCGTCATTCAAATAGCAATTCATCGTACGTAAAAGATATGATTCATTACTTTTAAATTAAAAAGTTTGACGTGCTAACTCGTGAAGTATCAAACAGTTTCACAAATAACCACAAAGAAAGTGCCTACCAACCTTTTAGTTTGTCTGAATCAATTGATTACACGTGTAAAGGAAGTTGAGAATATACAGAACAATAATTGCTTTTTTTCATAACCGATTGTAGAAATATCTATTATGTCGAAGCCTCCAGAAGAATGTCCTGAAGAACTCAATCTTTTATGATTGAGATAGAAAGATTCCACGTATATATCGCCATATCCACTATGAATTCAAAGAATTTACTGTATTTTATGCATTATAAGATATTGGCGGATAGTTAGTTTTCCTTTGAATGAGGATGGTGTCATGACAACAATCAAATATACGTATCTACTTTCTTTTCAGAGTTGGGTGTCTGGTGTAAGTCACTCGCGCTGTAGTAAAAATAAAATAAACTATGGGAAGGAGGAGTGGACCCTGAGCTCTAAGGTGAAAAGTCAATAGGGATTGGCACTTGGATGACGAAGAATTGGGGGTAGACAATACACAAAAAGTTCTAAAGAATAAAAAAGCAGAAACGTCTTACCCATTGATGTCCGTGACGGACCAAAAGTGCCTTAACACGGCCTTGGCTATCAGGTACCAGCACTGCGTCCACACCCACGATGATTTCTCGATGGACTTAGACAGGAATTTTTTGGTTTCTTCGTCAGGATACAGCTGGACGAACTTAACCAACAGCTCAGGAGACAGGCGATCCTTGTTCACTCGATACCACTAAAACAAAGAACATAATATGATTAAATGGAAAGTTATTATCAAAATGCTATCTAGCATTTGGGCTATTGAAGAAATAATAATCCTCTTCAATAATAGTATTTGCAACGAGAATATATTATATTTATAGATAATATCTTTGTTTTATTCTATAGTTATTAGATGTTCTTTTGATAAAAATGCAGGAACATCAAATGCATAAAAAAGGACAAAATACTTTTTAGGTGCTGGCAAATTACCCATTAATATAATATTGCAAATAGTAGGTACTTTACATTGCATAATTTTCTCATAAATCTTATAACGTGAATCTAGATGAGCCATCTAAAGTAAGACGTAGCGTCTACAGCGTCACATATTAGTAATGACATGATTAAAGGCAAATCGCCATTTCTTCTTCTCGACCATTATACAAATTGATGTTTAACAACCCATTGCACCAAGTTCTTAATGAGAGATAACAAAAAGAGTAATCGAGTGCAAATAAGAGAGTGTAAGTATGAAAGGAGCGTGGAGCTCGTCACCCGTTGTGTGTTTAAGTCAGCCGCAGCGGCCCTACAAAGGGCAATGCGGCGGCTGTTAATTTCACGCTGCCTCGAATTAACATTTCTTTACGCCACAGAATAATGACGAATTAAAAAAGTTCTCGCCTCTACATGTAGCCGTAATGATGGCGGCCAGCGAGCGAGCGAACTCATCAACCCAACTTAATTAATGCCAGATCTGTCTTTGTATTAAAATCGAACGAGGGCCGTATAAAAAACAGGTAAGGCGTAAGGCTGCATATTAAACGAGGTTCTCTGAGGACTTTAATTACTGTATCTGTAATTAAAGTTCCTTTTAATGACATCCGCGAGTAATTATTAATGTGTTCACTAATGACTAAAACTACTGTATGTATCAAAACCCGTTTCGAACGGCAAAATTAATTGTGAAATTGCCACTCAATGTTTTATTAAAATCACTCAATCACTCAATTGACGAATAAGAAGTTAGAAATAATATTAGCCTTTGATACTGTTGGTAATAATAAAAGAGTAAAAGATAATAAAGTGCGGTGACAAATGATACCATAAATGTGATAAAATACGGTTTTAGAAGGAACACACGGAACTCCAAATTGTCTAAAACCGGTAGTTGAAACAATCGTCACGGCAAATCGAAACGTCAAGTCGGGAGCTCGTATTCAATTTTATAGTGAGTTCGACGCGGAGCCGAGCGATAAATGATGGCCGCCTTTACTTTGTGTAATACAATCAATGTTTTATACTATTATTCATCCGATTAGACATCGCTTTTTTTCGTTCGGCTACTAGTATTTCTGGAGCTTTTTGTGCTCCTTCAAATGTTTGATTACAGTACTAGGAATTAGCTATTGCGGTGAAGGCAAATGGAGAGTTGTTTTATCGGAGTTCGTATGTAAGTTCAGGCCATGAGGTGTACCACTTCTTGATTTTGGAGCCATTAGAGTGAAGTGAGTGTGTACTTTAGCTCTATAGAAAAAAACAGTCAACATCACGGGCTGATTTGATGTTTCGTTGAGTTGCTATAGCTCCTCATAGAGTCACAACCACATCAGTAATTTCTTAGGTGCTGCGCTGCAAGTGTTTATACTCTCAGCAGTCACCTACCATCAGATAGAAAAATTCACCAACGGTTTTTTGTGCATCTATGCAGACTTGCAAAAAATCACAAATTGTTTCATCAATCACTTATTAACACATCAATCACATAGTAAAAATCCTATAGGTACACTGATGGTTTTTACGTAATAATAATGAGTTCATTTTTTTCGAAGAGGCATGTTCGTAATTATTTCCAATTCACTTAGTATTGCTAGTCTTTTCATGAGTTTTCCCTTTTTTATATAGGACACGTGAATTAGACTACTTTGCTTTGCCTGATGGTAAGCTGAAGGCAAAGTCTCAGAAAAGAGGGTCACCATTACTTACATTTACCATGTGACAATGGTGACACTCAGCTTGACGTCCTCATCAAATGCTTTTTCACGCCCCGCTTAAAGGACCCGGGACTGTAGGAAGTAGGAAACACGTGAGCTGGTAATGAACTCTAGGTCTTAATGGTGCGATCCCTACAATATCAAACCAGCACTTATAGGGTCAGCCGCGAGGTTCAGGTAAGATGTGATATGGCTTAGGGATGTTAGCGTGATGATTTAGGGATGCGACTATGGTCTGACCTCCCAAACTTGAAAAGTTAGTCTACGCCAAAGCCTCGTCTGTTAATCTGCAGGTGCACCGGCTCGCAGGTGAGGTTGGCTTGATCCTCATAAATTGAAAAAATAACAGAACCCAAGTTCACCTACAAGTAGTTACATCCATAGACCAATATCATTCGGACTAAGATGTTTGCGTCTATTTTCTTTTACGAAATGTGCCGATTTACATAGGTACATTAATATCAGTCTGGAATGACTGCCAGCATTAGTCATGACATGAATAGTAAGTACGCCATATGGTTAAGAAATAAAGTCAAACCAAAGTATATAACTATTAGATTATCTAAAACATTTTACGACGAACGGCAAAAAGTATCGTAAAAACCCAAGCAAATAAATATTTAGTATCGAATACTGATAGCGAATCACGTTGGTGATTATGCAATGCGCCGTCTTTACATTTAAAATAGCCTGCATCAGAATTACGGGATTCGACGAAGTAAATTGTCCAGACGGAATACAAACCGTGGAAAAATTTGTATCCTGAAATTATTGATGATATTCTGGAAAATGTTACGCAGTAAATTATGTATTTCGAAGCTATTAACAATGTACTTGCAGAACATAAACGAAGTTACAAATGCGCACTATAGTATAGTACGCAGTTATGGAGTGGTTTTTAATTTGACTACCTTGATATTGATAACTAGGGTTTGTCTCGTATGGTACCTACCTACATTTAAAACAACTTTATGTCTCGGTGACCAAAGGTTAACTTTGACGAAATGAAAACACGGTTTTAGATAGTGCAGCCTTTCTTTTCCCAGTGTGTGTACCTAGGTAGGTATACCTATAAACCGTTCAAAAGAAAATATATTATTATGACTCATGATTTCTGTTTAGGTTGCTATCATGACTTCTTTGTTACGCTACCAGCGTCTACAAATTCGTCATTATCTCAATACCATTAAAAAGAGATAAGGGACGGGAGAAGAAAATTCTATAAATATTAATGGAAACATTGGTAGAAACAGAAAGTGTGGGTACTTACTTGTGTTTTTTACAATTGGGTTATGCATGGTGTCAAACATTATGCCGAAACGGTATATTAATGTGAAAACTTATAATGATTTACCTACTTTGTTATTGTTGCTTTATATAACAGACAAGACATACCCGTTTGTTTATTTATGAGAGCATATATTTTAGATTCATTTTCTGCTCGTGTAAGTTAAATTTGCATGAATAACAATTACCCATTTTAAAAATCTACCTGCTGAAGATAAATCGTCAATGATTTATTCGGCCCGACGACTTATCGAGGCCGACCCCATTTCTTATTTATTTTATGGTCTATGTGGGTTACCGAATTTCGCAGTATGGTTAACAGGTCAGATGATAATAAAATATCTCATTTCTACATGTGTTGTAACACTACTCACTCGGCCAGTCATAGCCATCAATGAGCTTATTATACAGGGCTGACTCGTTAGCGAGCAGATCAGCGCATGGCGCATCCATGGAACGAATGGCGGGATTCAGGTCCTTTATCCGACGGTCGTTTGCCTCCAGCTAATGAATCAGAGCCTTTAGTGCGAGCACATTGTCAATATGAAGCGAATATTAACGCTGAGCGCACAAGCTTCTACAATGCTAGTTTAATTCCCATTTAAATATGGGAATAAATGGCGGAGCGGCGCGGTCTGTTAAAAGCCACAGCATCGACGTGTGACGTTTTGTTTGACTTTCAACATTAATTCAATTCTAAGTGAATGGATGGACGTCTATGAAAAGGGCAATCAAACAATTTGTCGTCATATATTCCAAAGATAAGCTTAAACTTATACTTACAGACGTAGTTACAAAAGAATTAATGAGTATGTTCTTTATTTAGAAGGATTTTCAGAAGTAGCTACGACATAAATTATGTGCTTCTATGACGGCAAGTCAGGGTGTGTTGGGGCAAGTATAAAACATTGTACGTTTGCGAGCTAAGTGGCGCATGGGATTTCAGTGGATTTGCCAGTAAGCGGCTCCGAAGCTTGTTTGCCGGGCGCTCCATTAAAATGGGATCAGTCGGGATGCAGATCGCCTGGACGTACTGCAACGAGACGCCTTGGAAAATATACGACGTACTATATTGATTGTACATGGCCCGTAAGTTGACGTCATGAATACTTGAAACGTAGAGACTTGTCTTGGATTTATAGGCCCTCGCATTATTTCAACAGTCCCGATGTTGCAGTTCATTTATCAGTAGCTTGGTGATTGATGATAAATAAGCAGGACTCTATGCAAATAAAAATAACCTACAAATGAATTGCAAGGAAGAAGCCGATCAAGTGTGAGTCGGACTCGCGCACCAAGGGTTCTGTAACTTAAGCTACATAAACCGTAATAAATTTTGAATGTGTTGACTTAGAACTTTTTGCACAGTCTCGTGACGTTATAGTTTTGAGTATGTGGTATGAATTTCAGCTTGAAATCTCCACGCATTCCTTCATTTGACGGACAACGAAGTGATCCTATAAGGGTTCCGTTTTTTTACTTTTAAGGTACGGAAGCCTATAAAAGTTCGTTAAATTCATTTAATTTCAATTATTTTGTTAAACACCCAAAAAACGTTTCACTGATCACCGCCAATACTCCCAATTCCTCCGTGATCATGGTGCCGAAATATCGGAAACAATATAACATGGTAGATATCTCGATTATTAATGTGTGTGACCCATGATAGCTTAAATAACAATTTTGGTAAAAATTATTTTGACTGCAATTAAGGATTATGTTTAAGGTATATTTACCTAAGTAACTAACTTAGGCAGATATATACGAATTGGCTAGTCTATAAACTATGATAATAGCCCAAGGCCGAGATATATGATAGCAATAGTCTCAATTAAAACTCTATGCATGACTTATAGCGGCAGAACAATTGATTTCGATTAACACTCGACAAAGCTACTAAACAATAAAACATTCTATCGGATACGCATATATTTCAACAGATTTATATGTACAAAGAGCAATAACTACTAACAGAGATGCAATTTAGTCGAATAGAACTGCATTGTTTGGATATTATATTGTGGTTAATTCGCTCAAGCCGGGTTCAATACTATCTTGTGGTTATATTTTAATTAAAATATGTTGTTCATAAATAACATTACCTCAGTACAGTCAGCGTCAGAACAATCTTAAAACCAAGGTATTAAGAGCAATCTTGTTTTACTGTTCGAACTAAAGGTGTGTACTAATTATTGAAACAATTAGTAAACAGGAAGGGGAGAGGACCAAGGCATTAAGATAATTTTGAGCACTCTGTACGTCAAGATCGATCTGATGCTGACTGTACGTCTTCAATCACAATTAAAATATTGTTGTATTTACGTTTTTTAATACCAAAATAGAAACAAATTGTGAATAAGTTTTTAATATGAAATAGCCGTCACCTAATTATTTCTTAAAATAAAAATACATACATACATAAAATCACGCCTGTCTCTCATAGGGGTAGGCAGAGATCACGAATCACTCCACATCACAAATGCAGCCAACAAAGTTTAAGTTTATTGTTCTCTACGCTTTTGCCTCCTTTTGTGGTTTCTTTTGCTTTTATGGGAGCGATGATACCCCAATCATGAGTGGAAAGCATACATCTATTAATCAGCAGGCGTAGAGGATCGTAGATGAAGTTAGCTTGGGCGTAAAAGTATTAAGGTGGGATACCATAGGTACATCCTTCCCCCTATCTCTTAACTATACATGAATGTCCGGATAACGATTATCTTATTTACTATAGTACTTCAACGTTCATGTTAATCCATTTACATAATATTGTAATCTAAATACGAATTAAATCAACATCAGTAGGTAAATAGATGTAGTTACAATCTCCTAACCCAAACTTAACTGTTTCAAATACATATTACATTATTTTGAAACAGTTAAGGTAAATTCGTCTGAAATATATCATAAACTGTTTTTTTATATTGAACTCAAATTCCACTAAGAATTATAGGCAAACGTTTTCACTTAAAAACTAATGGATGTTTAACGGAGTTACTAAATTCATTACAATCTGAATGTCCTGCTTTGTTCTCTACACTGGCAGCACAGAAACTGTGCTTAATAGGGTCGGCAGCGCGAGTGTGGCTCCTCTGGTGTTACACACGTCCATAGGCAACGGTAGCCACTTTCCATCAGGTGGGCCGTGCGCTTGTCTGCCACCTAAGTGGTATATAAAAATTATTCCATTTAGTTTAATTGCATTAAATGTATTAATTTTTCAGACACGGTTATGTGGTTAGGGGCTGTTCATTAATCACGTGATGTTTTTTAGTATTTTTTAACTCCCTCTCCCATGGTGATACGTGGTAATGTTTCACACTATCCCTCCCCCTATATCCAAAATCACGTGTATTTTTTTGATACAAGTTAATAAAAAAAACAGAATTATCACTTTTTCGCGCGTAATTTAGAAAAAATAAATACCTACACGTGATATCTCACTATGCCCTAATGATACTTCGTGATTTTTTCCGAAGACCCCCCCCCGTTGTTGAACCTCACGTTATTAATAGACAGCCCCTAATCACGTGCGATTTCTCTAGATATTTTTTGTATAGTAAAATTGGCATAAATTTCAATTTATTTCAAAAGTAGCCGGCAAATGTAAGAAAGAGATGAATGACCACTTCTGAAGAAAGTAATGACAATTTGTTTATCATTAAAAAATCTAATTTGAAATGATCACAGAGGAACTCAGGTATCCAAAGTAATCCCTGTTTACTGTACCTATGGTGAACATTGGTAAGATAATTTTCATAGAGTAGTTTTACCAACAGTCTAATTTGTATACCTAGGTGCAATAATTGACATTGTAAGTAAGTTTATGTTAAAAGCTTAGCTTAGGTAAGTATTAGGCATGGTGGAATTTAATAAAGTAGGTATGTGATTTGACCAGAATTCAGTTATGAAATTCATCATTATAACCTTTCATAGATGATTTGTAAACGAAATTTACATCGAAAGATCATCTATTGAAATAATGTATTATTATTTTGAATTATATTTACTGTGACTACAGCCCATAGACATAATCAAACGTTAATGATAGCAAATAATATAACTCATAATCTACATTCCAAAACATACCTAATATTCGACGCTATTAGGTAGGTACTTTGAAATTTTTAAAAGGCAATGTTTTTCTACATGTCGCTCTTTCCATATTTCTACGTACAGTAAATTATTAAACAAAAAACTAACAGATAAAATTATGTATATTTAACAGATTTTTCTTATCTGAATAATTTGCATTCTCGGCCCTAGATGCTCTTTGTTCTACACGATCGCTAGTATACCCGGGGGACCACCGTTGCGTAATTGTTTTAAACTCGTCTTTTAATTGTTCTATCCGGGGTCGCGATTTATGGTCCGACGTGATCGCCAGCCTTAATGCTATTCACATTCATTTGCTCTATTATTTCCGCATCGTCGGACCCTGGGAATGCACCGTCTGCAAATTTAATCAACTATCAATTCATTCCAGTCCAAGAACAATTTGTTGGACTGTGAAATTAGCATTTAAGATGTTTTTTTGTTAGGTCTATAGCTTTGATTATAAATTTTTAATTTAATTTCTTCTCAAGTTTCTGACAATATTTTCTACAAACACTTGATGTTTGTAGAAAATATTGTCAGAAACTGAAACTTTTCACATGTTTCTTGAAATGCTCTTCAGAAATATCCGTTCGACTGTCAGTACAGCTCCTTCAGCTTATTAAGCTTTAGTACCTACTTTTTATTGGCGAACATGACAATATTAAATGAACTGAAATAATGTGGTGTGGATGAGACAGAACGTCATCTGCAGCGTGGGCACGCGTTCAAGAGATTTACGAGTGTATTTAAACTGGTTTTACATTAAGCACCAACTTGGTCGATTTGATCGTAAAATCAGCCGCTATGTTTCAAGACAATATCGACTCTGGTTGCCACCCAAGCGGTGGATTGTTAAATTAACTTTGGGTTAACTATGGGTCACTTCTCCGGTAAAATTCATTTATGGAATTGTGCTATACATGTGTAAATATACGACTAAACAGTTGGATTAAAAGTCTCGGGTAAATACTTAACTAGTGAGTATAGTCTAGTATTGTAATTACAAAGACGAAAAGGGGTAATTAGTAATACTCGTAGTTAATAAAGACTGAAGAGCAACTAATAGAGTTCAGGTTGGCTATATTGTTGGGACGCGATCGCTGATTGGCTGTCTAATTGTTCGGCTAAATTACAGCACGTTGTAAAAATGCACGAATGTACCTAACCAAAAAACCAGAAACACTTTATTACACCCAATATTTAATCTGATTGATCATACTATTTATAACGAATTGAAAATAAAACCGATAACGAAAATTACTTGCGCGTTTTATATATATTACTAGCTGACCCAACCCAGGTTCGCCCGGGGTATATTTTGAAGCTTCATATCCCTTTGAGCCCGTATGTTTTAGTCTTCAAAATATGTATGAACAATTGCGGGATTTGTTAACATTTATTATCAAGCGTGATGATATATAGCCTACAACCTTCCTCGATAAATGGACTGCCCAACACTGAAAGAATCATTCAAATCGGACCAGTAGTTCCAGAGATTAGCGCGTTCAAACAAACAAACTCTGCAGCTTTATAATATTAGTATAGATTTTTAAGGGCAAATATCGAAAATAATTGACTTATAGGTATACAATATAGATTATTTTATGAAGAAAGTAAATAAATATAGGTGCCTATGACACCACAAACAATTCATAGACAAACCTTAATAGGTAACTTTTTATATAACTATTTTAGTAATATGATTACCTATTAAATAAAGACTTTTATAGTAATAAAAGCGATTGATGTGGATATAATAAATAAATATGCAGTTCACACAGCTAAAATCAGAGGGAAACGGCTAGTTTGAAATAAAATCACCAAATTTAGAAGTTCCCGTTTTAAACTTGACTGCTAAAATGGCGTCGACCTTGACGACGGCTGTAATCCGACACCTTGGGGCCTCACGTACGTAGATTCTTATTCATTGATTTACTGAATTCACATATAAACAAAGTCTGTATGTTCCGTATTAACAATTCATATTTCACTTTTTGGTTCTGTTGGTTTTTCTATTTATAGGATTTTGTTTTGAAATATTTCTATATGACTACATAAGTATCTAAGTGGTTAACAATATTGAACGGTAGGATTTTTGCAATATTCAATTCTTTATTACCTACCTAGCAGGTATCAGGTATACCTAAATAACTACGCAATTAGGGATAATTGTATCACTTTTCAAAGTATGAACGCATTTGTTTGAGATGTCACAATATTCCTTGAGAAGCCAATAGAACGGCCGTTGATTGAATTGATTGAAAAAGACATGGAGGGGGGTGTCGCTCGGCCGCCGGGTGCTTGGTCCACCGGTATTTTTATAGCCTGTACACGTCCCAGAGCGCGAGGGCGACACATTCACAGCGAGGCGACGTTTTTGCAGCGCCAACTTTCATTAGACACCGCGCGCCGCGGGGACCAACGCGTTTCCTTTTAATAAATGAGTTATGCGTTTATATCCAAGATGGCTGATGCTTTATACCAATACAGTGTCAAGAATGTTACAATAGCCTCAAGCCTTTGCAATCCCAGGTTGCATTTTTCAAAGAAAAAAATGATTGTGGTGTTAATCATTATCATAGTTGAGAAGTATTATCACTGATTATTTATTTACAGATTCTGTCATCAGGTATAGGTACTTTTTTCTTCACAAATTAAATTAAAGTTCTATCTGCTACATGCCTTTAAGCAGTTAGTCAACCAAGATGTCAAGTAGGTACAGATTCATCAAAATTTCCACATTTGGTTGGAATGCTCAAACTTTTTGTTGGCTGTAAACGTCCTCAAACTGCGCAAGCCTTACAGTTGTCAACTTTTCTTGTATTTATTTACTAATTCACGCATTTCTTGTATGTCTGTCCTCTTGTTTACGATTATTCAGTTTATCTGGACTCTGTAGGCGTCGTCGCTTGGGTTTAACTTCGACTACAGACGTTTCTATATTATAAAAGTTGAACGCACAAGTAAATTTAAAAATAACGTAAAATTTATTTCTGAATTTTAATCTTTGAGTATTAAACACCTATCAACAGAGAGTCGTCCTACAGACTGGTTTATTTTTTAATGGAGATTTATATTCGGAGTCTCTTAGGAAATAAAATAATCACAGCGGCGTCGATTTGCATACAATGGTAAAATAATTTTACGCGAGTTTCGCAGCGCTTAATTCTACTTTTTATTTGGCCTTCCGCGCCCTATCTACGAATCAAACGGCTGCTCGCGCGCGCCCATTTAAGTGTTAACATTTTTGAGAAGCCTCTTGAATACTTTTATGAATTGTATAAATATAAGTGACAGACAGACTCGTACATCATTATTAACTTTTTAACGTTGAGCAAACTAATATTGTTGAGGATCAATGAGGTGTAAAAATGGACAGGCAATACGAATTGAAAACCTAAGCACAGTCTTTAACATAACATAAATAGGAAATGGGATGCCATTACTAAAAAATGACGTTCCTAACGCAATAAGCACACGAGGCGAGCGAGATGCGAGGAAGGCAGACTGCGTGGCGAGGTCGCGCGGTGAGCTCCACAGTCGGTGTGGCGCCGACCGCCTATTCTTGCCTGCCACCATACATGCACGTACGCAATTGCGTCTTTGTTTTAAAGCTCGTAATGGAATATTAGGTTACATCAAGAAAGAGGTCGGAAAATGTTATTTTCTATCACAACAAAATTTACATTCAGAGCAAACATCGGCTGTCATAAATTCAGCACAAAAGTGCGAGCGACGGTCGACTAGCAACAAAAGGGCATGACTTTTCCCGCAAAAAAGATGATCCTTAATCTGATTAAATCTCCATCGCGGCGGACGTCGGACCGTGAAAGATTAATGAATATTTGTGCGAGGATTCCCGGCTGGGTTGGCACGTAGCGCTGTCATAATCATATTAGCTGCGACCGGAGGCTCTGTCCAGGCACGCACGCACGCACGCACGCACAAAGTCAGCGCGCTTCTATACTTCAAACTATTTTACTTACATTTTGACTTGCCTAGCTAGATAATAACTATTTATGAAGTCTCTTTCCCTGAGAAAATCTTTAATATTTTCTTCAAACCCGAAAAGTTAACGTGATACCTAGCACTTGTTATTGGATTTACACACACACACACACACACACACACACTCACCTAGGACCTACAACTTGAAACCATACAAGACTAGAATTTTTTAATTGCCAATTACATTCAGTAAATGGAAACAAAGTTACTAGTTAAAGTTTAATACGGTCGCTGTCTACTTACAATAAATTCTCCCAATAAAATAACATACAAGATATTGGAGAGAAGCCATATTTACAATTCAATAATTCATGTTAGTAGTAAGT
The DNA here is from genome assembly GCA_963662185.1 of Eilema griseolum. Lineage (NCBI taxonomy): Eukaryota > Metazoa > Arthropoda > Insecta > Lepidoptera > Erebidae > Eilema > Eilema griseolum. The sequence continues at coordinate 10,244,364 of OY759243.1, forward strand.
TAATAAAAGGATGTTATTACCAGCGCTGATGTAGAAGTAAAACTCATTATAATTTTTAATACGTCTACACATAAAATAGCGATTACATACATGGCGTAGTGAGCCATACGCAACCCGCGTTAATGTAAGTGTTTTCACACTATGAATTAAACATTGAATTGTGTCCTGTTGGACTCTTTACTCATCCGTGTTGGGGCATTGAATACATTACGCTATATGTATGTAAGTACAACATTGCACCCTAAACAATGTCTAGAGGTATTCCAGTTTCTCGGCCTTTTGCACCTGTCTAGTGCACTCCACATCTTGCAAATCTTGCAATATCGAAAATCACAATTGAAATTAACGCACTTCGAGTGAGCTCAATAAACACACTCGTAAAAGAATCAATTGTTAAGACCCGAAAGAAATTAAACGTGAGAATGTATTGTTTCGTATAAGCGTGAACAAAACGAAAATCGTTGTTTGCGTTAACCAGCTCTCAGGTCGTTTTCGACCTGCTTTCGTGAACATAAATCGCATTAAATAAAAGCATTATTTATGACGTCCATACTTCGAATTGAAAAAGTAAATTTGAGTTTGTATATTCACATGGGCCCTCTAGGCCATAAAATGTGTATTACTTTAGTTTCAAAGAAAGAATAATTGCGATTGTTGGTCCTAAGCGGGTCCACTTTGCTTGCTACAGTGTTGCAATGATAAAATAAATGCAGGTGTTTCATGAAATCAATTTCTTTATTTTCATCGTGGCTGACATTAAGGTATCACTTTATGTTTAAGATTGATTCATTATGGAGAACATCACATTCTCAGTTAAAGAAATAACTTAAACCAGTTTTGTTTTTTTATTGTTATACATGCCTACGAGTGGTAATATTTCACGGTACCATACGGACTACGTTCAGTATAGGTATATGTGAATTAAAATGATGGAAAAAAGGGCCAGACACCGATGAATGTTGTATAGGATGTCGATTACATTGGAGACATCAATAAACTTTAATTTTCACATTGTCCTGCGACCGCAGTACAACTTTAGCTGTCCACATTATAGAGACCAGAGTGTACGATTGCTAATTAATCATTAGTTATGGCTTGTGGCAGCTATAAAGGCGAGCTCATCAATGATTCAGACAAGCAAACAAAGCGAGCGTGCACCGCGGGCATTATCCGCCATAAGACATCATAAACGGAGCACCATCATCTGGGCTTATAAAAAATTCATGCTCATCTCACATTTCGGCACCCCTCTTAATTTCGCGTGAGCCTCTTCTTGGTTCGTGTAAAAACTTCGGGTGTCTTTTTATGACTTTTACTGCGGTATAATTGGGGTGGGGCGAGCGCTCGCGTCCCCGAGGTGACATAAATACTACCCCCTAACTCCTCACAACCAACTACCCCGACTTAATCTCATGTAAGGCTATACTCCACGGAAGCAGATCGCATTAGAGCGTCTTGCCAACTACAGGTTAAATTACTCCAAGCTTAAACTGTACTATGTTAGTGCTGCAAAAGCTTGCTCCGTCGTCATTTGTGTTATAATTGGTAACGTAAGTAAAAGCGTGACTTATTTAGTTATTTTTAAGTACCTACCTATAGATTATAATGCATGCAAGGGATCGTCTCAGATGGGATAATGTATTTATTGTGTTTAAATATGTACAACTTTCCAAAGAAGTACCGTGTTATTATAATGGTTTCAAGTAGTAGTTAGTAACACAAGATTAAACTTGCATTATCAAGCAAAATGACAGCCTGCAAGACAGTAAGGATTTCAATTTATAGGAGGTATTAAACAAGTGTGAGAGATGGCGAAACGCGGCCTCTACAGGCGTGCATGTGTATATTTATTCACAAATTCCGAATAGCTTTCAATATGTAGAAATGCGGTGACTCCCGCCTGTCGATCCACTCCAATATCGCACTCCTTGTGAGACATCATGGAGGCGACGCCATTATTCGATGCGACGATTGACTCACACGGGAGCACCGCCTCCTCAGGACGCCGCATGATAGATGAGACCCAAAAAACATAACCGTAATTGAGATTTCTATTACAGAAATTGAAAGCGATCAGTTTTTTCATGTTTGTTTACCTAACGTGAGTGGTGGCGGCAACGCTGCTATCGCGTTTCGGAAGTGTTCGCGGACGTCAATTTGTATATTGTCATTATTAGAGTTGGTGCGGAAAGTTTGGGTGCGTTCATCCATCATGGTGTGACGGGCGACCGGTCCGATATCGCGCCTAATACGTATTGATTTCCCACTTAGCGTTTTTCTTGGGAATCGCGGCACTCCACCCTTCCGCCGCCCGCAGGCCTAACGAGCTGTTTGTCCTCTACTCGCGGTAACTGGGGCAGTTGTCGCTTCACACTCCCACGTCATCTAAATCACGTTTTCGTAGACAAGTGTCATTGAAGACAAGGGCGAATGTAGTTGTAATTAAAAACTACTTTGTTCATTAAATAGTTATTTCTCATTTAACTTTAATTCAATTGGTTTTGTGTAACCTATCCATTTAAATACATGAAAACGAATCGCCAAAATGGTTATATTCTCTTTGATATAATTTATAATAATTATTTACATACCTTTAAAAACAGTAATAAACAATTAAAATAAAACTAAAAGAACTATTATAAAACTTATAGCTAAAGAATTATTAAAATGCATCGTGGAATTCCTCCGTTTCGCATGCCTCTTGTGGTAGCGTTCTCAGAAGACTGGCAGCATTGCCATGTTATATACTCTCCGACTTAAAAAGAGGCTAACCTTCTGATCACGAGAAGTGTCGACTATACACTCCGCAATATATATATGTACATATGACGCGCGTAATTTCAGAACATACATAGGTAGGTATATAAATATATTCACGCCTCAAAATTCCCAAAGGGGTAGGCAGAGGTTTAGTACCTAGAACCCACATGTCGCCAATTATGATTTTCGGTCCTACGTAATAGCGGGCGAACCTATTGCCGTCAAGCGGGCACTATGTCATGGGCTGTATATTAAATGTCAGATGGATGGCCTTCTACAATACCCGCGAAAGAGATGGAGTGGGCCTATTCTACTATATTGTAGGTACTGTTACTGCATTAATTTATATAATTCTTTTTCGTTATTGTCTGGACAAGTTTCGTATGAAAGATTTTTTCGAAAAGGTCACGTATAAGGTGCTATAATTACACAGGAGCGAAAATGCCTAACGACTTTGCATTTAGATAAGATTTTTTAGAAAGTATCTGTAAGTGGTATCTTTTGAAAAACTATGCGATTTTTGAGTAATAACATATAAAGCCAATGGCTGGTTGCCCAGGTAAAACCAAAAAACATTAAGGCCACAATTAGAAACCAATACATAATACTGTTTCGTTAAACAAAACAAAAGAGAAATACATGAAGATATAATGTTAAACTTCATTAGATATTAGAAAATAAAAGCAATGTTTGGAAGCCCATCTTCTGAAGGTAACTGTCTGGTTTAAGAATATGATACCGTACATGTAGCAATGTTCGCAAATAATGTTCTTTTTTGATGCCATGTCGGTAACGAGGAAGCTCGTATGAGATATGATGTAGGCAAGTGAAATATTTGTGTAGGTACATTTGCCTAAATGCTGTAGAAAAAGATTTCGTCACCAAGGTCCCCGGTGGGGGTGGAGAGGGGAGGCGAGAACAATGGTTTCGGTTCTCACACGTGTGGAGGATTATTTGCATTCGGAAATAAAGAGAGGAATGATAAAAGAAAGGCGCGAGCGAAGTCCCACCGCCTCAGGTTGGGGTGTGGGAAATAGGAGACAGGGGGGTGGGTACGGGGTCGCGTCTTCGAGGGGGTGGGGGCTCGTTACGCGAACAATGGAGAAATAATGTACAGATTGCAGTGAGCGATGCGCCCAGCGCGACTCAGGTGTCTTAGTTCTGTGTGGACATCACGCCTCTAGTGTTCTGTGCGACGCTAACTTTATGTACGTACGTAATAAACAATCGGCATGGGAACACATTTGAATGTGAACTAGTTTATATTTTGAACCTGTATTGTCGCTCAACTATCTATAAAAAGGACATATCTACCTACAAAACGTTAGAGATTTACCTCTATAGGAACTTAATATACTCACGCCTGTAGGATATCCCCGAATAGAATGATTTAAGGAATTAACACCCATATTTAATTATGTCTTTCGATTAATACGGGGCCATTATATGGCCAAATTTTCTTGGGTTGTATGACTTGTATGTTTACAGTTGTATGGAGACTGGAGAGTAGTCTTATCTCTTAGTCACCTAATCAACTTGCGTCAGTCACGGGAAGAGTTTGGCTGAAGTGGCAATTGGCTGACCTTTTCTGCCGTTAGACCGATGGTCGGTAGAGCAAACGAGCCCTAGAGTAGAACGGAGACTGGGAATCGGCAAATGGAAGGTGGGACCCAGCAAAATGCACGGACAACCTGAAAAAGGTAGCTGGGATAGACTGGATGAGCAAGGCGGATGACTGGGTGTTATGGCGTTAGGAACAGGCTAGATAATGATTAAGTTTACCAAGCTGATTAGATACAACTGAAATGTGATAATTATTTTAATTTTGATGATGATCATCCTTTAAAAAATTGTAAGGTTAGGAATGCTTTCGTACTTTCTAAGAATATTAAGGTATTGTAAATAGTAAAGTTACCGCGGTAGCCCAGTGGTATGGGTAATGGACTGCTGAGACGAGGTCTCGGGTTCGAGCCCAGGTTTTACCATGGCACACACCAATGACTTTTTCGATGCTTTTCGAAGTTATGTGTGAATTTATCGCAGGTCTATAAGTGCTCGGTTAATGGCAATAGGCTCGCCATCTATTACATTGGGACCTAAACATAAACTGTCGAAATGTGGGTGCTAGCACCTCTGGCTACCCCTTCAGGGATATAGGCGTGAGTTTATGTTACGTTATGTAAATAGTAAGGTATGTAATTTAAGGTGCTCGCGTGTATCTAATTGAGTAGCGTCTCCTTATCAAGGGTTCATTTGAGACATTAAGACTCAATAAACTTTACGTAATGACAGAATATCGTAAACTGGCCATTTACGCGGATTTAAATAAAATGTTGTAACTACTCTATTCGGAAGTCATAAAGCACAACATCAACATAACAATGTCCGAACGTAAAGTGTAAAGCGACGTTTTAATGGCAGCAGCGGGTCGGGTAAGGCGAGGCCGGCGGTTTAATATGGGACGTGTTCATACTTCATAGGAAGCGCAAGCAATCACAACACAATCACCCCATCCTCGCGTGACACCGAAAACGTCCTCGTTTATATAAGTATAAATTAATCCATTTAGAGCGAGCGACCGGCACCGACGGCGACCGACGATTAACGGAAGCTTCTACTTAACTAATTTATCCTCGGGTGGTTTTAACAGAATGGATAGCAGTGATTACGGCCGATGGCGACGATCTCGTGTGACGACGCTTGGTACCGAGCGGGAGATGTGCGTACGCAGCTCGCACACATGTGTACTCGCAATCAAATGTTATTCGTTACAATTGTTAGAGGCATAACGTGATTTAACGATGATTAGGATCAATCACATGATGTGGACTTTTGTAGGTACTCCAAGTTACTTTATCTATACATAGCATATAATAAAATTGTAACGAGACGTGAGGAGAAAAATTGGATGTTGAATTACATTTTCAAAAAATAATTGCTAATTGCTCTAGGAGCGCTACTGTCTGCCGAAATTTTAGATCTTTTGTCTGCAGGTTTTTTTCGAGCATTACTTGAACTAAAGTAGGGACAAGATAATAGGTCACTTTTGACATTTCATCAAAATTCAACAACGTAACCTTGTAACGGCGGGCATAAAATAAGAACTGCACAATTGCTTAACTTTTTTCAATTACGTTTACATATTTATTGTAATAATGACCGATACGAGTAATTTTACGATTTGCTTTCACTAATAAACCATTCTAAACATAATAAACAATTTCTGATCTAAAGAACTGAACGTCGTTACAATGTTGCGTCAGTCAACCCTTTTTCTTTTTAAACACTAGGGATGTTACTCTAAAAATCGAAAGCTGATAGGATTGTAAGTTGAATCGAATGCAATGATTACTTGTGAAGAAAAATCACCATAAATTTATAACCACGTTGTGATTATAATAAAACCTAATTATACATATTTATTATTCTTTTAACTAACTATAAAAATACAAAAAAATAACTAAATAGAAAGGTCATTGATGTTGGGTGCAATTTAGGTGGATGTTGCTGGCAACACCAGTGCCTGTCGATGACGCATGTCATGTCGCCATAACATGATGATGACGCAGTCTTTTGTTGTTGTGCGAAGTGACTGTGCGTTTTTGGTGTGCTCTCTGTTATTTTCTTCTGATCCGGCTTTTTCATTGAACTGATCTTACTGACTACGTTTATCTGGCTATAAATTGGACTCCGATTGCATAACGATTATTAAACAAAAAAAACATTACAGTCTTACTATGTCGAAACGGGGGAAAACTCTAAACAGTCAATCTCGCGAACTAGTGCTGAAATTGTACAATTATTTTGGACGTGAATCAGTTAACGATGGGCCTCTTTTACCATTGAAACCACCGAGAGAACGCGTTGCCGAAGCATTGGGAATAGGGAAGAAGACAGTAACTCAAATTCTGAAAGAGAAATACGGACCATCAGGCTCAGAAGATAATACTTTACGTACACCGAAAAAACGAAAGAGGGACAAGAAAATTGTTGACGTTAATAATTTTGATGCTGCTGCAATTCGCAACCACATTTATGGATATTACTCGAGAAAAGAATATCCTACACGGGAAAAGCTATTGAGTTCGTTAAAAGGCGCAGGCTTATTTTTTGGAGGCAAATCGTCTCTATCAAAGGTTTTGAAATCGATTGGCTTTAGATTTAAAAAATCCGACAAGCGGAAAATCCTGCTAGAACGCTACGATATTATTTTGAAGAGAATAACATTCTTACGTCAGGTAAATAAAATTACGGATTGGGACAATGTCGTGTTTATTGACGAAACATGGTTGAATGCGAACCATACGGTTGCGCGGACATGGACCGATGATACAGCGGCCTCCACCTCAAAAGTTCCATCGGGAAAAGGAGCCCGACTTATTATATGTCACGCGGGATCAGCTTCTCAAGGTTTTATTCCAGACTGCCTCCTCGCATTCGCCTCTAAAACTACAACAGATTACCATGAGGAAATGAACTTTGATGTTTTTAAAAAGTGGTTTGAGAAGCTGCTAGTCAGCTTAGAAAACCCATCGAAAATTTTAATGGACAATGCTCCGTATCATTCTGTACAAGTTGATAAACCACCAACTCAAGCAAATAAAAAGCAAGAAATTGTCTCGTGGCTGGTAAGAAATGGTGTGGAGGCAAGTCCAACTTTATTAAAAGTTGAGTTGTTAAATCTGGTAAAAGCAACTAAGCCGTCCAAGCTCCGCTATGTAATCGATGAACTAGCCCTAAAGCATGGACACGGAGTTATTCGATTGCCTCCCTACCATTGCCAGTATAACGCCATCGAGCTTATTTGGGCACAAATAAAGGGTCATGCAGCGCGGAACAATACTGAACCACCCTTCAGTACTGCTAAAATGATGACTCTGCTACAAACTGCATGTGCAGAAGTCACTACAGAAGACTGGCGAAAAGTCGTGGAGAAGACAAAGAAAATAATTTTACAAGATTTTGAACGAGATGTGAGAATAGACAATATTATTGAAAATGAATTAATAATATCTCTGAGTGCTGACAGCAGTGATGAAGATAGCAGTTCCGATAGTTCAAGTGAATAAAAGCAATTTTTTTGTTAAATTACGTAGGTACTTGTCTTATTTTGCTCCTTTAATTTATGAAAGAAAAAATAATAATGGGACAGGGATTCGCATGATCATTTTTAAAATTCACATATGTTTCAAGTCTGTATCGATTAATTCGATTCATTCATTTAATCGATGTTTTTAAGCAGGTCACCTCACTATGAATATAAAACTGACATCTGTCAAAAGTGACCTATTATCTTGTCCCTACTTTAACAATTTTATGAACAAAGATGATAATATCCATAATATAATTACAAAAAATTTATGCCAACAAATAAATAGCAAATAAGTAACTTTTTATTTCGGGAACAGATTCTTGTTTGTCGCGGGAACGAAATCAGTATTTCACGCGGTTTTCACCCGGTTCAGTACGCGGTTTTCACCCGGTTCAGTACGCGGTTTTCACCCGGTTCAGTACGCGGTTTTCACCCGGTTCAGTTAACTGAGACTATTTATCTAGTAGGTACAAGGTACCTACTGGTGAATAATATGAACTAAAAATAATATGAAGTTATTTTTATCACGTACGAAGTACCTATATGAGCTGTCATAATTCGCTGAAATTCAGGGACATTATTATTCCAACTTAGCTTTGCTATAGTCAAATGTTTGTAATCCAGCAAGCCCGCGACATTTTAATAACATTGATCAAATAGAACAAAAGTATGTGGACCGAGCACTCGACAGAGATGAAAGTTAAAAGGGTCGCGAGGGGGAATGTGGGGGGTGTGGTGTGAGGGGAGGAGCGGGTTGAATGTCTTATTCCCTCCACAATTCAGAGGTATTTCGTGTTCTTCATACGCAAATATATCCTCGTTACGGCGGTACACGTGAGCCTACGATTGCGTGTGTCTAGTATGAAAACCCCTGGCGAGTAAGTGCTGCCGAACTGTGGGAATTGTCCCTACAGGGAAATTGGATTCGGTAATCAAACGAATATAGCAAACTATACATTGTTATCTCCCAACACTTGGTGTTTTGATTGGCTGCATGGTTTGTTACATAATTGCATTTTCAATTTATTATAATAAATTGATACCTTCCTAACCAATTCAGTGTATTCTCGCTTGATTGATTAACGCCGTGTCGCTATGGGTCCTATATGAGTACCTATATATTTTATAACATAACAATATTATAGTAGCAGCGATATGTTATCAGCCTATAAATTACAAGCGCTCTAGTATTTTAATTAAGTTCAAGAGGAAAACCTAAACAAATATAATAATGTCCGTTTGTATTACAGTTACCACCTTTGCAGTGCATTACAGTTTCATAACATTAATAGACTAATCTAAACCTTTTTATCATTATCACCATCCTAACAAAAGCGAAGGGAAAGAAATAAAATATTTTAGAACAACGATAATCGCCACAGAGTAAACGGGTTGTGAGTCCTATTAAATAACATCAAATAAGCTTTAATGTAAAGAAAAGTTTGCTGACTACCTATGAATACTATTCTGAATAAATAATAAGGGGTGATGGGGCCAAATTACCTATTGCCAGATTGGTTGCTGGTGACGAGCTAATATTTCCAAATATGCACGCCCAATTCTGTACAAATTGTCCTCCCTTCTTTAGATATTCTTATTATAGAAAGGTGCTATTGATATGAAATGTAAACCTGTACTAAAAACAAAAACGAAGGTTTAGCAGCCTTGTTCTATACTTCACTATTCTAACCATTCATGGGAAAAGTGTCAGACCTTTCATGGCTGCCAAAGACAATCATCACGTCAGAGAAGACATAAAACAGTGCTTCTTGTGTCTTCTTTTCATGAATTGTGGAAAGGTTTAGATGTCATCCAAAATTTGAGGTCGGTTAGTGGTTGAGGATTTAGGACTTACGATCAATCCTAGCACAAGCAATTTAGTTTAGTTGGAGGGGGTTTTTTTTATACCACTCAGGTGGCAGACAATCACACGGCCCTCCTGATGGGAAGTGGTTACCGTGGCCTATGGACGTATGCAACACCGGGGGTGTTATACTCGCGCTGCCGACCACGAAGAAACCTTCTAATGCCCCTCTTGAAGAACCCCATATTGTAGGTGCTTGGGAAAACCGCAGCAGGGAGATCATTCCACAGCTTGAGTTTGCGTGGGATGAAGTTTCTTTCATACCGCACAGTGCGCACCGATTCAGTTCGTAATATGTGAGGATGAATTCCCTGCCTATGGCGAGAGGTACGATGATAGAATGTAGCTGTGGGTTTTGACGAACTCCGTGGCGTAGCGGTAGAGCATTCGACTGCTATGCGGGGGGCGCGGGTTCGATTCCCGCTCAGTGCAAATATTTGTATGCATGAATATGTATATTTGCATTGGTCTGGATGTTTCTATGTATATATGTATGTATTTACAAAAAAAATTTATCTAAGTAGGTATATTTATCCGCATTCTAGATCCCATAACAGAAGCTAGTTAAGCTATGCTTATCATGGGTCTAGATAGCGTTGTGTAGAATGTCGTGGAATATTTAAAAAAAAGAGGGGTTAGAGAATATTAGTAATTGTAGATGCTAATATTCTTTAAAAATAATATATTACCTATACCTGTTGAAGAATGGTATAATAGATACTCGACTTTGCATGTATCGTAGGATTCGTAGGTCAGTGAAATAAAAAAAAGTAAAGCAATTATCTCTGGACACCTTGGCTTATTTTCATCCTCGATTTCTCATCATTGTTCTGTTTCGTCCATTCTTTTTGAGTGTCTGAACTCCAATTATAAATCTTAGTCACTACGCCACATGGCTTCCATATACCTGTGTTCCTCACTTGGCCGATTAACATCAGTCAAGTAACATCTCAAAATTCTCATTTCCCCACCAAATTAAAAGAGCAAAATATACAATTACGCTTAAGTAATTTATTCCGTGAATACGTCAAACATCGATATGCTAATGTATTCATGGAAGAAAATATTGTTTAAGGGGAAACAGTAATTAATTATCGTGCGCGTTGACATTAATTGCAAAAAAAGGAACCCAGTGGCGTTTTTTCTCCTTTAGGTTGGATTTTCCTGCAATCATTCGCGGGAGGGGGGGGGGGGGGAAGGTTGCAGATATTAAACCGCGAAGCACTGTTTAAATTAAATTTACTTGTGGGAAAGATGAATAATACATGAACATTATAGTGGGTACCCGGCTTTTAGGTTGGTGAGTCCGGGTAAGATCGACTTGTGCCGGTTTTGTAGAGCACTATCTCTATCACACATCGGACTGAAAGCTGAACGACATTATTATAAAGTTTAAAAATTCTTTACTTAAAAATTCACTTGTCACTTGTAATCGTCCCAGCAAGATATTTTATTTACAACTACGGTAGCGAACAAGCGCACGTCTCACCTGACGGTAAGTGGTAGCCCTGATCTATTAATGCTTCTAAAATCACGGTAGCAAGGACAAACGTAATTTTTTGAGTGTACCCTATGTCATCTCGTGTCGTGAGTTTACATTGGCTATTGTAACTGCTTACTATCAAGTAGGGGCCTATGGGGCCAACCACACAGGCAAGCTGGCACACCTAAGTACTGATTGAGGGGTCAGACCCTGGTACAGATTTTATATGTTGGAAGCCAAAGTAAAAGAAGGAGTAAGCAAGTCTGGGGATTGGAAAATCTCAGATGTGAAACAACGGTTAGATGATGACCATCGGCCATGATGATGATGAGGTAAAGTTTTTTTTTGCTAAAGTTTGATGATTAGTAAATTAATTTTAGTTTTGCAGGCATTGACAGGTAATGGTAACCGCTTAATGTCTGGTGCATTGTATGCTTGCTTACTAACTTAGTAGCGTAAAATAATTACTCTTGAAGAACATAGGTAACAAAAGTGACTATGGACAAATTCTTTACTCTAATATTTTACTAATTGAATGATTACTTCTTAGCCTCAAGGCTAAATTGTAATTGTTATGACGTAACCATTTCAGTCATGATGAAAAATGGATTAAGATTTAGAAAAAAATTAATCGGTTCAGGCGGGATTCGAACCCCTCAATAATGAAAAACGTAACCTAAAACTATTAATTTTCTCATCATTAAGTGATAACTGATATATCTGTTTATTTTTTAAATAATAATAATTAGCTAAATGACTGATGTAATCCTGGTACTTTGATATGCAAATTATATAGTAACAACTCAACCCATTTGGCTGAAATATAGCACAAAAATAGACCATGTAATACACTAATTGCGTGGATGATTAGGTACTCCACAAGAAATTAACTTACAAAAAATAAGATTAATTTACCAATCAGTAACTTAATAAAGTTTAAACTATTGCGTTTCATGATATACAATAATGTTAACGGGACGAAAACCTTGTTGGAAAGTCAAGCAAACGAAAGGTATGTATGCACCTATACCATGATCACATTAATTCCCGTTATCATTATTGTAAATCAGTAACTTCTTACATAACAAACACACTAATGAACTACATACTTTTCCTAGCCTAATACCAGATGCTTCCAGAAAGATTCAATCAAAGAATACGAGTTTCAAAGTGCAAACTTTGAAACTCGTATTCTTTGATTGAATCTTTGACCTTCTATTCTATTCTAGATTTCTTCCAATGTTGCAAGATAAGACAGCAGTCACTTCCATATAAGACTATGTTAAACCAAAAGGAGAAGAGGGAGTAAGTGAACCCCGAAATGGAATGATTAAAAATGTATGAGATGGCTCATAGAAGTCGCAGGTGTGCCATCTGTCTAGCAACCGGTGTCTCCATTTTGAAATATAAGCGAACAATGAGTATCACAGACCTCAGTTGCAACCAAAAAGAATGCTAAGCTGGTAATGATGATGTATATTCTTTATTAAACAAGGAGGGCATGCAAACCTGGTATAGTAACTTGTCAAGCTTACACATCTTCTTCATCCTGGTTTTGGAACTCGGATAGTAAAAAAATGGAGTGTTCGGAACGCAGTTTACTTCAATGCATTGAGGTGCATGCTAGGAAAAAATATTCATAAAAGTTGACATGTATATTGTTCCACTCAATCTACATGCATTCCTAAAACTGCAATGGAGTAATTTCAATTGGGCAAAGATTATTGTATATGAAATACGGTTAACTGTTGATAATTTCAGTCTGCTCAGTTTCATTACATGCCAAATATGGTATTTTGGTTTCAAACTGAGACACCCATACTGTGTGTAAGCTATAGCCATAACTATTTATTACCTTCCAAGCCAAGTTGAGGTTGCCTTAATTTTTTTATAATTGTGAAGTAGCTTTATTTCAATATTTTTCATGAAGGGACTGCCACCTGACCACAACAACCCACTGGCAATATTGAAGTTCTGCAGTTGTCAGATTTTTAGACCTTCAAATACCCATAATAACTGCCATTGATGTTCATAATGTAACAGGGACTGAGGATTTAATGTGCTCTCCGATGCTTAGATTTTAATAAACTAGTATAACAATATATTAGGTTTTGTACAGTCAAAACACTTAAAGCAAACTTCATTAGGTACTGAGAACCATAGTCAAATTATTTCTAGTTTACTGGATTATTACATTTAATTTCTTAATTTTTATTCTTTAAAATATAAGAACAGACCTAGAGAAAATCTTATAACCATACAAAAATTTGGCCAGAGGTTCGATTGTTGTTTTCATATTGTTATAATACCTGTTGTTAACAACATTATAATTTTAAACAATAAGTAAACAACTTACCTCATTTTGATCCAGTTCTTCGAGGTATCTGTCATTGTTTTGTTTCTCATACAAAGCTCTGGCAAGTGCACTTCTGGGTCGATAAAACCTATTAACTCCAGAACCACTTGCCATCTCGTCAAAATTGCTCTTTATGCAATTCAATGTTGATTCATACACCTCTTGATTTACATTTGGGACATCATCCTTTGGACAGACTAATGGGCAGTCCATTAAATAGCAGGGCATATAGTGAGCTGCCACATCTTGTACCTGACAGATGAGGACCGAATACGATAAAATAGCTAATTTAAATAGCATTTAAGCTATATACAAATATTTACAAAGAGGTTTTGTTCAAAAGTGTAAATATCACTGCTTTTAAGGTATAGCCTTACTTGTGCATTACTTCTATGGGTATTCTATATAGTCCTGTGTCTGTTATAATTCATTAGACAAACTTCGTTGATCATAATATTAGTACTTTGTTTATTTATAATAGAATCTATAAAACCGTCCAAAACATTTTTTTGCTCCCAAATCTCATATGTCAAACTTGGTACTGTCACTTACCGTCAGATGGCAGAGTGATTTTCAGAAAGTGTTTACGGAGCTGACTATGTGCTCCTGCGTTTACGTAAAGTTTCCCTAAAGTAATTTTATTAATGATATAATATATAACTTTGGAAGTATAATCTGTTGTTTTCATATGAGTTACGTTAGGTTATGCGTTTTACACATAACTTACAGTCAAACTCAGTTACGATTTCTGCAAAACGATCTTCATAAACACAGAAAACACTTTTGTTGAACTTATCGTTTTATTGTTCATTGATTTCTTAATAATCTATCCTTTACAGAATTTTAATTATCTACTTATTTCAAGAAGAATCCTGATCGTGATATGTATATTGCGGTATAAGTGTACCTACCGCACTCATACCTCAGGTAGGTACCTATATAAGCCGGTAATATGCGTTGTGGCGTTGGGGCATCTGTGTATGTATGCCAAACATAAAATAATAAAATGTCATTAAATAAATTAATACTAACCGTCTCTTGTTTAGCTTCAACCGAAGCCTTTGCAACAATTTCTCGAAGCACCAAATGCATCGTGGCTTTCACTAGTGCCTATTAACAGTTATTTTCAATCCAATAAGATCTTGTCTAAGCTGGAGGCACCCTGAACCGTTATCTTAGGTAGTGTAGCACTGGTTATTATGAATATTTAGGTTTAATCTTTGTATATTGTCACACGAGTGTTTAAGTAGATAGATAGGTACCTCTGAATGATTTCCTGGTGAGGTGAAAGGTACCTACCAACTTGTAATTTATCACTAGAATTGAACAGAACAACGACATGCAAAGTCAACAGAATTCCAGTTCAGCCTTGGCCGTGACTGACCGTTCACTGTCTCTTCGCCGCGCTTGACCACCTCCGATAGAGTTTACAGAATCCGTTGCTCACAAATTATTTTTGTCGATAAGACGTTTAGATTTGAACGTGATTAAGTTTCTTTGAAATTTTTGATTACGTATTGTAAAAACTTAATTGAAAGTATCTATAGTCTTTTGAGAATATTGCGTTATCAAATGAAAAGCTATAATCAATTTAACCATGATAAATATTATAAATAGAGGTAAGTTAGGTAGGTCTCTATCTCTACCTACCTATCTTAAGTAGGCTAAACAGCTACCTATTTCTAAATCAATGACTTTCTCACTCTCTCTCAGCCAATGAAAATAGGAATACCTATTAATATTTCAACTGAGCGGGATCGAACCCGTGTCCCCCACGTAGTTGTCAGAGAAGCCACAGAAGCTGAAATGAGATACGGTGCTGTACTTAATGATGCTATGAACGTAAATATAAATATTTTAATTTTGTTACATACACTTTGTTATTAACACGTCAAAATCCGTCGATGTATCCGAAACTGTAGGTATTAGTGTACCTATGCATGAATAATTTGCACATACCTATCAATCTCTAAACTAAATAAGTATAAAGTAAGTAGAGATACCTACGTGGTATATTTGATAAGAATTTAACCAACTTCGCGATTGTTTTGATGACGTCTATTTATGAAAGATGGATACCTATGAAGATTTAAATGTAATGATAAAATAATAAGGTAACTTACTTACCTTGATTTGGATTTCTGGGATCTTCGGTTGATGGTATCTCGGCATTATATAACGTAGGTTCCTATGGATAACCTATGTAATAATTAACAAAATCTTATGAATTGTGATTATGTATAACGTGGTTATAAATATGGCGATCGCCTTAAAGTAAACGATAATGACGTAGGTATATAAGCAGTAGATAGTTATGTCCACAAACCGCTGACTTTATCTTTACGCCACGCTGTTTTAGATCGAGATAACAATAGCAGCTGTCAACGATAAATTTGAAGCTGATAAGTATAATTTTCTTATACTTAACACCTAAATAATTCGATATGTTAGTGTGTGAAAGGCGACATTATAGAGTTGGTAGCTAGTATTGTTCCGATTTCAAAGTGACGGAGTCCAAAATTACTGTAAGAATTTATATTCTTCCGATGTTGAAAACTACCTCGGATCAACCTGCGAAATCTAAGATTAAACAACACCATTCAATGTTTATTTCATGTTCTGTTTTTGCACGTTAGCGGAGTCGCTTGAGTTCCTTCAGATGCGTGATATAGCCGATATTTCAAGTGTTGTAAACTATTTATTACTGAACCAAATTGCTTCCATACAAGTAAATATTATGATTTGTACTATATCTTTTCCATTATTGCTGAATAGATATTATTATTATTTGGGACTTAAGTAATGACAATTGGACAGAATTTGACCGAATAATTAACACTATCTACGTAAATACCAATGGCAATTCATGTTTTATATAATAATACTCCTTGGAAACACGTATATTACAGAAGATACCAAAACCCTCCATGCCTACGCCCATGTCTCGAGATCTCGTTAGGAATATACCTAACCGCAGTAAAGAATACTGTTGTGGATACAGAAGCCATCTATCAATGGAAACCTTATAAAAGCTTAGTCTCACCATTTTTTCCTCTTTTCTTATTTGTTAACGGGTTGTTATCTTTAGATATGATAGCTCCATCGTATCCTATCGGTTTTTACCAAAATTATTTTTATATTGCTCCTAGGACGGTATGTAAATACCTACCTAAATATAAATATCCAGGTGTTAACACAAAGTAGAATAATTAAAAAAGAAAAATGTGGAGTTTTGTGCAGGTTCAATATGGATTCTCAATCACGCGCCGATTGCCTCGAGCAGTGTGGTGTTTGGAGCGCGGCACCGACGCGGGCGCACGCGGGACATTTAAAATAATTACAAGCCATCCGAGAGACGTAACAGCCAGTGTTTTGAGACCATTACTTATTTTTTAATTCAAAAAAATATTTTTAAAAGCACACACTTAGTACCGATTGGTGGATTGTGGCCAATAAATGAGACTATTACAAGATTTCGTTGTAATTTTGTTGCTCGAATTATTGTATGTTGTACCAAATTTATATTATTATTGGTGTACTGTATTTTCAATAATAGCTATCTGCAGCATGCGAGGATGTGCAGTATGGATCTTTGTAGCTTTTTAATCGACTTTAAAACGTATGAAGAGTGAAATCATGTCCATGTTATGAGGAAACAGATGGTCGCAAGTCGCATTGAAAGGTGTGTCCTTTATAACATTCTTGGTTTCTTGAATGTTTATTAATCGTATAATGCTAATTTCAATGAAAAAATGAAGGTGAGGATCTTTTTGCATACGAGAGGTCACGGAGTTGTTAACCATTCAGTATTGAAACAACCGCGATAATGCAAAAGATGTTTATTAACATTTGTATGAGTCATATAGCGTACATGACACGCGCGCATCATTCACATCAGCACTTTTCTGTCGCCTTACATAAATTGTATATTTTCGCGACAGTACGCATTCACAGCTCATAATAAGCGGTACTCATCAATCCATTTTAGCATTAGTTACGGGATAGTTAAGTGATCAATAAACGCATCTCATTTTAACTATCAGTGACTTATCATTTCATGTAACAAAGTTTTGTGTGCGCCACATTCAGCAGCGCAGACATACTATTGGTCCTTCGAGATTGAAGATTTGAAGTACTCCGAGGTTTCTTTGTGCGGTGGCGAATCGGTTGAACTGGCCTCCCAGAAGCGGGTTATGGATTGATGCTTACAGTCAGGATTTGAAATAGGTATATTTCTTGGAATTCCTGAGCATACTACCATGGGATTTGAAAACAGATGCTGCTGAGTGCTGTTTTTTATTGGTTGTAGGTAGTTACGCCCCAAAATTAATAACTACATGCAATTCCACCGTAATTTTGTACAGACATCTTTATAAGGATTTACCATTAGATTTTCAGGAGAGGTCAAACGTAATTTCACCTGCAAGTTTTTCATCTCAGGGTTGGGCGGTTATACGGCAGTCACTCTGGGAAAAATCAATATACCAATTAAAACAACAGAGTGGATCTCTGTATCCACGCAACTGGGAAATGATATGACAATAATGATGGTAGGTTCTGCATCTGAAACAATTGCTCAGTATTGAACAGTTATCTCCCTAACCTGTATGTGTGACAAGCCTGATATTGCAAATGTTTAAGAGATGCGGTAATAAGTTGGCCTCAGGTGAACTTTTTGCTCCATCCTGCTGAAGTTCTAATAGCGTGTAACTACACGTAGATATGTGGTCATGTTTATCAATCGAACAACACTTAGTAGGTATAGTTTTATACATTAGTTCGATAATATAATACAAGAAAGCTGGTTCCATTCAAAGAATACGTTAAGGTATTTAAACCAATCATTCGTTTAAAAGGTAAAGATGATCAGAAACAAAACCAAATGGTCGGTTTAATTTAAATCTGTGCACGTAGTTTTTGCACCCCCAACCGCATTCTCACAGCGGCCGAGACTTGATGCACTTCACTTCTGATTGGATCATTACCGAGTTCATCATACCCCGTGCGATCCTCAGGCCAAGAAAGAGACGAAAATATCGCTCGTAGGAACTAAAGAGCGAGATAGATAGCTCGAGCCGAGCACATCACTCAGAAATTATTTCATATCATGATTATTGGAACTTTATTGCACTTCGTAACTAACAATTGACATTAGGAAATGCAATTTCATATTGATTTCGTAATATCGTCTCTCGTTTATTTTTATCAATGCGGCAAATCTTTCTATGATTTGCGGCTAACCATCGATGGGCATGTTGGTTGTTTTCTTGTGGCTTCACGTTCCAAGAAAATGTCATTAAAAGCTCTATAGGGGATTAAGTCGGTTTAAATTTTCACGTTGCCCGGCAGGAAATCGGTTTAGCCGTAACAAAGGGTGGGAAGATACCGAGAAATTATCTTTCGTCGGTATACAAACCGCTAAACATGCAATTACACCGTTACAGATGGCGCATTAAGTTATCAAAAAATAATAATGTTTCACACCGGCCGGAAGGTGTCGTTGGCATCACGTCCGCCGGCCGCAATCACTCGTTCGTCACTGATTTCAATACAACGTATATACTCATCAGTCCTCACGTTTCTAATAAAAATCGTCAGTCGGCAGTCGGGCATCTGTTGTCTTGCGCAACCGCATTTATTGCCGTTAATGGTCCCTTTCTTAATGTTAATTTGTGACAGAGCAAGCGTCACTACTGTAACTCGATTCATTTACTCGTGCGTATCTACAACGAATGGATATCGTGCAAATATTCGTGTTATAGGTACAAAATGTGCTTGTGTGTGGTTTTCCCAAACTACTACAATATGGGGTTCTTCAAGAAGGGTATTAGAAAGTTTCTTCAGGGACAGCAACACGAGTGTAACGCCCCTGGTGTTCCAAACGTTCATAGGCCACGGCAACTACTTACCATCAAGTGAGCCGTGTGCTTGTCTGACACTTAAATGGTATAAAAAGAACTGTATGGACACTCTTACATAAAAGTATAAGTACCTATCTACCTACAATGAAATGAACATTATTAAGAACATCCCAAAAAGTTAATGATATTGAATAATTGTTACAATGTATCTATTCATAGAATTTAAATTTGTATAAATACTTCATAGAGTAATCAATGTACTTATCGCTATCTGAATTCTACTTTAAATTTTTGTGACACAAGAACGGAACCTTAGTTGCTGAAGCTGTGTTTTAGTTCTTGAATCGATTATCCGTGGTATCCCCCTGTAGTATTAGGTACATAGACTGCGGGTATTACCATCGAGATGGAAATGAATTAAACATAATTCGAATAATCGAGGCTCGGCCAATACAATAAAACAAAGGGAAAAAGTACGTCTGCGGCCTGCCTTAGCGAGGGAACGAAGGATTTCAATTTGGAACGTGATGAGGCGAGTTTTCATTTATGTACGTACACTGATTCGATGATGTCGGTAATGACTTGGATGAATCAATGCATGCTGTTCCTAGCTTTTTTATAAAAGTCTTTTACGATTATTCCTTCGCAAGGTACCTACTTACCTGCAGAAAGTTCTAGAGACTACAGGTCCCTAACCACTAAATTGTTTTGAAACAATTGACAGATTAGTTACGTACGAGTTCTATTGTAGCCTGATTAATTGCTAAAATATATTTTTAATTAATTATTAAGAGGTACCTTTGGCTGGATACATGTATTTAGAGAGTTAAGTAATTGTATTTACATTAGTGATAAGTTTTAAACTATAACCCGACTACAGAAAAATCACGCTCTAAAAAGTACCTATTCAACCTGAAAATATCAAGGTTAGCCGTGGTCGTATACCATTTACTCCAACAAAATAATACATTCTAGGGAAAGGTGACCACAGCTATCCTTGATATTTTCTTGTTTGATACTTTTTAAAGCGCGATTTTACAGTAGTCGGGTTTTACTTTTAAATTTATTTATTTATTTTTGGGGCAAGTAATGGGTATTATTTATATATATTTGAAATGTGCTAATTAAGCTCTTTCAGTTGATACCAAACACGACATATTTATCTCAAATTTATTTTTTAAAACAGTACTTCATGACCGCTAGAGGGCGCCACATTAAATTTAGTATATAGCCGTTACGTTATATAGCCTATAACCAGCGGACGACTAAGATGCTTCTAACTTCAAACTTTTTTAACGTCCGATATAAAAAAAAATTGTCAAAAAGAACATCAGAAACTATCTTTTCACATACCTGGATTCACATTCATAGTGCCTAAGTACTTAAGTAGTTGATTAACGAAGTCGACACGGTAAAAAGATCGAGTCCTATAACTTGCGCAAGCGCGCAGTAAATATCTCAGGTTATAAATTTACAACACATTTATTTATTTCACAGTGCACAAATTACAAGGAAAATAATAATG
This sequence comes from Eilema griseolum, assembly GCA_963662185.1. NCBI lineage: Eukaryota > Metazoa > Arthropoda > Insecta > Lepidoptera > Erebidae > Eilema > Eilema griseolum. The sequence goes on from OY759243.1 coordinate 10,265,305, forward strand.
AGCTGAAGTCATATCTCATTACTTAAGTTGAAGCTTAGCGACTGTGGACAGTCTGAAGAGCTTTGAATGCCATCTAAGACTCATTTAAAAATACTTTCCGCAAAGATGCGTTACAGGAATTGCACCTTTATTTTGTAGACGGCAAAAGTGAAATTCTAATAAGTGGGTGATGACTTATTATACTTACATCCTTTCATAACAGGACTGACACGGAGGTGTTCGTTAAGCAATTCCACAATAAAAAAATAAAATTGATGATTGCCCGATGGGTGGTGGCGAAAAGTCGCAAAAGAAGGGGTGGGTCAGTTGATGCTTTTCGAAGAAGGTATCAAAAGCATCGATGTCGAGTCCTCTCTTTTCATTTCTTAGAAATCAATTGCTATTTTTGTTATCTTTTTCAAGTAACTTTTATTGAAACATTATGAGGCAAAACTATATTTTGAAGTTCCAAAAATGTTAGTCCAGCTAGCTTGCTAACCTGTGTGCTATGTATATATAATAGATTAGATATATAGGAATAATAGGATAGGTTAGAAAGCTAGTTGGTAGTTAATAAGACACATCTTCTGTAATACCCTTATACGACCTCAGGCCGCGGCGGTGGCGCGCCTCGCGCGCCTCCCCGTTCTTCGGGGACGGGTTGGGGACTCTGTAGCGCCTACACCCGAGAAGAGGGCCAGATCGTGAGGGATGGCCCTGGGTCGGCCGGGGTGCGAGGGATATGCCTGTCAACCTCACCTTCGGCAACCAAAACAACCCACATGCAGTGTGGATTATTTTATTAGGGATATTGCGCACGTAAAAAAAAAGGTGATCTTTAAGACTTAGAAAATTGGATTCATTCAAAAATCCTACAAGGTAAAGTGCCTTAATATTTTTGCAAAAAACTATAAAGTCCATATCCACTAGTAACTTAAAAAGTAATTAAGAGTGTATCTAGATAAGATTGACAGCATCAGCATACTCGTTTCGATTGGACCTTAACGGCTTAGTCTTATAGCTTACACGTTAAACACATTTCCCATAAAACAAGATAAAGAAATAAAGCTTCAACTTATTCCAAGTGTCTGAAATAAGCTTTCAACACGTTTAAATTGCAAAAACAAATTGTAATACATTCTCGGCGTACGTCATCATGTTGCTGACCCTACAAAACACTGCGGATAATTAAAGCGCCCACTTGTAATTACTCCTTGAAGTTGGAATGCAAATGTTGTCGCCTCCAGTATCTTCAACGTGGAAGTTGTGGCTCCAGTGAGAAGCGATCTGTGAAGCTTGCACCGAAGAAGGTTTTGGGTGCTGTAAAATTGTGCTGTAAATTGATGTGATTACGGTTTGCCAAAGAATAGAGAATATGTTTGACCACAAATAAGTATATTCAATTAATTTCAAGCCTGATCTAAATTTTATTTATACAATTTTCAACTTTGCATGTAATATTCTCTATATGGAAATAATACGGAAGACGCCACATACAAGACATACACTAGGTACTATGTGTACTTTGGTGAAAAGTACTGAAGCCCTATGTATATTTATATCATCTGCTGTAATTAAAATTACGATTTATCCTGAAGAGTTACATCTTAGTAGAATTATCTATTTAACCTGTTCAAATGTAATTCGTATGACTGACTGTGCTTACAATTGATTTATTCAAAAATTATTTTTACTGGGCACTTCCATAAGTTATATATATCGCGATTCCACAATCGCTGTACGCGCCGCTCTTACAGAATCCTTGGATCTGAGGACTAACGACTGCGCGAATTGCTAAGAAAAGCGAATGAGATTTACACCTCGCCATGTCATATCTTGAACCTTTACCGTTTGTTGACCGACACTGTTTTAGGAGTTATTTATTGTTCTTTCGTTTTAAGGAGCGAGATTAAGATACTTGGATATGCAGAATTAAAAACAAATTGCCATGTCAGGACATAAAAATTATTTTGATGTTGATAAGTCCATTTTTGTAATAGCTTGATAGTGGTTTATATTATATATTACAATGGAATTTTAAAATAAACAACTTAGTTTATTATTGTTTGGGAAAGGCGGGACACTCGCTTTCAATAGTTTGGAAAGTAGTTTGGAAAGGAGTGAACCAAAAATAATTTAATACCCTCGTTTTGTGTTCCCGGTGGTGAGTAAGGTAGCCAGAGCTCACTGGAGAGTTTTTGTGCTGTCAGTGGGAGGATCAAAAGCTTGTCCTGCTTTGTCTTTTACACTGACGAAAAAAAACATCTGATGAGGCCGTCAAGCTGAGTGCCACTATTGTAACACTTAGTGTCTGTAATGGTGACCCTCTTTCCTGAGACTTTGCCTTTAACTTACCATCAAGCGAGGTGAGGTCAAGTTGGCGTGTCCTATAGAAAAAAAAAGTCACTTACAGGGTTGGCAGCGCGAGTGTGACTCCGCACTCCTTCGTGTGGTGTTGTACACGTCCATAGGTCACGGTAACCATTTTGCATCAGGTGGGCCATGTGATTGTCTGCCATGTAAGTGGTATAAAAAAAAACTAAACTCTTAATCTTTAGTTACTATCAACATTATTCCAGTGATTATCATGGTTGCATTCAGATATTAAATTTTGGAGCTCAAGGTTCGATCTCCTACTCGTACGATCTTCGTTCGTTCGTACGTTCGTTCGTTCGTTCGTTCGTACTCGTACGATCTTCTGATGTGCCTATTTTGATTTTTTTTATACCACTTAGGTGGCAGACAAGCACATGTATTTTTAAGAAGATTCCAAACCTCATGAGAAGAGTCTGCGCCGGAGCTTCGCGCCTCATACTCCTGTCGATCAATAAACAAGTAGTACCAATAAGTTGATGAGTAGATAGCCGAGTAGGTAGGTATACCTACCAATCACCATAATATGAGAAAGAAATAATATCGCGGAAATAGTAAGAACTATTTGATGCAAATTATAGACCGAATTTAAAATACGGCTTCAATTTGCAGTTTAGGTGAAAAGAAATATAATCACCGACGTCGGTGCCAAACAATTTTGTATAGCGTGCTAAAACTAATGCGATTGTCTACAACAACACTAATTCATAGGGGCAGTCTAAAGTGTAGGTAAATATACGTATTGAAAAAAAGGTTTGTACAGATTAGTTACATTTGAATTAACGAAATATATTCCAAATATTCAAATATTTACCGGTAAGTATTATTATGTAAAGTTGTACCTTTTTACTTTTTTTTATACCGCTTGGTTGGCGGCAGACAAGCACACGGCCCACCTGATGGAAAAATGGTTACCGTGGCCCATGGATGTGTGCAACACCAAGGGTGGCACACACGCTGCCAATCCAGTAAGCACAAGAGTTTCTATGCCGTCAGTGTAAAAGACAAAGTAGGAATAGCTTTTGGTCTTTCCACTGGTAGTACACCAACTCTCCAGTGAGCTCTGGTTACCCTACTCACCGCCGGGAACACAACACGAGGTTATTATGGCCGCGGTATTCTGTAGGGCGGTGGTACTACCCCAGTTGGACTATTGGGCATTTGTTGATTTGACTAAATATTTAACGTAATGCAAACATGCAAATATTGACAAACATAATTTACTTCACAATGAAGACACCTGTTTGAAGTGAATAATAAATAATAATAATAATAAGCCGTAAAGAAAAAAGAAAAGAAAAAATACTTGTCATTTGTACATTATTTGGTATTGGTCATATTTGTCAAAAGTAATAAGGCAAATGCTTTGTCAAATACATTGTCCACACAGGATAATTGTTTTTCAAATACGCAAATACGAATAACCATGTGAAGGGCCACCATTAGACCGGGGTGCTTGGTTTGGGAACTTCACGCGGTGTATTCTGGGGACAGAATACTATTAGACTGTGGGCAACGGAGACGAAAGCGCAAAATAGGTTCTAGTAAAAATAATCTATCGGCAACTTTATTCTTTAATCAAAGTTTAACAAACGTTTTCTTGCCGGAGTCTTTTAAGGTTGGGGCCGCATTTCGAACCGGCGCGCGGCGGTCTATTCGCTGAACTAGTTTGTCATATTTCTATGTTGACGTTTAATACGTTCGCGTTCTGTTCTTAATGGCTTTGGCTTCCTTCGGCTTCGGCTCCGACTTCGGCTTTGGCTTCGGCTTCGGCTTCGGCTTCGGCTTCGGCTTCGGCTTCGGCTTCGGCTTCGGCTTCGGCTTCGGCTTCAGCTTCGGCTTAGGCCGGGTTCGGCTTCAGCTTCGGCTTCGGCTTTGGTTTCGGCTTCGGCTTTGACTTTGACTTTGACCCTGAAAGGAAGGTCCTGAGTCTCGTTCGTTGTTGCACCGACTAGCAGGCAAGGCTGACCTGGGCCCCGAAGGTCTTGGTTCACGTTCACGAGCCTGTTAACTTACCCACGTTTCGTTAATAAACCTATTATGTTATAGCTAATCGATCACATATTTTCTAATTCTTAGCAATACAGTTCCCCATAAAAAGGTCGGCTGAGTGGTGAAAAGACGCCAAAACAAACACAAGACACGATTAGAAATATATTTTTTCCATAACACAAACAAACAATATCTTCTCGTTTCGCGAACAAGGCACAAGGAACAGACAACAAAAGCTAACAAATCCTGTTTGTCCTGTGGGAAGCGGCCGTGATTTAATACAAATTATTATTAGACGACATAAATAACGTGGTACGGGGGTGAGGCGGCCAGAAGCTCCTTAATAAGTAATAAAGGGGTCATCGTTCATACCGAGAGAGAGTGGAATTAACCTGCGTCAACATATGGCGTGGTAACCGCCGTACGGCTCTCGGAGGGGCTTGCACTCTGAAGCGCTTATTATACTATGTTTTTTGACGCCAGAATTGTGAATTTTTCTTGTTTTAAATGTTTACTTTTTCAAGCTTTATGTTTAGGTATTGATTTGTTAAACACGCATTTAAAGAATTTCAAGATCTGGATGATAATTAGGTACACTTTGTAGGAACTTATTTTTTGCTGAGTCAATAAAGAAAAACATGCTAGGGACTGTCATTGCATTATCCCAATAGTCATTTGTATTATCGTATTTGATTAAGGATGTATAGAAAACATATTACTTTAATTACATTTGTAGAGGAAAGTTTAAACTAGGTTACAAAGTAAAGAAAGTCTTAGTTCATACGTACAAGGATATATTTTATATACTTTAAATGATTATATGTCAAAGAATAAAACAACGATGGCACTTGCAGCCGTTTGTAAACTTGATAGGATTATCAAACCTCCGTGCGGTGCACAAGGATATAGTTTCTGTGATAACGTTGTTACTACACAAATGTAGCTATTTTATCGTCTACAAAAGGTATAACACATCTTAACACTATCGCGTGAACTTCGTCTTGGAATTCTTGTCTATTTGGTGTTAAAACTACTGAACAAATTTTAATGCGGTTTTTAGTAAGGCTTTAGTCGGATTTGTACCGATTCTAATGTAAGTTTGGTCGCAATCGGTTAAATAGAACCGGTGTTATAATATAAAAGTCATAATAACCGACATCCATGCGGGTAGAGTCGCGGGTATCAGCTAGTATAAAAATAAAGATAACCTTCTAATCTATCTTTTAAACTTTCACGTTCCATAATATACAATAATGTTTATGGGAATGAAAGCCAGCATGATATTGGTACATACATACCATTGATTTACCTGATGTTTCGACCAGGTTATACCGGCCGCGGTCACAGGCTCACTGGCTCAGTGGTGCACGCCCGCCGTCTTCGAGTCCATGAGGTAGTAGGTTCTTCATCTACACGCACATTCTCGATATTTTCGTTTCGCCATGTACCGTCACTTAGAGTGTCCCTATTCTGAAAGTAAACTGTCCAGTGTTTATCCCACTGACTGGAAAAGCGAGGTTGCATGTTTTGAATCACTAGATTTCATGTTGCAGAGAATTTAAACCCATCTTTCCAAATGAAATTTTTGTGTTTCTTGATTTCAATCGCTTTACGTATACAGCTCTTGAAAAGAAGTGATGTTCGGTGGAGAGTATTTGCGTATGGTGGAATTCAATCCAGTGATTGGTGCCTGCTTCTAGCAGATGTCCTACAATCGCAGATTTGCTCATCTGGTCGAAACGTCAAACATTATTGTATAACATTCATATGTCCAATGCTCATTTACACAGCTATTAAATAAATAGGCCAATATTTCTGTATACCTACTATTTGAGGGCGAAATTTCTTTGACCTTGATGTAATTTTCTTTATACACAAAAATAAACTAATATTGTTTTCTGTGGGCACTTCATATATCGCTTTATTAGCAAGGTGCGTGCCAGGAATATCCAAGCGCTATTAGCTATATTGGGGTTGGCTCACCACGGTATTATTATTTATTGGATTCAATTAACCCTTTATTGAATGATATCTTACTTAAATAATATCTTCTGCTTTTATTTGCTAAGAAACCTTTATTAAATGTTTATGAAAGAGTATCAATATTATGCGAATAATACTCTTACTAGTTAGGTTAGGTTAATAGTATTAATCATATTACATACATACACACACTCATGCCTATTACACTTAAACAACCTATTTCATATTTTTAATAGTAATGCTTGTACAGTCAGCGTCAGATCAATCTTGACTAACAAAGTATTCAAAATGATCTTACCTTAGTTTTCCACCTACTTGTTGACTGTTCTGATAATTGATAGACCGCCTTAGTTCGGAATTTGCTGACTGTACTATGGAGTTCAAGATTGGCTCTTCACTTTTTCAAGATATATATTACAAGCTTTTACGAAAGCGACCATCGCGATGCGACGAACATCGATCTCTCTTCTGTCCGTCTCCTGGTTCTAAGTTACATCTCTACAGATTTTGAGCCAATCGGTACAGCTGTTCTTCAGTTAACTAATACGCCTTCTTTGACGGTGTAAATACCGCCTACACCTAAAGGTAGGACTTAATAATAATGTCATTCTCTTCTCATATTAATCTATTACAACAAAATTCTATGCCTTTTGCCTATTTATATATTATAACATTCATATACTTTTAATTACAAAATATAATAACATTATTATTTGTTACCGTAACCCGCCAGTCATGAGTGCGTAACCTCGTGAAATTGTAATAATATTTCATATAACTCACTACGACAATATGAATTTCAACTTGTATTAATCCCTCTCTGAAATAATTTTGATAGCTTCAAAGCTGAAAGGGTTAGCGGCCAGCGAGGCCCGCAAAGCACTGTAATTCCGTAAAGCTCGGCGCACACAAGCCGCACTAATCGGCGGAGTGCTGCCCGTTCTAAATATCGCTTTTACACGTCCATCGAACCATAAATAATAACTCTATGAAAACATAAATGTTCTCTTTTTCTATCGTTTTCCGAGTTTCGTATTTTTTTCATAGAGTCAAAAGCTTGAACAGACCACTTTCGCATTATGGAATTGCCAAAACTCAGTTTGTATTCTGTATCTAAAAGGCGTATTTCAAAAACGAGTCTAACAATTTTGACTTCTAAGGTAAGTGGGGAAGGTATATATTTTATGAAAGTTACGAATAAGTTACGTCATTTTATATTACAGATGTACAGTGAGCGTAGAAATGAGATATTTTGGCAGTATTACGCAAATTGGATAGCTTTCAACACTCAACGGAGTAGGTTCCGAACTTTCGCGGGGAAAATTGAATTAAAAATATCATAAGACGTAAATATGTATGGGGATCGTAATGATGTTGCTTCTGCAGCCAGCCCGCAGACGTTTCGGATTTAGATTAAATAAGTTTTATTTGAACAAGTTTCTGCAAATATTCGAAAAAGGTACCTAGATAGGCATTTCAGGTTATAATTAGTTTTTGGGAATATTTCCATAGATCTTATTATTAAGGCAATATGGCGTTCTTCAAAAGGGTATTAGAAGGTTCTTATAGGGTTGGCAGCACGAGTGTGGCTCCCCTGGTCCATAGGCCACGGTAACCACTTTCGATCAGGTGGGGCCGCACGTGGTATAAAAAAACTTCATATTGCAAGATTAATGTTCGTCATAAGAAGAACTACAGGACATAGCGTTGTTTTGTACGGTAAAGGTCTCACTGTTAGAGTGAAGTAATCTTCAGCCTCTATATTCTATAGAGCGGCTCGTAGTTAAGCGTATTTTGGAGGAGGTAGGACACGACGGTATTCCTGTCCCATATGAGCAGTCCGACTGGGGAAGTACCTTCATTCTGTAGAATACCACGGCTATAATATCCTCGTGTTGTGTTCTCGTGTTGTGTTCCCGGCGGTGAGTAGGGTACCCAGAGTTCACTGTAGAGTTTTTGTGCTGTCAGTGGCAAGATTAAAAGCTTGTCCTGATTGTGAATTCTGCACTGACGGCACAGAAACTCTATGTTCTTACAAGGTCGGTAGCACGGGTGTGACTCCTCTGGTGTCGCACACGTTCATCGGTCACGGTAGTCACTCTCCATGAGGTGGGTCGTGTGCTTGTCTACCAAATAAGTTTTATTAAAAAAGTTAATAGAGCAATGTAATGTAATGTAAGATTTAGCAATGCTAACCAGGTCTGTCGTAGGATAGGTGACCAGTCTTAATATACTGGACTACTTTATGCCTCGGAAATAGTCGGCTGTCGGGTCCGATTGTCATCCGAACAACTGTATTATCCGATAATATACCTAACAGCGGGTCTAAAAAGTTCACTTTGAGCGATTTTGTTAAAAACTAGTAACTTAATGAATTGGCAGTAGATCTAATAGATTCCTATAAAATTCGTTAAATGGTCACTAATATGAGCCGAATCACGATAAATCATGTACTAAGCAGGTCCTAATTTCGTGTAAATATCGCCACAAGACAAAATATTATCCTAATACGATCCCAATAAAGTGACCTTTTTAGACCTGCAGGTCTTGGTTGTGTAATGTTAAAATATAAGTAAGAACTACTAAACTATAAGTAAGATTATAATGTGTAGTAAACGTCAAACAGTTTATTAAAATCCACCTACATATTTTGAACTCAGGAGGCGCTTAAACATATGTTATAAGCACCTTCAATGATATTGTTCATCAAAGCTATAATTTTTATTTGAAACATTGCAGATGGTACGCCTATTTGTTGTATCTATAGGCAATAGGCGTACCTGTCTATTTATTTTTCATCTATAATATGATCAAGCAACGATTAAATTTTAATTAAGTTTTCTTACGAACTTGCCCATAGCTAATTATTCAGGTATTAAGTATAGTAGGTAGGTATATCTAAAGATAGGTGTATGTGGTATCGACCCTCCTTAATCCTGTCGATGGTCGTTGATGGTCCACTTAGGGATATTAATTATAATTATGGTAACAATCTCATTTCCATAACTAATGCTAAGGTTTCGGGGCCGCTTACCAAATAGAGGTATCAAAATCTATTCGTGTAGTAGAGAATCTGAGAATTAATGGTTCATATTGCTTGTGCTCGTTGTATTTTGAAATTATGTTTACGTAGCATGGGTTTTTCGTAATAGTTTTAGTATCACATTACTTGTGGAAATCTCCAGATTTCAGGTAGATGCATTCAGAGGCTATTTAGTCAGTGCAAGCCTTTACTTATTTAGAGTTGATCATAGAGTGCCCAAAGAGTAGAATTTGGTTACTAGTTGAGTAAGTAGTTCGAGTTACAAAAAAGCTTCCGTCGAATTGAGAAATGCTATATACGTATACAATAAAGAATGAATAAATAGACATTCCTCCCTTTGAAGGCGGTTAAAACGTATTTTCTTCAGGTGGGTTTTATTCCGTTGCTTGCGTTGTGAAAAATGTGATACATTTATGAATTTCGAACTTTTTTGGACATACAGACTGGTAGGAATATAAATTTCGTATTCACTTAAGTGTATAGTTTATCAAATACGTCAATGAAATTGTGTTTATTTCACATAGGAATATAATAGCACAACAATGATACACGTAGCACAGGTAGGTACGTTTCTAATCTTATAGCTATAGTTGCTAGTAAACAAAAAAGTCTGAAATTATACCAAAAAAACGCCATCGGTAATTTTTGATAATTACGTATAACCGGTCCAAAATGAACGCGAGCAACTACTTGATCGTGGGATGTAGACATACCTACGTATATAATTGTTTCTTATTAAAATCAACGTTAATCTTTTTTCGGAGCAGATTCCGGGCAAGAAACCATCGCATTATGTTTAAGATTCGACAGCTATAATTTCTGTTCAATCAAGATTTAATTGTTTTAATGAGGCTACATGCGTGAATGGTCGGCCCAATTATTGTTTATTTTTAATCGCCTCAAGTGGTTTTTATGTTCGCAAGGAGGCACGCATAGCGGCCGCTGGCGATCATTTTCATTATTTTAATAATGTAAACTTCCAATAATAATTTACAGTGATTTGGGGTTAAACACGTTAAGAGATATTTATGATTTACCCGAGAGCTTGAAACACAGTTAGCTGTGTAATTTGATCCTCGGCTTATGACTTCACTTTTGTATTCTTTGTTGCACTCGGAGTACAGAACCAGTTCACCAATTTTGTGTTATTAATAAAATTATCTTACAGTGTTTAGCGATAATATAATTATTTATTCTTTTGTTCCTTTTATTTAATCCTTGCACTGCAATCCGCTTTACAATTAACGATCATAAAGTACGAGTTTCTTCATCGAGAATAATACTAAGTTTGTTTTGTGTTTATTTTGTTCGTGTTGATCGGCGGCTCTCGATCCGGAAGCAGTTGGCGAAACAAGACAAGGGGCAATACATTTGTAGCAGCATACAGTTCGTAGAATAGAATTGATTGATCAATGTTTGGGTCAATATCCCGTACATTCATCATTATATTTTATACTAGCTATTGCCTGCGGCTCCGTACTTGTGGATGTTGGTTATCGCGACAAAACATAGCCTATGTCCTTTCTCAAGGTTTAATCTACCCCTGTACTAAATTTCATCAAAATCAGTTCCCTAGTTTAAGTGTTAAAGTGTAATGTAACAAACAGACTGAGAGAATTGTTTTTCCTTCACAGAACCTCTCCACTAAAATTTGAACTTCATGGTGTGGTTTTAAAGTTCAAATTGATTTTAAAGTATTATTACGAATGTTTTTACGTAGTTACTATTTAATTTAATAATTTGTGTTTGGTTAATCTTGTTTTTCGACTTCTAGGCAATTTTTTAATTTCAGACATTCCTCAGAATATTCCTTGAAGGAATATTATATACTTCAAGGAACATTCTAAAAAAATATTTAGTGAAATCGATTTTTCTAAGTTAATAGATTTGAATAGTTAGTATACTAAATGCTTTAAATTTTTTATTCAATCAATATTTTTAGTTTCAGAAATAGTTTTTGTTGACATATTATCGACACTATGACACTTGGGAGATGAATACTTTCATTTGAAACCCCATTCATCGAAGTCTGTCATGTAGTTACGCCTGTAGTGGTGAACAAAGAAAATTTCATACATACATATAACACATTACCCTCGCTGGCGCAATCGGAAAAATATATTTTGGACATAGTTTTAATAGCAAAATAGTATGGATTTTAAAAAATAATATACGTGAATAATGTGCAAGTGGAAGACAATTGTAACTAACCTATGATCCATGAAATAAATGAATTATGAATGTGCAAGTGGAAGGAATAATGTTTAGGGGTTTGTAGTTTCTTTTTCGTCACATTAATAACTTCCAGACGATATCGCTACCGAAACTGTGTCCTAAATTTTTATCCGAAACTACTGTAAAATCACCCGGTATAGGACTAACGAATGCCCAGCATGAGTGATAATTCCTCTTATTTATATCTACTAATATTATAAACCTGAAGAGTTTTTGTTTGTTTGTTCTTTGAACGCGCTAAACTCAGGAAGTCCTGAATCAAATTGAAAAAATAATTTTGTGTTGAATAGTTAGTTTGTCGACGAAGGTATAAATCATCACGCTAGTACTAAAAGGAGCGGATCAGTGATCATATATGTCAACAAATCCGGCAATTTCAATTAATTATATTTTGTAGACTAAAAAATTACAGGTTCATAGTTTCAAAATTTACCAATATGCTGATTTATGAGTTTTATTACAGAAGAATGCATTCATGACATTTGTCACAAGTGCATTCTCAATGCCCAGTAATATTAATTTGTACGTATCAAGACATAACATATTACTTTCCTGACTGGTTGTACGACATTTGTACAATCAAGTAAATTATATCAATGAAGACATAATAAGCAAAATAACGACGAAAGAAATGAAATATTATGAAAAATATTACAAGGTTATTCTCATTTTCTTATACGATGGACGACGGATGTGATCATGTCCTTTGATCTTTCTATCGCAAGTTGATAGGTTGACGTGGCCCCATCAGCCCAAGTGCACCTGCTAAATCAACGAAGCTCTGGCACAGGCTTTCCTCTCATGGTTGGGTATGTGGTAATCACTCGCGTAAAAGTCAACAAAACAATCAAAATCAAGCACCAAACCCCAGGCTCCAAATTGTAAACTTCGACTGTGTAAACTAAACGTGTGTGTCACAATGAGTGGTTTCACTTTCAAATCGTTATTTTATAGATAGAAAATCATTCTAAGTATGTAAATGAAGCCCAAGTTTTTTTTATACCACTTAGGTGGCAAACAAGCACACGGCCCACCTGATGGAAAGTGGTTACCGTTACCTATGGACGTTTGTAACACCAGAGGAGTCACAGTCACGCTGTCAACCCTGTAAGTACAGAGTTTCTGTGCCGTCAGTGTAGAAGACAAAGCAGGACAAGACTTTAATCTTCCCACTGACAGCACAAATTCTCAATTCAGTTTTCAATAGTTATATGAGCAGTTCCCGTGTCTACTGTGGTCAAAGTAGACAATGTCTACTAATACAAATCTTGCTACAGAATTATACTTCAATCTCGCCAGTGGGTAGTGGAGATCAGATGGCACTGAGGGAAGTTACTTCACAGACAATATCGAAGTTAGGCTACTCCGTAGCGGAACTAAAAGCCGGCCTCAACAGCGAACAGGATCTTTGCAAAAAATAATGAGTTCATTTGCCTGTGACTCATTAACTTCAAAGAACATTTACTAAATTTTGAATGCGTCAATAATTTACAGTTTAATAACTGTGTGACATGTGTTAAAAAACGATTTTGGTTTATGATATTTGCCTTAGGCCATATGTATACTGGAAGCGCAATTCTCGCCACGTGAGCTAGTGGACTGTATTTCGCGGGGGGTGAAGTTAACTGTTCCATTGACGCTTTACACAACAAACAAGACAGGTGATCGGGTTGCCGCGGATGTGGTTTAGGCAATGAATGCAACCCGAGAAATTAGGAGAGGATGCACTAACCTTCACGGGGCCACGTGCCGTCGCAGCCGGTGCACCGATCTTCTCTTCCTGGCTCAGGAGTTGCCGCCCACATCACTAAATCACTTGAGGGACACACGAGAGGCACAATCCGATCGGTAAAGGTCTATGAAAGCGGTTAAAATCCAACAAACATTATTAATTTCTGAGAGACGCGAGCGCCGCCGGCCATTGTTTATTAGTTCAAAGTGCGAAGTGACGATGCGGCTACTCTGACCATTGGCGGGCGAAAACTATTGCTATCTTTCACTTAGAGGTAGTGCGGGAGGGAGATGGGTACAGGAAGCGTGTGTCCAGCGTCAACAATTTAAATTACTACTATTGAGCGAAAAAAAATACAAATTCTACTATCGGCGCAACCATTCCCCCCGGCTTGAAGGGTTACCTTTAAAACGAAAAATGCGGAACAAATCTAAGTCTAATCTAAATCTAGGTTTGGGAAATAACAACTAAAATATAAACCTAGATTTGAACTCGTGCCTACTGCTGGCTAGGCAGAGGGCAGAGGCGAACAACCGGGCGCAGATACGATCCGGTTGCGGTTTTAACCCGTACAACACGAGTTATCCCGCGGGAATCGGGAAAAACTTCCTCTACTACTCCTAGAGGCCAATGCAAAGGAGGCGCATTCCCAGTCATAAAGACTACCACCGTACCTACAGTAATTGGGTTAGATGGAGTATTCCATTTTTGACGCGACTGCAGCGTGTGCAAATAATCGGTTCTCCAACGATTCCAAAACGATTGGACTAATTTATCTAAAAGAGCGTGACGAGTTAGAAGGTGCATTCTATCGTCATTAACATCTATTGCGGGCAAATATTTTGCGTACTTAAATCACCGGTCAACTCTATATGACCGCGCGTAGATAAAATTCTCAAAAATCGGCCTACATAAACAACACAACGCAACAGTCTCGACCAAGACGAGACGCGATTAGCCAACAACAAAATAAAGGACTCTTCACGCGGGACCGACACAACAAGCGAGTGCTTCTTCTCCTCGGGTGGTTCGGAAACCGTAGTGGGATTGAATTGACTAACTGGCCACTTATCTAACGCGGCATGAATCCAGGACGGTCCACTAAACCATAACGGGTGATCTAAAATTTGCGAAGGAAGCAATCCACGAGAGAGACAATCGGCTGTGCTGTCGGTGCCAGCAACGTGAAAGAGATTTTGTGGCGCTAATTCAGATTGAATTTTGCCACTCTATTAGCGAAGAATGTGTCCCAACGATGGGGCGAAGAGTGGGCCCAACACAAAGCGACTGTTGAGTCCGAAAAAGCTAAAATTCTACTAATATTAATGCGAAAATTTACAATTATGTCAAATAAATTACCTTAAAGATTTTGACCACAATACAAAATGTCATTAAGCGACACGGAAGTGCTAGTCTTAGCACTGCCATCCAAAACTACGCGGAGTTTAGTAGTAAGCTTATCTTCTCTAATAACTCCGTGGTGCGGGATAATGTACGAAGGCTGGGTCTCGTCAGTGTCCGCAGGCGCAGGTGAGATGTAACCTTTATCTAAATATTCGTTAACAACCTCATCATAGGCTTGCTTTAACTTTGGAGACGCCTGCATCTTTTGTTCTAAACAAAGAAAGCGTTTTTCAGCGGATACACGGGAGTCACCGAGAAAAAAAATATCTCCCTTGAAAGGGAGCGCGACAACACAACGACCCTGCTCATCACGAGTAGTCGTGCGACAATAAATCTCCTCAGCCATCTTGTCATCAGGGCTTAGGATAGGTGGGACATTGACCTCTTCAATTTCCCAAAACTTGCGGATGGTAGACTCCAGTGGCGGCTCGACGGTGCAACAGAACGAAGCAGTCGAGTGACTAAAACTATCTATAGAAGCGGGTGCGGAACCAATTATAACAAAACCAAGAACTGTTTCCAGTGCGTGCGGAGCGGGGTACGTCGGTCCCCCTTGATCCTTACGTGATAACTGGAGGTGCGGGAGAATCGAAGCGCCGATCAATATATCGACGACTCCAGGAACAGCGTAAGTCTCATCTGCTAAAGGCAAGTCTTTAAATTTCGTTAATAAAGACGTGTCAACCGGGACGGTAGGCAACTGTTCAGTTATTTTATCTATAACGAGCGAATCCATGTCATACCAAATATTATTATTAAAACGAGATCTAAACCTTGTTTTAACGGTGCCATGAACAGCTGACTGTAAGCCTCCAAAACCCTTCACCACTGAGCGGGTTGAACGCTTATTAACATTGAAACCAAGACGTTGACAACAATCTTGAGTAATAAAATTACTTTGCGAAGCGCCATCTAATAGCGCTCGAACAATGCGCGGCTTACCCAATGCATCAACAATAACAACGCGAGCAGTCGCGAGACACACAGTAGTGAGCGCAGCACTAGCGGACAACGAACACAAGGCGACGCCATTCGCAGCGGTCCCCGCGCGGGCAGGAGCGCGCGCGAGCGCGGGCTGCGGCTGTGGCGCAGGCGCCACCGACACGGGCGACCTATGCGACGGTGTGCCACCGCTCGACGAACCAACTGTGCTCACATTGGATGCGGCGTTACTATTTTCAAAATGGAGCAAAGTGTGGTGTCTCGCTGAACATTTGCGACAACTATTTCTACTATTACATAAAACAACGCGGTGTTTAGTACCGAGACAATTAAAACAAAAATTATTAGCGCGAACAAATTTATAACGATCATTAGGCGATAATTTTAGGAAACCCGGACACTTGTACAATTGCGAATGATGAGCATTACACAAAGAGCAAACAGGTGATTGTACATGTGCTGGTGCGTTATTAACATAAGTATGAGTTGACCTCAGTGACCTCGATGACGCATCTATTTTGAGTTCCGAACTAACAACTTTCTTCGCGCCTTCATGTTTCGATGAAGAGCGTTGCAATATTTTTATATGCTCGCGAACAAAACTTTCTAAGTCTTCGAACTTAGGAATTTTATTGCCGCGGTGATCCGACTCAAATAAACGAATGGTCTCGGAATCTAATTTCTTTAAACCCATATACAAAAATAAGAAGTCGCAGAGGTCATCGATCTTTAGGTTCTTTACGGCGCGAACAGATGATGCGAAAGTATCTAGAAACTTCTCTAAGTTTTGATCGTTACATGCCGTAATGGATTTCAAATCAAACATCTGATCCAAATATGCGTTAGCTACCGATCTTTTATCCTCATACTTAGCTTTCAAAGTATTTAAAATTAAATTATAATTTTCGGCACTAAACGTAATTCCAGCGCAAACGGTTATAGCTTTACCAGTTAATTTTTCAACGAGATAATGCAATTTTTCGTGATCTGTCAACGAAACGTTCTTATCTATTGTATTCTCAAAACTATCTATAAATAAACCCCAATTGCGAATGTTACCATCAAATTCGGGTATTTGAATTGGTGGCAACTTAGGTCGGTCGCGAGTGGGATTGGGTCGGTCAGACGGTTTCTCCAAACTCCTAGCGACGCGTTTGATACGACAATACAAATCGTCAAACGACGACAAGGCCTGATAACTCACTGAGTAATCGGGATTTAAATTTAACTCTAAAACGTTGATGTCATGTACCAAGGTTTCGAAATCCGCGCGTAAACTATCTAAGTTTTCTATAGAACACAAGAACGAATCTCTAATGGCCAAATCAGAGGTTTTAAGTGCATTATCACAAATCGATTGTACGCGAGAGTAAATCATTTCTCTTTTAGCGTATAAAAGTTTCAATTGAACCCCACTACCGGTACTACCAACCTTTGGGGGCATGTTTACAATTAAATATCAAACTAAAGTGCGGTAAACAACAAAATATGAAATGACTTAATCTTAGCGGTACCTATAGAACAGCGACGCGGCGCGAGCGATATTTCGTAGGTAGGTAGGTACTTATAACTGCGAGGGCAAGCTTGAACAAACGCGCATAGCAACAAGATCGTACCTACGCGATGGTCGCTGTCTAGGTTCAACTATTATTTCAGGGATTAAGTATTGCGTAATATCTATTCAAATTAAAATACTTTCGTATGAATTTGAATGAAATGCGAGCGAGGTACAACTGTGTACCTACCGTATTAGGTAAATACGATGCGAGCTAGCGGTGAACGGACAACTTAGAGATTGAAACAAATAAAACAAAAGCCAAATGCGTTAGGTATTACACTGTGCCTATGCACTAGGGTGTCTAGGATACCTAAGATCTAAACCTAAATGCCTAGATGCGGGGTTTTCTACTAAAATAACTAGGTATTTAGGTGCGGTGCGTTTATTCTCAATAGAATAATAACAAATGCGAAACTACGACCAAGGATTGATACGATAAGAGAAATGCGAGCGAGGTATAGCCACGTACCTAACCTATGTATGTATTAGGTAAATACGATGCGAGCCAGCGGCGAACGGACAACAAAAAATCTAAACCTAAATGCCTAGATGCGGGGTTTTCTACTAAAATAACTAGGTATTTAGGTGCGGTGCGTTTATTCCCAATAGAATAATAACAAACTACGAACTACGGCTAAGGATCCGGTTCGATCAGAACCAAAAAGAATGGAAGCGCAATTCTCGCCACGTGAGCTAGTGGACTGTATTTCGCGGGGGGTGAAGTTAACTGTTCCATTGACGCTTTACACAACAAACAAGACAGGTGATCGGGTTGCCGCGGATGTGGTTTAGGCAATGAATGCAACCCGAGAAATTAGGAGAGGATGCACTAACCTTCACGGGGCCACGTGCCGTCGCAGCCGGTGCACCGATCTTCTCTTCCTGGCTCAGGAGTTGCCGCCCACATCACTAAATCACTTGAGGGACACACGAGAGGCACAATCCGATCGGTAAAGGTCTATGAAAGCGGTTAAAATCCAACAAACATTATTAATTTCTGAGAGACGCGAGCGCCGCCGGCCATTGTTTATTAGTTCAAAGTGCGAAGTGACGATGCGGCTACTCTGACCATTGGCGGGCGAAAACTATTGCTATCTTTCACTTAGAGGTAGTGCGGGAGGGAGATGGGTACAGGAAGCGTGTGTCCAGCGTCAACAATTTAAATTACTACTATTGAGCGAAAAAAAATACAAATTCTACTATCGGCGCAACCATATACTATATAGACGCAACTTTGCTAACCAAACGCATCGCAAAAATGTGTGTGTAAGTAATGACAATTACTTAAAAGTGCTAAAGAAAAACCGTTGATGATATCTGATGCTGTTAATTACAACTGCATCAGACATCATCAACGGTTTCCGCATCTAATCTTCCATATGACGTGTTGTCGACATATAGTGAGGGCGAAAAAGGAGTACAAGGGGGAAGTGAGGCTCTAACTAACAAGTTAATCCAGCCCGGGGCGGATATGAAGTTTATATCACGCTTTGCATTATGGTTCATTATCTCAGTAATTTTTGCTTTGTTATGCAGCAAGTTCAGGGCTGTGCTGAGCATGAATGCATGTCTAAGTTAGAATTGCTGAAAGTAATTTTCTGACTGTGCCACATTTATGTAGTGTGCTGTATGAGGATTTTACACAAATATTTAATGTAGGTATTACATTGTAATTTGCTCTAAGGGAATAATTTTTGTAGTCATCCTATGGATACACATAGACCATGGCTCTATGAGTCAGATCTATGTGTGCCTCTACTGTTACTAAATGCCAAGACAACCCGACTTATTGAATATCTGAGCCAGGTGGCAGATGATGCGCAGGCGCGATATCCGAACACCGATTTCGTATCAAGTGCTTCATGATAATGGCATTCAATTTTCATATGAAGGTTGTCCCAACCAAGTAGTTTGTTGTTATGACTTCTCACATTTTATGAACGTGAATGAAGTTTGGGCTGTATGCAGTGAAACTATTAAGAAAATAAAAAATGAATGATATTTCTTTTCAGTTTAAAACTGAAAGTTTTCTGAATTCCTTTTTGTTTGTGTTGAAAGAGTTAGTAACTTCTTTCAAGGGTAGTTTGCAAATTTTTTGACAGCCCTAAAGTATTGTTGCAGGTGAGACAGTGCGTCGCCTGAGGCGCTCCACCGCGTCGCTGCGCCAGCGCACCCTACCCCCGCACTCTCCTCTGCCCGCTCCTATTACGCCTCCTGCCATAGATCGATCACTCAAGCAACCGTCAATTAACTTATTGCCGGACAATCTCTGTTCTAAAATTTTTTTCATCAAAATTACTAATCGTTCGCTATATTTGCATCAGCATTAGATGAAGGGATAGCGTTTGATTGTAGCCATTTCGTAAAGTTTACATATCTAACTATCTCTTGAATTAATTGTATTAGATATTTAAAGTCGTTAATTTTAAAGAGGGAATTGAGAGTTTTGAAACATTAATTGGGGCGGAGTATATAGATGTAACGTTAAGGAACAGAGTTCTATGCACTGGTATTAAAATCTAACGGGCTTGGAGTCGAAGATGTCGTTAAGAGTTCAAATAAAAACTTGACATCTTCACGCGAGCATGCACTTATCGCTAAACAACTTACTACACGCAAAGTGAGTGTATTTCTCACTCTCTACTATTTCAACCTTTATTCACATACAACTCCCGGTTATTTGTTAAGCCAATCAAGACAGCTGACCTGTAAGTTATTGAAGATTAAATGATGCAAAACCCTGAGGAAGAATAGAGTGTAGGTATAGTATATAGTGCAAGCCGGTGCACCTATATATTTCTCCCGCAAAAGCTAATATAGGCCATATCGAAGTTAAGAGCACAAGGGGATTCCGTTGATGCTGATGATGATCTTTGGGAAAGAATAATTCATATTCCACAAAGTACCAGACCGGCGTGGGTAGTTTTGTAACCTGGAGTAGATACTTAGTCAGCTTATCATTCTGTGTATTTGCAGGGCTCCGTTGCCCACTCTGAAACGCCTTTAGGAGTTAGTAAATTGTGGTGAGGCGAGGTTCACGCTCCACTCATTACCGCCACGTAATGTGTTCCGTCATCGAGATTAACTCCTCAGTAATGGCACCCCTTCTTATAGGTACAGTTCTACAGCGTCACTATTACAATTGTACGTAATTGAGGTTTGTCCGCTTTTAGTAAAATGGCCAATTTAGTTCTTAATGCTGTTTATGCCGTTGTTTTATTAAATGATGATAAACCTTTGAGGTCTCGTTTGTCGTGGTTATTTTCTGTCAGACACTTACCGATACCGATTACAGAACAATGGACCCTCTCTAATAATAGCAATTAGGAGAAGTAGAATCCTTTAAAATCCTCCATAAATACATCTATCTATGAGAAAATACATCTATCTTTCTAAAGATTCTTATTTTGTAGTTTAATGGTGAGAACGACTTTAAGGTTCATGAAATATGTATATTTTCAAGAAACTGAAAGATTAGCGAGATTCTAAGAAATCTAGTTATATATATGTAAAATGAGTGGAAAATATTATTACCAATGTCTGAATATCCGTTCCAATCAGATACTTTGATTGGTTTAAGTTTAAGTGATAGGAACTCATTAACATATTAAATACTAATAGTTGAAGGCAGTATATAGAGTGCAGTAAACATTAATAAATTGATCAAGTGTACAGTATTACAAGAACGGCATAGCATCAATTCCCTTACCAGTTTAAATCTTGTGTTTCTTGTTACATTATTCAAAATTACCTCCTTTGCATCAGTAATAAATAGGTACTGCACTGACACCTAAATTTGAAAATCTAAAGGTCTATAAACTTGATGGTGATCGCAATGATAGAAAATTAGCAACATCCTGGTAAGAGTTAGGGTGAGGTATGGATGGCCGGCGGCGGAGATCGAACAATACTGGCCCACGAGCTGCGCACGCAGCGACAATGAAGCAGCCGCGGGCGCAAGCGACCGAGACGCACTGCAACCACCCTCATACGACAGAAAGGGACAAGCTTTTGCACTCGCGAGATTTTGATTTATTTCGTATAATTATCGAATAATCTGCTTTGCATTTCTCGTTATAACATTACGATAATTTTGTTCCATTACATCGGGTTCTAAGCAGGGACCGTTTGCCAGCACAACGATTGATAATAATCGCTTGCAAAGTATAATGGCGTACACCCACGGGTAATTATTGTTGTGCAGTCGTGAGTTCGTGAGCCAGTGGAATAGTGGAATGCATCTCCTTCGGGGGTTGCCCGCCGTAAACCAACACGGCTCGCCGTTCGGCCGGCCGCGTAAATAACTGATCGCTTTCCTCGCGCTAATGATAGTGCGGCCGTTTGCTCTCGCGTCCTCTTTAGTCGATCCCGATAAAATAATTACCAGTATTTATAAGTACTTGCACTTAATTGCAGCTTTATAGTTATTAAGTGCTATGTACGCTTTAAGTTTCCTGGTGATATCGGTGGGAATGAACATTAAGTAAGTAATGAATAATCGGTTTGCGAAGACGGCTGTTGTACCTAAAGCAGATTCTTGGAAGAGTAACAAAGTATGTGATGACTATTCGATGTAGAATGAAGTCATTCCTTTGTTCGTTGATGCCCGAGGGATGGTTTCGGCGTAACAAACGCACATGATGTGTAGATGTTGCATTGACGTTTGGTCACGGGGTATCGTCGAGCGCAGTTCTCTTCCAACGTTAATGGGGCCGCACTGGCCGACGGCTCCGTTATCCCTCGTAGCTAATGATTGGCCAGCATTAAGTCCCGACTGTTCCGTGCGATTATTGGATCTAACAGATAATTGTCCCGGAGCGTAAAATTTTCTGTTGTTATTACGGGACGGCCAGCACGCGCGGGACGCAGGCCGCCGAGAGCTCTGACCGTATCTTCTCATCTTAGCAAAGGGTATAAGAACGGCGGGGAAAATCACGATCCGTTTAGTACAACTGTAAAGTTTAACTATAGGTACAAAAAATTGATAATAAATGAGATGTATGCTCACGTAATACAGGGATAGCAGATATTCGTCAATACTCTTACTTGCATAATCAACGTAGTAAATATATATCAACGTTGATTATTCATGTTTCTTAGTGGGTGCACTAATACTGGAACTGTATCTATTTGATATTGTGATAAGATACACATTACCGAGGGGTACGGTAACTCGGAAATGTTTTGTTATATTAAAAAAAAATTATACAACTAACTCAATAGTTAAGCTATGCTGTCCTATCAGTTTTCAACACTGCCTAGATTCATGAAACTGCTATCTATCACATATTACCAAATCTATCGCCCACAAGGGTCTAAACACCATACTTCATCATCATCTTCACTTTGGAGCCCAGGGTTATACAACAGACCTGAAATCTGTTCCTAGCTCTGGATGGTAACTTTGCTAATACCTAATAGTAATTTCGATTACAAGTAGGTACCCTTAAAAAGCATATTCCTGAAAAAGTTAAACTATCTTGAAACTTAAAATTTGAAAAATATGACAATCCTAAATCTACTTCCCATCACAGTAAATGGTAGAACAAAATAACAACATTTGAGAGCTACCTATAACACTTACATTACGAATCCTAAATCATTTGATAAACATAAGACGCAATGCATTAAGAGCATCACGGTTAAGTTTTACGATGTCGGATTAAATTTGCATCGCAAATAGGCAAAGACCACCACTGATGTTTTCATTGTTACAAAGAACTGCACCTTCGACTACCACAAGCTCCGCTATCGTATCGCTACACTAATCTGAACAACGTATACATAAACTGTGATAGCAATAAACGGCGCAGACGTTGGAGCGACACTAAAGCATTTCGATAAAGAAATTATGAATAGTGCACCGGTATTGTATAGTACTGGTTCGCACCTTTGGCTCACGAACGCCATTCTTCCCGCGCCTGTAATGAGCCCTCTAAATCAAACAATAGCATTAAAGTGTCAATACAGCCTCGATAACACCTCGCCGTTTTCTTTTGCACACGGAATTATGGCTATAAATCTATGGAAGGCTCGTTTACACTACACGATTCGTCTTCTATCGCCTCGCTTGCATTAAATTATTATCAATCGCGTGGCTTTAAGCATATCTTTATCACATTTCAAATGATTGATAAAGATATATATTGAATTGATAGGCCCGCCAAAACTACCCAGGGGTATGTCTATCTATGTTCGTCGAGTTTCTCATAATATTGATTTTTATTTTACACAATAGTAAAAACATGCAAAAATCACAAACAATTTAATAAAATAGTGGCGATTAACAAACAGAGGTCTGAGTTTAAATTGTCAGATTTTGTCTTAACTGTTCTATATACATATATTATATGTAAATAGAACAGTTAAGATATATATAAATAGTTTAATGTGGCTCTAAATATAAATTTTAGAAATCGTCAAATTTGACAGTTATAAACATGGTATGTTACTAAAATAAATAAAAATACTTTTATCAGCAATAAGTGCATGACAAAGCGCTCATCTGATAGAAGAAGAAATAATACAAAATTTTATTGGTAAGTATCCAATATTTTCAGACTGATGTATTCCTATGATCTGTTAAATAATTTAATAACTACGATCTCTGAGGTAGTTACTGGTAGTGCCCTTAATAATAGTTTATTGTCATTACAGTAACAAGCACAATCATTGCTGTTCGTAATCTGAAGTGCTCTTAATTATAAGTGATCACAAGATGAATGGTTTGTTGTAGTTTGTTGAAATACTTAAACCTCGTTCTGTTTACACGCTTCATAATCATAATAAAAAAAAATGGCAACTATATTTCTAGTAGGTTATTTAATATAAAATAGTAGAATATAGTGAAATAAGTGGGTGGGGGGAGTACCTATGCGTATTATGTTACAACTGCCACCGATAATGATAATAAACAATAAAATTTAAACTGGCGGAAAATTTGATTATTCTCTGAAATTACTATATTCAAAATAATGAACAATGAACATGTATAAAATATTGTGAGGTCACCTCAGTTTTGGTTGAGAAGAGTGTTTTTACGCATGCGTTTGGTGAACATCTCAAAGGACGTGCCGTGAAGTATTTTGTAATATACTTATTGAAAAACAACGTATTGTAAGCAATCAAAGATATAATTTTACAAGCTTTTATTAAACTTACTATGTGCTGTATTTGTTAAGGTAAAATGAGTCCTAGAGTGGAGACCACGAGTAGGTGGGATACCCCCTAACCAGATGGACTGACGACCTGAAAAGGGTAGCTGGGACGGACTGAATGCGGAAGGCGGAGGACCAGATGAAATGGCACATATTGGGAGAGGTCAATGTCTAGCAGTGGACTACGGTGAGCTGATTGATTGGTTGATGGAAGATACAATCTTGCAAGATAAATTAGAATCAATTCTATTCGCGTAATTGAGCTCAAATCGCTGTCTACTTGGTGTAGCTCCATTTCATTTCGTATGAATGACAACTCTGGTATTACAAGCGTTTGTAGGTAACCGCTTACCATCAGGTTGTTACCTTAGGATGTTTGGTAACTTAGAAGTATTAAAAAACTAAAGGTATTGCGTGGGAAGTTGCACTGGGAAGTATGACGCCCCGTCAGTCGTTACTGTACCACTGTGTCGGTCCAGCGTCTGTCTGTGTCGTAATTCCCGGTATTGTGAACATATTGCTTGTACATTCAGCATGTAACTAATCAAAATTTAGATATGTAATTTTCTCATTTATAATTCCACAAGCGTAGTGACGAAATAATGACTAAATTAAACCGCCCCATCAGACCGAACAGGTAGAGGTGCTCAAAAGGTCGACAATGTAAATGTAACAAGAACTGTAGGAACAGCCCTATTGTAAGAAGTTAACTGCATAATTTAGAGAGTCATTTGTGGCTAGCGCCAAATGTCAGACAATTTTGTGCTCTTACGACCGAATTTATAGGAAACTTTTAATGTTTTACACATTGTTGCTTAACATGGCAAAGTTGCATACGAAACTACCAGGAATTATTGTTTAAATATAAATTATGCATTTTAGGATTGAGGCCTCATATAGACCTCGTTTTTGTGTACTATCGAGAGGTTCTGAGTCTGATTTCAGGGTCTTAACCTAAGTAAAAAAATTCCATTAGCAGTATGAAATTTCAGATTCTTGCTTTACGTAAAAACGAAACTATTGCTGTTTTATGTGTAATCATCATTATCCTAGTGTTGTCCGTTGTATCTGGGTTGCATTTAGCTTGGAATTAGGGGTCCGGTAACTCTTTCTCCTATTTTCGATTTGGCTTATACACCTTTAATGTGAGATACGTCCGTGTAACTGCCGATGCCGAGAGGAGAACCTGCCGCAAAACCTCGTTAACTAGCAGGTGTACTGGCATGCATCGAAAGCTTGCAGTCCGCTATTTTAGCCTCTAGACCAGAACTGACAAACAAACAAACATACGCAAAAAAGCAAAATCGGCCACTTTATCAAAACGGAGACTCTCGCTCACTTCGCTCGCTCGGTCAATAGAGATTAGTCTCAACAAAAACAACAGCCAAATAAAAACGAAACAGTTCTGGTATCGACAATCGAACAAAACGTTACAAAGTCAATGCAATGTCGCCGTCGAAGGGTTGAAGATAAATACGTGCAAGGGGCCGGGAGGTCGGCCGTCGGAGATAAACAGGGGGCGAGCAATTTGTACAACTACACAAATGCACAACTCTTCCAAAGATGGACGGGGTGCGGCCGCGAATTGCTACTGGAATTTTGAACTGTTGCGCTATTTGGACTTACTATTTGTTGTTTTATCAATGGTCTTATATTAAAATGAGGTAGATATGATATCTCAATAGCGCCTTACGATAGCGCAAAGTATTATGATGATTCCCGGCGATAGGCAACTTAGCATTGTCTGGTTTTAGTCAGTTAGTCAAGGTAAATCTTGCATAAAGTACATCGAATAAAATGAAAAATAGGTTGATAGGTTATAACCTGTACGAGTGTCCTTTACTTATCAGTAGAGGAAACTCGTGAGGTGCGTAAGGACAGATGATGGAAGGCGACGAGTGCCTCCCTTCTTGGGTAAGATGGAGATTTCGTGCTTCACGCACCCGAGGGAGCCATCTCGCAATCGTTGATGGCCTATGGTTGGCCGTAGGGTGGGAGAAATACCTCTTTGGGTAACCTTACACTACGCCAATTTTAGACCCAAGACGATAAGTTAAGATAAGATAATCTTTATTGTACACCAACACATGTACGATGTGTTTTAATTGGAAAATTCTGCCATAACTACCCCCAGTGGCCGGCGAAACCGGTATCCTTTGGGATTTCGGTGAGAAAAAAGGATCCTAAATCATTCTTCTGGTCCTATATTAATATACATACCTGATGATTATGAACTCCGAACCGGTTAGATGTGAGTAGACGCTTAGGCAATTCCAAAATATCTCTTCTTTTATACTTTAAATACCGTAATGGTACAATAGCGAGTGGGCAATAAAAAACAAATAAATATCGAATTGCATCAAAACAACTTAGGAGTTCTCTGCATGTTTTAAATGTAAAAGGCGATTAGGTAATACGATATTTTGTTGGTTTGGTACCTATATCTGGACATTAAATATCAATAACATTGAGTTTTGCAGAACGAAGGCTGTTTAGTAAAATTTTAATGACCGAATTTTATAATAAATACACAATCACCAAGATTGTGTATTTATTTGCCTGCATTTGGTTCAAGAAATGTATCCAGACAAAGTAATAGGTAAAGTAATAATAGCTCCACATAGATGTACGTGGCTGTTTATAAAAAAAAACCAACTTCAAAGAGTTTTAAATAGACATAAAAATTTTGATTCTTGTATAGGCAATAAAGATTGCTGGGTATATGTATAATACAATAAGTACACGACGAGTGTCAGAATAAAAATCTAAAGGAGGATTAGAAAATACTTACTTTCAATAATTGCAAAGTAGTATTTTTTAAAGTAGAAAATAACATTAATGTAAAATGTAATAAGAGACTCACCTGGTTCTATAGTCAAACGGTGTAAAAAGTTTTGCAGGACCAAGTATTAATGTATATATAATTTGTGTTGTCTACTATTTCTACTCTTTTCTGCATCAGACTCACCTTCTGATAACGAACACGCGATCCACGCCTAAAGTCTTCAGTTTAATCCTCATTGGAACTGCTCTGAATAAACAGTAGCTCTCATTAATCACCCCGGGCCGCGGAAACTTTCTCTATTCAACTGAGACTCCACCTGACTTGGATATTTTCTTTTAACTTTTAAGCTTTGTTCAAAACTTTTGATGGACTTGGAGTTTTAAGTAACTTGAATAGTAATATATCTTGTGCAAGAGCGCTCCTTTATTGTGTTATCCAAGCTTGCCAGGTACATTTTGTGATTCTGTTTGTTACAGATTTAGTATGGAGATTGCATAATGTTGTATCTCAGACTTTTCTGCGGCATTGAGACGATTTCTAATATGATTATATTGTTAAATTATATGGATCTAAATAAATCCATACTATAATATTATAAATGCGAAAGTAACTATGTCGGTATGTCTGTCTGTTTATATTTTCACACATAAACCGCTAAATTTGGTATAGGAGTAGATTAGACCTTGAGAAATGACATCCGCTATGTTTTATCGCGATAACCGACATCCACGCGGGCGGAGCCGCGGGTAACAGCTAGTTACTTATAAGCGTTTAGAACTTCATGTAGAAATATGAAGGTATACAGGTCGCACAGGAAACAACACTAGTATTCGCGGCTCGGGGTGCCGAATGGTACAGAATGGTTTCGCCACCACACAAACCTGTAGTAGATTTCCAATTGGTTATGAGTCGACAACTCCACACAAATCAACACATAAGTTGTGTTCACGTTCTTCTATCGAACGAACCAAAGCAGTTCTACGTGAGAAAAAATCTTCAAAGAAATACTTAACTGAATTATTTTTTCTGTGAATTTATCCAATTCCCTATTCTCCGTATTGGGTGTCTTTTGTTTGGTTTTTGTACGTATTTTAGAATAAATTCAGCTAACATTTATCAGAGTAATCATTATACAACAACGAATGGGTTTATCTATAACAGTTTAGTGCGAGATCGTCGTAAATAGACGACGTAAATATACGTAAATAACCCACTTAGGTCATTATTAGGTAAACTATGAATCTTTGCTTTAAGAGCGAGAGTTTAGCTAGAATTTGTTATGTTCGAAGTTAACAACAGTACCTACTAGGGTATATAAATATTCAAATCATCATCTTCACAATGTTCTTGGTTGTATTAGAGGCTTTCGCCTCGGAATTTGGGGTTACTCTTTCTCCTCTTCCAGTCTGACCTCCCAACCCTGGGAGGAAAACTCGAACAAGAGTCATTCAGCATATGTACAGCCTTGCAGAAGAGGTTGGCTTGGACAGAGATGCTGGAATTATGGCTCATATGGCAAATAAAAGTATTATCTCGCATATGAGTTTCATTAAGAGTTATTTTTATTATTATATTTCAAGAAAAATGTCTCCTCTTCAGCAACATTAAAAAACATACCTAGTTTTTGTAATGTCAATGTGATCGTTCGGCATTTAATAGATTAAATTAAATTGTAAAAACGAAACAAAATTTCTAATTCTAAGTATAGTTATTCATAATGCAATACTTCACGATTAACCACAAAATACAGGGCAGAAGATTCACTCGCCGCTATACCTGCAATCAATTTTTTAATTTACGATATAACAAAAGCTTTTAGGTACATATTATTGGCAGAACAGATAATTGAATAATCCAATTCCAATTTCCAAGGAGTAATGGAAAATTGTTTCAATTTAATAAACAATACTATTATAGATTCTCATTATAATGAGATAATATTTTATCGGACTGCTCCGAGAGCGGCCCGGGTCACCGCAGCATTAAGTATGTACCTAATTCCATTAGGTAAGCGCCATTTCAATCTAACTCGGAATTAGTTCCACCTTATTGCCGGCTTGAGAATTTTTATCACAGCGAAAGCAATCAGAGCGCCAATAATTTCCCTCATAATGACTCGGTGGTCGTAAAATTTGAGCATTGCGCCAAAATGGTGGCACATTAAAATTCTCTCCCCATCGTTATAACTGGAGTTAGCGGCGGGTACCGATCCGTCGACGATCGGGACAATCGGCATTTCCATCTCAATCGGCCCCCGCAACCCTCGCCCCTCTACCGTTAGTTTTCTTTTTTAAATGGCGCGTTAAAGATTTGGCGTGAACGCGTGAAGGGTTGGCTCCCACCCGCGCCTTTCCTGATCGCCGCCTCCTCATATGTCCTCGTCGATATTGCAATACGATTTAGTAGCGCCCGAGTTGCTTTCTCAACGGATCTGCGTTTGCATTTGCATACAATATTACTTGAGAGGATTTTGAAAGCAGGCTGAGATTATAGATGCAACACTTCTTACGTACGTACCAACTTACTACTGCTGATAAAATGGATAGATATTTTTGTTTAGTAGTTTAGTTATAAGCCTTAAGAACTGTTTGTTAAAAGCGTGTTAAGAGAGACTTATAATCTCTCTGTGTTACGTAATGTACTTTTTATGTATAGGAAAATAGGATCATAATCATTCTCTTCGTGTTATTCTCAATTGCATCCGAGACTTAGACTTTGGGGCATAGGACCCACTTACTTCTTTCCCTCCATTTTATTTGGCTGCCGCTGAAAAGCCTGTCGTCTTCCACTGGTTGGTGAACCGGTATGCGAGTGAAGTTGGCGTGGCCTTCAGGGTTTTGGTGGGATGGGTACTTCTAACATATATATCTATAACGTGACGTAGTTTTAAATAAATCTGTCATGGGAATCTGAGAAGAAATGAGCAATAGCTGTACAATGTAAGTTTTGATTTCCCACTATTTCAGGTACTTTAAGCAGAGCATCTGTCGAAGTCGTCAAACTACGGCCACTATTTTAAATAAAGTAGATAGCCTGAAATTGTGGTATTTTCTTTTTGGGCTTAAGTTTAGTTTAAGTTGGGTTAACCCAAGCGTATCGGGTTAGGTCGTGTGCTCTAAATTGGATAGACCCAAACTTTAAAAATGCTAGAATTACACCGACACGCAATCTAGTAGAAAAGTCTCATTTTTCTTTGCCATGTTTATAATTATGCGTACAAGTTGCGAAGGTTGCCAAATATGTTAAGTTACTAAAAGTTGAGTAGGTATTCATCAATCAGGCGCGTCCTTGTAAACCAAAATGAGTCGACTCGTAGCAGTAATTTTGTTTATTTAGAACAACTTGTAAAAGAACCCAGTGCAAAAAATCAAAAGTAGAAATGCTGTAGTTCACCTGTCGTGACCTTGCCACCTTATGGATATCGTAACTTTAACTTAGTTCGTAACAAACTTTGTAACTGCGAGTTAGACATGACACTCGAGTAATACAGGCAATAAGGGCAAGGGAATTACGTCATCAATTTCGCTACTATTCTCCCTGTAAAGCTTTGTTATGGATGTTTTTACTTAAAATATGATAGTAAAGATATACTGATTTATTGGTTAGGTTATGCTACGTTACCGTAAGTAAGTTTAAAGATGGGTGAGCTTTTTAATTTCAATGGATATTACCAAGGTTTCCTGTACAATTCAATTTTAAGAGATTAATCTACCTAACCCCTCTCGAATTTTGAAGTGAGATGGCAGTCACAAGCCTTACCATCTCCATAATAAGATTATAATTTCGATTATAATTCTTTTTGAATGAAATATAGAGGTAAAATATTACAGGTAGGTAATATGGACAATATATCAAACGAATAAAACATTCCTATAATAAACCCCACTGTATTGATTTACTATAAATTGTATTAGCTACGCTTATTATAGTACCTCGTTACAACACGATACAATTATGGTACAAATAAATAACTTTAATTTAACATATTTTAATATAGAAAACAATTTATTTTTATTGGAATCATAAGCCAACTCCCAAGTGTAAAATCTCATTTAAGATTATATACGCGATACAATAACGGGGGAAAATTACTAGCTGCAACTATGTCTCATATATGTAAAATAATGTGGCCGATATATCCTTACCACCCGCCACCCCGTGGGGGCGCGTGATCGAGGAGATAGAGGCTCCCGCGAGCGACTTATTCCGATATAATCAATAACTTAGTGAGATCCCCTTTGCATCCAGCCGTGTGACAGTTCCTCCAATCGAACGGGCTAAGGGTTGTTTTTTACATTTTTGTTCAAACACCGCGTGATTAGAGACGCGACGTGTGCGGGGGCTTTTTGAAGTACACGTCGTTTCACTCGGCTAGTTTGTGTTCGTTATTTTCTACCAGTTTTCGGTAATAAATGTTTGCGCACAGATTTGTCTTTTATGCATAACGAACACGTAAATGTTTGCTTTGTGTGTTGGTTTATTTGTTACTGTTCTACTAATGTGTTACTCTTTGATTTACTTTATATATATATAAATATATATACATATATATACGCTGCTGTCAAGTTTCTCCTGCCACAAACTGACTAGGCAATTTTAATAAATATAGACGCTAAGCAGCGCTAAGTACACCGAATTCCATGCCATTGTTATTAGTACAAGAGTCCTGAATTGCCTTAATTTTCTTTTCTTCACTCTAACTTTTCTCTCATCCTTCGGAGCCTCTTCCGTCAATCAGCAGAAGAATCGGCTTGCAGTCGTAATCGGTCTTCATAATCCCCATAACCCATAAATGATAAGTAAAAGGAACATCTTGGTGTACTTATCACGTAGGAAATAGTAAAAATTTATAAATTTAATTTGATTGTCTCAATCAATTCAACACTTGCATAGTTTCGTGCTTGCAATAACTTGTGCGGGAATCATTTCATCATTGTTATCAGTTCATTCAGTATTGTGACCAATTGAAGGATTCAATGCTTCAATAGAGATTCAATAAATTAAAACCTTGGAGAATTATGACAATTCATTCAGAGGAATGAATAGTCTAAAGCCGACCTAAACGGTCGGCTTTCCAATCTGTGTTGCGGTTGAACTTCTATATTTTTCGTCGAGAGACATCTTCCCTTTACATACAATTGGCGATATCGAGTAACTGCAGAACTCGATACTGATAATAATTGATAATTTTTAGGCTGCAACTACCGACTAAACGACTGTCATAGATATTCGTATCGCAATCGGGACCGACGGCTTAACGTGCTCTATGAGGCACAGTAATACCCAGACCAATGCAAATTGATATGTTTTGGCCTATAAATATTAACACCGAGCGGGAATTGAACCCACGATCTTTGTGTAGCATTCGAATATACTACTACCTCGCTACTGAGGCTGTGGTTAATCTCTGGATGTATGTGGATACTTGATATATAGATGTTTCCATTTGTGTAACAGAGGCCATAGACTTAGTATAGTTTGTAGCGATTGGCGATTATAGTTGTTAATGGTAGGTATCTTATCTAACTTCTACCAGGATACGAAAGAATATGAGAACAGAGACAGTGTGCGGTTGTAATCGGTACGAGTCCAATATAACTACACCGCCGGCCGGCGGCATAGGGGTATCCATGGTGATTTTCGTACGAAAAAAAAGCTACCTATATAGCTTAATCCATCGTCGTCTTAGTAGTGTTCCGGGTTGTGGAGGTTAGATGACTGCCATCTAACCTCCACAACCCGGAACAGTACTAAGACGCTTCACGGAAAATATCGCAGTTCAGCCAAATCCGCAGTTAGACTGGAAAAAACGGGCCCCAGATTCCGAGGTGAAAGATTCACCTCGGAGGGATTAACGCTAGAATGAAGATGTGTAGTACCGGGTTGCACTACTCAATCCTTCCCTCTTTGATATGGCTTACATGATTTTGATGGGTGACTGTCGTCTCACGTTATTTTTCTGTACTTGACATTGTAGACATAATAGTGTTTATTGATCTCAGTTTCCCAAACCTACATGTATAAATACATTATGGTATAGCGGTAGAGCTTTCGATTGCTACGCAGGGGGCGCGGGTTCGATTCTCGCTCAGTGCATATATTTAACATAGCATAGCATAAACTCACGCCCATATCCCCGAAGGGGTAGGCAAAGGTGCTAGCACCCACATTTTGCCAGTTTATGTTTAGGTCCCAATGTAATAGGCGAATGGCGAGCCTATTGCCATTAACCGGGCACTTATAAACCTGCGATAAATACACACATAACTTGGAAAAGCATCGAAAAGTCATTGGTGTGTACCATGGTAAAAACCTGGAATCAAACCCGAGACCTTGTCTCAGCAGTCCATTACCCATACCACTAGGCTATATTTGTATTCGTGAATATGTATCTTTACATCGTAATTAACATTTTAATCACTATAAAACTTTAGTGGAATCGGGAATCAAACCCGAGATTGTATAGTCGGCATGGAAGATATATAAATATCTTTATGTACAAATTTGTATGAAAAGGTGTGTATTATTTACTCCTTTGTCGACTGTTCCATATTACCACAGGAGTTAAGATAGTACGAATATACACACATCAACAAAGTCTAGGGAACAAGGACATTTCTAGTTTTTATTTAAAAACCCTTTCTTGTAATAGTGAGTGTTTTATATCAATAGAAGGGTATTTTTATACCGTTTTTAATTTTAATTTTAATAAAAACATTCTCATATAAAAAAAAAAATTTTTAAGAAAGAATTGATTAGTGCCAATATTGAGTATTACAACCTTCTATGATTAGGCACAAAAATAACGAGGTAGTAAGAAATACAGTAATTAACCGTACTTTAAACGTTTTTAATAATCTGTAGGACCTCCTAAAGCATTAGCAACAGCTCGACAACGGCGTGGCATACTTAGTATGAGATTGTCAATCATCGTCTGTGGAATATGGCTCCATACACTGCGAAGGTGTAAAAAAAGTTGTTCTTCAGTGTTCAGATTTTCCAAAGAATCACTGAAAGCTCTTCTCCCAAGCAAATCCCAGACATGCTCTATGGGATTGAGGTCAGCAGACTGAGCAGGCCATTCCAACGTCGTAATATTGTGCTCGCTTAACGCATTGACCACTACCCTCGCGGTGTGTGACCGTGCATTATCTTGCATGAACATAAAATCTTGACCGAACTGCTATCGATGAGGGATTACCATGGGGTGTATAACCTCCTGAATGTATTGGTTTGCATTCAAATTGCCCAGTATCCAAACGAGGTCGGTCCTTCCACCAAGGCGAAATCCAGCCCATACCATGATTGTTCCACCTTGGTAAGGATGAACTTCTTGCGGATTCTGGAGACGACTTCGACGTCCAGAAACTCGCCATATACGCACTCTTCTTGAATCAGGATGAAAACCGAAGCGAGATTCGTCGGAAAACAGAACCCGTGCCCATTGATGGTCGGTCCACTGTAAATATGCGTTGGCCCACAATAAGCGACGACCTCGATTTCCACGTCGAAGAGCTGGAACCCTAAGCGGTCTGCGAGCATGAAGTCGCTTCGTGTAGTCTTCTCCTGACAGTTTGATCGCTAATAACCATTTGATGCTGAGACTGGAGGCCTGCGACCAACTGACGAGCAGTAATCGTGGGTTGCCGCCTTGCGGAATTTTGCAAGAAACGATCTTGTCGCGGGGTAGTAACCCTATTTCGTCCCCTGTGACGTTCGCCAACATCCCCTCTAGACTTGTAGCGTGCCCATAATCTGCAAATTACGCTTGGTTGGGTGTTGACAGCATCCGCTACGTCGCGTTGAGTTCGTCCAGCTTGCAACATACCAACAGCCCTTAACATCTCTTCGCGACTTAAATGACGACGTGACATGATGACTACAGTCACAAAAATGCGCAAACCATACGTAAAAGACGTATTATTGATAATAAACGTTATTTACAATCAAAGAAAATAATTTTTATTTTGCCTCAGAGAAACTGCACAATCAAACACTTTCAAAAGTTTTCCCTCCATATTCGAAAATCATTACTTATTTAAATTTATTTTTAAATTTCGAACAACTCTGTAATCTACTTTATTCTATTTTTATTTATTTGCTACCAGTTATTTGCAAAACAAGATTTACACGAAAAAAAAAATTGGGGTCATCTTGTTCCCTAGACTTTGTTGAGGTGTTTATATAGAGTATTCGGCAACCAAAACGACCCACAGGCGGCGTGCGTTTTAGTCGGTTCGAGTCCGACATAACCTCCTCCACCGGCTCCTTTGGGGAGGTATCCGTGGGGATTTTGCGCACGTAAATAAAAAAAAAGTACTTTGGCATTTTTTATCTTTCTTACATATTTTAATTTTAGTCATTATAGTTATTTTATATTTTTAATCGAAATTAATAACATTCTTGCTAAACCCTCCAGTCATTAGGAATGGGTTCGCGTAGGTATTGTAATGTTCAGGTTTCGAACCCGTAACCTCTCGATCGTTAGGCCGACTCTTTTACCAGCAACCTATACCTAGATAATTATTGTGTCATTTTGTGACTTTGATATGGTCTCTTGTCTCAATTATCTACTTACGCCAATGTGTGTCCAAAAAGGTACGTAGATTTTTTTTTGTTTTTTTTTGCATTGCTTTTCCATAATAAAGCATATGTTTATAATTTTTGGGTATAAGCACAAGGCCCTACCTTCTAGAGTCAACCTCACCTGACTGTCGGTGTACCTGCTAAACAATGGAGGAGGTTCTGATATAGGCTTTCTATTTCAGTTTGGGAGGTCAGACGGCAGTCACTCTCATAAAAGTCAACAACTCAATCAAAAATAATAAGTGAACCCCGGAGCTCTAAACTGGAAAATTTAGACGCCACTTGGGCAAACCGAGATTGGCATAATATTCAAAGACTTTAACAATATTATGACACATTATTGATTTGAATCGAACTGTTTAGGTAGGAATAGCTATTTTTTATACCACTTAGGTGTCAGACAAGCACACGGCCCACCTGATGGTAAGTGGTTACCGTGGCCTATGTGACACCAGAGGCGTTACACTCGCGTTGCCGACCCTGAAGAAACCTTCTAAGAAACCCTCTTGAAGAACCTTATATTGTAGGTACTTAGGATAACCGCAGCAAGGAGTTCACTCCATAGACTGAGCGTACGTAAGTCTCAGGTAGCAGTGTGTGAGGACAAATTCCCTGTCATCAGCGAGTTGTTGTTTCAGCTATAGTTGTTGGTCTAAATCCCTCACCCCTCTCTAACGTTAATCCTATTTGCATCCGAGGCTTTAACCTCGGTGCTCGGGATCAGTTTGTTGTAAGATTTGGTTAATTTAAGACATTGATACCGCTCCGTGCCTCGTAGAGCGTGTTAAGCGCTCGGTATCAGTTGCCACATGAAGTCGATGGCAGTCGGCATCAATCACCAACTGCACGTAGTTGGGGCATATGGCAGTCGCTTCACGGATAAATGAAAGCCAACTGAGTAAGGCAAAGCTCGGAAGATGCTGACTAGTAGCTCAATGAAAGGGGAATTAAGGAAGGGCTAGAAAATAAATAAATATAAAAGTAATCATTAATCATATTTTCGTAGAAATTGTATTCATTTATTTAAGAAAGTACGACCTGTAAGGGTGGTTGTAAACCTTCATTACATTTTTTTGATCCTCAACTTCACTCAGGCAGCCATATACCTAAGTTGATTTTAAAGTGTAACACACTTATTCATATAACATTTCAAGTGTGCTTTAACTATATAATTTTAGTTCTTTCATACTCTTGAAAAATGGAAAAAAACCTAAAGTGAACATTATTTTTTTATGAATAAGAGTGCGTGAACCCTTTAGAAAAAGGATTAAAATAAAACTCCAGTATCTGATAAACTAACTTTGAGTTTATTTTTACCATTTACACTTGACAATGTATTCGTAATCTGTTGTCGGCTACGGATGGCATGCGGCGTAGGCGCGTAGCACACGCGTAGAAGGCTACGCACACGTCATGCGGGACGAACTTAAACTAACTGCTACGAAATAATTTATTTTGTCGAGTTTTACAATTGCACATACATTTTAATAGTTAAATTAATATTAACATGATTAGTGGTACAGTAAGAGAAAGTTTCAACTTTTTGTTGTACACAAATTCTTTTACGTTTATTAAATACTTTGCAGTACTTCGAAACTAAATATCATATTTTTCCAACTGTACCTAAAAATTCGACAATATTTTTTCAATAAGATATCTAGTAACAAAAACAAAGTGAATTTTGATTCTTATTGTGTATACATTCAACATTTCGTCACAGATTTAAAATAGTAGGAACGGTATATTTCACTAGTAAAGAATTTTAAAATAATTTTAGTAAGTTTTACCATACAGTATTAGGAACTATGATAGACACGTATGCTACCTTTTTTAAGACCATAAACTAATATTTTAACCAACATCATGTAATCATCTAGAGGGTTCAAAATTCTACACAAAATCTATTACTTTTAACAAAAATAATTTTAAAGTAAATACATAGATTGAGAGAAAATGTATAATAAAGTAATGTACAAATAAACAAACAACATGCCGTGGCGGCACCTCTAGCGGCAGACACAACAGACTAGTCCGAATTAATCTTAAATATTAAAATTTGTATTCGGAAAGTATAGTGAAACTCTAGATGCGATAATATTGAAATATACATAGGAACCATGATTCATTCCGCGGGCTCTCACCGCGGAGACACAACATCGCACTACCGACATGTCCACCTACACTAAACCAAACTTACACATAGGTACATATATACTCCCGATTACAAACCGAATAAAAATAATATATCTCCTATGGAACGCTAACCGACGTCACACCGTGGAGCTCTGAACAAAACCGAGCCACAACAAACTATGAGTTCGTCAATAAATACTAAATACTAATCAAACAAAATAATTGTGTTGTAAAGACGCGCGCCTTCGCGTACAACATTGTTCGGACGCGCTAACTCCACACCATACCTACTGCTTATATTTTGTGACTCGAACACGAGCAACGGCGACGTAATGACGTCAGACAAATTGTAGTTACGTTATAATCTATTTCGATATTTTCGATTGAGTCACATATCAATTTATAGAAATCCATTTCAATTTCAAATGTAATATTTGGTTTAATAACCTTGACGTGTAACCCCAGACGCCGCTGGGAATTGTCGCGCTCGGAGAGAGACGGCGCGCCCGAACATCGACTCATTGCACACATATCATTATGTATAGACATAACAAGGACCGCCGGCTACCGGTGGAATAAAACATTGCACTTTATAAAAAAACAAACTCAATGTTGTAGTAGGAATCACTCGTAGATAAAATATTGTAGTACACTCCGCTAGATAAAATGTAAATATGTAAAATATTTTTAATAACGTGATCTGTGCCATCGAAAATATTAGGGACTCCACGCACACGGCAAAGCTTTTGAAGGTGCTTGTGGCGGAAGCGCACGCACGCGCGGGCGCCGCTCGCGCCCCACCCACCCCCTGCCCTCAGACACTGGACTCACTTACGCCACTACTAATAATCATTACAATATCAATAAAAATTCAAGAATCACACTTAGTTCCAAAATAAACTCACTTGTTTGCGAGGTAGGCTGTGCGCTAGCGCGCAGCCCGAGTTTCGAGTTCGTTCGTTTTGGAAAAGTTTGCTACGATAATAATTATTATAATTAACTGTTATCAATAAGCCTACGCGGTGTCGTCGCGTCTCCGCGGGCGGCTCTGCGAGAAGCGCGCGCGACGCGGAGCGGTACCGGCGGTAACCTCAGCGTTACTCGCGCGTGCGCTCCGCGACCTGCACTTGCTAAGCGTTCGTGTACCGAGCTCGTGACGACACATTACCGTGCTGAACGCGAAGCACTTTGCCGGTGCGAACGACAAGCCGTGTGCCAAATACACCAAGTATTTAGATTTCATTTTGGTTGCGTTTGCGTGAGTTCACGCCGTTTCCTGAGCGAGGAACCCGC
Source organism: Eilema griseolum (assembly GCA_963662185.1). NCBI lineage: Eukaryota > Metazoa > Arthropoda > Insecta > Lepidoptera > Erebidae > Eilema > Eilema griseolum. The sequence goes on from OY759243.1 coordinate 10,304,500, forward strand.
GAGAGAGGACGACCGCTCTACTGCCTAACATACGTACCTAACTTCGCCTCATGTTTAAAAAAATCATATACGTATATCACTATATATATCTTCATACATTTACGATGCCTCAGGAACTTCTTACGAGAACGTATCTATGCCTAAAATTAGAACGATTATATGTATGTATTACATAGCTTTAAACAATAATTAAATCGTAATTATCAATATCGATAATATTATATGCCATAAAGATAGGAACTTGCTTTCCTGGGAGTTGATGTTAAGAGTGAGCTGCGCCGGCTCGGCCGCGGCGCTCGCTGCCGCAACGATAAACGTATATAATAAAACCTGTCTAACGTATGATATGAAGTGCGGCTGCGCGGCGCGGCCGGCCCGGCGTCGCCGCCGCCGCCCCCCAGTGCGCGGCGCGCGGCGCGGGAGCCGCCGGTAGGAACACGCGACCCGGCTGCGCGCACGCCGGCTGCCCCGTCAGCGGGGCAGCCGGGCGTCGCTCATTACATTCGTGTAAAACGGGACAACAACGGTCGGCTCCCGATTAACCTATACTTAAACAACTACAAGCTTTAAATATAACTAGGAAAGTGCCGCTTCCACGGCGACATTCGTCAACGAAAAGAAGCGTTAAGAGCTAATAGTGAACTGCTGCGTTGTCGGACAACGGAGAGAGCGAGGGGCTCTAATAGATAGTAACTATACATTTCTTCAGTGTAGGATTAGTGTCCGGCGCTCGCTAGGGAGAGCTCACCGGGATGCTGAAAGCGTGGCCCAGGTGCGCAAAAATTTGCGTTCGGGTCTTTGGGCGACGCGGTTTCTTGCGCAGCGCGGGCAGCCAGCAGCGTTATTTGGTTCACTACATCCTCCATCTCGTGCGTCAATGTCTCTGGTGGACCAACAGGAGGCTGCTGCGGCATCATAGTCCGAAGGTGCGGTTCAGAATCCGCGTGGCGACGAAACTCTTGTGCGGTCCGAAAACGCTCTCCAGGGCAGGTGCGGCACTCGAGTGCAGGTTGTACGACACGAATGACGCCGCGCGATGCTTCGCGGCCGGCATAGCAAGAGCGCGTTTGGTGCACTTGTAGCGGAGCTGGCGACGGGAAAGCTACTTTACAATGCTTGCATACGTAACATAAGTCAAAGTCTAGTTCGCGTGCACCAGGTGGAGCCTCAGTTGCCGGAGGAGGCAGTCGCAAAGTGGATGCACCAGGATCAGCAGCAATGTGTCGGATCTGCTCCAGAGTGGACGCTGGCAGCTGCAGCACGCTAGCGCCATTTCCAGTCTCCACTATTAACCCCTGAGGTTGCGGCTGCAGTATATTAGGGTTCCCGCTGGGTCCTATAACAAAAAAAAGAAGTGTTATAAATACTAATATACATTGCATGTCGCAGATTGTCGTTTTAATAAATAGTATCTTGCGTTAATATCTGTCTAAGTATCAGATTATTAGAAGAGGATTGGTAATTCGCAAAGCAAGGGGCATCAAATATCGGTCTTGTCGACACCCGCTTGCGTGACACTCAGCCGCATTGTAAAGGGGTTAATCCACTTACAGCGAGGGCCGAGGGTCGGTCCGCAGCCGTGAACTGACCTTTCACTCGCCGCTACAATTTTACACGTTTTTTCAACTTTGTCCTTGCAATTGTAACATACAAAGACATCGTTGCATATTTTATTATTTATCAATAGTTTTATTTGTTTTCGCATACAGATAAAGTCAATCCAAATGCATCTGAGAGACGAAAAGTAAAACATGATCAGTCGATCTCGTCGGAGCTCTCAAGCCCAAATTGGGAGCTCCATTGTTCGCAATAGGTTAGCACCAGATAAAGAGTGTTTACCTTACTGTGAGGCGATTGTACATGCGTGATGCGTTTCTAACGAGCTCGGCTCGCCTCTATAATTGATTCGGACGCTGCTTTATGCGGCTTATATTCACGAATGCATAATACATAGCTTTCGAGTCACCATCGCGAGTTTTATATCGGCGAACAAGCATCGAGTTGGCTAAAGTAGTTCTCGGCGATGAACATGGCTAACAATGAACTGAATGATGGATACTTTTGTTTTACATTGTTGTAATATTTTGTATCTACTTAGTCAAAACAGCTTAAAATATTATGAACTATTGGTTCATAACCCCTCAAAGGTTTATGGACTTAAACCTTTGAGGGGTTATGAGTTTAAAAAACTTAAAGCTTTGAGGATGCCGTAAGACGAAACCGGTCAGGTGTAATAAGCAATAAAGTAATGTGGTAAAGTACAAGTGAGTTATCAATATGTGTACACTATGGTCTTAAAGAAAGTCTTAATTATTCTCCATTTCTTACACTTCAAATTCTTCGTAGTCTTTTCAAAAGTGTTCAACGTCTGTTATTATTTTGAATGTATTATTTATCAGACCAGATGTATAAACTTCTTTATACTGATAGATATGTCCACAATCAGCGTTCATTTATTATCACAATGAAAATCATCAATGCAACAAATAAAAGAAAACGTTTCTAACGCTTCTACAATCTTTATAGTCGATAGCCGAACTGCCTGTGCCCGTTTTAGAGATGCGATACAGGGCTTAATCACGTATTGCTATCTCGAATAAGCCCGTGCGAAATCGAGCAGCTTTCAATCAGCCTCTTAACAATCGTTCGGCTGATTGGCCGGTCGTGTTTCGTGTAATGAGGCCTTAGGTACTGCTCATACGTATGTCATGTTCCTTCTAATGGTAATGAATGCCGTACATGGCTCAAGTGGAATTCACGAGCTAATTTAATGACTGACTTTTGTTGTAATGTAGGACAAAGTAAATGAAAGTAGGTATCTACGTATTTGGTATTGATAGACGTTTATTTGAACGTTTAGAGTAATGTTCATTGTTTATTGATTTATGATATTAACGGTACAGAATTATTTATATTTATAATCCGAATAAAGATAATGAATCCGAATGAATCTATTCTTTTTTACTAAGCGTCGGTAGTTCAAAGGCAAGTCGCACCACGTTGGCCCTGACGTTAATTCGCAACCCTTTCTGCCAATTAGTTGCAAAATAGCCAGACTATTGTACTGCTAACACGACCACACATCGCACCTAACAATGCTGTACCGACAATTTAAATTGCACTCTAAGGGTATACGTATTAAAGTCAATTATTGGTCAGTTGTAGACTGTCGGTTAGTTCGTCCACTTGGTCCAGCGAGCAAGTTTAAGTCAAAGGGCTTCTTAATCCGGACTTGTAGGTCGTTACGCGTTATTATAACGCGGCCTGAGCCGAGTATTTCTTCGCTCATTTACATCTCATTAGGGATCCTATTATTGGACTAAATTTAAAACATATTTTGCAGACTTTTGTTGGATCTGCTTAAATTTCGCGGACAACATCACAATCTTTTAGAAGATATTGTTATAGTTTTAAATGTTATAGGTATTATGCTATTGTACCCTGTTGTAGTATTCCCTGCAGTTGACAACTGAATACTAAATACTTTCAAGCTGTCAAACACGTTTTCTTAAATTACTTTTAATTACCCACGTTATCAAAATGTTTATATGTATAACATTTGTTATACATATAAACATTGTATATACCGTATAGTCACCATTCATTTATTTAGCTAGTAAACACACATAAGGCTCAAAAGTAAAACTAATTAGTACATCAGTCTAGATTTGCTAGATGTTCTAGCACCTTTGCCTACCCCTTCGGGGATATAGGCGTGAGTTTATGTTATGTATATTACTTTAAAATAAAAGGAGTGTATAGATTTGTGTAGAAGCAACATACCAGAGATTCTAATAGTGACAATTTCATTGTACAGGTACTTGGAGACTATCCTAAAAGTTAGATACTAAATCGAGTGCTTTTATTTTGAGTAGGTACAACCTGTTGAACATGACTACCTAAATGTAAATCAAAATAGTGTTCACCGTATAAGACAAATCGATTATTTATCAAGCTCTCTAAAATAGGTAAATACGTATTTGGGATATTTCAATAACATTTCACCACAATTTACATAAAGTTCCTATCACCAAATAAATCTTCGTACAAAGCTAAACATTATCGGAGCAGCGTATTCTGAAAGCGTCCGTACCCCGGACAGGCGGACAGTCCGACAGCCGTCCCATCACTGTCCGTACATGTCCGAGCAATTAGACTAACGGACCTTAGACGTGAACTTGAGTCCTTGTTTGTTCCTACGAGATTGATCTCGTGCATCGCAATTATTTAAAGAATTCCATTTCTAATAGGTATTTGCATCTGTCGAGGTATGCTGATGTACACAGCGTGTGTGTGTTTCCGCGAACGTATTTGGAATGTCAGGGTTTAACATGGAAATGCTTCACAGTCAGACATCAACTTGCCTACATTAGTTTCAGTTGAATAGTAATCTTAAAAACTATCGCTTTCTTGTAACAATCTTGAGTTTGACTTAGCAAAATTTACTGCTACATATTGCCAACTTTGTAAAGAATGCTCCTTTACCGTTATAATTTAGTAAGATTGATCAATTTCTAGTGACACTGGATTTCCGATATATAATGTGCATTGTGCAGTCGTTAGGAAAACAGCCTAGACTCAGATATGACGATAAACGCATGTAAATCGCCAATGGGGTATTGGTGTCTACAGATACAGCAAAATATTTTGTTATAACCCACTTACACAATAAATGGACACACTAACACCTCCTAAGTCGCTTGGTGAGAAACCCTAGGTGTCAGTCGTTTTCTACGATGAACATAGTACCAGTGTAAATACGTGAATCCGCTTTGTTACCGCGTTTACTTATTGCGGTAATCGAATTACTGAGTGGCATGTTCCTTACGGCTTGACACGTTCAGCGTCATGTGTGCCTTATACGGTGTAATTGTGTTCATAATAAACATGTATGGTGCTAGTGAAACAAAAATAGGAGGTGAGTGTACAGAGTAGAATGTCGTTTGGTTGTTTGTGAATGAACTGGGTCATTATATACTCTATGACAGCTGTCACTTGTAGTTGTCAAGTTGACAGTTCGATAAAATAGAATAGAGGTGTTTATGTTGTGAATCGTTTAAAATCGTAAAGAAATTACAATTTCTGATGCTAAATTATTATTTAGAATTTACGATAATATTTAAATTTTAATATTTGCAGTTAACGTAGAACGCCGTGCACATAATGTGGAAAATTAAAAAAAATCTGGAAACTTGACTTTGGAAACACTCGTCTCCGTGTCATAGCCGTGCTCTATATATCTCTAGTGTAAATGCGAAATTTACCAATATCGTCACAATTCTAATTTTTAAAAAGAGTGTCGTGGTCACTCTTTCAGTATTTGTTCTTACTTTCTGTTTCTTTCAGTATTTGTTCTTACTTTCTGTTTCTTTCAGTATTTGTTCTTTTCTATTCTGGTGGATTTGTGAAGATTGTATTGGTAACGGAGATAGATATGAGTGTACTTACGTGTTTAAAAGGTTACCTGTAAGAGATGGATTGTAGGGATAAGGCCGCCAATTGTACATTTTTCATAATGTTGTCCGTACATGTACTGTAAATTTATTGGTTCAATAAAGATTTATCTTATTTTATCTTCTTACCCTATGAATTTATTTTTTTGTAGAGTTAAAAATATTTTAAATCTCATTCGTTCTTTATGCCTATAGAATTGTATTTTAAGACAAGGGGAAGAATCTTTTATATAAACGACTTAAATGGTATTTATATTATTCTTCGGCAATATCAAGTTCTCATTGAAACCTGTCTTGATAATGGGTTACTTATAAATAAGTACTGAATATAAAACTTGAAGTCAAGCTAAATAATAATAAAAGAGCTGATTTTATCACAATAGGGAGTAGTTGAATAACCTTTTTTTAGCCGGACTAACAAAACGTCTTGCAATCTAAAGCGATAATCGTTGGACAGGAAAGGAGGGAGCGTTCAAACTGACTGACTCTCGTCATCAATCAGCCACTGGACTATCTTAGCTAACAAGATACAAACAACATTAATCCAAACAGCTTTAACAGTAATATATAGTTTAGTTTATCAATTTTACGAAACAAAAAATGCTGCTGAATAAAGTTTATTTTAACGGGAAAATACTGGAATACCATATCGGCTGCGAGGTAATTCTAACGGCCATTAACCAATAATTTCATCGAATTTTATATCCATCATATTAACGCGCGAATGGACGCCCGCCACGTCCATTATCTCGCTTCCTTCAACTCCCCGCGGAAATCTCACCGTATTCAAATATTTAATTACTTTAGCTCTCAATCGTTTATAAATTTGTGCTGGAGAGGTATCATAAAACGCGCTAATGCTTTATAATTAAAATATTCTCAACAAGCCGTGGCGTAATGGCACCTCCGGCGACGGTCTCCTCCTTCGAAAAAAACGCATAAAAAATTACATTCACCCCAGAGGACTCACCCCTTGTGTCGGGAAAATCGATTAAAAAGAGGAGTCGCGGGGCGAAGTGACGCGGGCAGCGGGCGGCGGGGACTTTAATATGTACGAAAAAATGCACGACGCGGTGGGAGCGAGGGAGAGACCCAAGGAGCGGGTCTCGAGTTGCCTTCAATTTTTATAATTACGTTCATACGTGAGCGCCGCTGCTGCCCGCCGTCGCTTTCCACGGCCGCCTCCGCCGCACGCCGTCGGACGCTCTCCGATTACTTATTAACAATAGTTTTTCACTCTAGTCTCTTATTCACAAATAAACAGAAAACAACTATATGAAATAATTCCTGAGTACAAAACAGATTGAAAAGCCATTGAACTTTTTTGCACAACCCTGTATCGTCGCAAGGACTTAACGACAACACGCCTTCAAATAAGATGTATTGTAACTTTTTCGTTTTCAGCGACAAAATCAATTTCCATCAGTGAGAGAGCTCCAAAGTTTTCCACACACACAGCAATCAAGGAAAGATGGAGGCAATAAGAACGGGATAACCGACTAGAGGACGTTATCTCAGGAGACGGTTTGCAAATGAGCGGGCGGCGCACACACGCTTACGTAGCCACTCACACATACACTAATACCGTGTCCACACACAACACGTATATGCGTGCGTACATTTTATAAATAGATATCGCTTTTTTTATCCGGGTACAAGAATAGGGGGTCGCCACCCGAGAAGGAGGGAGACCCTGCGGGGGACGTGTTGGATTTCAGATTGCTACGAACTGCAAAAATGAGGGATGAAAGAAATATAGCTTAAAACGCAGATATTTCCCGGCGTCTTAAGGCGCAGGCAGGGAGGGGGCCGCGAGCGGGCGGAGGGAGTGTGTGGAACAAAGTAGAGTGGCGATATTGAACCAAAATGAAATGGTAAACGAACCGTGCGCGTCCGATCTAATGCGAATTTATAATTTGGACATTGCCCCGGACGGCGCACTCTTTGAACTCGGAGAGGGGTGGTCTCCGAAGGTGAATTTACAAAGAGTGCGGATGTGATTTATAAATAGGGGAGAGCGGCTGTGTGTACTGACCATTCATTTTTGTTGAAGGTTATTTTTTCCATTAGCTTTGAGGTCGTTAATAAGCGTGCATGCCGGTCGTTTTGGCACAACGAGCGAGTGTTTAGGCGTATCCTCATTGCGCAGGTTAACGCGTATGTCCGTCGACCTAATTGTCGTCGCGCCGAGTCTAATCGGGATATGTGCCACGCGATAATTGCGTCGGATTACCGACAGTATGCGCTCTTCTCATTATTATCGTTTTAACCACTCAGATTACTGTAACTACTGTGTCGGTAATCGTATTAATTCATTAAAAGATTTCGTAATTACATCTTGTTCAAACTTCAAATATGTTGTCATACTATGTTCAATGAAAAGTTTACTACATCTGTCGCTTGTCCGAGTTTAATCTTGATTGACTTTATTACCGCTGTTAAGTGCGACAATTGCAATCTTGCTAATTCATTAATGAGCTATGTAGGTGTAGCGCGGGCGAACAACGTTTAACGCTAACAACCGGCACGCATTAACGATAACTAGACAAAAGAATGTTGGTTCGCATATGATGCAACTACATTTTCAAGTTTGGCGGGTAAGTAGAGCATCTTGCTAAACGGACTCAATGAGAGTAAATGCATGACGTCACTATTCAAACATAGAGGATCGAAACTGCGCTAGCTAAGCGGAAAAGTGAAAATTGCGTACGTGAACTGGAAGAAAAAATATTAAAAATTAATCAAGAGCTCGACCCGGTGAGGCGGGGAGTGAGGGAGCACATGTGTCGACAAAAAAGCGTCTCCCTGTACTGGGGCACGTGCGAAGAGCCGTTCCGGCCCCGTTCCGCCGCCGAGTTAAAAGTTTCTTCGGACAAACAGAGGATTTGTCACAATTACGGCGGGGCGGTGCGTCCCTACTTGATTAAAACCTAAATCACGTGACGTGTTTACAGCCACGCCGGAGGTGTTTTCAATTTGCCGACTCTTGGACTCGCCATTGGCGTTCCGGACACGTTCGGACGCACCTATCTGGGGGTGGACCGGTGTTTTGAATTTGTTGCGAATTAAATTATTGACGATCTAATCGGTCGAGCCGATCTTGTACTTGCACCCACCCGGCGCCGCCACTCGGACCCGGCGATCGGCCAGCTGGAAGACCGTCACGTTTTTTAATTATTCCTAAGCGTCGTACCCAAAATCCGTAGTAGATTGCGACGCCTCTGTGTTTCGACACGGCAACGTTTTATCCATAAAAAGCTACGTGAAAAGAGGAGATTAACATTTGAATTAATCGGGAGATTAAACATAATGAAAGAAAATCTCATTACGGCGGGTATAATGGCGGTGAGAAATATCGCCGAGCGAACGGAAAAGAAAAACGCCGCATAAAAGAAAAGGCGCGCGCGAAGAAAATTAAAAGCTCGAACGAAATTAAAAAATGTTAAAAAAATGTAATCGACGCCGGAGCGCGATTAGGGGGAAATGCAAACAGTACGCGGGAGTGTTTGAGAAGGGAGGGGGGAGGTGAAGATTGCGAGGGGAGTAAAAGTTCTCAATTAAAGACTGGGCACGCGGAGAGTCGCCGTAATTAGATTCTTTTTCATCTCCTTAAATCAGAGGCGTAGAGGCTGACACTCAGCCTGTTTAATTTGTAATCGAGACTTGTTAGCATCCGTGTTCTTTTAATTCAATTTCGCCAGTAATTTTCTAGCGGACCACTGATTGATATTAAGTTACGTGTTTGCAGTTCCGTGATAGCTTTCCGATTACTTATATTCTCCACTTTTTTTATAGATGACGAGTGCGGCTGTTCTCAAGTGTAGGTACTTCAATTTATCAGCTAAGATTATTTATTATTTAGATCAATCATATTGGGATAGCTTTGTTAGTAACGAATGAAAGTTGAGACTCAAAACAAATTACTATCTATGAATATCACACTAATTGATTAATTTATGAGAATTGAACCCATATTACTTCAGACAACATGCGCATTCTTGAATCAATGAACTACAAAAAATGACAAATGACCATTAGGTATTTATTTTTATAAGGTAAGTATACCTTATAAAAATTAATAACAATAAAATCGTTCGCTCTTTTATGTGTTAGGTTGCGTTCTATAGAGTTATTCCTTTTAAATTATTATTTTTCTGGCAGGGGAAGTCCCTTTACAGAAAACTATAGCCAAAGAGATCATACTTACAAATATTTGCTTTGGACGGGAATCGAACCAACGCCCATTGACGTAGTTATTGAACGCTCTACTACTGCCTCTAAGCCACAAATATAGGTCCATATATATGTCCTAAATATGTGACCTAGAAAGGCTGAGAGCGGTCGCATTAACCAATAAACATAGTCCGGCGAACTTCATTGCAACTATCCGCCGCCCCCACTAGCGTATATCTTGGGTTATAATTAGTGAAAACGTATATTGTTATACCGAGTACATATATTAAACAGGAGATAAGTATAGAATATAGTTTTTTTTATACCACTTAGGTGGCAGACAAGACACAGCCCACCTGATGGAAAGTGGTAACCGTGGCCTACGGACGCCTGCAAAATCAAGAGAGTCACACTCGCGCTGCCAACCCTGCAAGCATTGAGAGTTTCTGTGCCGTCAGTGTAAAAGACAAAGCAGGACAAGCTTTTGGTCTTCCCACTGACAGCACAAAAACCCTCTAGTGAGCTCTGGCTACCCTACTCGGTAGGTTATTATGGTCGTGGTATTCTGTAGGTACTTCCCCAGTCGGACTTTAAGAAGAAATAAAATTACACAAATGATGAAATAAAATACAATCAACGGCAAAAGTTAATTAACACTACACTATTTACAAACTTGTAACTGTTACAAAATATATAAAAAATATTTATTTGACTCAGGTACATATTACATTAGGTCAAGAGTACCAATAATCGGTGTGTAGGTATGTATGTAAGTAGAAGAAGCAAAGATATTTAAACAATCATGGTCACTCACATCAGTATCAAAATGATCGGGATATTTACCATGTTGTACTGTTTCGAGTTTCCGATATTTCGGCGCTGTTGCAAGCATCATGATCACGGAGGAACTGGAGTATTGGCGGTGAACGGATCGGAAACTCAAAACAATACAAAATGGTAATTATCACGATTATTTTGATACTGAAGAAGCAAAGACGTTGTTTAGCTCTGCTTACTCATATGGAAATAAGGTGGTACAGTATATATGTATCTAAGTATGTTAAGAGACGAACTAATCAATAGAACGCAAGTTCGAATCCCTCTTAAACAGATTCAAACCTTTTCCTATCTTAATCGAGTTTATTAGTTTGTCACGTTTTATAACCTTCCCATATTATTGATAAAATAGTTTTACAAAATGACCCTTATAGTTACATTGCTTCATCAGGAGAATACCAAACACAACGTATAACAATATCAATTACAGACAAGCTTTCATTACCTCAATGAAAAGTAAACCCAAAATTAAAAAAAAATCTTTTATCCCCGCCCAATAATCCAAGAAAGTCAACATTTAAGTGATATCATTAAACATTTCCCCTTGTTAATTATTCATAAAAATAAAACAAGAGCTTTCATACCGACCTTCCAACCATTTAAAACTGAAACTCGAGGAAAATCCTCAAACACGAACCCTCAAGCAACAAGCGTCGAACTGAGTAATTAATTCGTGGTGTCCGAGCGAGCGACCGAGCGTAATTAAACATCTCGCCTTGTAATTACTGCTCAAACTTGTCGGAAGTTGTCGGAAATTGTCGGCAGTTGTCGGCCCCAGTGTCGGACTTAAGCGGTCAGGCTGAGGCCAATTAAAGCCGCCCCTGACGACGCGATTAAGCAATTAACACGGATGGGCGGGCGGACACTTGCTCATTTAAACAATCCTGGCTTTCCTGCCGGGAAACTTTTCATTTCAGGGCTTTTACAAGAGATTTGAGGGTAGATTTTTGTTTTTTGTACAGGAGTTTTGTTTATGCAAATATTTTAAAACTGTTTGGAAGTTTGAATTGGGATTCAATAAAGAAGCCTGAGGAGTTTCTTTTACAATTGATGATAATGTAGATAAAATGTAGTCATAGATTGATTTAATACCATTAATCGCACATATGGTGCGGTGCAGGTCCACAGCCACTACATTATTTTACCATTAGTTGTTATTACCAAGAGGTGTCTCTAATACGAATAATATGAACTTCGAAAAGTGCAACTACAATAGTTAGAACACTCTTTATCACCATTTTACTTTTATCATAACAGATAAAATGAGGCTAATAAGAATAAGAATAGAAAGGCTTTAAAGTTCAAAATAAAATAAAAAATATAAAAAAAATTGGAATGTAAAGTAAATAAAAGTGTCATAATTTTGCAATTTCACCATAATAATAAAGCAATTGATTGCATACTATATTATGGAAAAGTATAGAAAAATAGAAATGTTTGTGCCAGAGCCTCTTCCGTTAATCAGCAGGTTACCGACGAGCAGGTCAGGTTGACCAGCGCCCCAATATATTGATGGGGGCCCATTGACACCAAAAAAGGTAATGTGAACACAGCCAGCTACTTTTATACTTATAGAAGAAATCGGAAGCATCTAAAATGTAGGATCATTTTAGAAGCCTCTGCTTCCCTTTATAAGTCAAATTTCTTTTATAAAATAACAAATAAACCCTTTGCAGATAAATCAAAGAAAACGATTAACCCATTAACATCATGACCTCAACCCTTAGACAATTAAACAACAACCTAATGACAAGGCCCTGAGGGTCTCATTAATTAATAGGCACCGGAATCTTACAAACAGTATCATCCCTCAACCCTTTTATTAACCAGTTCGCTTTAATTCAATAAAGCGGTTGTAAACTGCGCAAAGCTGGCAGGGAAAGGGTTAATTTGCATGCCAGTGTTTGCAGGGTTAACCAATACTTCGTTAAAGCTCTCAATTAGGGGAGGAAAACTCATGGGAAACTTGTTGTAGGTCAGGTCTTGGTACTGTGTTATTAATTAGGTAGTTCAGAGTTCATATTGGGGTTGTGATGGGGCTAAAAATGGACTACCACGGTACAAGATTTTATTTCGAAATTCCACGCCTCTTATATGAAAAGCCTGATTGTTACATAATTGAGCTAGTGCAAAGATGATTGCGTGTACATACCCTAATGGGGAAAAGGTGTGACTATATTATCTTGGTATAAAAATATAAATGTACTAACCCACAGTTTAGCCAATGAACTGTGAGCATAGTTGTTAAAAATATAATGAAATATGCATACCTATATACTAGCCAGTAAGAATACTTTCTCGTCGACAAAAAGACATTTATTAAAGAAGAAGGACATTTTTGGAATAAAAAAGAAGCGAAAAAAATAATCGTAAAATGTTTCATTAAAACAGTATGGCTGAGTTTTAAAACACAAAATACCTACTGATATTAAATAAACACTGTACTGGCTCCAAACAGCTACTTATCAAGTTATAGCAGCCGTTTGTAGCAACGTAAACTATAATTATCGTAGAACTTTATTAAAACGGAAAGGGAAAAAATGTAAAAATATATTACGAGAACGTTTTTACAAAAGACAAATGAAGAAATGTTCTGGACACGCAGCGGGGGCGTTCCTCATGCATTCATAATCCACTAATTTGTTGTTTGAAACGGGTAAAATTACAGCCTACCAATTATATTAGTATTAATGAGAGCTTCCCACTGTTTCGCTTACACTTCTTTTTCTGTTTTTTTTTTAAATTATTAATTCAGAGGTGATACGTTAGGGGTGTGGCATACCGTGTTTTAAGAAGCGTTATAATTATTTGGTTGGGCAACTTAATTATTTTAGACAGTTATTTGAATAGGTGTTGCGTTATTGTTTGGTTAGTTTCAAATAAGTATTGAATCTCGTAGGTCAGGTAGTATAAATGAACTTTCTATAGCAGCAGGGGAAGAAAGTGCCCAGACAGCAATGGTTAGTATATAATTTTTTTTATAATTGGTAAAACAAATTCATGAACGGCTAATAGCTAATGCCGATAGCGTTTACATTACGAAGAGTAGGTGCAAAATTACGTAGACAGTGTTCAATAGGCTCGCCACCTATTAAATTTGGACCTAAATATAAACTGGTGAAATGTAGGTGCTAGCATCTCTGCCTACCCCTTCGGGGATATAGGCGTGAGTTTATGTATGTTACAGTGTTCAATATACAACGTAATCAACTGTGTGTGATATAAATATTCTCAACAACTTATAAAAATGTGTATTTACATAATTTTCCTCATATTATAATCTATTTGCTCATTACTAGGTACAAGTTGTTTCTCCAAGCTCTTTTAATAGCAAATTCACTCAACCATAACTAAAATATTCTTTAAGCATCGCGATGGTACTAAAAACACTTAACACCAATTAAAATAAAAACTACGGTGTAGTAACAGGCTATTATGTCGATAAGTGTGAACTGCTGACAGCGAGGTGTTAGGAACAACACTAGTAAATATGGCTATCATTAAACGATGCAAGATATCAAGTAATTGTTACGTTTTTGTTAGAATTACACGCGCCGTTTCCCAAGCGGCTTAGTGAAAAGTTTTAGAGGCGTTTTTTTAATTGAAGGCTTGTGTCTTTAGTTTGCGTGACGAGATGTGTTAACAGATTATGTTTATCGTTATTAATTTGTTGTACTTAATTTATGAGTTAGGTTAAAAAGTGACTGATTTATCGGCGACATTTGGATGTTTGGTAATTGAAAGACAATTGGTACTTGTGCACCATGGAATATTCTATCATTTCATACATTCATATATGTACTCGTACTGTTTCCTTTCTAGGTGAAGATATGATGGGGGAAGTTACTTCTGGTTCTGACTTGCTATTTTTTTACTTACAATTTTAGTACTTAAATAATAATAATCGTCATAAATTCGTGTAAATGATATTCTGTACCTGGTTAAAAAATATCGGAATCATATTGAAATAAAATAACGTAAACCACATAAAATATTTGTGCACAAATGGTCGTGGCTAGGTAGGGGCGAGCGTGCGTCGAGTCTATCAACCGATGCAATTTTGATTGATTGCATTGCTTAGTGTAGTGTAACCAATCTTATTGAAAACTGCTATTGTATGGCATCGGAAAGGCCATAGCTGCGTTCGACGCGCGGCTTGTCAAACGGTTTAAATTGAAAAAAAGCAGGGGACAACCCTAAATCCGGCCGGTAATGCGTCTCTGACATTTTATATTCTGAGTATTTATTATATTCGATTTTTGATGAAAAAAACCGTCAACTAATTGAATCTTGATATATACAATATCGTGTACCACTTTTAACAAAATAAGGTTTAAATCATCATCATCAACATATTACAATAACTTAGTCTTTTGTAAGCATACTTCTTGTAATAAGTAGGTATAAACTTTAATATGGCGAGGTATGAGCGAAGTTAGCATATGCATGTAAACATAGAGTTCAATAATGATACCTCCATATGTAGATATACCTACAATGGGCTACAATTTGCTGAACACATGTGTTCGTGATTGAATCAAATTATACAGATGATAGCTTTAATAGAATACATAGCAGTCCCTTCTGTTACTTTACAAGAAATGATTTGCACACGTTTAACTGGGTGCAAATATATGCTTTATTGGTTACTTGTATATTCAAAAATGTCAGTATACGTAAATAGTACTGAATGAATTAAAGAAACGAATACAAATCAATACAAATAACTGATGGAAGGGCACAAAGCTGAAACCGAATGACATGTCAGACGCAACTGTCGATTCTTTTTAACATTTTAAATCGATAGAATGGGGAGATTTATGCTTCGGAGAGGGTTGGAACTGGACTAGAAGTTCAAACGCGATTAATTAGAGAGAACCTTCTATTCGTAAATAGCAAATATTGTTGTTAAGAAAAAATCCCCAGCGAGTTAACGAAGTGGTATATTTTTTTGAATTACAAAGAAATGTAAACATCGTCAGAGAAACAACAATTAGAATAACCGATATCGGAGCATCGCTGCGGGCGCCGGCCACCCCACGCTACCCCATTATTTTATCTAATCAAAAAGTTTTAAAAGGAAAAATTATGCCGTCCTTTATTATGAGTCAACTTTCTTTACGAGGGGTACAGAGGATATATTTTTAATAACGATTCGACTAAAGTCATCGTAAGAAAGAATTCTTTTTGCACGAAATGAAAACCTCGATTTAATCTAAGTGTGAAGTTTTGTGAATGTTTATTATGTTTTTTTTATTAAAAAATGTAATAAAGAACAGTATTAGGTACCTACTTTTTTATTGTGTTCCGAAATTAAAATAATAAGGACGGGTTATTTACACAGAAATACTGTATGTATAAATATTAGCTCCTGTTATAATCGTATCGATAGTTTAGTGGTAATGTCTGCCTATTTATAAAGTCTCTGGTCGATTTACATCCTTGTTACCTTTACTTTCTAAGTTCTATTAATTCCTGGAGCCAAGTCCCGTTCTAAACTTGATCATATTCAATGATCAGATCAGCATCTATTATTTAGTTAATTATAAAGAACTTATAACAATTTATTTTAGCATCATATGTATATTTTTACTACTAATTTCATTTCAATACTGGCATAACTTTACGGAGATATAACATTTCCCATGGAAAACTGGTATTAGCTGTATAATACCTAATATTAACCAAATTATACATATAATTTTAACACAGATGATAAATCATTATATAATAATGAGGAAACGTGATTACTAAATAGAATAAAAGCAAATATAATTTCATCAATTTAAATCCATCATCATTATCTATGCTAATTTCATTTCCATATTCACAAGTAGATACCATTACTTAGTCTAAGAACTACTAATAGAAAATGTAAATTGTAATGGAAAATTTCAGTGGTGTCGTAAAGCTTGTTACGTTCAAAGGCGTCAGATGAGACCAAACATTTCTATATAAATTAAGGAAAAGATGCTCGAAAAAACCGAGGGTGAGTCGCGGCTCCCCAAGCTTCTTTACTCAACGTTTTCAGTAAATACGGTTTGTTTATTATGAGCCCACACTAAAACAACTCTTACACTCACGCGTTAAAGTACACATTCCTGTCTTCTTGATTGTATGTTTGAATAATATTTTTCTGAGGCGGCGTTATTATTGCACACCTTGTATGCGTAAATCAGTGCTCGGGGCGAGCATTTTTCAGACAAAAAAGATGCAATTATATGCAAAGGGCGGAGGGTAGAAAGAACACTCGCGTAATGAGCCACATTTCGAATTTTATTTTGCACCGTCTTCGTAGACGAATACGTAAATTGCGATGACGGCGGGAATATATTTCAAATGTATTTTATACTTCTGTTAGTGTTACCAAATAACTCTTTATGTCGAAATAAGATGTTGATTCTATTTCACTGCCATGTGAGCACGGATTACTCTATAAAGCGCTAGATGGCGTTGGCTGTACTAATATAAATGTAAGTTTGAAAGAAAAACTTTATGGACAAAACTGTATTAAAGTTAAGTAAAACTTGAAACATTGTAACTTTACAGCAATAAGTACATGAAATTAAAGAAAAAAGTAAATGAGTAGTACTTTTACTTTATAATGTCCCGTAAAGAAATTCTTGGCGTAATCGTATTGCTCCTTTTGTTATAACATTTTTGTTTGTTGGACAAATACTTGATGTACGGTGGATGGTAACAAATATTAGGTCAACGTTTGTCAACCCGTTGAAATAACATCCAACGGAATCCCGTTGATTGACAGATTGGTTTTCAATCTACTCTAAAGGCTTTTTGTAAAAGATGCAAACTTTGAGTACCTACCTATATTTTTGCTCACGATGAAACAGAGACGTTATATGTGTTTGGGATGAGAGGATGTTGGTTTGTTTGTGCAAATCCATGTTACCATTTTTTTCCAAAACTACTCATCCTGTTTTTTAAGAAGTGCCTACGTAGAGGTGTTCGATATTTGAATTGAAAAAGAGTTGGGTTTTTACAGATACTCGATATGTGTATTACATAAATGTGTTTGTCTTTTGTGAACACCATGAATCACTCATGTTTTTGTAATAAGTTCGAGAGCCTAGTTTTTGTTTTATTAATATTGCCTGAACAAAAAGCAGATATTGTCTATTATGTTCCTATATCAGTAGCATTGTTTTTTGATACATACTTACTTATAATGAAATAAATATTAATTATAAAAAAACATTCGGCAAGGTGTATTAAGGTTTGTCTGTTAGGAAATCAACTGTAGCCGCACAGTATGGTAAAGTGGGCAATATCAAAATATTAATACAATTCTACCTACCCTTTCAGGGATGTACATTGTACATACGTGAGTATTAAAGGAGCTAGTACTTACTGGTATGTAGAATAAGTAAGTACTTACTGTATATATGTAGTTTTGCTGTCCTCACGTTTGAGTTATACGAATTACAAAATTGTAAAAATCTGACATGATGTCTACACAAAATATGTAGAATCTTATTTGCCATTGTTTCTGTGACCTAGAACTAACATGGCAGATAAATGTTTTTGTTTTTCATATCATTGTTACAATTTGAGCATGTTACAAAATATAATTTACAATTGAAAAGGTCATTTCATTTATTAAAAACAATAACGTCACCAAAAACCTTGCTTTCAACAAAACAGACGCAAAAAAAGACTGCATAAAATATATCAAGGACGCATTTACAGATGGCTATTGATTTGATTATGATAATATCACTATTTGTAGACAGAGTACCCGCAAACAGAAAAAACTACTAACTACCTGGAGTTTATGGATTTATCGAAATTTATACATATTAGGGTTAATGTTAGTGTTTGTTGAATATTGTTGTTGGAACGTGTTTAGCCGATGTTTTTCTCGATGTTAAGTGACGACACAGTCTACGATAGAGACGTTTGTTTAATACCTATATTATAGCTACCCATCTTGGTGTGTATGTGCCTGCATTAAGATTTTCAGGACCTTCGTATTTAGTCCGTACACTTGATGACTAATAGATGAGGCTCTGGCCCAGACTTGCCTCTACAGGGGTTGTGAGATCTGACAACAGTGGTTCCTTAAAAAGCCGTATAAGTCAAATCAAAAAGAGAAGGAGTAAGTGGACTCCGTTTTTGAATATGAAAGTCTTGAATGCTACCAGAAAGATGATAATGATGAGTCATCACAAATAAAGAGCAATGGGTGGTACTTAAGGTGACGGAAATCATATTTCTTATTGACAATACTATTACTACCCTGCCCCATATAATACTAGTATCTTTAACTCCTTCAGCTAAATTAAATTAAAATATAACTCAACAAAGCATTGACCGATCCGGGCAACGAACCTGAGACCTCATTCGTACATAACTGTTACTGATACGCCACCTAAACCAAATTATGTATTTGGTGCTCAGACTGATCTCATTTTCAGGTGCTTCACCAGAACTACTAGATATGCCGTGAGAGAGTGTAATGTATGCGTGACGCATACGTTGTATAACATTATCTCATGATCAAAATTGTGCATCTTGGTTCGTTTACATTCAGCATAGAATCCCGAGGTCTCGACACGCACTTAAGCTCTGTAAGTACCTACGTACAGCGAGCAGGACCCCACGCTGCGCTCTTTTACTTTCACAAAACACATTTCCGTAATCACCTTATAAAGGGATTACTATAAATAAAGAGGAAAAAAGGAAATTAACCGCATTAGGAGGAAAAAATTCCGTCCCCTCGCAATATGTGGGCTCCCACTGATAAAACACTTTATGTACGTTTTGCGCGTAAATGAAACAATGTGTTATTATGTATTCCTGTCAGTTACTACTTATATAATCTGCCAAAGAAAATTCGACCATAGCGAATAAACCTACAACTCAAATTAGAGTAATTTGATTTAGGTAAGAATAAGAAAATATGATCATCTTGATTTATAAAGGTTCGGACGTTAGAAAAGAAGTAAATTCATGACAGATGTGATTAAAATTACAAGAGGGCAGTTTACATGAGGAAAATCCGCGTAAAAACCATAAAATATATGCAGTTACCCCTGTAGGTTTATACCCCGTCGGGGTGGCGTGAGTAGGGGATAAAAAACAAAATGAGGAGTTATGTTTTGGGTAATAAAGGACGGACGAGAGAAATCGTTTAAGACGCCGCCAAATGAGATGGAACGAATATATTTGATTATTTTTATGGCGCGGAATGGCGATACGGTGCACGCCACCGCACCGTCTCGATCCTAATGTCTATTTGTTTTACTACACTTTAATATATTTTATATTTTAGTAGCGATCGTTATCAGGATACCACATGGTATAGTATTGGGGTTTGCAAGTGGCGCTTATTTAAAAACTATATTGAGCTATTTATCTAACAATGGTTTCATAGCCAAGTCAATGCCAAAATTCATCATATATTTTTTATACTTTTACAAGATTTGATATGTAGGAAAACGCAGTTACAATAACTTTGTCTTATGTTATTTCGTGTATTGAATCGTCAGAGCCCCACAAGGTCTAGCCCGTGTACTGCCTACAAGATTACTGTCATTGATCCATAAATGGTAAAAAGTATTAACTTATGTTACTATAACATAATATAAGTCAGAAGTTATATTTACATTGAATGTCGTGTTAAAAAAGACTAGGACGAGATATGACGTCATACCTCATTACTGTTAAATAAATTAAAGAAATTACTCTAGTCACATTTCTATAAATAAATCATTATTTACTCATCGTCTTTGATAAATTAATTTAAAAATATACAAAGCACTCATTACCATTACATAAAATTTTATACAGAAACTAGATACCATAAAAGTGTATCGATAATATTAATCAAGGGAATCAAACACTAGGGTTGTTTTCTATCGATTTATGATCGTTACGATTCGGTGACAGTCGTTATTTTTATGGCTTAAAAAACATCGATGTGGGGACAAAGGATGTACAGCTTGCTTTAATTGCAAACAGTGACGCTGGGAATGTAAAAAATGGCACCCACGTTTCGTAGCTTTCTCCATGTTAATTTTGTTACAGATTCGATATGCGAGGGTGCTGATGACGCTCAGTTGAAGCTGGAGCTAGAATATTGCTATATTTTATCCGTTTTTATGTGATGACTTCTCGAAATATTTTCTCGGAGTCTTTATTAATATTAAATTAATGATATTTTTGATAAAATTTGAATAGTTAGCATACTAAATGCTTTCTATTAAAAATTTGATTCAATATTTGTAAATACACCATTAAGCTTAATTTGCTTTGCTTAATTGAAGCAAATTTTCTTTTTCAAATTACTTTTTAGAACTAATAACTCACACACATTCATACATCCCTGTAGGGGTAGGCACGTAACTCTAAATATTATCGTCAACGAATTCAGAGGGATGATTCTGGTGAAGTAATGGGTAAGGTGCGAAGTCGCCCAACCTCATAATTATATGTCCAACGCTATACTTTTTACTATTTTTCTATTACATATATCTGGTACTAAATTCAGATATATAAGAAATTCGATCGATCTCAGCCTAACACTTACCGTCTAAAAAAAAGAATCAAGGAATATACCTACCAGACCAACTGGCGCTAGCGCTAATGCTATTTATTGCAAGATTAACATATCTTTTAGGATTTATACATTTGAAAAGAAATATTGGTGTTCAGTAAAATGTTCATTAGAGCGAAATCAAATCTGTGACTTTTTAAGGTATTGTTTGGATATGTTGAGGTACCCACACAAGTATACGAAAAAATAATACTCGCACACAGAGATACTGACCCTCGCGACAAATAATGAAGGGAGGGCAACGTGATATAATGCACTTTTTTATTGCTTACTCCTTATACCCACAAGCAAAAAAAACTGTACTATACACGCGCATTATACATTTTAACTATTAGTGTTTTTTCTCTATGGGTTGGGGAAGGGTTCGGACGACAGGGGCTAGAGGGTTAAGCTTGATAAAAAATTTACGTCGATACGAATTTCGCGAGGATGTTAGTTTAGATGAGAGTATACTTATAAGGGTCATTCGAGTGCTTTGTTGAGATGCATTCTACTATCCAATAACTTCGGTATTTATCCAAAATATTACACTTTATTGCTAATACTTAATGATAATATTATGCTTCAAATAGAGATCAAACTGATGACTAAGAATAGTAGCCTTAATTTTATAACAGAATGAAAAGTTTAAGGCCAGAACAAAGATACCGTTCGATTTATCATTCTAATTTAATTCGGCTCGGGGTTCATCTGTCGCCTGTGTTTTATCGTCAGGTAGTCTCTCGTTTCTAAGAAAAAAATATTTATATCTTTTTCTATTAGATATCCCATTGTTCGCGCGAGGGCACGTCAGCACGCGACAAAAGGAACATTAATTATAATATCCGATTAAAAAACGCCATTTAGCTACGCCAGAGACGTCCTTTGTTTGAGATGATTGAATTCAGAATTACTAGCTACCATCCCGGGGGAAACTAAGCTGCATAAAAAGCAGTCTTCTAATCACTATTTATTTGAGTAGGTCCAGTTTTTCTGCAGGGAAACCCGGCCGGCCGGGCCGATGGGAGGTCGCAGCGTACCTCGCGGTTTTTTTACGTATTCTGTGCTTGACTTCCGAGTGTTGGATCTATAAACATATCAGCTTACATGGGAAAGTGTTGCTTTCAAGACACGGACAAAAACTACGGCCACCGAGAGACTGCCGAAATATGAGCATCCAATTCCATAAACCACATTGGTGGGAGGAAGCACACGAGTTATGTCTGTACGTGCTCGCACATAGTAATTAGATATTACGTTACCCAACTAATCGTAACTCGCACGGGTGTTGTTTTACCCAAAAGGGGGGAATAAATCACGCGTGCTCAACGATGGCAACACCGCAACACAATGAAAAAATATAACAAAAAAAAGAAACAATATCAGAGCGCGGAACAAAAGAAATTATGCCAACGAGCGGATCCGTGGCGAAAAAATCGTTATGATAATAAAATAAAATGGTTAAATAAAAAGCAGTAATAATAAGCGCGCAGAACAATATGCCGCGCTTACGCGTTTAGAAATGAATCAACATTTATTTAACTAGTGGCGTCGCGTAGATAAACTTTTGACATCTCATGGCCGAGTGTTTGCCGCGGCAGCTGTTGCGAATTTTTGGATTTAACTCGCTCAAATGAAGTACTGCATTTTAATTAGGGATTTTTGTTTCGCTTGTCTGCTTTTATAACAACTAGTGTAAAATACGTTTTTAAAATCAGAGGGTGTCTATTTACAATTAATATTGCACCTAGCCCAGCAATGTAAGTATGCGAAGTTGGAAACTGAACAAAATTGTGCAAGGGCCGCCCGCACCGAATCATACTTTTTTAATAACGATGGCCACAGATGCACTATTAATCTCGTGCAAGATGCGTGGTTATTAAATCTCTACGGAGCGGGTACGATGTCGTCCGACATATAATTAATGGAAGTGTATCACGGGAGCCATTAGATACATAATTAACATCGATCGCCGACTAAAAAAACAAAGTCTCGAACGATCCCAGGGAAAGCAAGAGTAGCGTCACTCTCGCGACGAATAAAAACGTCATTAAAGATTGATCGCTGCGAGGAAGTATCATTAATATTATTCAATTAATAAAACGTAATTTCGCGAGGTGAAATACGCACCCCGAGGAGGAAAAAGCAATTAGTGGCTAGATTGCGATCCGTCAAAACAACTACGTCGAGTGATGGTGAAAAAAAGTCGACGAGCATTCATTAAAGTAAATTTTGCGAGGGGTGAATATGTAAGGACTTTTTTGCATAAGACGGTGGCGCCCTCGATTTAAAGTTCTTTTTTTGTATTGAAAACAAACTATGTGGGCGCACCGTAAGCGGTTTTCGTCACACTTGCACAGTGTTAGCGTTGACGAAGTTTTTTTTTTAATTGTGCTCGTAATGACTGTTGTTATGGTTTTATGGCACAGTAATGAGCGAAATCGCGGCGACATTTGCATGTGATCGCGGGGACTTTTTTGTCACTTTTGTTGATGAAGTTTTTTCGACAGTTTTTTTGCTAGATTGTTTATAGCGTGCGATATGGCTTTATTTGGAGTTTGTGGTTAAACATTTCAGTAACTCCTTGTTTATGGCTGAGGGGTGGTTTATTGTTCTTTTTTGAGTGTTTGCTTTTGTCGTACCATGTGGAATTAACACGAGTAAGGAAGTAAAGTTGTCACAGAATAATCTTATAGTTACCTATTTCTATAATATGACCTTGTTTGAACAAGAATGTCATTTAGTAAAGACATAGTAACTTTTAAAATAAAATTATAAGTTAGGTAAGCTATTGACTAGACAATTCGGGTGAACCGATAATAAACGACGACCGCACTGACGTGCCGCCAGCCCCGATTTGGTATTAGCAATCATTAAATTGGAAATAACGCTATATCGGCGATACACGGCTTTTCTTTTATAAATATCTCTCACGTGATCCCGGTGCCGCGTCGTGTCACGAACCTAACTGAAACGATGGTAATATTCAAATAGCGATATAAAAAAGACAAGTTAGGTAGCATTTAAAAAGCTTGTTTGTTTAGCGACGAATCGCTTTTAGTCATGACAAGGTGCACGGCGCATCCAAACCTATGGATACGTGACAAGTTTACGATGCAGCCATCATAAACTTTGTGATCAATGACATAAGGTATACATTGCTGGGGTTGACGGCAATAAATAAGTGCACTTATTTGTGGGATGAAAAATGAATGTGAATTATGGAAGGTCTTGAAGAAATGGGGAAGCGAAATGAGTTAACAGTCCGTTTGTATTGTACTGTATCGCTTTCTAATAAGATTTATTCTGATAAGAGAATTGAGTACCAATCAGAATATTTTGTTTTCATTTCCAATTGGTTACTGACATTCTTATTTTTATTTTTTATTTAATGGTAGTACCTAAGCATAACACCTTGACTTATAAGATTTACCTTAGTTTCGTATATACGATTAAAGATAACCGTGTGTGAGATATGTTTAAATTGGTGAATGCCTGGCTTTGCTTATTTGTAGAAGTTCACTTCCTTAGAACAATAATGTTTTTTAAACACCCAATGAAAATATTACTTTCTACATCCATTACTTCCATAAAATTTAATGAAATGAAATGAAATGGCGTTTAAATTAAATTAAATATAATACACATAAAATAAAATACTAAATTAGCTTAACAGTTAATTATTGAATAATTACACACTTAAATATTATTAATAATTATTACATTTGTTAATTACAGTACACATTACATATATACATATAATCACGCCTTTATCCCCGGAGGGTTAGGCAGAGGTGAATTATCACCCACATTTCACCAATAATTGTGTTCGGTCCCACGCAATAGGGGTGAGCCTATTGCCGTATTTCGGTCACTATTGTTGACTCGAGCCATGCATCTGAGGCTGAGTCTGGGCTGTAAATATCTGTCCGATGTTCAACAGCCCTATCCCTTAGTCGCCTTGTACGAAATCACATGGGAAGAGATGGGGTGGTCCAAATTCTACTCTGCCGGGAGTATATTGGGTAGGTACATTATTAATTATATTTGTCAGTCATTTCATAATATAGCCAAAGTCATTATTCTAAATAAGGTCAAACACCAACACCATAACTGAAATCCACTAGATCTGCCCTGCTCTAACCATAAGATGATCACGACTGAATAAATATATATATATATATTATCGGACATTACGGCATCATCAGTCTAGATGGCGCTGTAATAGTGTGTCTGATGGCAATACAAAGCCAGCGCTATCTACACACAGTAGATGGCGCTGGGTTCTAGAATGTGGATAAATATATTCACATAAGTATCCTTGTATTTTTATAAATACATACACATTATCAGATCAATGCAAATAGACATATTCATTCATGTTTACAAATATTTGCACAGACCGGATGCGAACTCGTGTCTGCTAGCGTAGCAGTCAAACGCTCTACCGCCACGCGACGTGAGTGCGTACATATTTCTAGCTACGTTTATCTTCTGTATCGTAGCGTGAGGCAGTGTTCAGAGACAAAAATGAGCAATTTATGTCATGTCTAATAAAATTTAAAGTGAGTAACATTCTTCACAGTAAATCTGCGTTTTCAACGAGGCGTTTTTATGCGTTTCATTCCCACTAGAAACACATTTTATGACAAATATCAATATAAAATTCAATATTTTATGAGCCGTAATACATATATATAATAGATTAGTTACATGTTTTGCATTAAATCAAAATTAGTATTTTCAATAACAAGGCACACGTGCGCCGGCATGCAGCCATTAATGTTACGGTGTTCAATGCCTTTTTAATATATTAAAATAATGTTTTTTTTCTCAATAAATAACGAACGCCGCACATTAAAACTAAATACGAACATGAATATTCATATAAATCAATATTAAACTTTAACAATACGCATTTATCGAATAGCAATTTATTTGCTTATTTATTGAAATTTGTTACGCATGTTAATATTTTAGTTAGTGAATGCGTTCGGCTAATTCTGTTTCTGTTCTCTTAAAGTTCTGATTATAAGTGTGAAAGAGATGAATGTATGATTGGGGCAGCTTCTAATGCAACTGATTTTGTCATTCGAATGGAAGTCATTGATAGGATTTTTAATGGCCTTAAAAAATGGCGACAATGGTGCGCGGAGTTGATGCGACAGTATTATTTATTGCCGCTCGTAAATTGCAGTTTAAATTAAATCGATTCTAAATCCAAGTTTCTTTTACCGATATTGTAACTATAATTATAACTATAAATCAATTTTCTTAATGCGCAGCCTGTAACTTATTTTTGTTATTTTCTCGTTGTGAACTACTGAGATTGGTTCATTTCAATGAACGTTTAAAATTTGTGGCGTTAAATAGTTTGCGCAATTCGTAATTTGTGCCATCACAATGGTCCCTTTAGGGAGACAAAGACCGCATCTATAAAAATCTTGGAAAACACAAAAGAATGTGAACTAAGCCACCACACTGCTCTGAGGTGCCAAAGACAATGATAATTGTTCCAAGTGAAATATAGTGTTGCCACCGACAAAAGGAGCGTAAAAAAATACATTTTTCATTGTAACGCTCCGGTCATTCAGTACAGGTGGGTAGTAGATGTGGGGTGGCCACGGACAATGCCACGTATCAATGGACGATACCAACATTTTTTTTGCATATAAAAGGATGTATGTTCTGAGTAAAGATTTCACCATTAATTATGCCTAAAATGATGAAATAGGCGTGATGTTAGCGGGGAATCATAAATTTTGTTTGTAATGGAAATGGGTAATGACAAAAAATTGTTAGTTTACATATTTATTACGTAAACATGGTAGATATACGAAAATCTACTAGGAAAATGTAATTTTTTAAGTTCACCATGAGGCAATTTAACTGGTATGCATGACTCTATGATAGACTATGATATAAGACCTATACACAATTCGCACGGCATATAATACTTATACCCACAAGTCTGTAATTTTTTTTTGTTAAGTGCACTATCGTTATCAATGTCTTTAAGTTTTTCTTCTTATCTAAGAGCCTGCATTCTAAATAACAATAATAATAATTAAAAAAACATATTACAAGAGAACCCAAGTGCTATTAACTAAAGATCTCTGAGATGTAAAGGAATTACGGACACCTCTCGACACCAATCGGCAGCTGCTCGATGTGTAAACGCATCGATGTGTAAATTTTATACCGATGACAAAAGCCCGCCCTTGATGAGTGGGTAAATTAATAACAATTGCAAAAAATGCTGTAAAAACAGTTCATGAGACGTATATATTGAAAGGGTGTTTAATTTGAGGTAAAAACAATATTTTAATCTCTTCCGTTTATTTTTATTACTTTAAATATAAATGAACAAGAACGCTTTTAAAATTAATATTCATTTAGTCGGGTAAAAATAAACGTTGATTGCACTTTTTGGTTTGAACAAAGAACAAAGTGCCCTATAAAAATAAAGGTAAATCACTTTTTCAGTTTGAACGTAGAATAAATGGTTCTACAAAAATAGATAAGATAATTATTTATTGAACGCAATAAAATTACTGGTATGTTAAGACAACGATTTACTTATATAATGTACAATGGGCGCCTTTGTGTGGATAGAAAAGAGATAGGTATACCTACAGTGTTTAAAAAAAGAAAATATGATTAAATTGAACCATATAGGTACGCGCTACTAAATAGATGCTGATCACTCTAACTTTCGATTTGAACGCAGAGTAAAATGCTCTGCAAAAATAGATGTTGATCGTTCTAACAAGACGTTAATAGTTTAGCTTCCGGTTTGAATTTAGAAAATCGGGATTTACCATCATCACGAAAACATCGATCGCTATCTAGCTTTCGATTCGAACGTAGAATAAAGGGTTTGTATAATATATACCTTCAATCTGTTTCTTTGTATTATTGGGTTGAAAATTGATGACAGAGAGAACTATTAAGTTGTTAAAGGTGAGCTTGCATTGTCTTATTCATTATCCTAACAATATACTCAAATGCTTAGAATGTAAGCAAAAAGTACAAACGCAAGTGGCTCATGCTTATAACAAAACCTTTCAAAGAATATCTTGGGACTATTGTTTTACTTCGCGTGTAGTTTATAACACTTAATAAAGTAACAAAAGACTGGTCTTTTAGATCAAGTGCAAAAAACATGACAAAAGCGATTTTTTCCTGATTTGCATTCATGACTTCACCTCGCCTGATGGTAAGCTAAAGGCAAAGTCTCAGGAATGAGGGTCACCATTATAGACACTAAGCAATGTTACAATGGTGCTCATCAGATGCTTTTTCACGACCCGCTGAAAGTACCCAGGACTGTAGGAAGAAGGAAAGACGTGTATGTGAATTTCAGGTCTTGGTGGTGCGGTAAAGAAAAGTCTCCGAACCGCTTGGTTCTTGCTCGAATATTCTGCACAGTGTGAGGGTGACATCTAAGCACGTGTTGTCCTATGTAAGAAAGGTGAGGGTGGGATTAGTTGAAAGAGCTCATCAGAACACTCACTATTGTAAAAAAAATATTTAATACAATACCCAAAAATAAAGCATTTATATAAATGCGTTTTAAAATAAAAGGCGCCGTTTGTCAAGGGATTACGCCCTTTGAAATACGGGACTAGTGCAACAATTGTGTTTCGACAATGCATATGAGTTCAGGTAGCATGTGATTTGGTATCTAAGCTTTTGTGTTCACGCAAACTTCGCTTTGTTCATCATCATATTACCGAGAAATTTTACTTTGTAACGGGAGTAATCTTGATGACGGGAACCAATTTTCAGAAATCGTAATTATTTCATTTTTAATTTATTTACGAAATATAGGTATATAACACTATCTATGATAACAAACAAATAAATTGAAGTTTTTGTAAGAATAACGTTAGTTTTGATAATGCATATTGACAAGCGCCGTATACCATTCAGGTATACGGCGCTTGTTTGTATTTTTTCTTAGATTTGACTAATCTATGAAACGAGTAAACCGTCTTTGGCGGGAGTTTCACTGGCAGATAGCTGCTGTTTTGGTGTAACTTAAGCTACTTTCATTTTTTATAGTCTTGACGTTTTCCCATGCGAAGCCGGAAGGGACGCAGGTTATTAATGAAATTATCATTGTCTTTATTATTTTATATAAGTAAACACGAGTGTAAGACAAAGCAAACAGGATGTTAGGATTAGATCTCATATTCGAAAATCAATACTTCCTTGACATTGACCACATTCCGCGAAGGTAACATATTTGAATAAGATAACGTTTGCTTAGAAGATGTTAGTTTTACATATCTCGTCCAATGGACGGGTAAACAACAGGCAATAAGCGGCCATATAAATTATAACCGAATATCGATCCTATCTCTTAAACCGGGGTAAAAATGGGAACAAACTATTGACGTGACTTCGGCACACCAAGATAAAATAAATATTTTAGGGTGGGCGCGCCCTAAACAAACACATTCAGGATTTGCTGACCGTCGATATAGTTTCAATTTAATACGCCGAAATTTCATCACTTCCATGTTTATTCAAAAACACGTTTTATTATAAGGGTAGAAGATAGAGTATATGTGTTACTTTATTTTTGTTTTAATATTAATAAAACTGAGATTGGAGGATAGAGAATATAAGAAGTAGTACTTTGATAATAACGTTTTTTGTTAGCTCTGAAGTAATATTGTTATTTCTTTTAGATGTTTTAATTTTCGGTATTGCGTGTTCGGTATCTAGGTACTTTAATCTCATAGTAATGTGCTTAATACGTTCTAGAGTGGAGTTCAACATCAGGTCTGTAATTAATATTGAGAGTGGATTGTGCTCGGGGCGTTACGCGGTTATCGAGCGAACCATCAAAAGCTTGCAATATTTCTTCATTAACGTTGTACCATGAGGAGCAATGCAACCCGTCGTCTTAGCATCTGCTATAGATTTAAGATGCTGTTCCTACTTCAATGCAACAGAATCACGACATAAATATTAATAATTTTCTCGAGTTATTTTTGCGGTCGTCGCACAATGAAAGGAATTGTTTGTGTGTTTATTATTGTGAATGGGTTGTTATTGTTGTTAATGAAGGTTAAGATGCAATGGTATTTACTAGATTTTTTTTCTTCACTTCTATTATTGTTGAGTTTCTTATAAGACTGTAGGGTTAGGTTAGTTTTAAAATTTCGTAGTAGGTAATAATATGGTTAACTTTTGTAGCGCTAGAAGTTTTCTTGTTTTGTCAGAATACTCGATTTTGGAGCTTAACAGTTTGGTCGTTTTGTGGTTAATAATAGAGTTTTGGTCAAATTAGAGCAACTACCAATTGTGTGTAGAATAATATACCTTTCTTTCTTCTTTCCAGAAAATTATTTAATTATAAATCAGCGTGTCAACGGCTACATTTTATTCCAGTTTATCAATACGTCATTCTTTTTATTAAATTAGGGAGCTAAAATGGGTTGAAGAATAAATAAATTGTTGAATTTATTGCAACACACTGTAAGTTTACCTATTTTTATGTCTATGTTAGGCTAGGCTACTACTGACACTATACCTTAGCCGCTCGGATGAGTTATCAGTCTGGGTCCGAACCCACGTGGAGACCACGATCAACATGACCACGTGGGTTCGAGCTTTGGCCGTACCATAATTGCCGGGGAATGTTCGTAATGCATACGATTAGAGCAATTTAGCTTTAGCGAGGATACTTAGGTACCAGTATTTTTAGTTAAATAAATTCCTAAATAAAATATTTTTTTATATTTTAGGGTTCCGTACATCAAAAGAAAAAAACGTAACCCTTATAAGATCACTTCCATCCATCCATCTGTCTGTCCGTCTGTCTGTCAAGAAGTTTTTCTGAGGAATGCGTATAGATATCAACTTGGAATTCATATCAATACTCACACAGGTCTGTAACGTCGTGAAAATGTGAGAAAATCAAACTTTTAAGTCAACGTCCTCAAAAGATATAACAGTTTAGATAGCATAATCCTTTAATCCAATTTGTACAGAACTCTCAGTGTGCGAGCCCAACTCGCACTTGACCGGTGTTTTTTTATTTATTTATTTTCCTTAAGTAGGTAACTTTCATCAATGCAGTTAGTAACTTGTAAATACAAATGATAGGTGCGTATTATTTTGTTTTTGTATGGTGCCCTTACATGGTGGGCGGTGCGCTTTCCTTCTTCATAGTCACTCCCAGCTTTGAATTTGGCGTATCAGGTAATAAGTGATAGTCCAAAACTGACTTTCTTTAGTTTCAAGTCAATTTTAGCCGGACGTGCTAAATTAAACCACACTAACACAGTAGGTACCTGCAACAGACTATGCTCAAATATTTTCAGTTGATAAGAAACTATTCTATCACCATTAAATCATGCTGGGAGACATACAACAAACACAAAATAGTTATGTTTTTATTATTAAACAGAAGTCCGAGTTATAATGCGATTAATCATGGAATATGACAGCGTTCAAAGAACATTATTTTT
Organism: Eilema griseolum; assembly: GCA_963662185.1. NCBI lineage: Eukaryota > Metazoa > Arthropoda > Insecta > Lepidoptera > Erebidae > Eilema > Eilema griseolum. The sequence goes on from OY759243.1 coordinate 10,336,005, forward strand.
GAGAAAATTGTAAAGAGTATTGTGTTTCATAATTAATGAAGCAAAAGGTTTTCTCAGTAACAAAATATACCCGATCTAAGTTTCGGATCGTCATTACTGATCTCTTTGTGCGACATTCTTTTGCGCCCAGGTGTTCATATAATTACATTGGATGACGGTAGAGAAGGACGTATAGATGCTGATAAATGTATGACGAAAAGAGACGCCACTAGCCCCTTGCGTTGATTGATAACTGTGACAAAAACGTAACAAATGAAAAATAATAATTATTAGATCCATTGTTAAAGGCGGAATTTGGACAGGGGTGGCAGAAGGAGCAACCTTTTAAAGTAAAACTAAATCATAAAGTATTTGATTAGTATACTATAGTAAGTACTTGCTTATATGATATATAAATACAAGTTATAATTTCAATCAATATGATTTTTATCTATGGAAACTTTGTTTTTTGTAGGTAAATAGGATTTTTTATTAGGTATCCTTCCATTTTAGTCTTGTTCTAGTATTAGTAGCAGTAGTATTTTTGAACATAACAATGACATACGTAACGCAAAAAACGTGGATGGGTGAATAAAGAAATTATTGAAAAATTATCAGAGCCAATATTATTGACAGCCCTAAATCGATGCATTGCCGGCTGTGCAGTTTACATTCAGTTATATTAGACAATAAGCTGCAAAGCGCGCAGGTAGATATAAAAACAACATTAATTCACGTAACAAAATTTAAACTCATTACAAACTTGAATCTTATTCACTAGATAACAAAGTGGTGATTTAATTTACTTCGAAGTTTGGGTGTTCAGTTATGTTTGCATAGGTGTACTTATTTTTTTTTATTTCATTAGCTAAGTTTGCGCTTTATGGATCACGATCGTAGGCAGACCGACGTGTCTTATTGTTTTGTCAAACACATGAGAATTTTGTCAATAAAAGATGGGTGGCTCGAGTTTTTGTTACCTTATGTTAAGATTATATTGTTTGGTTGCTGATTCTAATATATGAAAAGAGCAGTTAACTATTGTGTACATCTATGTATGTAACTTACATAACAGATATACTAACACAAAATGTAAATATATCCGGGACTGCGTCCGCGTGGACTTAGATCTGGGTTTAATTATTTTTGCGCCAGACCTAAATTATTTTTCAATAAACGTGATATAGCAACAGCTACTTGCCTGTGACTATATCTGTGTGTGAAAATTGGACTAGCCATTCCCAAGATTAACCGGAATAAGCAGACAGGAAAGCACAAAAAAAAATATTGAGAAGGTAGGACACGACGATATTCCCGTCCCAATTAAGCAGTTCGAGTACCTCCATCCTACAGAATGTCACGGCTATAATAACCTCGTGTTGTGTCCCCAGCGGTTAGTAAGGTAGCCAGAGTTCACTGGAGAGTTTTTTGTGCTGTCAGTGGGAAGACCAAAAGGCTTGTCCTGATCACTATCACTTGCACTTGCACTATCACTTTGCACTGACGGCACAGAAAATCTTTATTCTTACACAGTCGGCAGCACGGGTGTGACTCCCTTGTTATTACACACGTTCATAGGTCAAGGTTACCACTTTCCATCAGGTGGGCCGTGTGCTTGTCTGCCACCTAAGTTGTATAAAAAACCAGAATGACAAATAGATAAATGTTAAAAATTGCTGTATCGTTGAAAGTGAGTGTGAAGTAAATCAGATCAAATTGAAATTCACTGAACACAATAAACAACACTAATCGTACAATTGAAAAGTACTTAGTTAAAGGCAATAGGCTGGATGCGCTTCGGGAACTTACGACCAATGTTTTTTTAGAACATTTTAATTTGATCAAAATTAGGTATTGATCTTTTATTCTTCTATAGTCTATACTATAATAAATTGTGAAGTTATCGTGTCTGTACATTGGAGATAATTTGAAAAATAACTAGTACTAGCAATTACCATTAAAAATATATTTCAAATAATTGAATGTATCTAAATAATAAATAGTTTCGAAATTTGAAACGAAAATAACTAATCAAAAATACAAAAAGAAGAAAAAGAAATTCACATAGGTACATACATGTGTACGCATGTATGTACATGCGTCATATTCCTAGGCAAATATATATTCACAAAAGTACATTCATGAGCACGCATGCACGTGCATGCATCACAAAATTCCTAGGCAAATATTCACAAAGGTATGCTTACATGCATGTGCACGCATGTAGGTATATGTATGTGCATGTGTCACAAAAATCCTAGGCAAATATTCACAAAGCTGCACGCATGTATGTGCATGCGTCACAAAATTCCTCAGCTTCATATTAATTTTCCCAGAAGCTGGCGGAGTGGCAGCATTGCCACTTTGGGTGGCTATACTAATCTTCTCTTTGGGCAAGATAATGTCCAGCCTTAGTCACGTGTAGCATTGAAAAACCATTTTGCCCAGTCTTTGTACGTATTTGAAGTACAAGTCATTATAAAGAACAGACCGACAGAAATTGTCTTGTCCAACTAAAACAAACCATCCAAAAAAATCCTAGAATCCTATTGTAGACTATTGGAGCCGGTCTGGCAAAGGGCTTTATTAGTAGTCTAAGGCACCCAGGATCAACACAAACACAGATTTGTTGAAAATTAATACAGTCATTTAGAAGTAGTAGTAGGAGTAGATTTTATTCTCTATTTCTTCTATCAGGACCTACTCCTTCGGGGAGTATAGGCGTGAGTTTATGTTATGTAATGTTCTATCCTTCTAATATTATATATGTCAAAATTTGTAAGAATGGATGTGGATGGATGATTATTATTCTTCCATACACAAAACATAGAGATATAAAGATAGATTATAATCTGGAAGAGCACATTTTTTATTTGCATTTATGTTGATCTCTCAATCAATCAATTAGACCACCACAGTCCACTGCTAGACAATGTGCGCCATTTTATCCAATCCTCAGCCTTTCGCATCCAGGCTGTCGAAACCACTTTGATGTTGTTCTCTTATTTAATTTTATTCTATTCTTTTATTTTTCTGGATCTCATTACACTATGATATAGTTATGAAACCTAAATATCAAATGACTGAAACCGAATATCGAAGTGCATAACTTCTGTCGGTGTCGACAAAGTTACGGTTACGGCTTTTTCACCAATAATTATTGTTAATTACTCTTTGGTACCTGTAATGTTAATCTACGATTTTTTGTTGTCTCCCCATATAACAAAAGGTGCATTATGTACCGTACCTACATTGTAGTAAACTGACAAGCATTCTTATTTAGTACCAAAAATTGTTAAGGAAGGGTAATCTACGGGAGATTTATCTTTACGTACAGATAAGAGCGGAATCTTTTGTTTTATAGCAGCATCTTTTGTGCGGCAGTGGAGAATGCGACTGCACTAATATTTAAATGAGAAACCCGGTTCGAAATTGAAAACATTTTTTTTTAACGTGTCACTGAGTTTTTACGTTGAGAATTACTCAGTAACAATTTTTATTTACGTTGAGAATTACTCAGTAACAATTTTTATTTACGTTGAGAATTACTCAGTAACAATTTTTATTTCCGTTGAGAATTACTCAGTAACAATTTTTATTTACGTTGAGAATTACTCAGTAACAATTTTTATTTACGTTGAGAATTACTCAGTAACAATTTTTATTTACGTTGAGAATTACTCAGTAACAATTTTTATTTACGTTGAGAATTACTCAGTAACAATTTTTATTTACGTTGAGAATTACTCAGTAACAATTTTTATTTACGTTGAGAATTACTCAGTAACAATTTTTATTTACGTTGAGAACTACTCAGTAACAATTTTTATTTACGTTGAGAATTACTCAGTAACAATTTTTATTTACGTTGAGAATTACTCAGTAACAATTTTTATTTACGTTGAGAATTACTCAGTAACAATTTTTATTTACGTTGAGAATTACTCAGTAACAATTTTTATTTTGTGAGATGGTTCGTTCGTTCGCCTTCTTAAGAGCCACAACGCATTTGCAGCTAGCTTCTTGTCTAAATCTTATGTATAGGTACGTGCGACTTTACGTTTCGACGGCCTCAGCGGCATCGCAGTAGATCGTTCCACTGCTACGCAGGGGGCGCGTGTTTGATTCCCGTTCAGTGTAAATATTTGTGCCTATGGGTATATACATATATATGTATGCATATATGCCTATGGGTGGTATACATAAATAATTGCAAATGCAATTGTTTGTGTATATCTATGTATAATATGTATGTGTTTGCAAAAAATGTATCTCAGTATATTTATCAACATTTTAGATCTCACAACACAAGTTTTTTTAGTATGCTTTTTTGATTATTTATTTATTTGCGGGTGGCCGCAGACGGCAATGCCGTATGAAATAGGAACGCTGTTGGATGGATCCGGCTGGCCGCATTGCAGCTAGCTGGAAGTGCGTTGCAGTCCTCAAACTTCTTACGCAATAAATAAAAAGTAACAAGAATTAAAATGTTGCCTTTATTCTAAATTTACAAAGCTCCGTGAATTTCATCGTGTTCAAGTGACTCATAGTTTTATACTAGCCTTTGTCAAGAAGACAATGAATTATATTTTTGACAATGGCCAAGGTAGGTACAGTAAGTTTCGCACTTATGACATCTCTGATGACACAATCGGTTCTAAGCACGATCCCCAATTACCATCAGGTGGGTAAAATACTTATTTGTTACCTTAGTATATTCAGATATTATGAAACCATACAATATACCCACGGCTCTTATTTTCTCTGCAAAAAGGTTGCACTTTGCTCACACAACTAGCTCATGTCACGTGGCAACATTCAGTCTAATAGGAGTAATAATAAGAACGCATTGCCAGCACTTTGCGCACCACTGTCCTTTGTTTGCCTCGTTTGTCCTTCGTTAGACCCTTATTCTATTTGGAAACGAGATTCATAACGCGAGTAGTCCGATAGATTTCAATTGATAGATAAACAAGAACAGTTGTAAAACACTAAGTAGACTAAGTGTATGTTTGTAAATAGACCAATAAAAAATACCCGCTGAGTTTCTTGCCGGAGTCTTCTCAGGTCGGGGCCGAGTTTCGAACCGGGGTCCATTTACTAAACTGATTTTCATGTTCCTTTTTTATTGACGTTTTGTAAGTGCCGAGTTAATGGTCTTAACAGAATAAATGATTGTTGACTTTTGATTTTTGACTAAATGTGTTGACCAATATGACCCCGCGTGTTTTATTAAGTCGAATTAGGACCCGTCTTTATGATGGTAACACTGGTACAGGTTTAGAAGAAGGTGGAACGTTTGCTTGTTTGCCACATAAGTACTATCAAAGTAACCGAAATATGTATCTCAACAATGACCTATACATTTCAAAGTTCATTATTAGTAGAGTTTAATTACCTTCAACTATTCGTGTTTATCTCATCATCCGATCTATTTAAAATAAATCAATTTAATCTAATTAAAAGCATTACATGTTTTTTTTGTCCGCTAACGAAACAAGACGAGGAACTAGTATTGGAGATGGAATCGTGGAGATTAGAAGGTGAGGTTGTATCAGCGGGTCACCGATCATATCTCCGCGCCGAACGTCAAGCCGTCCATCCACTGTCGTGTTCTATCAATTATTTATATAATGTAATTTAATTTAAGTCTCGCGACCTACCTATGCACTTGATCTGGAATTTTTTTCTAGAATTTTCCAAGCTCATACAACTTTCATCATGTCTTATTGTATTACGGTAGGGATCGCATTAGGCTCCGTTAGTCGGCGTTATGCGGACGATTCTAAATCGGTATTGCAAATCATCGCGTCGATGTTGTATGTAATGAATTACAAATATTATATCCAATTGATTCTTATTTGAATTCATTTACAGAACACCAGCAGCGTCATTTCAATGCTTTGAGTGGCTTGATTTGTTTGTGTCGGGTCGTGTGACTTATAACCTTGTTTTTATGGAAAGCACGAGCTTGGTGACTAACAGTGTGCGTGTAGATGCAGGTACACGTAGGCGAGCATGAGGTGTGTGGTAGGTAGAGCGGCGTGTAGAGTATAGTGGCATGGCGTCGCACTGACCGCGGCCGCTGTGGTGTGTTGGGCGCTGGGTGTCGACGGGCGCGCACCGGCCTTGCAGCGCGTCTCGCCACGCAGTCTACGACGGAAGTTTACGACCGAACGCCAGCCACTTTTATTGGCTACCTCACATCGAAGCCTCCTCGCAGCCTCCCATTCACTCCACAAGAAATACACTTTTTTATTGCTCTGTCACTCGCGTAATTTATTGACAATGAACACACGTGCATTTCTATTAATATTTTATGTCGTAAGAGTTTTTATGCGGCAGCGTTCGTCCGAGCCATTGTTGGATCCAACTGGACAGTTTGTTTTATGTCCACTCTTATTTGAGGGCCACTTAATTGTTGTACGAATTGGTCGTGATAGGTCAGTTCGACACAGCGGTGCTGACATTTGGTCGGTTCCTTTTGCTAGTCGGATGATATTGAAAGTAATCGTCTATTTATGCAAAAGTGTTCCACAGTAATCAATAAAAAAACTTAGGTAGAAGGTCAAGTACCTATGTTACCGAAAGTAAATACCTGAGAGTTCACATAAATGAGTTTAATATTTATATTACTTTAATGACTGGCCGTGAATTGCGATCATTTTAAGATAAAATATATGGCATGTTTAACAGGTTAAGTGCGCTAGAAGCGGGCAATTCAAGAGAGAAATGAGGCGTCGCAGCTAATTGCTGGTTCGAATGTTAATCGAACAGTATAGGGAATGACTGACAGTCCTCCATAAACAACCTTACCTGTCGCCGTAAAAGTCGTGTGCGGTTTTTCATCGTCCGACGCGAGAGCTTTTGGAATTATACCCCAAATAATGACAATTCTTATTCTGTCTGCGGTGCACTTTTCCATTGAACACTTTCAAGTGTATGAGATTATATTCATCAGTCTAGATTTATTAGAGTAGATAAGTGGAGGAGTTATACATTATTATGGTTTGATTTATATTTTAAATGGAAATTAATAAAATTATTATCACACCAGATTAAGATTACACATTTTCAAATAACTTTGTTAGCTCTGTAAGTGATATTAAAAGCTCAACGACAGATTTTGATTTTTTATAAACTCACATCCGTCAATATCCAAAGTTACAGCATGAGATATAATATGACAGTGATTAATTTTACATTCATATCCCGTTAACTATCTATTCATGTATATTGTACGCAATAAGTATGCAAATTACTTTCGCCATAGTTCGGCAAGTATCAATACCGATCGACACGTAGGTACAATGGACATGCACATTCATAAATATTATCGGACAAAGTGCTGTCGGACGACCGCAGAATATGCGCTACATAATTAACAGTTATAGCAGTATGGCACTAACTCAAACGCGCGCGAAGAAGAGAACAATATGCACGATGTTTGGCACCTAATGGACGCGTTGATTGAGCTCCTGCAATAATGTTGCGGGATGCGTATGCGCACGTGTGAGTTCGTGCCTGCCCTAAAATATGAGATGGTGTGTGTAGTATCACGGGCACGGTGTCGCTCTACACGCGTAGAGCGTTATAAAGTAGTAATCACAATATAATGTGAGAAACGCAGATCAACAAAATCTTATACTTTTTGAATGACTGACCTGTATTTTTTTTTTTCTATTTACATTTTATAATGATTATATAATGATCATTTATGATAGTTTTAAATTCTGTTTATGGTGATTTACGTGGCATGAATACGCCGTTCTCGTATCAATATCCCGTCTATGTAATAGTTAACACTAAAAACCTTTTGATCTATTTTCCAGGCCTCTAAATTAAGCTTAAAAATAGGTAACGTAATAATAATGAATGGGAACGCTAGACAAGATAATGCAAGATACTATTTTTATATTTACTTACAAAATGTAAAGAAGACTGAAGGTTGGCTCGTACTTACCTGAAAATGAAACATAAAGATATTAAAACATGTATATGTAGTGTTTTACATTGCGTGCATTTGACTGACTCACTATATCACTTTAGGAAGAAGCAATTACCACCGAGAATTGAGGCCTGAGATTGGAAATTCCCTTCAACATACCAGATGCGATTGAGTCTTACTTTGAACATAAGAAAGGTGAAAATAAGCTATTGACAGAATACAAACGCGCGGAGGCTCTACGAAGTGTGGCGCGGGAGGAGTGAGAGAGATGCGCAGGAGTGCGTTCCGATCCACACGTAACTGGCGTCGCGAGGACATACCAACGCTTTTTCAACAAATTCCCACACGCCGTCTCGTTCCTCTAATTGCACTTAATTTCTGCTTCGTGCCTGTTTAAATACGCCCCAGCAACGTTTAAAATTGCTATGGAGAGCGACCAAAGACACGAGTTAAGTTCTGTCTTCGATGGCTTTTGAAGTTCGACGGAATGGTGGTTAATAATGTTTGCGGTGAGGTGTGAGATAGGCAATTAGTTGTTTTGTGATTTAGAACAGAACTTTCATTAGATGCAAGAAATTGGCAGTTGTCTTTCACACGTTCTCACAATTCTGAATGAATATGTATGTCTGTGCATTTTAGCGAGATTTATGTTTCTAACGTCTTCGTGATGTATATATTTAGTTCATTTTTAGCCCGTAACCGCGTGAATACGTAGTAGGAATGAATGGAGAAGTATATGGCTCATTTCAAACTTAAGTAAAACAGAAAAAAAAGGTTTAAACCGTCAATTAGCCCACCACAGTCCAGGCCGCTAGATCTAGGCCTCGCCCAACGTGTGCTAATTTCGTCCGATCGGCCGCCTTACGCATCCAGTCTGTCCCAGCCACCTTTTTCAGGTCGTCAGTACATCAGTCAAATTTAAATAGACATATAACAATTTCTACCTACATTAAGTACGTACGTTATAAGAAGTTGATTATGTAATAATATACAAAAGTAAAAACTTTTATAACACTCAAATAAAAATATAAAATTCTCAGTAAACCCAGATAGGCGAAATTGGATTATACGGCTAAAATCTACAAGGTTGAATCGCAAAGTGTCGGTCTATTTTTTATTCATGTAAACGTTCACGATGGGCGCGGAGCTCGATCGAGCATCCCGAGGCGCAGATATCTCTGATTGAGAGCTAATTGTAGCTCTCTCGATTACCGAGTTTTGAGCTCTGACCACTTCGACTGCAAACCAGGATTGAACAAATGTGGACTACGGGAATCATAATGTTGAATGAATGGTAATAGATTTTTTATTCGTTGATACGATGGTGACAATTAAGTATTGCATTCTTATCCATACTGCTCGCATCTCTGGGATGACTGGAAAGTACTCACTAGATGCTCTCGACAGGTTGCAGCGATGCGATGAGCGATCTGCATTATTGAGGTTACGAATCCTAGAGCCTTTGCAGGTTCGTAGGGATGTTGGGCCTTTGGCAGTATTTTACCGTCTTTATCATGGTAAATGTTCTGATGAGCTCTTCCAATTAGTCCCACCCTCTCCTATCCTATAGAGGACAATATGTGCAGGGCTTAGATGTCACCAGCATACGGTGCAAAATATTCGCTCAAAAACCAATAGGTTCGGAGACGTTTTCCTTTGTCACATCATCAAGGCCTGGCTCACGTGTTTCCTTTTTCTTATGGTCTCGGGTCCTAAAAGCGGAGCGTTATAAAGCATATGATGATGCCGTTAAGCTGAGCATATGCATGTATTGCCGACCCTCTTTTCTGAGACTTTGCCTTCGGCTTACCATTAGGTGAGACGATGTTTAATTGACGTGTCCTATATAAAAACATTGAGATAGGCCTATGTCCAGCAGTGGCCTGCGATGGGCTACTTGATTGAAGACTGATGATGATGAAAAAAATATTGAGTTTGCACTCTAATGTGAACTATAAAACTGTGATTGTTTTAGGGCTAAATAAGAATACTAATGTATTATTAATAGTGTAATTTGGCAAATGATAATCGATAACTAAAATCCAGATTGACACTACCTGCTTGTCGTGGTGGCGAGCATTCGCTTTTACCAATCGAATGCTCTACCACCCACACACACGTCAGAGACCGTGGGTTCGATTCTCGTTCAGTGCAGATATATGGCGTTTATATTTATCTGGGTGTTTCTATGCTTTTATGAATATATTAATTGGGATGTTACAACCTACGCAGTTTGTTTAAAAAACAAAGGTAACATGAAAATGAAATTGATACCTATTGTGAGTACGTACTTCAAAATAATAATATAATATAGAGTTACTACATCTCTATTACATTTGACACTCGAGCAGATAGGTTGTATCATTTAGCTTGTTAGCGGCCGCGTATCACTACTACCTACTTAAGTACGCATTGCCATTACATAGTAGCAATGTAACTTAAATCACACCCAATTTAAAAGCAACAGGAAAAACAAGCGATACTGCGAGTGAAGAAAGCATGGGAACCATGTAACGAGTCTTAACTATTAAAGGGGCGAAGCGTAGAGAAATATCTCACGATCCTTGCTCATTACAAATTATGGCCGCATTCCTATCAGACTGTTAAACATCAACTGTTTAGATATGACATTTTGTATCAAGAGACGCAATTAATCTGTATGTAAGTATGTCAAAAAAAGTGTAGATAGTAGATTTTCTGTTACCTATTTAGAATGAAAGAAATTAGTAAATGTTTAAAAAACTTTTTGTGTGCGTTTAACTTTTTTTGAAATGGGCAAAGACAATTGAACTCGCGACACTGTTACCGTTACCGATACCAGAGATAAGTACCTACATAATTTTATTATATTGGCTAAGTTTTCACTTCTGTCGGCAAACCCCGCTTGCCATTGTTTTACACACATTATACAATAAGCTTAGCTCGATTTGATGGGAATACTAGTGATTTCGATTATATTCGATTATTAAAAACAATCTCCAGTGAATGTTAATTCAGCTCAAGATCGTTTTCCGTTCCCAAAGTAGCAGTTCTACAGCTATGTCACACAATTCGTAAACCATTTAACGTTAAAAATAACTGTACAGAAAATGACATTCGATTTATACTTCAATTTATAAATAGATATGAAAAAACTGTATTTTACGGACAAAATCGCGAACCACAGTTACTACAATATTATTTCAATACAAACGTACCAGCTGACAAATTACTTTGTTCGTAAAAAGTGGGGCTCTCATCAACCGGGATTTTAATGATGCACTCGAAATAATATGCCTAATCCGCTTAAGACCGTTATTGAAAATGATATTAATTAGAACAGTTGTAAGATAAGGCATGTCGGGTAATGAGTATAGTTTTTGTTTATGGGGACCACCAAGAACTTTGAAGGCCGAGTGCTCTTACTAGGCGGTAGGATACGACGGTTTTCCCGTAGCAATTGAGCAGTCTGACTGGGGAAGTACCTCAGCTCTACAGAATACCGTGGCCATAATAACTTTGTGTTATGTTCCCGACGGTGACTAGGGTAGCCAGAGCTCACTTGGAGAGTTTTTGTGCTGTCAGTGGGAAGACTATAGGCTTGCCCTGCTTTGTCTTCTGCACTGACGGCACAGAAACTTTCTGTTCTTACAGGGTCGGCAGCACGAGTGTGACTCCCTTGTTGTTGCACACGCTCATAGGTAATCACTTTCCATCAGGTGGGCCGTGTACTTGTCTGTCACTTAAGTGGTATAAAAAAAATGCTATCTTAACCGACACCCCAATCCTGTTAAGAAAGTCTGCGTCCCGAAAATTTTGGTGCGGCTCCATACATTGTACATTTACATATTACGATACATAATGGACTGCTGAGACGAGATCTCGGGTTCGATCCCAGGTTTTACCATGGCACACACCAATGACTTTTCGATGCTTTTCGAAGTTGTCTGTGTATTTATCGTAGGTTTATAAGTGCCCGGTTAATGGCAATAGGCTCGCCACCTATTACATTGGGACCTAAACATAAACTGGCGAAATGTGGGTGCTAGCACCTCTGTCTACCCCTTCGGGGATATAGGCGTAAGTTTATGTTTATGTTATGTTAATACAATAGTATAAAAATCTCTAACACAATAGTATAAAAATCTCTAAAGAAACTAAATGATCTTTGGTTCTATTTTGAAGCAAGTGAGTACCTAGCTTGTTCAACAAAAGGTATAGTTATCAATTCAAGTGATCAATAGATTCATCATGTTGAAATTGTTTAAGCGTGTTAATACCGCTATCAAAGTTAGTTGGAACAGACACATGTCTCAAAAGACTTAATTTGGCGCTCAGCTGACAAGACGTAGCACTTCAAAACAACCTTTGTATACTCTCGTTACCTCCGTAACGACCACCCGATAAGAATAGGACAGGAATTTCACAAGCGCGCGCCGATTAAACTCTTAGGTGAAAATAAAAGAGATTGTTTATAAAAGCAGAGAAGACGACATGACAATAGAATACGGTGATGAACCGAGACTCCGCGGCGTTCAGCACACTACAGTACACATCGATCCAAAATCGTATTTACTACAAAAGATTTAGAGTTCATTAATTTAAAGACGTGACCAAAACATGTGACTTTAAGAAGATGATTAGGAAAAGTGGGGGCGTGATGTGCGAGCGAGAGAGCGAGCTACGAACGACAGAGATGCCGCTACGGCGCGGGTCACAGGCGTGATGTCAGGTCAGCCACTTTTGCACCTCGCCATAACAACGCGTCTCAAATTATTATGGACGTTTGATAAGTGTTGGGAGATTGTACGGTCTTGGTACTTTATGATGCTAATTAAGTGTTTACGTTACAAGCTGTAGTATTTTGTTGACACTCGGCGATGGGCGCCGATGCTGTTTGTTTGACGAAACGTCACTCAAACTCGAAGGGGTACTTTCACTAGCCGAACATTTACAAAGAGAGCAATGACATATTAGGATAGCTATGACAAAAAAATAGAACATATACCGTCTGAACGATTTCCGTAGATATCAATTCAGTGATACGTTATCTGTCGCCGGAGAATTTCATCTGAACGCCACTGATAAGATGGCAACATCTAACGATTTATTTAGGCTAAGAACAGCTTCAAAATAGCCATAATAAAATAATATTAGAGTAATAACTGATTTGAAGCAATAAAAGCTGTTATGAGTTTGGCCAATAAACTTGGTTGGTTTTAAAATAACTGAAGATTAAGGGGTGAAAGACTTGAGCTGTCTGAATCTATAACGGCGGTGTCTTAATGCGTCTTAATGTGTATTTTACGATTGTTACACAAGACGCGAGCAGTTTTACATCGGTTTAAGCGATGTCTATCTGGTGTTATTAAATCCTCTGATGTTCCGAAACATCAAATTATGAATGAGAAATAAATCAACAGGGGCGATCGTAAAAAGCTTTATGTTTTTGTTCTGTTCGGCCGATTCGATTACTCTCCTAAATTGCCCCAGATGTGGCCACGCGCAAAATCATAATGTTTTCATTCTGTCTGTATCCAAATTAAAAATAAAGTAATAGTCAATTTTGATGTACCTTTCTGCAAGCACTTGTGCTTTACTGTGAGATGATATTGATCATAAAACTAAATAAACTGAATCGATACTAATCTATCGATTGATGCTGGAATGACGCACACTGTTTATCGAAATAATACTTTATATTAAAGATAACAAAACAGTCCAAAAGATGACTGTTAAGATAGTGTGATTCTTTTAATCTTTGGGATGGTTTTTCATGCTGCATAACACTAAGATAACACATCTCATCTCATCTTTAAAAATATTACACATACTTAATGAAGCGTAACAAAACTGTTTACTATATACATCTATGACTGTATTATAATGTATAAAGATGGCGTTTACCTGTACGTAATTAGATAGTGATTCTGTCAAGACCTATGTAACGGATATTTTCATATTACTGAAGTACATCAGGACGATTTATATAAAAGCATTTCTAAATGAAGTACGATGGATGATGACCAAGACTTGCTGATGTATAGTGACAACTTTCAGAGTCTGAAGAAGGGGTTGGGGCTAAAACTTAATATAAATGTATGTAGGTGTATTTTCTGGAGCCCAACCTGTGATTTCGTTTAGGTTGTTTTCGTACTAACGATTCATATAACATATAATAAGTATCATGGTCTTATCAATACAGTACAAAGGGATTAACATACTTCCGTGTAGTAAAGGCCTCTAAACAAGTAAAAATTTAATAATCAGAGCCTAGGATTGTCGGTTAGGTAATACTGACGTCATTTTAAATTCCACAATATCTAAAATACAACCAGATAGACGAAATTATGTGTAATATACCACTGCGTGACCTTTCTAGGTGATTACAGTATTTATAAAATCCCACTTTAACCGCGTTAAAATATTAGGTACATTGATAACACATCAATTTGATCGTTTGATCGCGTATCATAAACGCATTACCACTTAATGAAACATTATGAATAGCTCACATGTTAAAGGTGCAGCCGTGTCGATATGATAAATGTTTGGCCCATGACTAGCGGTAAGTCCCTTCGATTCCCGATTGGCATGACATTAAAGAAAGTATTTGCAGCATAGTCTACGGTCAGGGACATGCGATCAATCAATATTAAGGAATATAAGCAGTATGATGGTGGAGGGCGGTTTTGTAATGTGTAAGATCTTATGTCGTAAGTTTGATAACTCATGTACCTCATAGTAAATGGCAGTAGTTAATATTGTCAACAACAGTGAGAACTATTTGGAATTGAATAAGTGCAAAGATCAACAAGAAATGTCGGTTTCCGCGTCGTAGTATATATTGCGTATACATTTCGTCTAATCCTTGACCGATATTTCGTTCACAGCCATGTTTTATTATCAAATATTTTGAGTTCTACTGTTTGTTTAAAAAGATTTGTTAACACTTTATATAGCTAAAGTATGTGAGTCATAATAGAATGACAAAAAAGAAAAAAGCTAATTATAAATACGCATGAACCAGTTTTACATTCCAATAATAAGTGAACTGCCATTTGGGACTTTACGCGAGTAAGATAAAGTTATTATTAAAACGTTAAAACCAAACAGCTTACCATCAAAGTGAGCTTAATTAATTCATGTTAACTCGAACAACTTTATTTTATATAGTTACATGAGTAACGTCTGATTTGAAATTCACCAGATTGATTAAGCACCTCGAATTACCATACCGTAGAAAAACGAAAACAACCCCGGTTCGGTTCTTTAAAACACACAAACAATTGGGAGAGGTAAAGAAAAAAACGCGATCAAAACCTGAACTCATACAATGACAGCAGCATGTTGATTCAATCACAAAAAAACGGGAATTCGGACAAAAAACAACAATTAAATATCGAAGCCTTTCGGCCGCCTCAAGAAATATTTAGAATACGTTACCGAAGAAACATTTTCTTTTTTTAGTACTAAAAAGTATCTACACGTGTCCGAAGATGTCGTCTTTATTGGTTTAGCCCAATTAATGGCCCCAAATGTTCCCAGAAAAACTGACCCTAAAATAATATATCACATTTTTTTTTTCATTTCTAACTTTTAATTTTTATTAAGCACATTATTCATATAAACATGAATATTATATTCTACGTTATAAACATGATTCTGAATAAATGGTTGGCTGATAACAAACGTTAACAATTTCTTTAACATTGTGAGAGGTATTCGATAAAAATAGTGGTGAGTTACGAATATGACTTTTCTATGGCTATTAAGGATCTTACACAATGGCATCGATATTATCGTTGGTTTAATTTGCAAATACGAGATCGATACACTTGGCTGAGTGATTGAGTCTGAGCGCGGGGAAGCATTGACAGTGCAGCGCATTCTATGTAAAATTTGAAAGAGTCTCGCTGCCGTACCACGATGCCGGACAAATGACCTTATAGATGGATGTGGCAGTCGTCTATAGACTTTGAGAGCTTAACTATGAACTGGAAAGTTTATAAATCAGGTACTAGCTTGCGCACTGATGTTGACGGAACGGAATAGATTAAGTTATTTAGAAAATTTAATAATGTGCATTAGTTATTAATTAACTTTATCGTTTTGTCCTTAAACTAGTATAGTAGACTGAAACAGGCTTATCGAAAATAGCAAAACATATTTTTAACACAAAGCTTTGTTTCATTAGTTGATAGTTTGTTTCACAGATTATTTCAACTTATGAAACAAAACTTTAAAAACTGTAGGTTTAACATTTTTATGCGTGTTTTACAATTACACATACTTAAAGTGGCTAAGATATAAATGCGAATAAATCAGTGTGAATCCAAACCTCATAGATCAATCTTGACACAACGCTAAGATGATGATGATGAGAAGCAAAGACTCATGAAATGACAATAGAATCGTGAAGTATGTAAGTACTGAAGCAAATGGCGGTTTGTTGTACATACCTGCCAACAGCAGAGGGCATAAGTTATAGAAAAGTATGCATTGAACATAGCATGGAACCATTTTACTTTTTCCCAACCGCACTATTTACCGATATCTCTGGAAATACCGAAACCATTTTGAAGTGTGACATCAGAGAGAACTGAATTCTAAAACCTTCCACGGTGAAGACTGGTACAAACACGCTAGCTACTTACATCTAAGTTTTCTCCAGTACAGACATATCTGCCAGCACATCCACGTAGTATTCCCACATCTGACACATTGGTCATTCCACACATACATAAAACAAGCGGTGACCGCGGCCGGTGCCTACCACTGATTGAATTATGGTTGCACTACAACTGATTAATGCGACATCGACCACTGACGTACTATTGTCTGTTCCAATCTGCATCCACCAATAAGAGAGTAAAACGATCGAACAGACCGGATCCGGAATGTGCAACTATCAACATTTTGTCTCTGTGTGTTTCACCATGTAGATGTTACGTTTAGATTCAAGTTTGTGTGTTCACTTAGATAATACTTGTTCGTAAACATTCCTTGCACAATGGTTCTATGGATTATTTCAATCTTGTAGTAAAAAGTTTGATTGGGTTGAGTTTCAGTTCTAACATGAGGGTAGACAAAGTTTTGTTTGTACCAGGTTGATCAATGTGATATCTAAGAATAAATTAAATTGTTCTTATCAATAAAAAAATAATAGAGCTCTATTTTTTCAGAACTTGTTAGGTTTGATGATTTACTAATTAGTGGAAGGTTTGCTCAAGTATTTTCATACCGATTGATTGAAAACTATGTTTGTGGTGAAAGATCCAAATTAATCCAGATCAATATGGTGTAAAATAGCTGGTGGTGCAAGTCTTTGAAAACATTGCCCACGTACGGTATGTGGAAAACTATGTATGACTGAAAATAAACTGTACGCCCTCTCAAATAATATATTTTCATATTCAATTAGCACAACAATAAGTTAATGTGAATCATAAATGAATAACGTCTAAAAATTGAAATCAATAAAACCTCTCGAAACGAAACACACCGCGAACCTTTTCCTTAAACAAACAAAAATAAATGAAAATTCAAAGGCCAAAATATAAAACGATAAGAGGATTAGGTGGAACGGAGATGACATTGGAAATTAAGGCTGTTTTCTTTTGTAATTTTCCCCCGTCTCACCCTCGGGTGGTAAGAGGGTGGCCACGTTAAAAATGTATGTTTTCTCAAGACCCCGGTCAACGGGGAGGCTCCACTCGGATAATTTTCAGGACATGTCGGTGTCCACACGCTTTATGACCTGAGACAAACTACGGAATCTAATTATACGATGTACAGTCAGCACATTGTTTAATTTATGATATTTATTGTTATAGTAGTACTCTTTATTCTATTTGCGAACAGTATACTGTTGCTCCATTTTGTTGAACAAAATATAGCATTTAGATGGTCTAACTTCCATAAATGTATTAAATGGCTTGTACTGAATCGAACGCAAAGAAGCACGACAATAGCCAACAGACATGGCGCGTTCCAAACGCCGTAATTAAAGCGATATGCGAATAAAAACGCGCGGGCGATTCGCGCGGTGTTCGCTTGGGAGCCGCGGTTTTTGTCGCGCCAAAAACACACAGTGCGAACGCTCAGACCTGCAATAAATTAGGCCGAGTGACGAAAGCCGACACCGACTCAATACCCGAAGGCGTTAAATAAAAACATTAAAGGCTGCTTGAAATAATCGACGGGAAAAAGCTATATTGGACCGATTTGGTGGCGACAAGGGCTTGGGAACGTGAGTGGATGCGCCTCGTTTCAATCTGGCGCTCGGAGAGTATTTTACGAGTATTTGTATTGGCTTTTACTTCTTAAGATCGAGGAATGATAGCGTAAATATATGATTTCAGCTCCAACAGACTACTTCACTTTTAATGATGCAATAAGAACAAAGTTAATGTTTATATGACATGGAATATAAAATAGAAACAATATCTCAATTCTAAGTAATCTATACAGAAATAATTTATAAATATTAAATACAATAAAAATAAAATAACTATTATACAACTTATAGCTAAGAACAATTAAAATGCGTCGTAGAATTCCTCCGCATCGCATGCCTCTTGTGGCAGCGTTCCCAGAAGACTGGCAGCATTGCCACGTTGTATGGCAATGCTTATTCTCTGACCTAAAAAGAGGCCAGCC
This sequence comes from Eilema griseolum, assembly GCA_963662185.1. Lineage (NCBI taxonomy): Eukaryota > Metazoa > Arthropoda > Insecta > Lepidoptera > Erebidae > Eilema > Eilema griseolum. The sequence goes on from OY759243.1 coordinate 10,354,573, forward strand.
TTCTGGTCACGAGAAGCGTCGACCATACGCTTCGCAATCTCACGGAAGAGGTTGCGAGCGCTCGGACCCCATGACCCCAAAGTCTCGACTCCAAACGGCACAAATTCATAATCTCCGATGAGATTGGAGTATTTGCGCCGCTTGAGAGCCTCTGCAGAAGCAGCAGCAGCTCCAGCACAGCCAGCCGTGCTAGTTATATGGGTAGGAGCCACAACACACCAGAGTCCTACCCATCTTCCATGGCATTAACGACATGCCATCCGGTCTCTTGCCATCGTCACGCGCCAAACCGTTTGGTTCTAGTACAGCTGGTACACCGGCGGTGACAAGAGCACGGCGGATTATGTCATTGAGGCTGGCGTGCCGTGGAATTCGCCCTGCGCTCCTGCAGCACGACAGACCATGGTGTCCGAGTCTGTCAACGGCTTCTCCACAGCGGCATTGATGCGGAGAAACACACGGCGCACCTAAACGGAGACAAGTTGCGATGCGGAAGGTAGTGTCATCTAACATAGTCCCTACGTTAGATGACGGAAGAGCTTGTAGCCAAAGACCCGATTCCCACACTCCAACCGCCAGTAAACGGGCACGCTCAGCAGCATTGGAACATGTATTTAGTAATTTTTTTCCAACTAAGCTGCAGAGCGGCCCGTCCCACTGACGCTGTGAGAAGAGGTTCCTTGGGAGATCGGTGTTTGGACATGCAATTTTCCAAGCGTTCACTGCATCAGTCTTACACAATACTTCAGAATTAACTAGTGTAGGTGCAAGGATTTTCCTAGTTAATTCTTCGGTACTGTGGACTGAAGACAGGAACGCTGGTAAGCTGACATCTGAAATTTTGCGAATACCGAGCCCACCCAAGCGAATCGGTAGAGTCGCTTGTAGTAAAGCTCGGTCATCCAAGGCCACATTTAAAATTTTGGTGAGGGTATTTTCTATAATTTCGTCCATTTTTTTCAAAATCGTTAAATGTTTAAAAAATGGCGTTGATCGTAGGGCATGGGTGAATTTTGGAACGAATAGGCAATACCGAAGAATAGTGAAAGCCGAGTGTATATTAATTTTGAGTAGGCGATCCGAAATGTCACTAAAATTTTGAATTTTTTCCTCTATAAATGGGGTATAGGCATCTTCTAGGATTGGGGACCCGAGGAGACGTAAAGAGTCTTTTTCTAAAATTTTGATGGTGGGAGCTATGGAATTGAATTTAGAGATAGTAGAAATTTTGTCCGAAACGTCGTTTAAAAAAATCTCGCATTTGCTGTCATTTAGTTCTAAACCAATTAATCTAAATTCATTTTTAATAAATGCCAAATCTTGTAAAACTGTCTCCACATCTCCCCCTAGAGTCCCATCGTCTAGGTACCATACATTAAATTTAGAATTTAACCGCCGAATAATGGGCTGAATAGCTAAACTGAAAATTACCGGTCCAAGAGGGTCTCCTTGTTGACATCCAACAGCTGATTTCAAAAGGTTGTCCTTGTATAATAATTTGGAGGGGTATCTGTAACATTGCCAAAGAAAATTATAAATTTTGGGTGTTTCTAATTTAGCTTGGTTCAACAAGGTGTCTCTGTTCACCGAGTTGAAAGCATTCTTCACATCGACCTTGAGAATGACCTCACCTTTACTGGAGCCAAGGTAGGTTGATAAAGCATGTATGGCAGCCTCACAGCCCCCCTTTGAACCAAAACCAATTTGGAGGGGCTGGAACTTCAAAGATAACTCGGTTTTGTAATATTTACAGACTACTGTGTTCGAAATTCATTTCTAGGTTTACTTTCGAATTCTATGATAAATTGTCACTTGAAAGCAATCTTTGACCCGGAAATAGGTAATTTTGATATAACTTACGGACTATTTTTAGAGCTCTATACCCCAAAGGTAACAACAAAATCCTATTACTAAGACTTCACTGTATGTTTGTGTGTGCTGTAGGTATCTCAATAACCCTGATAAATACTTGAAATTTCTTTAGTCATTCAACAAATACTAAAAACAGAATGGTACAGAAACCTTCATAAGTAATAAATAAATAGTCCTACAAAAATTGAGCATGTCAAATAGAATTTGTGACGATGCGGTACACAATAAGTTTGAAATTCACATCTTAAAACTCCTACGCAAATGTCATCAGAGTGCCTTGTGCTTATGAAGGGTGAAAGATGTTTTTCTTAGGCCTGGAAATCTGCGATGATTCATATAGATATTTTAGATAAGTAAATACTTAAGCGGATTTTTTTATTACAATTCAATCTAGGTAGTCAATGTCTAGAATATCAAATCTATTATTAGCTTCAATCTCGGTAAAAAATTAAGTAACTAAATCTTCTCAGATTGATCAAAATACCTTTTTTAATCCTTTGCACAGATACAAGCTCCACATTCAGAATATATCAAATCATTAGCTCAAACGATGAAAATGTTCACATAGGTGGCTAATATAATTTAACTTGCTTTATATTCTAACATATATATAATCACGCCTTTATCCACGGAGGGTTAGGCAGAGGTGAATTAACACCCACATTTCACCAATAATTGTATTCGGTCCCACTTAATAGGGGGTAAGCCTATTGCCGTATTCCGGACACTATTGTTGACTCGAGTCATGCCTCTGAGGCTGAGTCTGGGCTGTATATAGGTATCTGTCTGATGTTAAACAGCCCTATCCCTTAGTCGCCTTGTACGACACCGCATGTGAAGAGATGGGGTGGCCCTAATTCTACTCTGCCGGAAACCACGCGGCATTCTTAATATAATTTTATAATAGTTCATTATAATAGTTCGTTTAGGTTTTGAAACAACATAACTGAATGATAAAACGTTATATTATTGCCATAAGTTGTTGCACGTTAAGACGTGGAATGATGTCGACATAAATAGTCGCTGGTTTCGTGGACACGTAGACATCGGCCTTCTACGCCCCTTCTCTGTGACGTAGCTAGCGGGAGTAACGTTACTTGGAACTGTAAACAAATAACTACCTATTACTAACCTATACTAATCAAAAGTACCTCAGCCTGTCTATCTGTCTGTTACGCTTTCACGCCTAAACCACTGAACCGATTTTGATAAAATTTGGGATAGAGGTAGATTGTACCTTGGTAAAGGACCTTAGGTTATGTTTGGTTGCTATAACTGATAGGGCATAGGGCGGAACCACGGGCTATTGCCTGCCGCGTATTTAAGTATTATTAAGTACTAGCTGTTGCTGTTGCTAGTATGTAATTATAATAATATTAATTACTTAAACAGTAAGTCCTGTAAGAATTTGAAAATGGAAACGAAGAACAACGAAAAACGAAAACGTTCATACGTAGGATATACCTACTCATGACTCAAGGGTAGGTAGGCGCTTCTAATTCTCTCGTGAAATTGCTCGTGTTAGGAGTGGGTTCAGGTCGGGAGTGTAAGGGTCAGGATTCGAACCTAGGACCTTTCGATCTTAAGGCCACTCCTTGGCCTGTTATAGACATCCCGTATACATTGCATTGCATGCATTCATTAAAATACTTCAATTTGTATTATTATTTACGTATAATAGCTTCTAGTGGCTATTCAGCTGATGTGTGTGTGTCCTAGAATCTGGAGATTTTGTCAAGTTTGTTTTTAAAAACAACGCCATTTGGTAGTCTGTTCCACTCTCTGACTACACGGCCGTGTGCTTGTCTGCCACCTAAGTGGTATAAAAAAAAGAACACGGATAGGTATTCCGGGATTCGAGTCTGGCTCGCATTGTGCATAGCTTGATTGGGTAACCCCTCAGGTGATTGTTTTCATTGAGGCTATACATTACTTGGATGGTATTGATATCATAATATACTCGTAAATATCGGTATAGAAATAGGTAAAATATAGATATCGGTTTCGTTCTAGAAAACAACGCATTCGACATTTTGATATATTTAAATTACTCCGTTATTACTCTATGTATGTAAAGTATCTTCGCTCATTGAATAGTGATTCATAACTTTACATGTTGTGAAATTTTACTGACACGATATTTATAGACAGCAAGATCTCATAATTTGGAGATTTTAATACGAAACATTGTGAGATTATAGTATCTATTTAAACATCAAAATAACAAAGATCGATATCATCAAAAAGTAAAAATATGTATATCTCTATCCGCTATTAACTTAAATAAGCACTATTCCTAAAAGGTTGGAAAGTAGAAAAAGGAATTAGTATTCGAAAATGCAATTTCGGTGCAGCGTCGAGAGCTGTCGTATCTACATAGGGGGCGGTCCGAAAGGGGTAGGGTGGGCAAGTACATATCCATCTTGTTAGGTATGCGCCCGGATGCGCCAGCTTCTACAAACACAATAAGAGCCTTGCCTTCTTACCCCATTCTCCCCCACCGCCCGCCTCTCTTATGGAAAACTTATTAGAGCGCGGCCCGTCGGGGAATCCTTTTTCCTTCGGTAAATATTTGAGGGAGAAATTAAAATTTGACAGCGGACGTTCTTACGAGTTACGAAGGACGATGGAGTCTATTCTATATGCCCGTACGTGATACTTGAGGCGTAAAATGAAATTTAGATTGAATTTGGACAGTATTGCTTCGTAACTCGTTACGATACGATACGTTCGTGGATCACTAGTGTTTACATATTTATTATTTATGCATCGCTGCTGATGTTTATCCATGTTATGACGTTACTCAATTCCAATAAAGATTTATACAAATATGTTTGGATTAGAGGACCCGCTTTTCAGTTTCCTCTATATGATTGTTTTGCATACTACCTCATAATGTTAAGAAGATTTAAAATATGTTACTGACTGCTATAATATTATCTTCTGTTTATAATAAATAACAACCATTTATATTTTTTGATAGAAACCTACGAAATTGCAAATAGCATTTATTTTACTTTTGTCAAAATACCTATATCACTACAGTGAATATAATATCCATACAATAGCAATATTATGTTATTATATTTACCGAATTTCTGAAATGTATTGATCCAGGAATCCGGTATTCTAAAGCAAATGGAGATATCTTTTTCGAATTTACGCAGTCTCTAACTCCTTTTAATTTCCCATTTTGTAAACAAATACGAACGTAACAAACAGTCATTCACGTAAAACCAATCTAATGAAAAATGAGGGAGGCTGTGAACGTGAGCAGCATCCTTGCCATCCTCAAATAACAAATGAGAGCACTTGGCTCCGCTCATATAACACCTACGGCGGCCATTTTTAAATTTGTCATTTCCTTAATGGATTAGAATATTTAGTACCTCAATAAAAAAGAAAACATTATCATAAGTATAATTTTATTTGACGTTGCAATTGTTAATTTTTAAGATTTCATTCGAGTCAGGTCAAATGGGCGTTAAGGGTCAAGTATTAGTAAGACTTAATTTGAGCTTAACTTCTACAACGTTATAGTAAACAAATACACACTTGCATATATTTCTTCTGTGAATACATACTTATTATACATAATAACACCTAGATCAATGATATATTATACGCACTAAGCGGAGAAAGAACTCGCGAGCTCGCGACTTGTAACGTTAGCAGTCGGACGTTCTACTTGAGGACGTTTCACCGGAGTCAGAAGTCGAAAATGTATGTTACTTAGTCAGAAGCGTTCCACTTCAAGTTTCCACAAGGCAGGGAAGATTATCAAGTAACTGTTTATCCTCAGGCGCACCTGTTGTGTTCTACCTTAGCAGTGTATAAAAACATAGGAAGGTGTCAAGACAGCCCATCAAACATTGTGAAAGTTACATAAACAAAATAAACTTTACGGCATGCTTGTATTACGTTTTATATAGTTCACACTTTTTATTGCGTAAGCGTATAGGCAGAGCCACAAGTGGTTCTTCAACATAAAAAGTTTCAGGAAACTATTATTGCTACGGCTACAGCTCGTAACTGTGAATACCTAAGAATACATAACAATAATAATGAACCTAAACCTCTTTGTCTTTATAAAACACAAAGCAGTAATTCCCTTCCAACAAAAGAGCCAGAATCTGACGTATGTAATGAAATTTTCTGAGCATAACGGTACACAATCTACGAAGCTTATATAATAGGATTAAGGGGTAATGTCTTGGCAGTAATTAAAGGCCGGGGGTGGTTGGTGCGGAGGCTGCGCGGCTGGGCGTGGCTGGCGCATGCGTATAGACGTTTAATTACGTTGAACAAACGCTCATCGACGCCTCGCCTTCATTAGAGATATATAGAAGGAAGAGGCGTGGGTGTGGGGTAAATACACCCTTAATTAGACGGCGCTAAGATCGAGAAAATACATTGTGTGTCTACGAGGGAGGATTGCTGAATTAGGTAGTTTTATATCTTTGCCGGATTGTTGCATATAAGGGTAGGAAATTATTAGGATACTTTTTGTAGAAGTTATGTTGGAGCCTTAGCACTATAGTTTCAAGTACTTTTTGTTTTATAGGTGTTTCTGTTTTGTTTATGTATTTAATATGTAACGAATAAACAACGGTTTCTAAAAACGTACTATCTTACAAAGTGTTACCTCTGCCTACCCCAATGAAAAAGAGACGTGATTGTATGTATGTAAAGACAGATGAAATTTAAATAGTGTTTTATATTATTCACACATAATTTTGAAGAAATTGTATCCATCATATTTGCGTGTTTCAGAATAGCTTATACGAAAACTCAATAAGGATTATAGTATATGCAAGTAACATTAGAAGATACAGACATAACGTAGAAACATTCAAATGAAATGGGCTCAAAATTGTAGATAAGGGGGCTTTATGAAAGAAACGAGGTGGGGTAGGGAGACGGGGTGTAGGGGGAGTGTGAGCCTTATCATATATGTGGAGGTACCGGTTAATATATTGGGGTGCACGGAGTAATGTTTATTTTAATGGTCTTATAAGATGTACGTCTGTTATTTGATTAGAAAACGGCGGAGTTTTACGAAAGAGCTACGTTTTCTGTTGTTTTTTTATTCCATTCGTAAAGCAACTAAAGCTGTTTAGTCACATATAAAAATAATAGCCTTATTGAATGAAGTACCTACTCAGTAGCTTATTTAGTAGTGTACAAGAGTTAGCGAATGTTTTTAAATATCTTTTTGATGTTATATGATTAATGGTGCTATTTATGTTGTCTTTATGTTGTCTATACAGAGTAACCAATTTTTGAAGTAGACTTCGAAAAATTATGCACGAAACCAGATTAATCACTAACTGTTTATGTGTGAGCTATTTTCAGAATACAAAATACAGTGGAAATCATTTTGAAATCAAATAATGAAATTAAAAATTATGCTCTCGACCCGATTGTCAGTCTCCCACCTGATGTAAAGTAATTACCATGGCCTATGGAAGTGTACAACACCAGGGTAGATACACTCGCTAACTAACAATAAACAAATAGGATATTTTTATGACACGTTTTAATAGAAATATAGTATTGAACGCTGATTTATTCTCGTAGCGGTGTTCGCATAAAACAACTTCAGCTTGTACTGAGATTGAACTAAGAGTTAAGTCATAATGTAGATATTTCTAATAGTGGGCGAATTCAGAAAGCTATTACGTAGTCATATAATTTAATATGTTACCATATTACAAAGAGTACATAATACAATCAGTGCCTATACAAGAATATTAAATTCTTTGCCTACTTTTCATAAGGTTACTTAAGAGAGGACAAATAAGTCGTAACCTTTTGATTCTTTGAGGTACCTTAATAATTGGATAAGCACTAATGCGCATAGCTCCCAATGACTTCTATTTTTGATGTAAAGCTGTTTAGAGACATAATATAGAACAAAAAATGGTCACGTTTCTTGGGCAGGGTGAAAATGAATTTTAGGTTTTTATTTGGTTCAAAAGACAGTTCAGTTATAGATGGCGCTGCAACGAAGTTATGCTTTTTCGGAAATTTACCTTTAGAAGAAATATTGAAAAAGAAGGAAGATTATTGAGAAACTACTCAAATTACATAAACTTTCTTTACAAAATTCCAAATTATGCTATTTCATGAGATTGGATAATATAGTGTTTGAAACTGCACGTAATTTGGAATAAGAACCTTTATTACACAACATTTTCATTATCTACTATTATATAGTACCTACTTAGATAAAAAGTTTATTTAGAGAAACAATTATTAGTAAATGTGCAGTTAGTAAAATTACCATCAACTGTTTTGTTAGTAGTACAGTATTTTTTTATTAAACACGTACAAGTTGAAATTATCTATTTAAATACGGAGTTGCATAAAGTGAGTAAGCAGTAGATATTTTTTATGCCTACTATTCAACGTGATCTTATTGTAACGATTTTTTTAAGAACAGAGCAACTGAACTAATAAAATTTAAAAAAAGAGCTATAACTCACTAGTGAATTATAGCAGAAAAAGTCATAGTTTGATTATAGGTGCCAATATGTAACTAATTGCGGTGAAATTAGAACCACTTTATAAGCAAGTATGTTGAAAAAGTTATTTTTACTGTCCGTGGGTATAGTGAAGGTGAAATGTGTTGCGGCATATCTAAATGGTATGATTTAAATAAAAAATGGCGGCACGCGACGAGGTGACTGTGTTCATGTAAATCGCTGCTTCTGAAGCGCCTCACGTAGGGCAGAAGGGTGCATATATTTTTGATTTGTTCTATGCTAGGCAATTTTTTTCTTATACTTCATCTTTTTGTGTGTATGGGGTGGTAATCCGTACAGTAATTGAATGGGCTCACGACTTCTCTGCGTTGTTATGGCTTTTGATCAATTGTTTGCATAACAAGTATGTTGCTGTGGATGTCGTAGATGTTATTCACGGAACATAACATCAAACGAAAGAAGATTGACTAAATAGATTTATAATGCGGTATAATCAGATTGAAGACAGTTTAAGAAAAGATATTTGAAAGGTTACCAGTAACCGGTGAGCGTTTATGATAACAATTACGCAAGTAACAGAGGAGAAACACATCTGCAGCATTCGTAGCAAGTGAAAAGTTGTTTATTAGGATGTACAGTCGAAAATGAGGATGACTATTGTACGTTTCATTATTTGAGATTTTTCTTCTAATTTTTTAATAAAATATAACTTAAGTGAAAAACTTTTGTACTCGATTATACCACAAATTCAATAGTCTATTTCATAGATAAAGCATTTTTTAAAAATTGCTTTAAGACAAGTATTTCTGTTGTTTTTTTAATGTCACAACCAAGATAATAGAGCTATAGATAATAGAGCCTCTTTATGGTCGGCCGGTGGCCATTATCTGGGCGCTAGTGACTAAAGTGTTGGTGCAAATTACCTATATATCTTGATTTATTTACTCTGACTTGTTGGATCCTCTTAAAGAAACAATCCTGTAATAATCTGAGAAATCGTTTTCAGAAGCTAATGTCGCGATTTGAGCTAGTAGAAGTATTAAGGAGTATCTTGAATGAGGAAACTATCATTAAACCAAAGTGAACATATTGCCTTCTAAAATAACGGTTATCGTAGAATAAGCATGTATGTAACACACACACACAAGAGGTATGACTCGCCAGTGGCGGTTGCCGAGCAATATTAATACAAAGGTTTTGGTCGAACGCCAAGTACCTATACGAACAAAATAATGAGTTTTGAAATTGGCAACTTTAGTTAAGTTATCAAAGAATAATATTTTACAAATGTAAACAATGTTAGGTATCAATATAATAATTATTTGAAGTGTAAGCTTAGTCATAGGTTTTTAATATTCTTGAACTCAAAATTCGATTAAATCAGATAATTAAATAATAAAAACTGTAAAGATATCTTATAATAAAACGATTAAGTTACTAAAATGTAAGTCGAATTAAATGATGATCAAAAACTTCCCGTTTCCCGTTAACATTATTGTATATCATGGAACGCGATAGTTTAAAAGTTATTATGATTAATAAATATTCCAAAAATATACAGATTGTTTGGGTTTGCTACTTTTTTATACCACTTAGGTGGCAGACAAGCACACTGTCCACCTGATGGGAAGTGGTTATCGTGGCCTATGGACGTATGCAACACCAGGGATGTTACACTTGCGCTGCTATTTAATGACAAAAAACATATTATTATACTTTGGTAATATCTACAATATTTAAGTAAAATCACAATTAAATAAAATAAATTTTAAAATCGATTATTGTTTAAGCGGTTACAATTTCAACTGCATTACAAATACAAAAAAAAAAAATCCAAACATTGACCACGTTAAAATAACAACAGTGACACATTTCCCAAGGTTCGCCCGGGGTGGGGACAGGAGAGGGGTGGCCGATATACCATCCCTGCCTTCATTTATCTCTATGTCGCGCCCGACTCCGAATTACACCCAAAGATGTTTCGATCCCTATCCAACGAAATATGTATCCGAGCTGTAATTTTTCTTAACCATCTTAGTATTCAAGACACAAAATGTGTCCGTCCGATATGCTTAATGCGATTTATATTTAACTATACGTTATATATTCTCTGGACAGACATTTGCATATGCTAGGTATTGGTAGTAGCTACATAGTAAGGGGTTATTGAACTTGCTTGTTTTAAAAAAAAACATAGGTTTAGGTGTTGTTTTGATTTTTTGATTCGAAAATGATTCAATTCTTTGATCGTAGCTACAGAACTATTTTTATACGTAGATAGTATGGAAAATAACTATTTTTTTATAAAGTGGTGTTGTTTTATTTTGACATGTAGCTGTATACGTACGGCGGTTTTGATAGCCGTCTCATTCTTTTCTACGACTTCGAATGTTGTAACTTCGAAGTCCACACGGGACAAATTATTTGTGTAACTTATGTATAGCTATAGAGTTTACTTTGAGCTGCATCTATGAGTACAGTCCAGGTGTCGAGGAACGTTGTTCTAGTATGTGTAGATATTTAACAAATAAGTGAATGAAAAATGTAAGTATTGTTTGGTATTACAATTCACATAATATAATGGACTATTAACAATGCAATATAAGAATATCCTCTCATAAATCAAAAATCTTTTCAAACTTCATGTAATAGCTAATTTTGGCAATTTGGGATTGTGAATCTTATTGGTAACAAACTCTGGAATTACTTATTCCCTCATAATATGCATACTTACAATGCCAACTTAACATATTATATCTCTACCAATCAAAACATATCCAATATGACCCTCCCGTATGTAGTACTTATATTGGTAAGGAAAAATCGTTGGAGAGAAAATGAAAAAAACTCAATGATTGAACGTCATACCTATGGGAATAAATTTCGTGGGGGTGGTTGAGGGGGCACACGTGTCACCCAGCAGAATTGTCAATTTGATTCGTCGAACAAATACATTATGAAAAGATGTTGTTGAATGTTCACCGAACGGTATACAGATAATGCTTCTTACATCAGTATCAAATGTAATGTTAGATTTAAGTAACAACGTTAAAGCCCTTCAGTTTTCCTTCGGACAATATCTGGTTTTCTCGTCTCTGAAATAATTACGCTTTACAAACTATCCCCTTTATCTCTGCACGGTCGTTTCCTATCCTCGTTTGTCCCATTTATCCTCCGTTCTCTCTCCGAGCTCTCCGTTGCACGTACTTATATACTTATATGTATTTATGTAATGTGTGCTGTAATTATGTGTTGTTACTTTGTGACCTCTAGAAAACACACATGTTGACATGATAATGTAGTTACTTGCTTTTTGTTGCAAATAATGATTTCATTCGCGATAGTTATTAATCTTATAATACTACTAAAATAAGTAGTCTTATTATTATTGACTATGGCTTTATATTTAGTGATTTTGTCACAAAATGTGATTGTTTCTCAACAACAGTGACTATTGGCTATAGTATTATTTGTTTTACGCTGGTGGATTTTATTAATTTACTGTGAACTCGGCTTGTATTACTTATTATAGTTTGCCTATGTACAAAGAAAGGAGAAAGTATAATTACATGTTAAAGAATTACGATGTCGAGACATTTGACTGATGAGACTGTAATACGATCTTGATTATTACTTTATGAGATTTGAATTACGTTTGAGGCTTCTATATCACTCTTAAATAACCATAATTCAACGTTTCCTATAAATTTAATGAATGAAATCGAAATTTATTGAAAAAACATACCTATTAATCGTTTCAAAATTTCATAAAATTTAGTTCAACAGTTACATACTTTTATGTATGTAGTATTTAGTCACTATTCTCTATTCACAGTCTAATACTTAGCTCTTCACCATTCCTCCGGTTAGTCAATTTAATATTGTATACAAGTACCCAGAAGCTTATTCCACTCTGACGAATCTAAGCTAACCAATAATACCACCCACGATAGACATGTAACGTTAGATACTCTAGTTAAAATGGAATTCTAATACAGACAAATGAAAAAATACTTAAATACTATTCAGCTTCATTTTATACGTATGTTATAAATGATTGGACTCCGCATGGCACTGGTAACAAGCACTCGTAAGCTCACCAGAGTATTTTATCTTCACATGTTTACCTTCTTTTTCATAACGAAATTAATTTTGTGTTTCCATCGGCATTATTTATGAGTTCGAATAAGCAATAAACGTATACCGATAACATGTATTTGCTTACGGTCGTTAAGACCGTGGATTTATCTAAAAAGGAGAACAAAAATGTCCCGGGTTAACCCTGCGCCCGACGTCGTAAAAGACCCAAGAAGTACTGCGGGCAGAGCGACGCAACAAAAATACTTTATTTATATGCTAATGTAATTTATATGACGCTTAATGTCTCGTGGCTGGTAACGCACGATTCTGTTCCATTATTTCAGTTTGGATCGAGTTTTCGAATATGTCTGTACAGTGTAGGTATTAAGGTAGTATTTAGCGTGCTTCGGATGTCGTGTGTGTCGATGCGATTATGAATGCGCGGTAGGAGGCAGCTTCCAACCCAGCTTCCTCCATGAGGTAGGGTGGAGGGGGGCGGCAGTCGCGCTCTCAGTGAATCAATAAAAATACGCGAGAAAAGCGTTGATTATACAACGGGAATTCGGTAGGAAACTGCTCTTTCAATAATGCCCGCCTACTATGAGACGTAAATTGAAATAAAGATACGTTTATAGACTTACCATAGTCAAATATTGAAATCTGTTTATATTAAACGTCGTAGCGACGGGCGAGATTTTTATGTCGCAAAGCAATTGCTTATTATAAGGGATCTTTTCATTTCTTATGAATAGAATGTATAGAAACCAGCTATAACGAGTACAGTCAGGTACACAAACACAACTGGTTTTGATAAATTCAAGCTCAACAACTTTGTTGTACGCATCTGTACGCATATCATTTAGCCATATTTGTAAATGATAAGGAGTTGGGTACATTAAACATTCAAATTAGACTAAAACAAACTATGGGGGACGGGTGATGGATATTCCATCTGCGTATTGTGGCGTATTTGCATAAAAATCCATCAGTTCCGATCGATGGACTTGGCCGCTTCAAATGCAGATTCTGGATAGCAATGAGATAAATACAAACATAAATAGCTATACATTAAATATCAGAGTATGGGCGGATTGAATAATGGCGCTTGTGACTGCGTGGACATTTTAATCTTAATATTAGGTAATAGGGCTGTACTTGAATATCAGACGAAGTACTGGCATAAAAAGTTGCGATAGTCAGTAGGTAGGTACAGGATTTTATGAAAACAAATTAAATGAAAAACCTTTATAAGCACCAAACACCTACCAAAATGTACTTAATTTTTTTATTCTAGTGGGTCTTTTAAACATATCTTTAAAACTTTAACAAACTTTATTTGAGCTTTAGTTGCATCCCAAGTTTGCACTTTGGAGTCAAGATTACTATTAATTGTACTTAATTGTACAGTATAAACAGATATTCCTGCTTCGAGAGAAAAGTCTTGTCCGTTAATCCATATCTATGTTCTATGTCCAAAAGATCTTGGGAGGTCCCAATAGACTCAAAATAAATAAAAAAGTATAAATATTTCTACACAAAACATGCATGGAACTAAATCCATATTATATCATAAGCCAGTATATAATTTCAATTCAAAGTTTCAAACAAGTGAATGAATTGAAATCGATTGAATCAAAACATGGCGTCTGCGTCTTGCGATCGGTGACCGTAACCCGCCCACTGCGCGCGCGCACACCTATACATACCCAACGCGATAAGTAGGTAAGTAATTGTAACATAAATAAACTAAATAAAGATCTCACAATACTAACTACATGAACAATAAAACCAATTTGTTTATATTATATTTGTTTAAATAAACAAAGACTTGCAATAACCGTAAATTAAATAAGATTACGTTTATTACACCTAATTGTTTCAAAGATAACCTGCTCAGAATCTTAGACTTAAATATTGAAAATAAAAAAAGTTATATATAAAGAATAAATACGAACAATTTTCAATGTCCACCTGCTATAATTTATTACGTTCTGATATATAGTGACAGTTTCACAGCTTAAGAGTAGGTTAAAGTGTTAATAAATTGTGCTTAGTAAAAACATATCAATAGTTTTAAAGAGACTCTGTATAATATATTAAATAATTACGACCCCATCTATTTTTTAATCTTGCTACCAAAAAACGCTTTCTTTAAACGACTGCAGCACACATTTATGCCCTTTTTCACGAGAGGTGATCTTGGCTACGTAAAAATGTGCCTTTGCCGGCTGGTAATTTTATTTTTAGCCATACTCTTGTTACTTCAGTGGTGCTTAAAATATTGAATCCAGTATTCACCCTTCCCCATCTTTCTGGGAACAACCTTTGACATTTAAAGTTGAAATGATTATATAATTAAAGCTCCAAATTTGTGAAGGACGCCATGTGTAAACAGTACGTTAGGAGATGTGATATACCTAGATAATTAAAACTTTTATAGAATTAGGTATATCGTGTTACTATATCATAATACCGTCTGAATTTAATGTCGTTTAAGCACACGTCTAAAAATAAACAAATTGATAATACATTTTTATAACCGTTCAATTACATCGGAATCGCCACATTTTACGAGAGCAACCCCAAACTGAATGAACAAAAGCACGCATTCACGGACATAAAAGTCCTACCTCACCGTACCTCCCAATACGAGAGCTTCACTCCTCTCAATCTTCTCATTTCCCTTTTTAAAAAAAGGAATTTAATATTTGCAGCACGGCGAATTTAAAGAGCTATAAATTTTAGTCATTAGGATAATAATAACAGTTGGAGTGGTGTCGCGGGAACAGGATGTTATAATGTCTTTTGTTCGACTCGTCGTAATTCGCATACCAATGATCTCAGACCTTAATATACATACCTATATTTTTTTCCGATTGCAGTATCATCCAGTGGATTAACAAGGTTTTTTTTTCATTACGCTATAAAACAAGACACTTAGCAGCACCTGCGATACTTTAAAAATTTAAATTGTATCGTTAAATATCTTGTGCAAACAACATATTATATACCATTTTAATTTTTGTATTTTTTACAGGTATGGAATATGAAAACGCTGTAGTTGTTAATTCTAATTAAAATGAAAATGTACCTAGCCGTGATGAACTATGAAAGATTGCGTCATTTTCTAAGAAGTAAGAACAATAATGATCGAACACTTTTGCAGGGCTCTGATATCTAGTATTATGGTGGTAAGTCCATAACTTAATACTTTACCACCGGGAACTTAAAACCCATCATTACATATTAGCGTAACAACGCCGAACAAAAACTTGACATCGACCGTCAGAAAGCGCAAAGTGTAAGGTTGCGTAGAGAATCGTAACGACACACGAGGGAAAGTCCCACAACCACTGATTTATTGTTGCGTTTGATAACTTATTTGATCACTTTATGATGGCGAAAACTGCTAGGAAAGCTCATAAGGCACCGTAATGCAAATCGAATGTATTAAGGCGGATATAGCGTATGGTAGTTGTGATGCATGTGTGACAAAATGCCGCACTTGCACATCTTCATAACGGGATAGAAATCACATAACAACCGTGCAGTGTACAGTGGACTAAACATTAGCTGCACATAACTATAAAGGTAAATGACTTTTTAACGTGTCCTTTGCCTACGTAATATGTGTATAGGTATATGACAAATACAGCAGTAAGTAATGAATCGATGCCAAGTGTAAAGAACCCATTCAAAGATCCCACATGACTCATTTAAACGTAAAAATAGCATTATAAATTTTAACAGCAGTTGGACATAGGACACGTTTATAATAAGAATAAGTTTATTTAAATAAAATGTAGGAATTAGCATGCCAGTGCGCGCACAAATCTTTCCATTGTTTTCGCTAAATGACATCAAAGTTGTGGCGGCGATGCGTATTTAGTAGGTAGGTGAAATAAAAATCGTTCTGTTCTTAGAAAAATGTTGGACTTAACAGGTGTACGCCTCGGTTGGGTGACCTTAAATATAGTTGACGAGCCTTTTCCTTCGCAATAAACAATATATATTCGTCGATTAATGTGTTCTTCGTCTAACAATTAAATTCCATCGACGAATCTAGAGGTGAATAATGTCATAACCACAGTATGATTTTAACAGAATAATCTATATGCTTTCAATAATATATACACAGTCGTTTTGAAAACTGTTGCTTTATATAAATAACATGGAGAAACTCATTTTGAAAACCGTGTTTTTTAAATCTCAGTCTCGGAACTTACCTACTCAGCAAATGATTGTGTTTTGTGAGCATAAATTTGTACTAGTGTACTCGTAATAAATAAATATTTATACCTACTCATACTATTATATGGCATCATGGATCAGTACATGAAACAAAAAGATTACGAAATTAAATATATCACTTAGATTATACTTAAATATTCAGGTACAACACATAGATAAATACTAAAACATAATTTATGAAACTCAGGGGCTTTTTCAACATGTAAACATATGTGCGAATCTCCGACGTCAGAATACGAAATAAGCGAAGCTCTACAAGGTAAAATTGGGTTGCCATCAATCAAAACATTCTCCCAAACCTAGGTAATTTTCTTAACAAAAACTCAATTGCTAATGTAAGTAAAAGTTTTTCTATTAAGAAGTTACACGTGGGCAGTTATGAAAGTTTCATCAGTTTAGTGTTTACTTGATTTCACAGGCTCGTCCCCATGAAATGTAGATTACAAGGACTTATGGTAATCCACTCAACGTAATTGAACGTTTCGAGAAACTGCGCCTGAATTATTATTTATCAATTTACGTGAAAAATCCGTTAAAGGCGTCACGTTGAGAGTACAAAAAGTCAATATGAAAAAACGCAAAATTGACGGAAAAGAGTAAAAAATCAGGGTGATATTAAAATAAACGAGACATGCGTGGCAGCGTACGCGGTGTTTGGGTTACAGTCACGTTCGACGGTAATGACAAATTCGCGACCATTGTTGCTGTTGACTGAGGATTTTTTCAACGTTCAAGGTTTTCATTTTAGTAACAATACGAACGTGCCAATAGCACATTTTATAAGAATTAATTATGCACAAAAAATGTGTTATCGGGTGACAAGACGGTGCGAGGCCGCGACTCAGACAATGAGTTAATTTCCAATTAAATTTCTACCTTTGGGTCAGAAGTGAAATCTTTTATCACGCTGCGCACGCGCCCTCAAACCATGGATGCGTGTAATTGCGATAAACATGCCAATTAAATATTGGTCTATTAGCTCTCAGACTATCAGATCCTACTGTATTAAACCAGAATATTGGCCCACATACTCAATGTTCACTTCGAACTAGGAGTAGAAAATTATCATTTACATCTTATAGAGACTTTTTAAGATTAACACATATCTTTACTAGTGATCAAAAATGTTTAAAAAATAAAGTGCTACATCAAAGTTTATTCAAATCTTGTTTTAGTCAACATCTTATTGAAGTAGATAACATTGATAGATGAATCAATTTGATCTGCGAATGTACAAGAGTGACTCATAAGTATCTATCGAAACCACTGTTCAACTCAGCCCTACATGGGAACAGAGCACACTATGTTTGACTTTCAATTAAAACTGCGTGCTATAGCATTTTATTTTCGGTTTATGAATGCAAGTAGTTTCAGTGTTAATTTCCGGATTCTCTTAGTTATTCTTGATGTGTTTAGCAATAAATCGACTTATTTTACAAGAATTAAATAAGTAAAGTTTCAGTATATTTCCACAAGACAAAATCCATCGCGCAGTGTTTGTAACGTCTATAGCGTGAATACAAAAATGGTAATGAATCGTCACATACTAAATAACTCAGTCAGCAAGTGATTTGAGTTGGCGAGCATTAATTACAGCGTCACGCAGGCCACATTAGAGTGCTCATTAAGTGAATAATGGTTGTGTAAACAATGTAGTGATGGGGGAATCACGCGACGGTGACTTGCACGCCCGACCGTGGTCTTGAACACCTTTGTCTGTTACTGTATCCGCTTTCAAAAATGAAAAATTACTATTGCAATTATTTTGTAATTAACAAAGTACAATTTATATTTTTTAGCAAGAATAAATAATGTTTAATTTCCGAAGCAAACCTATTGTTGTACACTTGAGGTTTAATTTTAGATTTCGTTAATTATAACTTTAATTATATCAGTAATTACTTTATTTAATTACTCATTTGTTGCATTATAATTGCAAATTATATTTTCAAAACAAAGTTACTTATCAAATGTTCTGTGAAAGTTATGTTGTAATGTAGTTTGTTTATTTTCATCGACAGACTATCTTATTTCGAACATATTCTTATGCGAATATTTGTTGCAGAATGCCGCCACAACCCGTTAATGACAGTTAGCAAATAATAGCTAATTTTCACTCTTAATAATTATACGGTCAGCGGTATGCATGACAGTTGAAGTTTGTTTGCATTGTCTACAATTTGTCGCATTGTTCGATTGAAGTACTTAGTATAGTTCGAGAAGAATCTACACACATACATGTCACGTTGTTACTTTTATACACAATTCAACATAGTCCAGAGCAGTGTGCAGCAAATAAAGCAAAATGCTTATTCAAAAATAACATTAAACTTATAAATCAACGTTATTATATTATTTTTATAGCTGTTAGTGACAATAAAACATTGGCGAGCTTGATTCTAAGAATTTTTTTATTAGCTATTGTATTTTTAATTTATTTTACTTTGTAAATGTAAATAAAATCATTGAACGTTTTGTATTTTTTAATAAAAATGTATTATAGATCTACAATGTTCTATATTGTTATACGATTTACCTATCACTATATATGTACGAGTTGGTATGTGAAATTCACGGCAATATAGATAACATGATTGAATGTCGAGATAAGGCGTCTTGCTTGAAAAATTAATGGAATATAATATTTTTGTATGCATGAAAAATTGCAAGATTTGATTAAGAAAATTTTAGTTTCATTATAACATTTTAACACATTTGTTCGTGCATGTTCGTGAAAATTAGTTGAAGTTTTGATATTTTAATTTATTTTTGTGGATTTTTTTCTTCCCGAGATTAGTAAAACTCCCGTTGACATCAGCCTGATTTTATTTACCGGACCGGTGCAGTGGTGGATACTATAATGTGATAGTGGGTGACGTTAAGTGATGGTTAAGTGTAGTGTGGATAAAACAACATCTTGCCAACATATTTAAGATATAGTATTTTTACAGTCCATTTGACTAAGCTGTTACTGACTGTCCCGTCGGGCATAACTCCTAATTTGAAAAAAGCCGGTCCAGTGCGAGTCGGACTCGCGCACCGAGGTTTCCGTATCTTCAGCTACATAAACTGTAATATATTTTACTGCGTTGATTTAGAAGTTTGAAAACGTTTTAGTTTCAGAACGTTATAGACCTGAATATGTGGTATGAAGTCTTGACAGACAGACGGACAGACGGACAGACGGACAGACGGACAATGAAATGATTCTTAAAGGGTTTCGTTTTTTATTCTTTAAAGTACGGAACCCTAAATAATCTGTTATTTATCCACTAATATGCCACTATGTGATTTTTTAATGATTGTTGGAAATTACTTTCCGTTATTTCTTTAGAAGGTATCTAATAAAATTCTACTTTCAAACAAATCTCATGATATTTTTGCTGTAGTGCTTTCCGTGATAGCTAGTTAAAGTAATGAAAGGGTGTACTCGTCGACTGCGGGCGCGGGTCGTGAGTTGAGTCGAGGAGAATACTTGATAATTAGCAGTTCATCTCAGGTGTTTTACCTTCCGAGATCTAGACATTAGTTAGGAGAACGAGTGACTAAACGGTTAAGAGAAATGCCTAGGAAAACGGCAACTGCTGTGAACTCTGTGTGAAAAAGAGCGTTTTACAAATTGGTGTTAGTAACGTCGATAAGACAATAGGTACATATCAACGAGCCCTGTGATTTATTCCATACTAATTTCTTTCGTAATAGTAGCTTACATATTTATTTTATACCATTTTTTTAATAATTCGATTTCTTTATTTTAAGAGAAAAGTGATAATTGAAATAGAAAAATCGCAACTGTTTTACTAGAAGTTGAATAATATTACACAATGTAAAATTAAAGTATTATTATTATAGTCAAAATAATAATAATACTAGCCACTGCACCGGATACCAGTGAAGCATTATTTTTAAATAGATGTTTTTTATATGCATTTAAAAACATAATTTATAAGATGTTTAATTTTATAAAGAGGAATAATAATACTATCTTTCATTCTATGTCCATTTCGTTGTGTTCAGACAAAAGTATCTCAATACAAAGACAATCCCTTTAATTAAAACTAAAGTTAAGACCCAGAGGGTAACGTATGAAGTGGTCATGAATAATGAAAACTTACGAGGGGCATTTTGATTTGATACACTTATTGTCGAGCCCGTTGCTTTGCTAAAAGAACTGGTTCTTAGGACAAAGGACCCTTATAATGAGGCCAGCATATTGTATGAAGAGCCCTCAAAATCAAGTCCGATATTTCGACAATATGCTTTTTTTATAATGGGAGCGAAATTTTTGAGACTTGTTACACTTGGATGGTTGTCAGAGATCGTATTTAACCGACGAACATTACTTTTTGTGTGTGAATGCATCGAGCATTTTATTTTGAAGCAAATTAGAAACTTTCGAGCTTTACGCGCACGTACGCATTACAACAATATAAGACAAAAACACACACACATTTTATGCGATTCAAATACGACAGCTTTCACTTGACTGAGCTGAGAGCCTGAGACTGAACCACACTAGTATTTTTACCGCAATGCCATCAAGGTTTTCAAATATTAATAAACTAGTTGGGCTAAAGATCAGTAGTCAACGCAGGCGTGCTTCGAACGAATATTGACATTGCTTACGCGACTCACAGGAATTTATTCCCGGGGATAAAAGTAAGATAAGATATTATATTTCAGACTTAATTAATAATCTAGTTCTGTGCCAGATTTCACCAAGATGCGTACAGCCGTTTGCACAATCATTTGTCAATATGTACGAGAATTACAAACTCTGTAGGTACTAGTAAGTTCTTGTTCCTCAAAAATCAACGTTTGTAACAATCATGTATGTATATTCCCGAGTGCAGGAAATAGAATCTCTAACCACAATGAGTGTTCACTTAAAATTTAAATCAGTGCCGGCGTGAACACGACACTTCATCATTAAATAATAGACAATAATGTGATTCTAATACTCAATATCCCGTGTTGGAGAACAAACGTAGACGTGGACTTCCTTATTGCATTAGAGATCGCAGTTGAAACGTTGAATCAGATAACAATCCCTCTAGCGGCCCAATCTCGACTATTTAGCGCGACGGAATGGGCTCAATTAGGATATGGCGGATATGCGGGCCCCTTCCTAGCGGTCGGATGCCGCTAAAATGTTGCACTATTTTTGGTGAGATATTCAATTCGGTTGAGTGTGAGAACTGTATTTTATTAATTTTCGTTTTAACGAAACATTTAAAAATAATAAAATATCTTTATGATATTTTTTTTTATTTAGATAAAGCGCGAATCGCAGAGAATATGTCCAGAGTAGTAAATAGCCCGTAATGACGAAACTCTTTACGATATATATTCTATTGAAAGCTTGATATCTACAGCGCGAATTTGTAAAGTAAGAACCCAAAGCCTAAATGAAATCGTTTGATGTTTTCATTTAGGCTTTGGATGTTTATAAATCCATTAGAAATTGAATATATGAACGAATAAAGTTCTTTAAGTATATTTTACACGAATAGTTAGCATCGAAAGTGGATGATCATTCTCAGACTTTCAATATTCGTTGTTGAACATAAACTACTATAGTTTATGTTTTTTAAGAAACGATTGAGTGTGCTCTAATATTTTTTAAATTATAATATAAACTAAAATATGATAAAATATATTAATTAAATTAAACTATACTATATCTAATTAATCATTTTCATTTAATCTTTAATTTTTAAATCAATGCAATAATATTTTACTTTGACTGCGTCAGTCAGCGTACCCAACAAATAGAATATATAATAAATTTCTAATGTATTGCTTCTATTGGATAAACTAGATAGCAACATTTTAGGCGTTCTAACGCATATTCAGTAATTCCCGCTCTGATTAGTGGCTGAACGTTTTGGACGACAATCAGTGGAGCTCAAGCGTTAAAAGATTGTTCGAGATTTTGCTCAGATTTATTGAATTAACGCTTGTGTGTAGTGATAGATACTAAAAACTATTTATTTATGCTTAATATTCAAATATAAAATTGGTTTTGAAATAAATTTGGTATGTGCTAATGTTGTAGAATTGATATTTTACCACTTTTGTCAATCATCAAAGTTCCCGGCCGAATTTGGATCACCCCATCTCTTCCCATGCGGTGTCGTAGAAGGTGCCTAAGGGATAGGGCTGTTAAACATCAGACAGATATATTCAGCTCAGACTCAGCCTTACATGAATGGCTTGAGTCAACAATAGTGCCCGGAAGACGGCAATAGGCTTACCCTTTATTACCAAATGCAATTATTGGTGAAATGTTACGTGGGACCGAATTTAATGATTGGTAAAATGTGGGTGTTAAATCGCCTTTGCCTGACCCTCCGGGGATGCAGGCATGACTATATATGTAAAAATAAACCATTATACCCAAGCATACACAAAAATTATCAAAAAATAATAGTCTAAAATGAAAAAAATGTCATTGCGCAAGATTACCTTAAAGTGAGACGATAACACAGAAAAACAATCATGGCCCAGCTACGTCGTTAAATCAATAAATCCTAGCTATCTATGCAAAATTATACGATTATTTAATGAATAACTTCTAGAACTTGTCATAATGTTTATACAGACGTAGTGATATGCTAAGGTGATCGCCAGAACATTGTGCTTGGGACGAAAATTTTCCACTACGAATTTAAGTAACAGCTATGTCATCGTCATAAATTCATCTCACAGTCAAATCTTAAGGTAATTTGTGACGATTTTGTAACTCATTTAATGTGCAAGGAATATAAAGTACCTAGTGTCTGACCGTTACCCAGTTTTAAGATCAAACTAAAATCAAAATATGCTTCGCAGATTCGGAATAGTTTGTTCGAAATGAGTATCTTTTATTGCTTTTCCATTGTTTATAGTGTTTATTGTTGTCTCCTTTCGATATCATAAAACCTTAATTGGAAATATAGAGGGGTGGAACTATAAATTGAGAACCTCTAGAATATTCCTAAGTGTATCGCATCATCATAATGCTTGGATTTTATGTTCGTGCATATGAACGTATGATACTGAACTGAACTGATATTAAACAGCATTTTCTTAGTATATAACAAAGCGGGCTTTCTTTTCAAAGTATTTACGTCAGAGGAAAAAAATCTTCAAAATTAGTGGTAATAGGCACCACTAATTTATGCCATGCTTACGTAATCCAATGAGGGTTAGAGTAAAAATAGAGAAAGACATACAAACAACCTTCTTATGGTAACATTAGGGTTGTTATAATCTTTCATAAGCTGCTTTGTCTGATTGCAGGTCCGCTTACCACTTTAATTGTATAAAAAAGTATTTTTAAAGTGTGTATTGTCTTGCAGGTGGTGAGTTGTAGTATTTTTTCGCGCATTATTTCCAACCACAAATTAGTGTCGTCTAGGTTCCTACCTAGACGACACTAGTTTGTGGTTGGAAATAATGAAAAGAAAAAAGGATATCCCAGAGGCCACGACCAGTTCTAGCCTCCTGGCTAGAACTGGTCGTGGCCTCTGGGATATCCTTTCTGGTGCATTTTTTATATCACTTAGGTGGCAGACAAGCACACGGCCCACCTGATGGAAAATGGTTACCGTGGACTATGGAAGTTTGTAACACCAGAGGAGTCACAGTCGCGCTGTCAACCCTGTAAATACTGAGTTTCTTTCGACAAGCCTTTAGTCTTCCCACTGACAGCACAAATTCTCCAGTGAGCTCTGGTTACACTATTTCCATACCATATTCCCCGTGGTTCAAGTTCGGCGTACCCACCTCAATGTGAGGTAAAGTCCTAGTAGGTCCACAAAAAGTGTGGTGAAAAAATCAGCGGACAAACAGATCATGTAAAGTGACTATTCTATACAAGATTATCAGAAAAACATAAAATTTTATACCAACCAACGAAATATTACGAACTATAGATATCTTGTCGGTCCCTTAAAATGACGACAAAAAAATTATGACAAACATCATCATTTTACGTACCTACCTACCAATCAGAAACGCAGTGCGGCAAAAGAAAAATATATCATTAATAATAAATTTGTAATAATAGTAATATTATTGATATAACTCCTATAAATCAATAATAATGATATATTATTTCTTCACGCGAGTAAGGAGCTATATTTTTTCTCATACTTGTGTTTGCGCCATTTTTGAAAGCCGCGTTGTTCCTGCATGACGTATCTTTAGTTTATAATACACCATGGATACCAACACACGTGTTTCCGTCTTTCTACAACCCCGAGTCTTTTAAGCGGTGTGTGAAAATGTATTACTATCGAATCCGTATTTGAAGACCACCATTTCAGCGTTGACCATTGTTTACGTTGATAATAGCGTCCTTCATTTTTTAGACAACAACCTTGTTACCATGAGGTGAAGTTGTTCGATATTGACGTGTTCTATATCAAAAAAATTAGAAAGGTAATTGCGATAGAAATGTTGGCGTCACCCTCTGATTACAAATCTGTTTTGTTTGGTATTCATTAATATAATATATACGGACGTCGACTCTCGTCCGTTTTCTCTTACTATGCACGTAACTTTGCGTTATCTATAAAATTACCATCATCAAGTGCGTTGTTTACATCACAGATGTGACAGCCGCTGTATCATTTTAATGGATTCGAAGGAATCAATTCATACAATGCACGTACAAAACAAGTGATTATTACAGCGCAGTACCTACTGATATCGTATTTAGACAGTGACATACTATTATGTTATCAACAGCCAATCTCTCTTGAGATTTATAAAAGTAATATAACTAAATTGATTACCCAAATGTAATGTTTTTCGGGTACTGTCGAAACTGTCGAAGTGCACATTTTTTTTATACCACATAGATGGCAGACAAGTACACGGACCACCTGATGAAAAGTGGTTACCGTGGCCTATGGATGTGTGTATGACCAGAGAAGCCACACTCGCGCTGCCGACCCTGTAAGCACAGAGTCTCTGTGCCGTCAGTGTAGAGGACAAAGCAGGACAAGCTTTTAGTTATCCTACTGACAGCACAAATTCTCCAGTGAGCTCTGTCTACCCTACTCACCGCTATGAACACAACACGAAGTTATTTTAACCGCGGTATTCTGTAGGGTGAAGGTACTTCCCCAGTCGGACTGCTCAATTGGGCCGAAATACCGCCGTGTCCTACCTCTTTAATAGCACATTACTGAAAAGTATCTTTAATTATCACAGCCTATAGTTCTGCTGCTAATACTATATCATATTATATATATATATATATATATATATATATATATATATATATATATATATATATATATATATATATATATATATATATATATATATAATAGGCATCCATTGAACAACCAATCATGTTGTGAAATGATTTCACACGTTTTTGTACAATTTCCCACGGTGCATGGACAATTCCCAACAGTCAGTAGAAATCGCATAAAAAACTACCTTAACAAGTAGAGTATCCACCTTACACTTCAAAGATCAAACCAATACATAGTATCTATAAATAACAAAAATGTTGTCAGCCGCATTGATGTATGCTTCTGGAAGTATTATATATGTCAAGATTGATCAACTGGCGGGTGCTTTTCCAACACGTGACGTCCAGTATAAGCATCATAGTTTTTCGATCACGTTTCCACACAGTATTCATTACATTTGCATCTCACAGAATAATTGGGCCCCTTTCTTGTTATTCGTTCTGGAATCGTGGAAAATTAAAATTATTAATAGATTTATTGTTCGAACTCGACCGTATAACTGGATAATTTTAAATAAACTTATAGTTTTTTCATTTGATTATAATATTACCTATAGATAAACGGAAATTTTACATTTGTCAAGGTTTGAATAATTGATCTTATTTGTCTTAAAGATGCAATGACGCCACATTGATAATACCTACTTCTTCATTGTTGTAGAACATTCTTCGGGGGGAAAGTTTGTTATGTTGTTCGAAGAAACCACGTCACAATTTAGATACACTATTATTGTTTTGTTGCTGGGTACAATTTCTGTTTCTTAACAAGAAAGTTGTGTTATTGTTATATACGTTGACCTGAAGTCCGAGTCGACCGTCTTGAAACGCCTTTAAGAGTTTCTAAGTAGGTACTTTTTCAGTCTGGTGATTTAATTTAACATATTCGTCGTAATACATGGAATCCAAAATATGAGATTATGTATTAAGCTATGTATATTTCTTGATAAATTTAATTATTAGACTAGATTTGAATTTTAGACATAAAGTTAATGGTGAGAACTGATGGCTCCTTGGCCCACACTGTGTATCGAAAACCCACTCACACAGATAGATACCTGCACGCCTCCTCACATCATCACCCACTTCACTTAAAATCCGTAAGTTCGACGCTCATCAAGCGAGCTAATGACCTGTGTGACCCTGAGCACCTACAGCAGGAGTTAGATCATGTTCAGGAGGTTCTTGAGGTGAACGGGTATGGTACGAGTGCTAGAAAGCCGCGACGTGCACCGAGGAAGATGTTGCTGGGTGTTGACCGCCAACCGGCATACATGCCGTATGTGAAAGGTGTAACGGACAAAATCGGATCTTGCTTACGGAAGTTTTCCATCAAGACGATTTTTAAACCGTTCGCCAAAGTAGCGAAATATGTGCGAACATCGAAGGACGTCATACCTCTACAAACACCGGGTGTTTATAAAGTGGATTGCAGCTGCGGTAGTTCCTACATAGGCCAGACCAAGCGAACCATTGCAGAGAGAGTCAGAGAACATATCGCAGCTGTGAAAAACCGTCAGTTCAACAAATCGGCAGTAGCAGAACATCTTGAGTCGGGTACCAATCACTGGATTGAGCTTCATCAACCCAAAGTCCTCTCCACTGATCGCCACTACTATTCACGGATTGTGCGTGAAGCCATTGAAATAAAAAAATATAAAAATTTCAATAGGGAAGATGGATTCAAGCTATCCGGAACGTGGAATCCAGTGATTAAGATACTAAAACCAAAAAACACAGTGCCGTTAAAAACTGACATAGTGAGTGTGGTGTGTCGCCAGCCTAACCATTCATAATAAGTGTAGGTAATGGTGGGTAGGCGCTCAAAAAATGTTCCCCGCATACATCTCGACGCTCGAAGACTAGTCAAGTCGTGACCACGGGTGCTGCAACGCATCCGAAACGTCGGCAGAAATAGTAAGTTCCAAAATATAATTCGCGAGAAGTCCCGATACTTAGTATAATTATTAATTATTAGAGTTATTCTTGCTAGCTAGGTATTTTTAAGCAGTAAGCAGCATTTTAGATCTCAATTTTTATTTAAATTCCATTAGGAAGTCATTAGACACTCACTTTTTGTTTCAACACTTTCTTCTCTACAGTTTCGGTGGGGATGAATTATCTGCCTAATAATTAACTACTGTAACTATGAAGATGCTGGTCGCGAAAATATAACTATTAATAATAATATTACCCATTTATTTGGTTACGTAGATTATTTTTAATATTGTTTATATCATTTTTTATTACAAGGCAACGTTTCTGCACATTACATGAACTTTGATGACTCACAAACTAAATAAGTTTATAAGCCATCCAAGTTTGCTTATTAAACCCGTTGAACGTGGTTATCGCGAAATATAATGAAGCTACAACCTCAATAACAGCCAATGGAAGATTGCTTCATTCCTCGTACTGCAGTGGTAATGAAAATATCGGGGTGGGCCGGCACGAGCGAGTCTAACCGCTGTCGTACTGGCATGTGCCACTTGTTACTTCCTTACTGTCCCTATCTATGGTACCCTCTCGCGGATAGGTATATGTATATCTATTGTATTGAATCCTTACCTACATTGTTTAAAAGACGTGTTGTGTAGTGGTAAAATATTTGAGCGCTATTTAACGTTGTTTTGTCATGTTACTCGTAGCTATTTCCAAGTTGCGTCCGAAGTTTGGAGCCTCAGGTCAATTTACTGTTTTTGAATGCTATGTTGGTTTTTCGGGTAACGACTACTTTCTGATTTGTAACTGAAGTACCTATAAAATTATTAAATCGTATTCGAGACCAATATACGGCATCAAGGTCTCGTCGCCTCGCAAAACGTTACCGGCTCGGATTCCACTCAAGAACATATTCCCTACACACATTTATTTTGGTAAAAGAATTAACTTCAAGAACGACTAGTTTTAAATAAAGGTGGGAATAGGGTGCACACCGACTTCTATACAAAAGGACGCATTTTAACAAAGCGCCGCTTCTGGTTTGAATTTTATTAATGATTGTAAATAAGTACACGACTGGTCAGGTTAGCAATTGCCAGTGTCTGTGAAAACTTGGAATATTAGGGGTGGAACTGGAATTGAACGTATATTGGAATATTGCACCAAACAACTTTTATGTTTCTAAAGACTACTCGTGAGCCACATAATGTCTAAGTACCTACTTATATTATTTTGAACTAGTCAAACCAAATAGCAACACAAGTTACGGTAGATAGGTACTAGGTAGGGTTCATGTAGATCAGTTATAATGATTTGTTTATTCGAAGAATTAGTCATCATCATGAGGCCGCCAAGCTGAGTGCCACCATTGTAACATTACTTAGTGTCTGTAATGGGGTCACCATTACAGACACTAAGTAATACTCTTTCATGGGACTTTCAGCCAGGCGAGGTGAAGTCAACTTGGTATGTCCTAGATTTAAAAAAAAGTCAAGTTATCTACTACCTGCAACTACCATTGTTACTACCATTGTTAGTTCAGGTAATTATGGCTAAGCTTTATTTATTCCTATACCCACAATAGCTAAGCTGTAAGTCCAAGGCTTCAGTTACTGTCTTATTGCGCGGGTGTTCATTCTGTAAGCAAAGTTTGCACCGAGTAGACGTACAGTCTTTTCGGATATTATATGGTTTAGTTTTGTGAGTGTTGTTATAAACAATGTTAGCAATAACTTTCTTTATAATTTCTGCTCGTGTGTGTTATACAAAGCAGTATACAAATTATTCCGAAGCAGACGACAGGATCTTCTCTCTACCATTTAGAAGCAGATGGCAAGATGTTATAACTACTTACGCCGAAGGGAAGAAGAAAGGCGTATTTATATAGGTATGTGAAAATAACTAAATAATTCATGTTTCATGTTGTTCTATTTTACTTTAGTATGTGAATACCGTACAAATTACTTATCGATTCAAACTGCCAATAAGAATACCAAAAAGTGAAGGCAGTATTATCTAAGGTACGGTGCGGAACAAACCGCCGTCACGAACTTAGTACGGCACGGATAATTGCCACTAATCCGCTGTTGTTTCTCTTTGTTAGCCAAACGATTAAAATAATAATCACGACTTTAATACTCTGTAATGAGACGTTCTCTTCCCTGTAAACAGGTATCTACCAGGGAGTCTCAAAGAGTTATGAGACTATTATATTTTGTTTGAACTTGGTTTAAAAATACATAGGATTTTTACAATTAATATTAATGTTATTTTAATTATTTTTGACTATTTATACTGTTGATTGATGGCACCACTTGGTGGAATTTGTTGTTACACATATTTATATCTTACTTGTACTTTTTCCCATTGTTTTTAATATTTATTACGTCCATCCTCAAAGGTATCAAAATACTCCTTTGCGAATGCCGTACGGCAAAACCGGTCAGGTCTAATAACTATTAAAAATAATGTGGAAAAGTATAAGTAAGTTCTCAATATGTGTTAATTATTTTACCTATAAGTTATATAATAGTTCTTTTAGTTTTATCTATTTATGAATATTTGACATAAGCAATAAGTCTAATTTATACATATTTGAAATGTGCTAATTAAGCCCTTTTATTTGATATCAAACACGACATATTAGCTTAAATAACTTTGAATAATATTAATTATTTGAAAAGTTTTGTGGTAAATTAGACTTAACTAAGCAATTTATCTACTACGTACAAGTGAGAAAACGTATTATTATGAGTATTTTAACGTGAAAAATCTATAAACAAACCTTAATCGTAAGACTGAATTGTCACACATGATGCTACATCATTGACGTCGCGCGCGCTCCATGCCGTAACAGACACTCATTTGTAATTTGAAGTAGGTACTTGCCTTAATAAATAGTATTTCTTTTATAAATAAACTTATTAGTTACTATATAAATGTAATAAAATATGTTTCAATGAAAATAAGTATGTTTTATTCACTTAATTAGTCCAGTGTCGGCTATCGCAGTCAAACATATTATTTATATATATATTTTTATACAACTAAGGTGGCAGTTGTCTACTCACGGCCCACCTGATGGAAAGTGGTTATCGTGACCTATGGCCGTATGCAACAGCAGGGGGTTCACACCCATGCTACCGACCCTGTATATCCTTTCCGAACCTCGAATCTATTTGTATACTTGAAGTTATATTATAATTGTTATATCTTTTGCAACCTAGATGAATAAAACAGTAAAGCATAAATCTATAATTTGATTGTATGTATTGTCTCATAGCAAGTAAAGTGATGTTTTGGTAAAAAAATAAACGCAAGAACAATAATAAAACTAGATAAATCTATTTCTCGTAACTTGTTGAACGTCCCCAGTCCCCAGTTGTTAATAACCGAGTGTAAAGGTTGCTACTTAGTCGCCAACCTCTAATTTCCGAGATTGTTAATTTCGCTACCTGTGTATTACCCATTCGTGTGCTGTACTAAATGCCAGGTAGGTATGTAATTGCACATTCATAAGTCTGTTTGCGTAACGCGTTGTTCACTTGACCATCAAAGCGAATCGTTACAATTTTAGTAGGTAAGTACGTCGGTACGTATCAATATGATGTATAATAATGATAGAACGGGTGTATTTTTTGTAATGTAAATAAAACTATAAATTCTATTTGTGGTGTACACGATACAATTAACCGAAGTTATAAGTACACACAAATTAGTGATACAAATTTGTACGTCAAGACAAAACAAAACCCACAACTCTAGACGAAGCGGCAATTGTCTAAGTAATCACCTAAACTGTTATACCACCCTGTCAGCGGTTTGTCATTGAAGAATTTTTGTTGGCGAAATATCGGAAACTCAAAATAATGAAAAATATCCCGTTTATTCTGATACTGATGTGAGTGACCATGATAGTTTAAATACCTATATTTTGTTGCGTAGTTGACTCGTAACAATAAATCTAGACGGTAACTGAATAGTGGGAACTGATAAGCCGACCATAGAAATAAAAGTATCAGTGTCTAGTGTCAGTACGAACCTACATAGAAATTAAAGTAGGAAAGGACACTTTAATTTCTATGGGCGTCTTATCAGTTCTCATTGTTCTGTTATCGCATTCAAACATCAATGAGTGTCATAAATATGGTTAAAATTATTAACAAAACAATCAACAAAACAATTTTGTTACCTGCAATTGGCAAGAAACAAAACATGTATTGAAAAGTAGAGAGTGAAGTGAATGCCATTTTTGCATTTACTGTTTGCAGTTTAGTTGTGGGTTTTATAGGGAGTGGTTGTCAGAACCGCACCGCACTTATGTGGTGCACAGGCGCCGAGACAGTACGAGCGCCGCCTCCGGACCTGGTGAACGGCTAATACCAGATGTCCGGGGTGAGGAAATATGTCTTTGGACGTATAAAACCAGTTCAACACCTTGCTCTCAAATTGCATTAGGAAAGCACTTGTGTATCACAACGTACCTCTCTACCTTCACCGCATAGTCAAAGGGTATCTGACGGAGAGTGATCTAATCAACCATTTAGCCTTGGTCGGGGTCAGATGTCATGCGGACCTGGTGCCGCTACTGAGGAAAATCTAATACGACTGCTTGTGGACGGTGCCACCATCACATGACGGCGTGCGGTGGTACATACCGCGAAGCAACCTTGAAGGCGATGACCGCGTTTGTCCAAGTAGTGTGTATCCGCGGGTGGGTATCGAGGTGGCTCTGCATAATGCCGAGGCCTTGTACTACCAGGGGCCTAGAAGCGTGCTACCTGAGGGATCCAGTCCAGATAGGTATTCCTATCGACATTAAGTCCTAAATGAAGGCTGATAAGACTTTGGGACACTTCTAAGTCCCAAGTTGAAGGACACAGTTAGCGCGACTACTGTCCAATAAGAGTGCGATGGTGCTGCGTGCGAGTACGTGAGCTGCCGCTGCTTCCGTCTTCGGCAAGTAACGCTGGAAAAGGAGACGGCGAAGAGAGCCTCGAAAAAACTGTTTCAGCCGGGGTGCGAGAGATATGTCTTATGCAATACCGTCGGAAGACCCAAGATGGCGTGCAGTTTAATCGATTCGAGTCCAACACAATCTCCCCCACCGAGCGGCAGGGAAGTATCCGTGGGGATTTCTGCGCGAAATACAGGTACAATAGGCGCATTATATGATTAGTAAATAAAAATAAGAGGCGTCTTCCGTAGCGCCTGTGTGCGAAACCTATGTTAGGTTTCGGACACAGGCGTTACCAAAGATCTGCGTTGCCATGGTGGAAGTGTACCCGGGACTGACTCAAAAAATTCTTATTATATAAAAGTAAAATCCAAGGAATATCTCAACTGTGAATTGCAAAGTGAATAACTAATACCTCATCTGTTTATACCATCGTGTAACTAAATTAGTAAATTGTACAGTTTACCGGAACATTTACACTATGGATTGTAGGAACGTACCTACTGTTTTTGTTGTATAGAAAAACTGAACGTATGTGGGACTCATACTGAGGCTACTGAAGGGGTTAACAAGAGGTCTAGTAACTTCAGTAACTAGAAGACTGCTAAACTATTTACTATATACTTCTACCATAACTATTTCCTGCCTGCTAAGCGACCTCTTTTTGTTTTTTACCGAGTCCTAGATAGGAGGAGGTTCTCAATTAGGATGTTTATGTTTTCTTTTTATACTATTTATACTGTTGATTGATGGCACTTGGTGGAATTTGTTGTTAAACGTATTGGAAAACTCACTTGTTACTTTTCCACATTATTTTTAATATATACCTGACCGGGTTCGCCTTACGGCATCCTCAACAGTTTTCACTAGTACTTTCTACACTACACTTGTGAGTTTCTCAATATGTTTTCTTTTTAGAGTAATAAATGCATTGTTCCGTTATTTGTGGACGAATTTGCAAAATTCTTTTTTGTTCAAAAGGAGCTTATTCTTAATTTCTGCTCATATTTTAGCTTTAATATCAACTCTAACTATTAGTAATAAATAAATAAAAATTCCTTTATTTCATGCATTATAAACAAGAGACGTTAATATTTTTGCAAGACAACATCGTGTTGATTTTCTTACATACTGATTTAGTATCTAACAATTTTCATGAGATTTTTAAGTTTGTACATAAGATAGCTCGCTGATTTTATATAAGTAGTTATCTATATAGTTACAATCATAATGATAATATAAAATGGATTAATTAATAATAAAAAATGATAATTACTTTGAATAATGTGATTGCTCTCTCCCTTCTGTATAGGAGAAGACTCTCAGCCGCCATCTTCGTCTATCGTCATTAAGCAATCTATATACAAGTAAATAAATGAGCTCTAAACGATCTCTGATGAAGGAATGACTTGACAAGAACTGTCTATTGTTACCGATACGTCGTGATGTCGTTTTGATTAGAAAAATAGTTATATACAAGTAACGAATGTGGCGTTCGTCGCATCACAAATCAATTTTACAAATTGAAACATGACTGTAGCTACAATGCTTGTTTTTTCGTATCTGCCCGGCCCCCATTGACGTCGGTGATTGAACTTCTAATTGGCAATGAGAACTGTCATCAGGCACGCCGGTTACCCAGTCACGATGCACAAACCGACTGCTTACTTGGAACAATCGATACCTAGATATATAATAATGATGACGTTTCTATTATAATACATTTAAACATGTATAATATATTCACTTACTCATTCTCATTTAAAAATCTTCTGTGGTGATCTACATTTTTGTGACAAAAAAGAAAAGAAAAAAATAATATATATTTCAGTACCTAGTTTTATATAGCATGTAGTATTTACCTATAATTATTTGTCACATTCGATTAATATCTAACTTAATGTAATTTCAATAGTTTGTAACAGTGTAAATTATGTTGGTTAATCTTAATAAATAAATAAATAATACTTTATAGAAACTATAAAGGTTTAAATTTTCATTTTCAAGAACTACTTCATAAACTAAGTAAAACTCTATTGCCACTGACATCAGATCCAGTGACTAAACTTCTTTCGGTGAGATTAGAAGGATTAGCGTCAATTCAGATCAGGGGACAAATTGCTCAAGCAGTTTTAAGTGGTGATTACAAACCAAGTAATTCCATTTAGTTAAGGCTGTTTGGGTGAAGTAATCAAAAATCAATGTTTGAAGTTGATTGTAAAATCATTCATTGGCTCCGATAGTTCGTACGAATGGCAGTTGATAGCTCCTACCGTCTTCCTATATAGGAATATTGGATGGCCTCAAGCGTGGTTCGTTGGCTCAGTGATCAGAGTATTCCCCCGGGAAGAGAAGAGAAGGTTCGAATCCTGCCTGGAACGATTCAATTTCCCGTCTTAATCGGTTTGAAGAATTAAAACTAGTTATAAACTAATCAGATTCGTCTCTTCATGAACTTAGCTATCTTTGGAATTGTTATGGGCATCTAAAATTACTAGCCAAATTCTTCAGTTATACTCGGTATGCTATTTGTAGTATCTAAATTTGTGACATGTCTACACACTGTAAACTACTACTCTTATAATGTGGCATCAATAAAGTTAATTTATTAATACAGTTAGGTATTACTTCGATAGGTAATACCTACAGTGTTTTTTAATAAATAAATAAACATTCTACACAACGTTATCTAGACTAGTACTGAAGCTGAAGTTTAACATAGTTTCTTAAAAAACCTTTCATATTCTGTTAAAAAATATTAACATTATAATAATGATTTCTTGCTGGCGTAGCGGTAGATCGTTCGATTTCCACTCTGTGTAAATATTTGTTTGCATAAATATTTATATTTGCAATAGTCTGGGTGTTTCTATGTGTACCTAATATATTTTTTTTTTTTTTTTTTTAATTTATTTATTTAACCAGAAAAAAATACATTGGGTCTAATGCCTTAGTAGTGTAACAAAAACCAGAAAGGTATATATATATATAGGTATGTATATATAGGTAGGTATGTATTTACAAAATAAGTTTCCAGGTATGTGTTTTTTTTATTTAGGACACGTCAATTTGACTTCACCTCGCCTGATGGTAAGCTAAAGGCAAATTCTCAGGAAAGAGGGTCACCATTACAGACACTAAGTAATGTTACAATGGTGGCACTCGGCTTGACGGCCTCATCAGATGCTTTTTCACGCCCCGCTTAAAGTACCCGGGACTGTAGGAAGAAGACAGTACGTATCTACAGTAGCGAATGCGGTTTAATAAGGTTTGGATTAAATTCCCAGTTCCAATGTATTATAATCTTAGATTTTTAGAGCTTGAAAATAGAAGGTAGATACCTGATTGAGGACAAAGGCACGCTTCCTATTACGTAGATAGCTGGCAAAAGGTGTAGGTATAATACGTTTCTATTTACCCTTCGCGGACCGTCAAGCATGTTTATTTAGATGAATATATTCAGTTATATGGCGATAAGTTATATAAGGTATGTGCGAATTAAAGTTAATGAATACATATTCAAATTAACTTCGATATGAGTGGGAATTTCCAGAATATTTGAGTCGTAAGTAGAATCCCAACGTCACCAGTAGAGACAGATCGACTGATACTTATTCTTTTTTCAACCAGCCAATTGCAGTCCACTGCTGCGGGTCCAAAAACGACAAATTGAGCAATTCTCTTGAAAACTAGTAACTTTATTATTTTCGAGTAAATCTCAATATATTCCTATAAAATGCAAAAAGCGTCACGTGAAAATAACAAGATTTCATTTAGGTACTAAGCAGATTTTAATTTCGTGTAAATATCGCCGCATAACAAACACTATCCTAACAAGATTCCAATAAAGCGACATTGGTCTCAACCTATTCTTTATCATCAAAACAAAATAAAACAAAAAATACGATTTTGAAAGGGGTGGAACCCAAGTGGTATAAAAAAACCAGGTGGGTTTGTTAGTGTAAAGTAAAGCGGAGACTCTAACCACTAAGTTTCAAAGTGACGTTCTCCTTTTGCAGATTGTTACTATCACTAGTACTCGGAAGTTCCATTCAACATTATACGGAGTGTTTGCTACTTCAGTAGTATAAAAGAAAGTTTTGTTTAACAGTAAACAAGGGAAGTGTTTACGTTGTTGTCAATGTTTTAAAATAATGTCATTCATGATATAATATGAAGAAATAAGCATAGAGCGGTAGAGCATTTGACTGCTGTGTAGGGGGCGCGAGTTCGATTCCCGCTCATTGCATATATTTGTATGCACGATTAAGTATATTTGCATTAGTCTGGGTGTTTCTATGTATAATATGTATGTATTTACAAAAAAAAGTATCTAAGTATGTTTATCCTCATTCTAGATCCCATAACACAAGCTAGTTAAGTTATGCTTACCATGGGTCTAAATAGCGTTGTGTCGTCGGGGAATATTTATTTATTTATATTTCAACTAAAGATTATAAAAATAGTAAGTGTGAATAGAATAATCTGACGGATATTAGGCGTAACGGGATTTCCCATTCGAGCCGCCCAACTGGCGAGTGTAAAAACATTGCAGTGACGTGTCGAGTTAATAATTGTTTGCCACCGTAAAAATATAAAAATATTTTTATAAACGTAATTAACACAAATTAATTTATTAATAGTATGGGAAAAATTGCATTGGGTTGTTAATAAGCCTCAAATTTAAATGGCAAAGAAGTGAACATTTTATATTAGTCAGCTGTTTGGAGGAGTATCCTCATAACAAAAACAATGGTTAAATTGTGATTGCTCGTTTTTGATTGTTATTAAGATAGAAGAAGACAGAAAAATATCACTTGTATTTAGGTAGTAGTATTTTTTTGTATGATTAGGTCTCCCAGAAAACTTAGACAAGAAAATAATTGAATGAAATTTTAAAACATTTAGTAAATATGCTTAAGTAAATAAGTTGGAAATGTGCAAGTGACCTGCTGTTGCGAGTGTTTATATGTACTAATAACGGCTTACTTGGAAATAGGCCTAGTGCTTGTTTGCCACCTTAGTAAGCAAAGGTAAGATAGGATAAACATGTAGCAACAAGTGAAAACTGTTATGTTTACGGGAAATGACGTGATATATTACGTCCGTAGCTTTGAACTGACATTCTGAACGTAGACCGTGAGTTAGTTGTGACCACGGCTTGTGCAATTTGGTCGAAATATCACACAGTTCCGATCATTAGAATGTTTTGTTAATATAATTGTATCTATCATAGAACACGAAAGTTTAAAAGGTAGTAAAACAAAGATTGTTTCGACTGACACGTCTCAAGATTTGAAATGAAACAGATTGGAGGTCAACTAAGACTTGATTATATATAATTGGAGGAGCACACGATACGTTACGGTTACATGTCTCAACATATTAAGAGACAATACTCAACAAGTCGTACAAACAATTAGATACGAGCGTTGAACAGTTGCTATAACACTTTAACGGTGAGTCTCATTACCGCGCGTTGTCTTAACCATTCTAGAGCCGACAAGATGGCGTTCGTTGTAAATTACCATATTTTTAGTAAAATTGACACTTTGCTATTATCTACCGGTCGGGCACCGCAGTCGAGTCAACGCCCTCAAACCATCCGGATCTAATTACGTAGTGTCATTAACATCGTGGAGGCGGCACGTCGGCCTAGGAAATGGAATCGAATCATTAGTAGTTTGATTACAAAAAAGGCTTAATAGAAATATAATAACGTCCGACGGAGAAGAAATTGTAAAAAGATTGTAGAGCGTTCCAATAATTGGCGGTTATTTGTCGATACGGTTTGGAGCGGGTAATGGGACTCGACGTGACTCCAGGGCGAGCTGTGAGCCTTACGCTGCGCCCCCGCCCCTAAGACGTACTTTACAATGCCATTTAGCTATTTAAGAGTCTGCAGTACGATCTGTACGTATTACATGCATTATCCGAGTTCTATTTTAACTACTGTATCATAACTGATAAATAATAATTCAATCTGTAATCTTAGTGCAACCGGGTTAAAATGTCAGCCGTTTTAAACGTATCTTATATGTACATGATCTGATAAGTATACACATGTGTGACCGAGTTAATGCCCACATAAATAATTGTATCTAAGTAATATGCATTAGCATGTTGATGTTCTGTAACATCAGTTTAACCGGGTTAAAATGTCAGCCTTTTCAAACGTATCTTATATGTACTATGATCTGATAAGTGTTTACATAATATATGGTTCTTTTTATTAATTAGGTATATACCTTAATTATTATACTCATGTTGATAGAACTTAATTAGGTATATACTTTAATTATTATTAATACTTATAATTTGAGACCTATTATTTTTTTCTTCCAACATTTTGATCGATATTTTATGTGTCATGTCTGATCGTCTTCCTCTGTCAACTTAACGTTATCTTATTATAATATGTAATATAAGTTTCTTTGCCTTTTATTGAGAATACGAACAATAAGATTCCATATTCTATTCAACATATCGTCACACAAAGTAAAAACACGATTTGCCGTGAAGATTTCATGTTAACAAAGCGTTTGTGATCATTTATCGGCAACTGCAACGGTTACTTACGAAATTCGCGTAAAACCGCCGCCATTGAGTTTACGACTGAAGCTGGGTCTTGAATGTGGCGTGACGGGAGATAGCGTTCATCGCCATAACGTACTACACCTTCTGTTTTGACACTTTTAACATATGACAAAAAAACCTTGATCTTGTCGAGCTTGTCTTTGTAACTTACATCATTGTATCGCCGACATTAGGTATGATTATAGTAAGCATCTCCACATAAAAAAAAAAATCACTTATTTGTCATGTCAGTTATTTCTCAATCATTTTGAATTACACACGTAATAACTGGAAGTGATTTTATTGTTTCATATGTATATGATAATAAATCAAATTATGAGTATTTAGACGATGTAATTCTAACCTTTATTTGTATGAACGAGATATTTTTCATTATTGATAATCTCTTGTTAACCACATTGCCTTAAAAAAATTCCTCATTATCATTCTAGCTTTCACTTCTGAGCCTTTTCCATTCCATTTTCCTAAACCTATTAGTTTAATTATAGTGTGTTATATATATTATGACCTTCCTTTTCTTTGACGTAGCGTGGCGTAGCGGTAGAGCGTTCGACTGCTACGTAGGGGTCGCAGGTTCAATTTCCGCTCAGTGCAAATATTTGTATGCGTGAATACGTATACTTACATTGGTGTTGTAAATATTTTTTGAAGAAGTAAAAAAGTTATACGTTAATTTAATGTGTTAGAAACAACCAGTCACAAGACGTTACAATAAATTGTACCACATTTTGTTCACCACATTTTTTGTTTTATACCACTTAGGTGGCAGACATGCACACGGCCCACCTGATGGGAAGTGGTTACCGTGGCCTATGGACGTATGCAACACCAGGGGTGTTACACTCGCGCTGCCGACCACGAAAAAACCTTCTGATGCCCCTCTTGAAGAACCCCATATTGTAGGTGCTTGGGAAAACTGCAGCAGGGAGGTCATTCCACAGCTTGAGTGTGTGTGGGATGAAGTTTCTTTCATATCGCACAATGCGCACCGTCTCAGTTCGCATTCGCACCCAAAGAAAGTATAGCTTAATTAGCTTCGTTGTGTCTAGTAGAATGTCGCATATGCTAAAATGTGGTATAATATATTATAACCTCTTGTGGTGGAGACTGGTTTCTTGTAACAAATTAAATTAACACAATTACTTTTTTACTTCTTCAAAAAATCCAACGTGTTTAGTTCAATTTAATACCTACGTTTTTGTATCTGACAAGTATACCTATAATCAAAGTTTCAGAGTATCAATTTTTGTAATTGTGGTTTGAGAAATACCCGACAGAAAATGTAGTTAACTCAAGCTCTATTGTTTACAATTTTAATGAGTTATAGTTGATTAGGGGTATTATCAACAAAATAGAAGAAAGGCAGGTAATATTTTTTTCAAATCCTTTAAGACCTTGAAGCGTCAAAGCCGAAAATTACTTATCACAATAGTAGTTGTATTTGTAAAAAATACACAGGGTAATATACCTACAGTTGTTATGCCAAAATTAGTTATGGAAATTTTGATATAACAAGTAAGAACGTATATACCCTTTGTATTTTTTTATTAGTATGGGTTTTTGTCAACTTCGCTAACGTCTATGTTGTATCTTAAATAGTTACGTGATAACCTGAATTTGACGTTTTTGTCTCAAAATATGATATCAACATCACGTAGAAAGGTCATTGGCTATTCACGTAGCTATTGTCATATTTTTATAGAGAGGAGGTTCAAAAAACGATACGTGTATTTATGTCGGGGATTGATTCGACCTTGTTCTATTTATCAATTGTTAGAGATCTGTTGTGATCCAATTTTGGAACTCTTTCGTATTATTTATAGAGAGATTTGGTGGGCTGGTATCTACTTTTGCTATCGGTGAACTTCTATTTTTGTTATGTCATTCGAGTTCAGAGACACATAACAACATTACGTTAGTATCAAAATAAACGAGATATTTACCATTTTTCATTGTTTTGTGTTTCAGATATTTCGGCGCTGTTGCAAGCAGCATGATCACTGAGGAACTGGAGTCGTGGCGGTGAACAGAGAAAAAGTTTTTTCTAGGAGTAATTATATCGATCTACCTTCTTTCGAGTTCTTTTACTACGCGTATCTGCACAACTATTGGTTTTACTCTCACTACAAACTCGAACCCGATCTCGATCACGTTCACGACATACGATGCTTACCTACTGTATCCACTCGCGATTTTGTTTTGACTTGTTCCCGGTTGTTTTTGCAAAGACGGCATCCAGTGGTCCGTCTTTGCAAAAACATGGTAAATATCCCGTTTATTTTGATACTGATGTGAGTGACCATTATAGTTTAAATACCTATAACATTACGTTAGGATACGATGGATGGATAGAAATTCTTTAATATGCAATGTATATCATATTTGTATCTACTTAGGTACAATTTAACTAAAAGCACTTGTGATTAAGCACTGGGGACTTCAAGGTAAATGCAATGCAAGAGTATGCCCACTTAATAGGTTACGAAAAAAAAAAAAAAAACATTGAACTATTACCTACTTTGTCAACGCATGTCATAAATGTCCTAATACAAATCCTATACATTCGTAATTCTATTCTACAATACAACGAATGGTCACTTTTCTAGAGAGTTAATCGTCTAGCATTAACCGGGATATTTACCACGTTTTTTATTTTAATCACCATGTCGAACTCAATTAAAATATAATATCTACCTATATTTTCATTATTTTGTATAACTTAGTAAATGATATATACCACGGTATCGCATTTCTATCATTACTAACAGTGGTTTGTTTAATGATCCCTTCAAATAAGTTTGCTAATTCATTGCAGGAGGGGGTTTGTTCCCAGTTATTGCAGGTAACTTGAAATTACACTAACCCCTGAAGCAGACGTATCTGCTGATTACTTTGTACTTCCTTAACTAT
Source organism: Eilema griseolum (assembly GCA_963662185.1). Taxonomy (NCBI): domain Eukaryota; kingdom Metazoa; phylum Arthropoda; class Insecta; order Lepidoptera; family Erebidae; genus Eilema; species Eilema griseolum. The sequence goes on from OY759243.1 coordinate 10,396,919, forward strand.
GTATTATGAAGTTTGTTAAAAAGTAGTATTGTTATTTATTGTTCATGTTAATGTCTGAGATTAATAAGTTACAAAACAATGACTTCAACAAAGAAGCATTTTACTCGCCTAAGATCTATTGAAGTTCTTTTTTTTACCATAGATTAAGAGATAATATTCTTCCACGAATTATAAACTTTTATGACGTAGCTATGTACATTTTTGATAAAGACTTAACATAAACTCACGCCCGTATGCTAGCACCCACATTTCGCCAGTTTATGTTTAGGTCCCAATGTAATAGGTGGCGAGTCTATTGCCATTAATCGGGCACTTATAAACCTGCGATAAATACATACATAACTTCGAAAAGCACTGAAAAGTCATTGGTGTGTGCCATGGTAAAACCTAGGATCGAACCCGAGACCTCGTCTCAGCAGTTCATTACCAATACCACTAGGCTACCGTGGTTATGATAAAGATTTTTAAGGCACCTACTTACAGCTGTGTGTGTGTGTGTGTAAATTAAATCACACGCAACTGCAGTAAGACTAGGATGGATAGTAACTAACTCAGTTGGTCCATATTGGGTCACATTCGGATACGTTCTACGTTATCATTAATGTTAGTATGCATAGATTTTTTATTTTTATTTATTTAAACTTCATGCACAAAAGTACAAAGGTGGACTTAATGCCACAGGCATTCTCTACCAGTGCAGAGAATAACAAGGTAGGTGCATTATGAAAGTCAACTCGGTAATATATATATATTAATACATACATATATACATAAATATATAAATAAATACATAAATATCACTTACGTTACTTTTTATCCAGGGTTTATTCTTGCGGCAATAGTAATAAGTGCATAAATCAAAAGGTACTGTATAGATACGTCTCGTAACCTACAAACAATTAAAAAATGTATGGTTACCTATTTGATTATCAAGCTGTTGATTTAACTTTATGATTAAGTATTTTTAATGAAACAATATAAACGGGGACTCTTTGCGAGTGACCGCATGCGGTCTTCTAAATAAATTATGTCTGTTGTATTGAAATAATAGCGTTTTAGGGAGTCTGTAGCTACCTTAAAAGTAAAAAAAACGGAACTCTTAGGATCACTTCGTTGTCGGTCTGTCTGTCCATCAAGAATTTTTTCTCGAGAATGTATTTTTTAATTTAATTTAATTTATTTATTTAATCTTTATGCACAAATATAAAAAGTGTACAAAGTCGGCCTTAATGTCATGGGTATTATCTGTCAGTCAACCTTAGGATGATGCAGAGATTTGTCGAGGTAGGTGCTCTAAATATTGTTCTAGTGTAGTGTTTCTACGGTGTAATTAGTATACCTACATACATACAGTAAACAAAATAATACATTTAAATAAGTAAGTAAAAATAACTATCTAGGAGCAGACTGGAAAGTAATATCGTTATCTCTTACAGCTCTGAAAAATTGAAACTTGTGGATCAACGTAATAAAAGATATTCCCTTTTATTTAATACAGCCATCCCTAAATTCATTTAAGTTTGGAACCCTCAGTGCACGAGTCCGACTCGCACTTGACTGGTTTTTTTTAACTCCCATGAGTATACTTAGTGTACGTATTAATATAGAATTTTTTTTGAAGTAAAAATATCTTCAGACGCGTTGACCACTTTTCGTTGTAACTACAGTTTTTGGGTTAATAAAAATCATGGAACTAGCGTCATCATCACCCCGTCCGTTCGTCCGTCCCGCATGCACCTACCGTCACGCTTGCACGTCATGACGATATAGCTCTTTAGCTGAGCACTTTTTGGGTGAGAAGACTTTTTTTTATACCACTTCGTTGGCAGACAAGCACACGGCCCACCTGATGGAAAGTGGTTACCGTGACCTATTGACGTCTGTAACAAAAGAGGAGTCACAGTCGCGCTGCCAACCCTGTAAGTACAGAGTTTCTGTGCCGTCAGTAGAAGACAAAGCAGGACAAGCCTTTAGTCTTCCCACTGACAGCACAAATTCTACAGAGAGTATAGCGGATGAAGTTCGTATCCTATAGAATTGAGGTCCTATAGATTTCGATCCCCTGTTATGAACTGGTCACAGGTTTAAGTCCTGTTGTGGTTGACTTTTGTGAACTTTATCTAGGAATAGTCAGCATCAGAATGTTAGTATGCATAGCTGAACGCCTGAACGGATTTGGAGAAAATTGGCACAAAGATAGATAACACTTAGGTTACTTTTTATCCAGGGTTTATTATTGCGGCAATAGTTAGTAAGTGCATAAACCAAAAGGTACTGTATAGGTATTTAAACTATCATGGTCACTGACATCAGTATCAGAATAAACGGGACATGATACAAAAGGTACTGTACAGATACGTCTCGTAACCTACAAACAACTTAAGTATGCATGGCTATCTATTTAATTATTATGTTGTTCACTTAACTTTGTTATTGAGTATTTTTTAATGAAATAGTATAAATGCAATTCTTATGTCTGTTATCTTCATATAATAGCTTTTTAGGGTTCCTTAGGTACCTCAAAAGTATAAAAAAACAGATCCCTTATAGGATCACTTTGTTATCGGTCTGTCTGACGGATTAAGTTGAAATTTATACCAACCATCCAGTGTACAACCTCTTACAGCTGTGAAATAATCAAACTTTTAGGTCAACTTAATAAAAAGATATTGCCTTTTATTTAACAAATTTGTCCCTATATTCATTCACGTTCGGAACCCTCAGTGCACGATTCCGACTCGCACTTGACCAGTTTATTTTAGTAAATACCTATGAATATAGGTACTTATGGTACGTGACAGAGCTCTTGAAGCAAAAAATTCTTTAGGCGCGTTGAGCACTTTTCGTTGTACCTACATATATATCATATAAATATATTATTGTATATACTCACGCCTATATCCCATAAGGGGTAGGCCGAGGTGCTAGCACCCACATTTCGCCAGTATATGTTTAGGTCCCAATGTAATAGGTGGCGAGTCTATTGCCATTAACCGGGCATTTATAAACCTGCGATAAATACACACATAACTTCGAAAAGCATCGAAAAGTCATTGGTGTGTGCCATGGTAAAACTTGGGATCGAACCCTAGACCTTATCTCAGCAGTCCATTACCCCATACCACTGGGCTACCGCGGTTGTACCTACAATGTTGGGTAAATAAAAATCACGGAAATCGCGTCATCGTCACTGTCCCGCACATCATGATGACATAGATCTTTAGTTGAGCACTATTTGGGTGCGAAAAATTAACACATCTGGGTGAACTCAATGTGGTATTTCTTTCTGCATAGAGTATAGCGGACGAAGTTCGTATCCTTTAAATTGAGGTCCTTTTGATTTAGATCCCCTGTTACGGACTGGTTACGGGTTCAAGCCCTGTCCAGTATGTTGAATTTTGTGAACTAAATCTAAGAATAGTCAGCGTCAGAATTATCTTGACTACAAAGTCTAAAAACGATCTTATTAAGAGCAAATCAAACTGTTTTATCGATTTATTGGTACTATTGTCTGTAGGTGTATACCAAAAATCAGTACTATCTGTCATAAGGAAGAGGGGAAACCCCCTAAATATGTTAAAATAAATTATTTTCAGTACATTGTTCGTTACGATCGATCTGATGGTCACTGTAAAAACACATAAGTTACTTCAAAAGTTTCGTTAGAATTGAACTCTAGGCTACCTGGCATTGTTATGTGTTGTCATCATTATTTTAACTTTAAAGAGTTTTGAACATTGATAAGTTTTAAGAACTATATCTTCTGTGAAGGATAGTGTTTTAAAAATTACCAGATGTCTACCCCCGTGGTATATTCTTAGTCTTTGTACTAGTATCATGGTTTTGAGACCAGACATTACTGAGTGACTGGTACATGGTAATTTTATTTCACTATGATTTTAGATTTAGGAAAAAAGTATTATGAAGTAGGGTTAAGTTAGGTCTAAACTATTGGTATTTTTAAACTGAAATGCTAAAGAAAAATGACCATATTGTAGAACACCACTTTTCCGTTACGGTAATGTCCAATCAAAGTAACTTCGGTAAAATTTATTTCAACATACTTCTTACGCTACCTACTCAAGAAAATCAAGTATAATAAAAGGGTGTATTAATTACTTCATAATTTAATAAAACTTCAAACCACACAGGGTTTATAGTTTTAAAGCAGGCTACTCATTATTATAATGAATAAAATTAGTCTCCTTCATCTTAGTGTTAATCCCAGTTGCTACTGAAGCTTCCACTTCGGAGTCTGGAGTCCGCTTTACCAGTCTAACTGCAGATTTGGCTGAACTTCGAAGATAAGTTAATAAAATAGCCATTGTTATCCTACTCAAAAATATCAAATAATCGATAATTTTTTTCGTAGACTTTTTTTGTAGATTCATTTACGGAGGTGGGTATTATAAAATATACCGTTCATTGCTATGGTTCCAGAGACATCGACATCTGCCTAATCTTCCTTTATTCAGAATCTTTATTAACCGGTATCATACATTTTTTATAACAATCACCCATTCTGCCAACGATCTACCTACCTATTTACCGACATGATATCGATTCCATAAAAAAGCTTTTGTATTATAACAAAAAGCCTCATTTTCTTGTAAGCGCGTTTTACATTAATATTGTGTTCTACAGTGAAGTAATTAGCTATTATCAGAACATTTTTTATCAGACCGTATTTTTTTTATTGTGTTTGGTAATTTAATATTTTATGAATGAGAGGTAAAAATTGAGTGAATTGTAAACAAAGTAGGTAATGATAACGTGTATTTTAAACAGAAGTGGGTTGAGATACACGCAGGGCAACTTTTCGGATGTGGTTTATATTTAAAGTAAGTTAAAATGCTTTACTAAATAACTGCTAAGTATGATACGGTTCGGCTCCAATGTGAGTTTTAATTTATGTCTAGAGAAGTACCGACTACTGGAGAATTATAGATGAAATCCTAGCTAGTGCACTACCACAGCTCTCCTGTAGTGAACAATGATGAACATACAACATAAATCGCGCATTGAGTTAACTTATTAGGTACTTCAACTTCCGCTTCACTGGGTCGTTGATCGGCGATTCAACTTTTTGTATTTTCAAAATTCAAGTCAAAATTTTACGTAGTCGAATTTTTAATATTCATTTATTTATGTAGGTTATAGGTATTCTTTTATTACTCTTCACAGCAGATAATATATAGCAATACCTAGGTAGAAAAGCAGGGACAAAATGATATACCTTATTATAGAAAATGGAGTTAAAAATGTCATTATTTTAGTCCTTAAATATATACTATTTAAAGACTAAAATTAAAAAATATAGTCAATTTATTTTAATCTATATATAAATATTTATAACATAAAAAATGTGCAGGTATTTGTGCCGTCACGATCGTTTTAAATTAATAAATATGTTTATAAATATTCAAAAAATGTAAACTAGCAATCTGTTTTTAGGACAATTTAATTGGTAATTTAAGACAACCCAAATCTAGGAATGAGTCATTTCTCGTACCATCTACCTGCTAAGAGGAAAAAAATAGATCTTGTAAAGGAACTTTCAATTTGCAGGTACACTCTAATAAATATTTTTGTTTTTACTTACAGGTACATGTACATTTACTTTGTTTTATGATGGCATTGTAGGGAACTGCATGAGACAGGACCTTAAATTTTTAACTAAGTACTCTGCTCACCCGCACGTAATTGAAAATTAACGCTTAGCTTGAGACTTTCTACCAAAAAATACTGCTCTGTTGTTACCACTCTTTGTTAACTTACATTGCATTCTTCATTATCGTAACTCCAACAAAAGCAATAAAAAAACTAAGGATAAAAGGAACCAAGGAAACAAAAACAAAAAAAAACATAATTCAATAATATAAATATTGCATTTATTTCAACGAATTCAGCAAATATAATAACTAATAATTATAATAATACTATTCAGTTTATAAGATTTTTAATGTTTCTAGCGCGTTTTCAAGCGAACACGTCGCTGATAAATCCAAAGTTTACACTGGTTGGTACAGGACTTCGTATCAAATATCTATTTAAATAAAGATTATCCAAATAACTGTAAATGCAGGCCGCATAAAATTAAATTAAAAATTAAATTATACAAATTATAATAAAATGATTGGAAGTCGTTTGTGAGGCAAAATCAATATTAAACTGTACGTTAGTCTCTTGACGTAAATACGTTTAGGTATCCACATGGCAAACAAAATAATATTAAAACCAAAGAACAAAAATAAATACAAACATAACGAATAATAAACTATAAAAACAAAAAAGCGATATGCAAATTAGCATGCTCAACAATTCAAAGTAACACAAATAACAGTAGAGAGGATCGTTTTCGTTCTAGTAAACTGGGCTATTTGCATCTGAAAGACCAATAGAGAGGTATAAAGGCGGTTGGACACGGTAGCGAAAATTTCCACGTAATAAATAAGAACGTAACGTATGCACCCGCAGCGCGTGCGCAGCGCCGTGCTACGTAGCACGAGCCGCGCCCCGCGCTCTGCGCCGCTTCCTACGCCACATTCAAATTTTGAAGAAAATATTTGCATATCGCCTAACTTCCCAATCGCGCGCCACTCTCATGTAAATGCGACAAGAGAATAGCAAAAACTGCAGCCGGCAGGACCCCACACGACACTATGAATTTGATTATGTTCACCATCAAACTCACTACATTATGCTATGTCTGTATGTATTTTTGTGCTTTTACACAAGTTGAAGCTGACATCTCTCCAAAGGTAATGCAAAGTAAACTAATTAGATACATTTATATCACAAGTTCTTAAGATGCCTCTACGAAACAAATAATATAGTTATATCTATCTATATACGACAACCTACCGAAATACACAATTCGAACAAGGTTCGAGACAATTTTACAATGCACATAGTTTATATCTAGTAGTATACGTTTAACTATTTACAGTGGAGCTCAGATAAAAATAATTTACATAAAAACACTTGGATCCTACAAGGCACCTTAGTTTAAATATTATAGACTTCAGGCTTCGCTATGACTTTACATAATAACTACAACATTTAAATTCTCTAACATATATAATTTGGTTTTCATTACATTTCTACAGTAATCGACATGTCGCTAATACCTAATAGGAGTTTTAAATACTAGTTCACTAGGAAGAATAATATTATGCAACAGATTACTAGTCTATGCTGCTCCGTAGTGTTGGTTTTCATAAAGTATGTAGAACAACTTAATGCAAAAAAAAACCCAAAAGCAACAATGGACTGATGTACCGTTTCCGAGAAAGTCTTGTGATTGGCGTTATTTAAATAATTGATTATTCATGTCGAGCAAATGCATGTGCGCCAGATCGGTCTCATTAGATATACGACGTCCTTCACGCGTCCTAACTCCTACCCATTGTTGAGTATCGTTTGCATTTGTATGGTGGCGGGTTAGACGGGCCGCCCACCGCCGCGGCCCGCCTCTCGTGGCTTGAGCTCGCGCCGCGACGATATCGCGTGCACATCACAGATGCACCCGTTGCTAACGTCCTACAGCCTATTTTTTATAATAGGTAGGCTAAACTGTCACTTAAAATTCTCAGCGGATATGGAATCTTTCGAAGGACCTAATAATCTGTTTTTAGAAATTATTGAATCTTTTTTTGAATATTTTTGAACTATCGCGGTGTAAATTCAGAATTCTTTTACAGACGTTTCGAATGCGTTGCAGCAACCGAAACGTCGCCAAAAGTAAGTTCCATGATAGAATAGCGATAATTCCTGAATCTTTATATAAATATTGAATCTATATTATAATTCGAAGAACAAGTAGCAGTACTAACACTTGTTTTTATAAATAAAATACATAATACAATAAATAAATAGCAATAACAATACAATAGTCACTAATATTATAATTGAAATAACCAATAAATATATAAATTAACGGTGTACCTATCTAATGTCCAATACATGCTTAATAATTATTTAAATTACGAAATATCGGAAATGAAATCAACTGTACTCCTATGTATGCGACCTATCGTAATTTTGTTTGTTTTTTCCCCGCTCATACCACCCGAGTTCCAGTCTTTCGAGTTCAAGTCCGACACAACCACATGCCAATGGTCTGTCGGCCATCGGGCGTAGTCATGACGGATTTGAACCGACTAAAACCGCACACCTCCTTGGGTCTTCAGATGATGCCGGAGTTTAAGATTACCTAAGGCATATATATCCATCCCACCCCTGTAGACCCAAGGCCATCTCCGGTTTCCAGAGGGACTACTCGGGTTTGAAGAACACGTTGTACCCATCGATCCCGGAAAGGGGAGGCGAGCTTCGCGCCGCCACACCTGCAGGGATTGTATGGTGACAAGCGCCGTCTTGTCACCCCCACGCCTGTGCTCGGCGAACCAGCCCGCCCCTTACCTGATGTTTCCTCTGCTAGGCACATGGAGAGCTTTCGAGCAGCCCTCTACATTACCACTCTAGCCTAGGTCGGAGTTAGCCGTGGGCAGCAGCGTCTCCCCTCTCTTGTGAGAGGCGCTGCCGTCCACGTTGTCCAGGATGCACCGCGTGGAGGTTCCGAAACAAGCACCCCAAATTAAAAATCCTTTCGCATCGAGGTGACCGATTGAGCACAAATATATTAATGATGATGAAAGACCAACACTACGAAGAATTAACGTTGAACTAAATATAAACTCAGTTACGCCTACATGTTATTTACAACGACTCACTAGTAGGAAAACAGCAACGACCGTCACGGCACATAATGAGCTTCGCTCAAATCGCGTTTAACTACAACGTCATCGCTAAAACTGAACATACAGAAACAGTAAGGCGAAGGAGCGAAGCTCGCCGTTGCGAGGTTCTACGTAACAGCATGCAGAATCGCTCAATGGTCACGAGCACTAGGCGAGACTATGCACGTTCAAGTTGTACACTCACCATTTCCAGCAAGTTGCGGCCGCAGGAACGCGTTGTGCAGTTCGCCTCCAATGCCGCTTTCGAGGCGTGCTGCCATCTGCATGAGAGCGAGCGTACTGTCATCTCCAGCGCCAGCGCCAGTCTCCAGCCGTGAGCGCACCGCAGCTATATGGCTACGCGTGAACACGTGATCTTGCACCGAGTACTTGTGACTGTATTTGAAGTCACATACCCGGCACTCCTCCGGAGGTGGCGCGTCCGACACTTCCAGAAGACCGGCGGCTAGACGCGCCTTTTTTTCTTTGGCACGCGCGTTTTGAAACCAAACTTGCACTACACGTTTAGGTAAACCGATTTCGCGACCCAACGCTTCACACTCAGCCATAGTAGGAGTTTTGTAGTCACCAAATAACGATTTCATAATTTTTACTTGCAAAGATGACATCTGGGTGCGATAGCGCTTGCCAAGGGGTCGCCCTGATTGTTGACCGGTAATTGGTGAGGTTGGTTCGTCTTCTTCGTAGAACTCCATAGTCTCGGATGCGGTATCAGAACGTTCATCGGCGTCTGATCCGGGTCGTGAAAGATCAACTGGTTTGCTTAGATCTAATGGTATTTCTGATTTTCCATGTTCTGGTCGTCGCTCAGATGCGTCATTATTACCGCTGCCGTTTTGTTGAGAAGCAGCATGCGCTTGTAATTCACTTACGTAGCGCTTCATTGACTCCTCACTGTACTGCTTGATAAATTTCTCCATGTCTGAGTGAAAAGGTTGAAAAATAGGGGGCAACATGGGAGCCCCCGCTTGGGAAAAATTTTGCTGCCGGTCACTTTGTTGGGAGCCAAAACTGGGAGTTGATTCTGTGCTTAGTTCCTCATCCGGTAACGCATCGACATTGATTTCACCTCTCGCGCACTGATCTGCGTGTTTTGTGCTTAGATGGCTTTCTAGTGCACTCTTCACTTTGAATAAAGCTGGACAAAATGGACATCGTTTATTTATTACTTGTGCATGTGCACGGAATTGTCCTTTCCTCTCACGTGCTCGTGTATTTTGAAACCAAACCTGTACCACCCGCTTTTTTAATCCAACTTCGCGTGCGATATTTTCAAGCATTTTTCGCGATGGATTTGATTCGATTTGGTACTTTTGGTAGAGGTAATCCAGTTGTTCAGGCAGGATAGTTGTCCGCAACCTTTTATCTTTAGGCTGTTCCCCAGTATCAATTTCTTCATATTCGTCAAATTTTCTCTTCGACACTTGCTGGTTTAAAGCAGCGACTAAAGGGTGGCGCGCTTCATCATTCCCAAGGCTAGCATTTAGTTGTTGTAGTTGAGCATGCTGCTGCAAGATCCCAAAAGGGGAATCTGGTGGATAAGTAGGAAATAAATTCGGGTTCATTAAGTGAACAAGTTGATGCTCCCGCCATAACTCAAATCTAGGGAAGACTAGGTTGCATTTGTCACATTGAAAATTTCCATCTTTCTCTTCTCGAGGAGTGTGTGAAAGAGGTGTCACTGGTGTTAGGGGCGCTGGAGGTGCTGGAGACACTGGGTAATTAGATGCAGCTGGTGTTGGCGTACGAGGCGGTGCAGGTGAAACTGGTATATGAGGCGTATGGTGTTCTACATTGCTCGAATTAGAGTCTTCACTGCTTAATGTGGCGGCAACCTGAGCTGCAGCTGCTTGAGCCTGGGCGGATCGTTTGGCATCTTCTTCTTTGAAACAGTGTGTTTTTTGATGTCTTATTAGTTCATAGTATCTTTGAAATACTAGTTGGCATTTTTTACATTGATAGTTAAGGCCCGGAGTACGTTGAAATCTATTTGCATCATCTGTGGCACTCGCTGGTGGATCAGCGGCTGGTTGATTTTCGTACACTTTTCTTGCTTTTTGTCGTGCATTTTGAAACCACACAACTATTACTCTAGGACTCAATCCTAGTAACTTGGATAAATATTCGAGATCGTCATCTTTGGGATATGCGTTATTCTCAAAAAATTCTTGTAAAACTTTGATTTGATAATCTGTAAATCTAGTTCTGTTGGCGCGTTTGCCAGAAGACCCCGAGCTGTTGGATCCGTTGGAATTGCCCCCGGAAAGTCCGAAATCGGCCGGTCCCCTGCCGGGACTGAGGCTGCGATTTGGGGTCAAAGGTAGGACGTTCGGGGGCGCGGAGTTTGGGGACGTGAAATTAGAATTCAGTTTTGGCGGTAGCATTGATGGATGAGGTGGCTGCGGTATACTTGTAGCCGGGATTGAATCTAACTGAGATTGGATCAGTGAATTCAGCGATATATGAGTGGGAGTCTGAGGTCGTGATTTGTTTGGTTGGTGGTCATTCATTTGGCTCATTGGTGCAGGGCTTTGAGAAGGCGCTTGTGGAAAAATAAAGCTTTTGTCTTCTTGATGACGATCATCGTAAGTGTGGTATTTCTCCTCCATGCTAGGTTCATCATTGGGCTCCGACTTCACCTCTTGCGGCATCAGTATACTATTATCCTCAATTTTAGCTTTCTTTTCAGGAGGAGGTTTACCTTCGTCAGAACTGGCTGATGAATCTAAAGTAGTTACCTTCGCTTCTCCTGTCTTTTCATACTCTTCCAGGTTGAGGGTCGTCGAAGGCGGGTTGTTAAAGTTATAGGGCGAGTCTTTATTGCGCTGACGTTCCTTGAAGAGTGTATTTCTGAACCAGTGTTTGATTACCTTTGTGGCAAGTCCAGACTGCTGTGCCATCTTTGCAATGGCTTCATCGCTTGGGGAGTTATTGATATCGAAATGTGCTCGCAATATCTTAAGTTGCTCGTCAGTAATACGAGTACGAGCTCTTTTTTGACCCGCGGCAGCATTTGCCTGCAAACAAGAGAAATCATTGTTAATCTATTGCCACTAAAACTTGCCAGGAGACCAGTTTTAAAAGCTCGTCAAAGGGTTATAAATATACGTGCATATTAAGTAGGTAAGTCCAAATACTAAGGGAAGTCGTTACCTACTAATAATAATGACTCGACCCTTCATATAACTATAGATTCTCTGTCGCCTTGTGCAAACAGATAGCTAACGTAAATAGCTAGGCTTATCTTACAATATGTCGTAGATATCCTTATTGCCAACATTTGAATTTACACAACAACTATAGAAAATAATGCGAGGCCTTGTGTATGTGTAAGTAAATATAAGATAGCTGTTATTTCATTTGAATTTAGCAGCTGAAGTAATCTGTAAACAACTGCGTAGCATCCAATGACTTGCTGAGTCTTTTACTATTCAAAATCTGTTTTTATTTAAATATTTAAATTTACCGCGGTAGCCTAGTGTAATGGTAGTAATGGACTGCTGAGACGAGGTCTCGGGTTCGATCCCAAGTTTTACCATGGCACACACCAATTACTTTTCGATGCTTTTAGAATTTATGTGTGTATTTATCGCAGGTTTATACGTGCCCGGGTAATGGCAATAGGCTCGCCACCGATTATATTGGGCCCTAATCATAAACTGGCGAAATGTAGGTGCTAGCACCTCTGTCTACCCCTTTGGGGATATAGGCGTGAGTTTATGTTATGTCTTTTAAATTTACATATCTATTATAATCGGTGGTTTCTAAATTCTAAAAAATCTAGTAGGTATTTGTTAAAATATTATGTAATCACTAGCTGACGCGGCATAATTACGTTGCTTTGAATTATAAATATGGGTGGTTGATGGTAAGAAGTGAAAATTATGTGCTATACAAGTCTTTTGTAAATTCCAATTGAAAATACCTAAACGACCTATTCTGAAAATAGGCCACTTTTTTTTTCACTTCTTACCATCAACCACCCATATTTATAATTCTGAGAATAGATCGTCCAATACTAATCTACCAAATAAACACAAATTATTTCATAGAATTCGGTCAAGCTGTTTCGGAGTTCCGTAACAAATCAAACATTGACACGAATATTTAATATAAATTATAAAGATGTAAGTACATACCATTGCGATACTTAAATAATTAACATAAAGATCTGTAGTTGTACAAGTCGAGACTCCGACGCTTGATGATTTTTTTGACAATATGTACTAACTTTTTTTTTATTGATTTATATTTTTTTTATTGATTTATAAATATATATTTTTTTATTGTATTTATATTTTTTTATTTTTTTTATTGAGTTATATATATATATTTTTTTATTGATTTATATTTTTTCTATTGATTTATATATATTTTTATTTTTTTTATATATTTTAATTTTTTTTCATTTTTTTTATTTATATTTTTTTTATGTATTTTATGTATTGCTTTTTTTATTTTTTTTGATTTTTTTTGATTTATTCATTTATATTTCCTTTATAACGATTTGTACAATAATACTTAAATGAAATTTAAAACTAAAAACTATAACTAGGTAAAAATAATTACTAACTTGATTGTTCTTGGAACTTGTTTGTAAACATGAACATAAAATGAAAAACAAAGAAACAAAAATAACTATTTAATAAAGTTGTTATTTAATAAAATAGTATGTAATAAAAATGATATTAATAAAATTGTTAATTTCACTAATTAATAATTAACAGACATATTTACACTTATAAATCGGTTCATATGATCGATGTATATAAAAACTGGCGTTAATATGCTATTACAAATTAATAGTATTTTTACATTTTATATTAAGCTATTGATATATAACTATTAGCCATGTTCAAATCTTTAAATGGTGACACACAACTAGCATAATAATAGAATTTTGTTTTGCACTTATTACACTGCTGATTTATTATGTATTTATGCGAGGCCGTGAAAAAATGAGAATTAAATATTATTTCTATGACGAACAAACTGCAGCTCAATGTTCGTTTCAAACAATTTAATTTTTTAATTTTTAATTCACGAATTGATTCTGTAAGACGGGTGCTCAGTAATAATTTTTTCCCAACCTTCTGTTTAAGCACTTTTTCTACTGGCGAATTAAATTGGGTATTATATTATATATTAGGACATCCTACTTCAATGCATAATATTATAATATTATTTATTAATTTTAACTTCTGTTGGTCTCCCGAATAAACATAAATAAATAAAATTAACTGACCTGTTGTTGTTGCTGCAAAAGTTGTTGTTGTTTTAGTTGCGCATCATGTGCGAAGGGCATTGAGTCAAATGGAGGTGGTGGCAGCATCAATGGAACTAGTGGTGGTTGTAGATTCATTGCAGCCAAGGCACCCACATTTAATCCAAGCGGCAGACCTAGCGATAACATCTGTGCCACCATAGGGTGTAATTGACCTAGTTGCTGCTGTAACTGTATCATATTAAGTGCAGCCTGCATTTCCTGCACTTGCGCTGCCAAGAGGGCACTTGCCTGACCGTCACTTGGAGTACTGCCATTTTCATTGAAATTTCCACTGTTATCACCGTGAGGTGGAGAAGGTGATCTTTCACTATGAGGTGCAGGTGAGCCTGCACGAGGAGAGTTCGGTGCGCCTGATTTACGTTCGTATTCAGATTTGAACTGTTCCGCAAACTGCTCCAAAAACTCTAGCGGTACCTTATCTTTATGCACTTCCTCACAATGGGTCTTCAAAACAAACACACTAGAAAACTCCTTGTTGCAATGTTGACAAGTCGATTTCGTTTCGCCATCGGGTGGCTTTTCTTCAGGCGGTGGTGGTGGTGGACTAGGTACACGTACCATTTCACGCTCTTCCTGCATTTTTCTTCGCTGATTTTCATTGTATTGCATAACAAGATCAAACCCAAAATTTTCCAACAACTGTTTATACATTTGCGGATTCCTTTTGGGTGGGTTGCCCTTAGCAACCATTTCGTCTAATACAGCTGTTTCAGCTTCACCCAATGGCGAATGCGCACGCGCATCGTTGAACGGGCATGAAGTCGCTCGGTGTGCATCGAGTAACTCCCCGTTGGGAAATGACAGATGACAGCGATCGCACGCGTTACTACCTGCACGCGGGGATCGGGGGCTACCTGGGCGAGCGGGGGGCGAGGAGCGCGGTCCCCCACTACTTGTTGACGAAGGGGATGTATTTTTCGGCGACAACACGTCTTGTAAGATTTTAGCGGGGTCGGTTCTATCCGGCTGCTCGACCAACGGTCTTGTTAAATCGACGTGTCCAGCCGCAGCAAGTTCTTGTAACTTGCCGGCACGAGTTTGATGTAATACTGATCTCATATGAATATCGAGAGTGCTGCCTTGTGTATATGCAACTTTGCAGATGTTACATTTGTAGCGTTTTCGATCGTCCTCTTCACTAGATGTACTCTTAGGAGTAAGCGTTAGATTAGACGGTGCGGAACCTGCCCCAGGTGATACGGGTGGGTTATTATTGTTTTGTTGTTCTTGCATAGCTCGCTTCAATTTATGCAAATGACTTACACTATTGTAATGAACTAATAAGATATTCTTTTGCGTGAATGATTCTTTGCAAACATCACATTTGAATGGTCTGTTAGGGTCAAGGTATTTTTCCATAGGGTAGGTTAGTTTTTCACCTTTTCTATGTAGAAGAGTCTTATTATGCGCTGTCAAATAAGATTGTCTAGTGAATGCCACTTTGCATCTGTGACATTTATATTTTCTGTTAGGATCATTATATGAATCTTCTGCCATAGCTTGGGAGTTCAGATAGTCTTCCAAAAATTGTTGATCTTTGTAAATAATAGAATCATCAGAATTTTCAGCATCATTGTGTCCGGACTCGTCAGCAACAGTAGCACTAGAATCTCTATCTTCTAAGTCAGCCATGTCATCCTCGGGAGTTCTCAAAGCTTCTTTGCGCAACAATTCTGCTGTTGCAGCATCTAGGGCCGTGCCCTGTCCAGCTTGTAACAATGGATTCGATGCTAAGCTTCTTTTGAAAGCAGACAGCTCCTCTTCCGATAGTTCAGAGTGAGAAGTTTCAACATGCTTTTGCAAAGCTAGAACTGATCTAAAACTTCTTCCGCATAGTACACATTTAGTGGCATCTCGAATAACATGATATTGTGAATGTAGCTGTAACTTTTCAATAGTTTTGAATGCTAAGCTGCATTGATTGCAGCGATACTTGTAGACGTGTTTTTCTGATACCGACATGTTTGCGATGGAATTGCGAGCGTGTGCTTCTCTGAAGTGATTCTGTAGAGCATGAGCAGCATCAAAGTATCGGTTACAACCTTTCTTCCAGCACACATAACCCGGTCCTTGAGGTGTTTGTTTCAATTCGAGATGTCCAGACTCATTCTGATGTTGGCACAATTCGTCAACATTGCGGAATGTCCGATTGCACGTAGAACATCTTTCCATTTCCCCATCAGCACTACCTTCTGATCGAGGAGATGATATCTCTCTTTCTTCGTCTCCATGTCGAGATTCGTCTCTTTGAGATTGAGCTCCACCGTTCAACCAATGACTTTGGTCAACAAGTAACAATAATCTTTGCAGTCCTTCCGAGTTTACGGAGTGAATTTGCATAACATGTCGTTCAAGGGCTGACCGTTCTTTGAATCCGTCTTGACAAAGAGGGCAAATGAAATGGCGACTGCTATCACTATGCACAGCTGTTACGTGAGCGTGTAGGCGAGATTCACTCGTACAACTAAAGTTGCAGTAGGGACACGCATGAGGTCCAGGCGTTTCGCGCTCTTCCTCTCGTTCACTGGGCCCTTGCTGTGTTTGTTGTTGAACTTGCTGTTGCTGCTGCTGATGTTGTTCCAAAAACCTCATCATCTTTTGCTCTTGAGTTAACTCAGGCTTCTGATCAATAGGCTCCTTATTATCTGTTAACAAAAATACAATTAGTCAGTTTATTTACAAAAAGACGATTGAGTAAACGTAAAACGTAGCTATACGACGAACCTCCCGCTATGGAATCTGCAAGCCAAATGGATACAGATCTACTCGTATACGCCGTAAATCCACAATGTCTACCTATGTCTACGTGAGATTTATCTACAAAAAAGATTATTTCTATAAATGAAGCACTATTGTTCGGTACGAGCGTTTGTTACTTTTCTGAATCGAAGTTAAAATAAAATTCTTCTCTTTAATATTATTACTTGGACTCGTTTTGTTTGCGGCGTCCCGGCAAGACAAAGGTAACGTTCTATCCATCCCGTACACACACGCACACAAATGTATCATGTTAACGTAACAAGTATATTGTAATTTTGCACACAAAGGAGATACGGGACGAGCAAACAATCATTGTTCATTATTACAAAAGGTTTCAAATATTTCGTTTCGCATCGAATCAAATGCATTGGGATAGGTGATGTGTGTAGCTGTAGAGTGAGTGAGACAATATTATGTAACATGTACATGTGAGTGTGCAATTATTATTTTGACCAAGGATAAGTCCACAGCAGCGTGTGAAAGACGCTGGGTCCTTATTGTTTACGCTCAAATAAGGAACATGAAAGAAATGCCCGAGGGAGCGCAGATTCGTTAATGTAACATTACAATTATAGTTTATTAGATGAGCAGATACTGACTGTCTGGGTATTATGTTTAAAACCATCATTATATCAAGATTTTGCATAATATTGTGTAACATATCTTACATAATATTTAAGGAATAACGATTCCCATTAGTTTTAACAGGTTTTTTTAAGGGTAATTCGAATGCCATCTGACCTTCACAACCAATTGGCGATATCGACGAAGTTCTGTAGTTAGACTAGTCGGACATTTTGAGGGCTCTAACTACCCGTAACGACTGCCATAGATGTTCGACCATGTAGGCACGATCAGACCAATGCAAATATCCATATTCATGAAAACAAATATATGCACTGAGCGAGAATCGAACCCGCGCCTCCTAAGTAACGAGCCCGTTCACTATAGCCATACCACAAAGGCGATCTGCCATCATTCTCTTCTTCCTTGCCTTCATCTTCATAAAAAAATAGCTTAATTAAAACATGAAATAATCTCACAGTCGAGCGGATCTGAAACCAGTCCTTCCCCTGTTTGGGAACCCGTTCTATAGTTTTAAGCAGTTAAAACCGTTACATCTAATGAAGGGGAGAGGGATAAGTAAATCCGTGCACGTAATAATAATGACACGAAACTGACCCTAATTCTAGCGAAGTGACCGGTGAACGTAATTATTTATGATATAAAATCGCCGTTCTACAGTCTGGTAGGAGCATAGAACAATGGAAAGGTGAAAGGACCTTGTCTGCATAAACGTGATCTCAGAGGCTTTTTGTCAATGGACAAAGGGTCTTTTCTAAGGACACCACATCGTTATAGCGTCGTAAAGTAAGTATTGTGTAGTGTGAGTTTTGTTTTGCGATATTTGGGTCAGGATTTTACAATGTGGCGTCAGGGACACAATGGGAGCCTGGACGTTTTACTGTCTTTGGGCACCGGTGTTGCTAGTTCGAGTTTTAAACTGTAGTTTGCGATGTGCCAGTTTCATTATTTCAAGTTGGAATATGCTAAAGTGGTCGTAACTGCCGATTAGGATACCTTGCCGTGTTTACAAGCCCTGATGCATGGACCTGAACTTTATTAATATTTTTGTTGTCCTTCTTTCGTATCAATATGAATTGAAATGATATTTTTGTGTAGAACCTTTTTGAATTATCTTTCTTTATCGTAAGTTGGCATACGAAATAAAATATTTTAGACAGGGAGCTCGTCGAGTATAACGAATTAAATTATAAACCGGTTCTTAATCTGGTTTCAATCATATTTATAATAGGGACGGTGACTAATGAATCAGTCGGTGAGGGACAAAATAGTGACAGTCTGAAAGAAAGCCACACAAATAAGATTGCATGAGATAGAGAATAGTTTTTGTAGTAGTCATGTGATGGGGGTTTTGAGTGCATGGGAATTGAAAGTAATGCAATCTGCAATCTGGTCAAAATACATTTAGTTCATCGTCGTGATTGACAATAAACCGTAGGTATTGTTATGATTTATTTACGAAAATCAAAAATTTGTATCAAAGCCGATCGTTTAAAACGGCTCTCTCAATAAGGTGAAAATAAGTAATAAGCATAAACATGAGGCACAGAATGGTGTAAGGCGGATTTCTTTCGCCTCCACATTTCTCTCGGAGTTTATCGTATTTCACCGTGGTCATAAACATACTCGGGGCATTGCGGCCGGCGACATTGTGTGATGATGTAGCAGCCTCATCACAAGGGGGCAATCATCCTTAATGCGCGACCGCCACATACGTAATGCGAGTCATTGTCCCGTGTGCGGTACTTATGGAAAATTCGCGTTCTCAATTCAAATCTTCTCTCCGTCCCTCTCACGCGCGGGGCGGAGCCGTCTCCGACCAATGACGGCATCCGACTGTGGCGACACCGTGTAAGGCGTACGTTATTAAAGAAACCTGTTCTAATGTTGCGCGCTTTAAATTAAATTTTGTTCGTGTGTAATTATCTCATTATTGTGATTACGAATTCTTCGCTAAATGCTCATCGCTTAAAATGGAGATTGCTTCTCGGATTGAACATCGAGTGACGGTCACGCGATAAGCGATAATGAAGCGCTACTGACCAAAACGGACTGCGTGATGTGCCTTCGTATCATACTCACAATAAACACAAATTAACATCAAACAAATCGTTATGTTTGTTGACACGATCCACAGAAAGAAGTTCAGTTTGAAAAAAAAAACGCAGAACAGAATTGATTAAGGAACGAATCGGTTTAAATTGGAAACCGATAGTGACGTTTCGAAATCACATTCATAAGTCGACTCAGTATTACTTTATCGATACGAACGTCGGTAATGGTTTTGGTTGAATTAATTTTAATGGGATTTTTACGCTTTATAGAATAAAAATGTTACGAAATGTGTTTAGCACAGAAGTAATAAATAATAATATTTTTCGATGTGTCGTATGTTTATTCATTGAATAAAGGTTGTCACGAACGTCAGGTAGAAAAATTAGTAGAATGCGCACGCGCATCTAATCAGTTTTCGATCGTGAATAGTTTTTATGTTGCTATTGTATCGACTCTAACAAACTCTACTTCTAGCTAAAATGCTTTTACATTACTGGGGAGGGATTGGCTCATTATGTAACTAATTATCGTTTAGTTGTAACTTGCAGAGACAACGCCTTGAGGAAGTTAATGTGCAAATTGTGCAATAACAATAGACAAGTCACGCTTGGAAAATTATTAGCTGACAAATAAGTAATTTCCTTATTACCACTCTAGTGAACATGAAAAGACAAACGCAGACTTAAATTGTCATTAAAAATTCTAGGTGGGTATCCATATTAAAAAATAATAAAGGAGGCTAGTCGCAAACTAAAACTAAATAAATATAACTTACCATTTTCCTGTTGATCATATGGACTGGGGAGATCTTGCGGCTGAGGGATGACTTGGAACAATTCGGCAACATCAGGTGTAGGATCTTTGCCTTCCGAACGCCTTTGCAGTTGATGGATTTGTTCCATTTGTAAGTGCTTCACCGAGCGAACGTGCTGCAGCAGTGGCAAACGGTGAGGAGCTCCGAAGCCACAGAGAGCGCAACGATATAATCGAGGTCGTTCGCGAGGGATGCGTGATGCACACTCACGTAGATGTCTTAGTAGCAGTGCAGCTGCTTCGTGCCTCGCTGCAGCTGCATGCAGTTGCAGTTTATGTGCAGAGTTCGTGTAGTAATCACAAGCACAACATCGCACTTGCACTCCACCAACACTTGCACCTCCTGTGCCAACACCACCACAGAACTTCAATTTCCATTCGTTTCTAGGTCCACCTTCCTTTACATGATTGACATGCTGCAGCCTTTGTAAGTGCTTGTCAGTTTTGCAATGAAGCTGAAAGTTGGCCTTCAGATTTGTCTTGTATGTACAAAGTTTGCAAACATAGTGACCTGCAACTAAAGCCAATATTTCCTGTTCTCTGATTTTCGTACGGTCTTGGGCTAAGTGGTGACCAAGTGCTTCTAGCGAGTCTGTTGAGAAGCAGTTGCAGATACAGCAATGGAACGTTCTTTCTGGTTCGGGATCTGCTGGTTCTGGAGGGGGCTCCATTGCTTCCGGATTCAAACCCACGTCCAAATGAGCACCTAGCTCAGGAGGCGAAGGGCCGGGACCTCCGGTCATCAGTTGGATCATTAGCGCTTGATTGTAAGCCATGTCTGCCAAAGCCGCTTCAGGGTTAGGGGGTGGAGCATCTCCGCCATGAAAGTGTAGTAAGCTCTCCAACTGCTGCTGACTTTGTTGTCGATGATGTAAAGCTGACAACGTTTGCATATGCTTCACGTTTTGCTGTAATACCAGCATGTTGTGTGTGTGCTTTTCCGATGTCATATGTATCCTCAGATTACGTGCTACATTTGTTTCATAATTACAAACATCACAACGAAAAGTAGGCTTGGGCTTTTGACCTAAGGGGGAATGATGGGGCAATGGAGGCTTATGTGGACCTGGAGGCGTATGTTGTGGTGCCGGAGGTAAACTTCCTTCTCCGGGATTACCACCATTTTGAAGTTCTTGCATATTGTTCAAATGTTTGTCAGACTGCATATGTATACTAAGATTGCCCTTAGTCGTAGTTGAGTAATTACAAACTTCACATCTGTAAGGTTTATATCCACAAGTGTAAGTTTCACCTCTTGCAAGCCGAGGATGAGGTTGTCCAGCTATGCAATAGATGCAACTTGTTTCAGCCTCTGGATGTTTCTCTTTCATATGTATTTCTAACGTTTCTTGATATTTATAATGCCAATTGCATTTAGGACATTTCAATGTTTTGCAGGAATTTCGACTGTGCATACCAGCTAGTGGGCCACCTAGTCTTCCTGAGTTTAAAATTAGTTCACATTTTGGACAGTCAGCGCCAGAGGGCCGTCCTCCTAAATGATCTGGACAGACGCCTATTGTCGTTCCCGATAAGAAGGCGGGTGGTGTAGCTTGGAACGGTGGAGACGAGTTGGGACTTGCTCGAGGTTGCACTGATGCATTTATCGTATGTGGATGCGCTACTGATATCAAGGAATGTTGAGGCATCAATGATTCAGCTATCGATCGTGGTGGTCTCCACGCCGTTGGGCTAGGTTTCCTCTCATCACATGTACCATTAAGCATCATGGAGTCTTCATCCCTATTGGGTGTCATTAAGTCTTGTCGTTTATCTACCGAAGGGCTTGGTAGCTCAGTCATATTGGCGGGGCTGCCTGATGATAATACTCTTTGTGGTGCCGCAGCACCCACAGGTTCCAAAAATGAGACTAATGCTTCTTTGTCCTTGCCTACGCACTGAATAATAGCTGAAGCATTTTCTCTCGATAAGGCGTCTCTTTCAGAGTCTAGTAATGATAAACTATGGTCCGATTGGGCATGCGCAACAAAGGATTTTGCATAGCCAAAACTCAATTTACATATAAAACACATAAGGATCGGTTTGACTGGCACACTGATAGGACACTCAGCAGGCGGAGATGGTGGTCTAGGGACATCCTTGCCTCCGCGAAAACTGAATACTCGATAACTATGCATGACAGGCGCATCAGGTCTCACACGCACCCGTTCAGCCGCCAGTCTCCCATACAGGGCACCATATAACGAAGGGTTTCTTGACACGTAGAATGCGCTCGCTATCTGTGGGAAGTCGAGCTGTCTCTCTACCACATTGTTATCGCGACTATCGACGATGCACCCGGGGTCTATTTTGGACAAATCGGGTATGCTGGTTTCACCGTCTGATAATTCCGGGTCCTCAATGATGTAGGCGGAGCCATCAGGGTTATATACGATTTTTCCATCGAATCGTTCAACATCAGAAGACAGTGGCGGAGAGTCACGATGTGACGTGAGATCGACGGCATCAGGTGCGGCAGGAGGCGAGGTTGGCGCGGGTGCAGAGGATGGCGCAGGAGTCGGCGCTGCAGGTGCGGCAGGCGCGTTGCGCGGCTCTTCTTCGGGGCTCATCTCGCCGTCGTCGTCGTCAGGTTCGAGCGCAGCAGAACTCTGCGGATCGTCGCGCTTGCGGCGCCGCTTGCGCTCCGGGGGCGGGCCGCTAGCGGGGCCGCCGGGCTGCAGCGGCGTGGGCATGGCGCCGGGCGTCAAAGGCCGGCATCACATGCTCTCCTGTAACAAATATTAAAACCGTTGGTTACGTTGGTTTACTTCAAAAATCCAACAGAAATAAATGAAAAGTAAAATCGAATATTTTCTGAGTGTTGGCCAAAAGCCAGAAGTACCTAAATGATCATCAATCACCTATTTCTCACGAACCAGTTTCACATAGCTGAAGGTGACTATTGAATACATTTGTGTCGGTGCGTCGGAACCGGAAGTAGGTAGGGTCATCGTTTGTGTCACTCAGTGTTGTTTTTTAAATATAACCAGATTCGATTAGTGGGTGCCCCATTTACAGTGAGTGGATATCCTTCTATTCTATAAAGATATACCTATATTTTATACTGACCTACCCGTATATATATAGAAGGACGTCCTAATAGGTACAGACACAAGTTATTACGGAATATTTACTCGGTATTAGGTACTGAGTTGATAACTGTGAATAATAGTTGACGTTCAGGTTCTTCAAAATTATTAATGCCGTCTCTCCGATAAAAGATAAGCGATTAGTTCCCATAGTCATCATGTATATGTAAATATAGATGTAAAATTAAAATACATGGTAATCGTTATCTAACTGACATTTGCGCAAACAAACTACGATCAATTTATCCGTATGACAGCCTGTCAGCGTTGTCAGTGTTGACACTATTACAATTAAGCAACCAACAAAGTTAGGTCTCGACAAATTTAAAATTTATTGCAAGGCAGTAAAACATTATGGAAATATAACCCTTACACAGTTCACATAAGAGTTATTTAGTGAGTAATGTTTTGATATGAAAATCAACAGATAATCTAGAATGAAAATTCGTTAAAAACGAGATTAAGCCGTCATCTCTGTTATCTAACGTTATCAGATACTTGTCCTACAAATACCTAACGAGGCATATAAAATAATATATTTACTTAGTTGACAGCAAGAGATAATCGATGAAAAATATCACATGACACACAAAGAATAAGAAGTACTTAAATGACTTATTTTTCAGATAACAGTACCTATATTTTCCGGGAAATATAAGACTGGCGGTATATGTAGGTATAAAATCTATTGTAGCCAACATGAAATATATTACTTGTTAATTGTATAAAATTCTAGGTAGGTAGGTGCTTTATTTACCCCTACTTGCCCTGTCAAATCGAGGGAAATTAAAACCAAAGTGTCATCACGACACAATATCTACTGAATATATAGATAAACACAGTAACGCCTCTTTCCTTCCTTTTCCTCGGGGTAGGTACCAAAATGTTTCCTCTTACATTGTAGTACCTAAGTGCAATACACTTTTTGCTACTTCTACCTACTCTTCCAATTGTTTTCATACATGCTTTAAATTACTAATAATGAACAACTTGTTTAGTTATATTTCGCAATAAGTGTGTCAATCAAGTAGACTAGCTAATGAATGATTAAGCCAGGATGCGATAAGGCGTCACCACATTACCGCAAATAATCGAATCTCACCAAACATATACCGGACGTACCATGATAATGTTCATATTAAAATTACAACTTAATTTGTACCTAATGTAGAATATACATCGATACTTACACAATAATATAACGTTTTAAATATAGATAGTCGATTTAATTACTTTCTGATCATATGAATGACGCTCTACTCAAATCCATAAAAAAAACGACACCTTTATAGTTATCAGTCAAAAAAAAAGGTGGGCCGTGCGCTTGTCTGCCAACTAAGTGGTATAAAAAAAATGTTCATTTTATCACATATTCGTCATCTAAGCGCTAATTCCAGGTGCAACCCAAGTTTGCACTTTAGGTCCACTCTCCTACTAGGTACCAGTTTCATAAACAAATAAACATAAAAAATTCTAACTAGACTAGAGATTATATTCCATTAAATAAGAAAATTTAAGGGACTGTTTATAATTTGACCTAACAACCGTGTAAACCTGTTTCGTGTTTCAGTTACGCCGAAGTACACATTTATGGCAAACTTTAGAGACGCGATTAAGAACTATCAGACGGAAGTATACTGACAGAATTTTTAAAAGGTGACAATTTTTTTATTTTGAGTAGTACTACAGGTACTCAGTGCCATCTAGCGGAGTTAAGGTGAATTTCTACAGAAGCGCCGATTCAACATGCAACGATCTAACGATTGTTAGAATTGGAAATTAGTAGGTACTCGTATAGCTTTGTAGCCATACATGGCAATAATCATGATCATCTGCTTTTTATAGATAATAGCAGGAACTCGTGTAGTGTGGCTACCTATGAGCAACCAGTGGTAAAAGGTTAATACGTATTAAACTAGTCCTACCGATTTAAGTAGTTGGTCTACTTAAATCGGTAGAATTATGGAAAAGTAAGTACCGGATCCCGCTTTAAAATAGGTACAAGTTTTGCATACAACGACAACTGGACTTGGAACTTGGAGAACTATAAAAATGACTAAACCAATTGTAATTAAACTGAACATCGATCCGCATCTGCGATAACCAACAACTAAACAGACGAAGAAGCAAAAGCTAAGACTAAAAAAAAATAACATAACATAACATAAACTCACGCCTATATCTCCGAAGGGGTAGGCTATTATATATATATTGACTAAACCAAGAACATACCTAAATTAAAACCGATACCGTCTCGATTCAAACGAAATCCTGATCAACCTATGATGAAAAGCCTTGACATATCTATAAATTATATGAGTTTAAACCTAACGATTTGTTTGACTTACAACGGTCGAGTGTGGCCCTTGAAATCTTCATTTGATAATTGATATCAACGTGGAACTGATAAATTCAATATTTGACCAGACGACATTTATATACATCAATGAGTTTCCTTGTTCGTTTAATAGAATGTTTTAAATATGGCACTTATATTAAGTAACGGTTTAGATTATTTCATCATATTTTATCACGTAGGTATTTATTAACTTAGTTATATGTTAGGTACAAATATAGGGTGGAGCCGGATGCGAGGGAAATGCCTTTTTTATACAACTTAGGTGGCAGATAAGCACACAGCCCACCTGATGGAAAGTGGTTACCGTGACCTATGAACGTGTGTGACAATAGTGGAGTCACATCCATGCTGCCAACCCTGTATGAACAGAGATTTTATGTGCCCTCAGTGCTGAACACAAAATCAGGACAAGCCTTTGGTCTTCCCACTGACAGCACAAAAACTCTCCAGTGAGCTCTGGCTACCCTACTCACCACCGGAAACACAACATGAGGTTATTATAGCCTTATTAAGCCATCTTACACCCCGGTATTTGAGACCTGAGACGATGTGTGTTTTAGTCGGTTTGCGAGTTTGAGTCTGATATAACCCATTGCCGCTGGAGGAGAGGGGGTTGTGGGGATTTTCACAATAATAGGAAAAAGGTATGTTGGGTGGACATTTACCAGTGGTATTTTTTACCATACTGTTAAGAAGGATTATTAACTATTTCCCTATTGAATGAATATTTACGAAACATTTTTGTTAGCTTGTTTGCCACCATAGTAAATTGTATTGTGGCAATTGGTTTCTGAATAGATTTCCAAAATACGTACGTGACTAAGGGCTGTTTAACATCAGACAGATATATACAGCGTGGGACCGAATATAACTGTTGTTGAAATGTGGGTATCATACCTCTGCTTAACCCTCCGGGGATAAAAGCGTAAGTATATGTATATGTATATATATTATTCTATTTGTGATGCCTGAGGTCTTATGTATTCTTCAATACAGGTTTGGATTATACCTTAAAACTCGCAGCGAAAAAATAGTAGGTAGTTCAACTAAAAGGCTAATATAGAGATATTAAGTTAAACTTCTGATAATAAAACGGTCTAACGCAGTAGTTTTATTACCTATCATGTTCGAACAAACACACAAACAAATATTTACAGTTTAAATAGTTATGGGACAGTGCGGACAGGCGTAATCTTTGGCTACAGATGTGGCAAATAAAAATTGATGCCCCTTTTAGTATTGGCATAATAAATAAATTAAGTAAAACGTGATAGGCGATGGACTAAACTGATGACAAGCAGTCTTGATGGCTAATATCACTAGGGCCACCATGAGCATGTGTATAAGTATTCATAACTACCACCATTGAAATAGGTAGAAGGTACCAATTTTATAGAAAAACTAGCAAATATTATGACATGGTATGCACGGAATTAACTAGTATATAATAGACAAAGATGCTGCTTTTGTAGTTGAAATTTAAAGAGTACCTAATATTTTGAATAGTGTTAAGTTTTCCAAGCATTAATGGGCCGCTTAGGGCAGGCATGCTTCATGCGCTCTCTTCTCCACAGGGCAAGGGTCAGCGTGGCTCCCCGCACTCCACAAGCGCAGGCCACCTGTTGCACATAAGACAGCCTATTCCCTGCCAGGGTACCTGGGAATTTCCTTCATTGGCTATACCAAAGTAACCGTAAAAATATTTCCTAAGGAGGACCTAAACACGAAACAATATGATTTACGCGTAAGATATAATTTGACATACCTTCTAGTAGTAACAATAGTTCAATTGATTCATAGTGAATATAATTATAAGTATAAGGTGAAATGCCAAGTTGCGGATGTAACTAGAATATGCTTCACTAGCAATTTTAATGTTAGTCACCCAGAAGCAACATAGTAATACTTTTTAGAACTTTCACTATATTTTTCAATCAATGTATAAGTCATTAAAATATCCATTTTCGAGAGAAAAGTATATACTCATACACGTGCGTATTATAATAAGATACCTACAAATTAATAATCAGTTAGTCAATAGATTAATTGGTAATAAAATGAATAAGACCGCTGACTCACCCTCTGGCATTCGTAATTAATTTGTAATATTGCGTTTCTAATTCATAGAAAAAAGAAATATTCAATTTCAATCAAAGATATTAATAATGTTCATTGGAACTGTTTTTAACTGATTTGAAAGAAGGTAGTATCTATAAAGTTCTCAATCCGATCAAAATCTCGGGGCGAATTTATGCTGATTTTTCATCAATGCAAGTTATTTTCGAAGAGGTTTAATATAAATTTCAGTATGTTTCACCATATTGTTTTATTGTAAAGACCGTAAAATCTAAAACCGAACATTAAAACGATCGAAGTAGGTTTATTTCTACATAAAAGTATAAGTAAACTATGTACCTACATAGGTACGTCCCAATAAAACACCCAGAAATGTGATCGCATAAAGTTTTTTTAGTCAGAGTTAATCAGAGTAACTGGAGGGTGGAATTGTTCATGCATCCACATCAGAGCATTTGAAAAATCATGTTATCAGAATTCAATCTCATACTAGAAGCTCAATAGATTCTCCGTGACTTTAGTTTTTTCGAGTTGACTAGGTTTAAATATACAAATGGAAAACACGTTAAATCGATGTTAATAAATAAGAAATAGAGAATAAGAATATTCACATATAAATACTAGTTAGAACACAACACGTAAACATAAACTATTAAATGACAAAGTAAAAAAGACTAATTACGGATAATAATTATGATGGTACGAGTAGTTCTCAGCAATAGCAATTTGTTGATCATTTCGCACTGCTAATGTGAATGGAAATTATGCAAAGAGCCAGTAATTATAGTCGAGGTGAATGGTCTGTAATGCTATAATTTACTCATATATCTCTATTTTTGAACTATATATATGCCGCAACTACTTTTATTAGAAAATAATAAATGGAAATTGCATTTTGTTTACTTTGTGACTGATTTTATAAACGGTCCGATTTCGTGAGAATGTATAAGGTAATTTAATAATTACGTATTCATAGACAGTACAAATTCAATCAAAGGGCTGGAAAGTGGAATGCGGCTATTATTTGTATTTTGCAACAATTTAAAGTGGCACTCTGTGCAGTAAATGTTTAATGTGGGCACACGTGCACAGATTCCCATCGTTACAATCAGTGGCGTTGTCAATTTCCACCGATACCCCGATGGTTGCAGCAGAACTAATTTCCGATAAACACGCACACAGACGCAGAATGTGACTACGTTCGAGTGCAAATTGCACGTACACATGAGTGTGTGAGCGTGAGAAAAGTACGGCGGATACAATGAGCGGTGTGTGCGTGGACACTGACGCAATTTGCTCGTACGTATTTGCCATACAGCCGCATGGGCGCGG
Source organism: Eilema griseolum (assembly GCA_963662185.1). NCBI lineage: Eukaryota > Metazoa > Arthropoda > Insecta > Lepidoptera > Erebidae > Eilema > Eilema griseolum. The sequence goes on from OY759243.1 coordinate 10,426,037, forward strand.
GCGAAGTCGAACGCTGCGCGTGCGTACCGCTATGCCACACCACGCTGCCCGCATCTGTCCTCCACAATAGTTATCAGGTTCGTCATAATGAAGATGCGCAATGTACAGAACATTGATGAGGCTCCCATTGATAGTGCCCGACTCTTTACTGCTTTTGTCAATGTAAAATCAACGTGTAAGATCGTCTAATCTACGTTTCTTTAAAGAGAAAGCTATACGTGAAGAAATTAAACGAGAATAAATCGATGGAGGTGAAATTAACAAAGATAATTACTAGGATACCAAAAATATAATTAGCGGAGTCAATGGCATGAAAAGTCAATCAACATGCTCATTACCGTATCCGCGGAATGGGAGTTCGTGAGCCATGTATCACTTTCCAATTACAATTTACTAGTTGGAAACTGTGACATTTGCAGGTCTTAGGTAGCTCTCGTACCTCATTATACTGTCGGTCACAACGGATGAAAACGTGAATGCTTTAGTTAGAGATTAATTAAATACGTTCTTGTTTCTTTCCTATATCTATCTTGTGATGTCAACACGATGTTTCGTTAATCGCTTCCCTCAATACCAAGGATTCAAAGTAAGCACAGCTTGTATTGTGGGGTCTAGAACATTGACAAACAAATTTAGATATTTATAAAAAATATCTACACAAAAATAAACTTATAAGAAACGAGACCAACACAAAATGACATTGATGCATACAAAAAGTTTACCAGCGATTCAAGTAGTGACCTCTAGCGTAACTGTCTAACACTACCCCTTTGTTAACGATATTTCTTATTGGAAACACACACATATCATCCAATGTATGTCTCTCCTATTGGAGCAGTCAAATATCATGTTTCCACTTACTATGATCCTGGTTTACACTTTTCTTTTCTTCTACTTTCACTTGATATGCGACAACTCTTTGATTATACACTACTACAGTTTTAAGACGTATGCCTTTTAAGGAAAAATCTACTCATTCTGTTGTCAGGACACTGAGGCAACACACAGACCTCTCGTGACTGTTTTAAGTGTGAATATTCTATTTATGTCGTCCATATACGTGCCAAAGGACTCGAATGTTAGCCAATAAGAAGAGCTCCTTATAAGATTGTTTAATTATGATCATACCAATAAGAATTATTAGAATTTGCATATTCTAATAAGATGTAGTTAGTCATTAGTCCATTAAAATGAGCAAATAAATGAGATTATTAACCAAGAATATACAACGAATAACTTAGGTTGCAATTCCGTGACAAAGAAGGAACCTGAAGTAACAAACCTGGAAAATTCAAATACTCGAACAGTATTTAAAAATGTTATTCAATTATTTAAAGGGAGCCTATATTATGTATAATAACCTCCTCGGGCCACGAGTTAAATCAACTAAAATAACTAACCTGAATTAATTCTATAATAATACTAGCGAATATATATAGTACAGAAGGATGCAATGGAATCCAATTGACAACTAGAACTAACATCTCAGTGAACGAACATTCGCATTGGAGTGCTAAGCAAATAGCGACCACGCAGACGCAACAGTAACGAGAGAATCTTCGTAAACTACGTCCATATTAATAATCGTGGGTTATTACTGAGCCCCTCATTAAACCCTCGGCGGCTCGCACCAAGAAACCACAGAACACTGCAAAATAATTACCACTACAACTGCTTTCTTCACGAAAACATCGCAAGAGAGCATTAAACAACATCTACTAAGACTGAGAATTACAATAAATGATGTATTAAAGTTCGCGTTGTCAGGTACCGAAAATGTAAAATTTTATGCATACGATCCAGTGTTACTTGAACTCTGATGTCATTTTGCATAGCTTCCTACAAGTCCATTGATGAAAGTCTTTATCGACAATGAGATTGGAACAAGTTTTTGTGTCATTATTATCACCATAATTTTAAGTGATAAATAGGGTTTTTTTTAAATAAAATGATGTTTTAGATCATAATAAATATTTGAAAACAAAAAGGGAAACGATACTTTTTAATACGCGTACTCCAATGAATGAAATGAAAAACGATAAACTTAATAGATAATTTATATATCACCAGGTTGTCAACACGCACCAAAAATAACATGCATTCCATATACGTAAATATGGCCTCCCATGGATTATATTATCATTTTAACGTGAAAGGAATAATTAATAAATTATATCGATGAAACAGTATAATTCACTGGGCGTATGTTTTTTTTATATTTATAAAAAAATGCACTCGGAACAGATATTTTGTACTTGCTAAGGACTTTTACATATCTTGTCTTTTTAAATTTTGTCCATATTATTATTTACCTATAATGTACATCACACATTCATTTAAAGGCCTACGTATACAAACATTTTCTTTGTAGATCTGTTAATAGTACAATTTATGTGAAAGCTCAACTTATTCTAGCTTAGCATTCAGTGAATTTCCTTCGTGTTTTATTACAACCCTACCAGAGAGGTCACCTTTTAATGGCTAACAGAGAACAGGGCCCCATATTACAGCTACTAATGTCGAAAAGCTATTAATGGAAATAAAATTGAGCAGAGTCTGAAGCAACGATTTACTTAATACATTGATAATAAGGGGAGGGAATGTATGTAAAATGGTGTACGTAATCGCGGTAGTCTCGTTAGACGTGGGAACGAAGACGTACAGCAGGCAGCTACACGAAAGGATCGCGTTCAACAATGTCCACCGTTAGGCTTTAACTTTAAACCTTCATTAATGGTAATGGTTCTGAACTCGACGGGAATGGCTCTTTTTGCTCCATCCGAGACGAAGACGTTATTGTAATAGTTGAACAAGACAAGACACTCAGATGTATGAGTAAGTTTCACCGAAACAGTTTTAATACATACGATTCTGTAACCATGCTAATATGAATGAATTAGTCAACTGATATATAATTAATGCATCTATAAGCCCGATATACCTCGTATAATGATCTTCGAATATGAGAATCAAATACTTTCATTACTAACCAGTTTTAAATCCCCTTTTGTTAAATACAATTTAAGATTTATTAATCAGCATTCTTCACGGAGATTAATACTACTGGGTATAGTTGAGTCAAAAAACAGGTGTTCAACAAATATTGCTGAGATATTTAAATTTTTGGGAAGGGAATGACGTGAGCATATGATAAACACAATGCCAATATGTACGTTAAAATCAAGGAGAAAGCTATTAATTAAAAACGCTCTCTCATTTCACACGTTAATAAAATGACAACGCAAATTCGTGAGCAGCGCAACTGTGTATGTAATTACAAAGCGTTCCTCACCTGTGAAATGCGAAACTTGTGTTGAGTAACCTACCAGACTTTCTCATTAATATGTCGTATTAATTAATCAAGAACAATGTATTTAACAACATTGTTTCCGATTATGCTTTAGCCCGGTAAGTGCCAGAGAAAAGCGTGTTCATGAAACCTGAGCACACAAAGTAATTTTCGAAATAAGATAGGATCATAAAGAAGATGATTTTATGATTTATTTGCTTTCGAAGCTAATTGTGTTAGGCGCCCGCCGGCTGTCGTCATTGTAGAGTGAGGCTTTGATCGTCTCCACTCAAAGGCTTGTGAGTTTGTTCGAGGCTTTTATTCAATACTGTCGATAGGTAACTACTTCAATAGATGCCTAGTTAAATGTAACGTGCAATTGTGAACAATTTTAACACACGTTATAATTTTAATTGCCGAGATTAAGTACTAACGTGAATCAGTCCTAACTAGGAATGACCTTCTAGATCTGTGAATTGGTCTAATGCTAGTAATTTAAAGTCTGTGTTTTGGAGTTTGGTAGTTTGGCAGTGCGAGGATCGCGTGCGTATTGCAGGTAACCTGGCAGGCGCCATTCGACCGATGGCTCTTAGGAACCGTCAATTTGCGCCTGTAATTATTGCGGACCCTTCGATACTTATTTCTACTTTTTTTCCGGCTTAATTGTTGCAACAGATGACTTTTTTGTCGAACCAACTCAAAGAGAGCGGAAAGGCATCAAACGCTGCGTCGAATTTGGAAATAATTATACATAAATAGTCCCTTGAGCGCCCGATTAAGACAATTTCCGAGGCAAATTGCCGCAGACGAGCATAATAGCACACGCGCTCTGCTCCGTCATAAATAAATCTGGATTACGTTTTGTACAAGATTAAGATTGATTCGATCTCGATGCTTTCTGCTATTAATGCCTACGCGGCATAATGTTTCGTGTTAAAACTTTAAATCATTACTCGTTTTTCTGGATGCATGTGATTTGTGAGATAATTACGATGGACAAATTGCACGCCGTCATTGTGTAGATAACGGGTGGATGCTATCGCTGTTCGTAATTAATGATCAATACATGTGAAATAATTAATTAGCGGTGAGGTTCGATGCCGAAGGTGCTTGGGGCCTCTTCACAAAAAACAATGACGTGCGGTTTTGGTGCGCTGGCGCCGATGCCGCTGCCGCACCGCCGCCATGCCGCGCCGCGACAACATCCGCCGCATCAGATGTCTATAATTTTGGAGACCTCGAATTAGTTTTAATCTGTGGATGAGCGTGACGCGGACATAACGTTCTCGAGAAATGTGTCATTAACATTAATTTGAATGGTGGTTACGTTTTTTGTTCTAATTTTTGGGTTAATATAAACAAAAGAAGCTACGCTGGACTTTGGGTTCATACAGCGGATAAAAGAAAACAAATTGTGTGCGTTTTACAACTAGCTACAAAGTTTAGTACAGGTAGTCGTTGATAGATAATCAACCGGAGCTCAAGCAACGTAGTGACAGGACAATTAAGTGCCCAACTTCTGCAGACCAATGTCTCAAAGTAGCGGTTTATATTGTGCTAGTGTCTAGTACAGTGATTTATCAAATAAACTGTCAACGTTTGTATATATATGCACGATGTGATTTCTTCAAGGTAAATGCACATGGCATTTTGCATTTTCAGTATCAGAACATAACATAAACTCAGGCCTATATCCTTGAAGGGGTAGGTTTGTTTAGGTCCCAATGTAATAGGTGGCGAGCCTATTGCCATTAACCGGGCACTTATAAACCTGCGATAATTACACACATAACTTCGAAAAGCATCGAAAAGTCATTGGTGTGTGCGATGGTATATCCTGGCATCGAACCCGAGACCTCGTCTCAGCAGTCCATTACCCATACCACTAGGCTACCGTGGTTCGGTTAACAGCATCCTCGATCCCAATCCTTGCAGGTGAGTTCAGCTTGAGTCCGGTCTTAGTAAGATTAGATTTTAATAAAAAAAAAAACTTGTTAAACTGTCATGAACTTCAGTTGAAGTAAGAAATAGTAAGAAGTCGTGTGAGATTTAAATGTTCTCAAGTCATTCCCGCTACTCGCTGTCAGTGTCACCTCGATCAAATGAAGTTACGGTTGCGCGGCGTAATGTGACGACTTTGTAATAGCCAACTCAAAATGTACCTCTGAGAGGAGAGAAGGCATTCTTTATGGCCACTGGCCGCTGTAAAATTAGCTTACTTTAACTATTATTTAATGTCATTTTAGGATGGAAACGGGGTGAGAGTGACAATTGTGGGAACTACAAAATCGTTGACAGGCGGAATTTGAATAGATAATTATTTAGTAAATTCACTGCTTGTCACATTTTGAGATAATGATTAAATTGCTGTATATAATAGACGTAGCTTTTACTCTTTTAGAAATTGCGTGTCAAATTTATTTAAAGATCATGCTACTTTTATGGTACGTACAAATTCAGACCACCAATTTAATGGTAATTATAATATCGACTTAACGATATGTTTATTTTATCGGAACTGCCGGTTTTAATGTCGGTATCTCTTCAAAATCAATAATTGATGGAAGTTCTCACGATCCCCTGATACCTACACCAGGTTGAAATCACTGAGACCTCTAACTCGGTATCGCCATGCGTGTGCGCAATTAAAACGAAACCCACAATCAGCCGCCATGTTTGTACACGGCCGATGTTAATAGTCTTCAGTAATTACATACCCGTATCATGCTAACGTTGCTTCTCGGAAGGCTGATCAAATTAATAGAACCTATTTGGTATATAATGTATCATCTAAATATTTGATATAATTATAGAAATCTTTACTACATTTAGAACGGAATCACATTACAAAAAAGTCATAAAATGTCAGCAGCAATAACGCACGCCGTCACCGCGTCTTAGCTCGAGAATTTCATATCGCCACATTTACATGTATTCTATTCGCGGAACTAGCGGCCCAACCTCCCCGTCTTTATATCCGGGGAAAGAATATCTAAATTCAATTACAAAAAGGCTTCTCCTCGAGGTGTGCCGTTGCACCCGCGCCTCCTCTGAAAAGGGTGTATAACAACTCAATTTCTCCATATTATTAAGACGGTGGGGTGTGCGGGTAGAGTTGGGGTGGCGTGGAACACAAAAAGAATGCTAATTTAAAATTCTTATTGCTGTGTTTGTATGCGCGCGCGCTTTATGTATCATTCGCGTAACAAAAGACGGGAGAGAGCCGCCCGAGCGCGTAATTTCAATCTAATATTCAATTTGAGAAGTATCGCGAGCTCTTCCCGCCATCTTTTATTTATTTTACTTGGCTCCAAGTGTTTTCCATGGATTCACAGATCATAGAAAATATGTTATTATGTGACGTCTATAAGACAAGTGAGCACTGTTCTTACTGACATAGGTACCTATATTATATCTTTGTATAGTCTGAATTCGTGATGTTGAATATTTTTCTTGTTATGTCCGTTTGTTTAATCCTTTTGTCCATAGTATCTTTGTAGGTCACAGTTCGTTCGATTAGGCTTATCTTGACAAAGACCACTAAATTCGATTCGATATCTCAATCTAACGGCCGAAGATAATTGCTTCATTCCCACGAGGCGAAGAAAATAAATTTCACCGGTCACAATGGGTGCTTTCCACAGACAATTCGCGTCTAAACGGGGGGCGATAGACGCGTAATGCTTGAATCGTGATATATTAGCGAAGGAGCTAATGGTGACCCCTTGCCACACCTCGTGAGCATACACTACTAAGTAGAAACGTTTAACACGGTAATTGGGTACACTTTCTAAACAAAATATCAAACTAGACGTATTATTTAAAATAGACCGAATGTCAAGGATCTTAATAGATTCTTCAATTTAAATTTGTCACGACGACGAATTCGTCTGAACTAAAATTGGTGCTCTGAGGTCGTAGGTCTGATGTTGGATTGGTAAGTCAAGGTAAGCGGTTAAAACTTTAGTACCGGATAAAAATAAGATTCTATTTATATACTGGACGGCGATAAAAATGCAGTGGTGGTAAACGCGACCGCATGTGGGCTCTATCGATGTACCACCATGCATGATTGCTCCGTATTATATCAATAGGCAATACATAAGCTTATGCAATGCTTTAGATTTACCATAAAACTTGCTTTCGAGGCAGGTAATGCATTTTTGTAAATCGACAACTTTGTGAATGTATATTCTGAGTTTATAAATATCGTAGAGTCCTGCCTTTTTAAGTAAGCAAAGAAACTTATAGTAACAAATAATAGACTGTGATTTTATTTGCTATCACAGTAATATTAGTAATATAGTAAAAATACTATATTTATTATGTTAGTGAGTATTAGTGCAAGTATTGGGTAGGTTTGGTTAACCCTTTTTCCCTTACCTACTACATAAATAAGACTACAAAAAATTGCTTAAAATTCCCAGGAAAATAAAAATAATGATTTTAATATTATTTTTATTCTAATTTAGTTTAATAAATTGAAATTAAAATATTCTAATTTTATAAAGCTAAAGAGTTTGTTTGTTTGAAGCGTTTATCTCAGGAACTACTGGTTCGAATTGAAAAAAGTTTTTTGCTATACAACATTACGCTACTACTTAAGCAAGCGGAGCTATGATCATAAATATTAACAAATCAGATTTCGGTACATTATTTGAAGACTACAAAATTACAGGCTCAAAGGGGAAATACGAGGTTTCAAAATATACCATGGGCGAAGCCGGGGCGGCTCAGCTAGCAAGTTATAAGGGCGTTGGTAATGAAGTCTGCAACTTCATGATTGACAGACACTAAGCTTAACCTTTACGATGCTTTAATAAACGAGAATTAGAATCTTGTAGAAGCAGCATACGAGAAGGATTCAATATGAAGTAAAAGGAATTGAAATCCGATAAGGAGTGGACGATTAGTATCTATAATTATTTTAATAATAAAACCTTCTGAGAATAAATCAGACACTTGTATGATGTCTGTAGGTAAGGTACTATATGATGTGCAATTATATTTAGTACATGATAACTCGTCTTAATATGGCATTTTATACGGTATTACAATAAATTTAAATTGTAAACATATAACCGATTATTTGACAATATATAATTTATATTCGTGTGAAATAGATACCTATCTATAGTCAATACACACGATATATTTTTATTTATATTTCGTATGTAAGGCTATCGTATTTCTAATAAAAAACGTAGTAGTTTATAGATATATTTTTTACAAGTACCCACCTAACTATTGTGATAAAGTATTTTGAGTACCTATAGGATAATAAGTATTTTGTAAAAATTATTCCAGTTATTTTCAACATTTGCGATAAATAATAAGTATAGAATATTAATTTTATGATATTATAACATCATCATTGCTTACGGAGCTGTAAATATCAAAGGAATAAATTAAATTTTCAAATGAAATTAATCATCATCACCATATAATCAGGCCTTGGTCCCCGGAGGGTTATGCTGATGTGAATTAAAACCCACATTTCTCCAAACATTGTATTTGGTCCCACATAAGACTTGAACCATGCTTCTGAGGCGAAGTCAGGGCTGTATATATCAGTCTGATGCTAAACACCCCTATCAATTAGTCGCCTTGTACGACACCGATTGGGATGTGATGGGGTGGACTAAAGAAAACCTGATAAATTTACAGAAAAAAACTCATTAAAAAAATTCGTTTGAACTCATCGTATTAACATTGGCTCATAACTTGTTAGGAGTTACTAACTAGTATTGTGCACTAGTTGAACAGACACTAAGTATGATTTTAATACATGTTAGTGTGTGCAGAAAGCGTATGCGGGTGTTTCCTAATAATTTGCCTGACGGCGCGTCGCGCGTCGCCGGCGCACTAACCGTAACCTCTTCTTCAATGCTATCTCTTTATATGAACGTTATTATAGGTAAGAGAGAACCTAAATGTAGACTAATGCAGCTTTATATTCTTAAAAATTCAATTTTTTTAAATTACTGCGAAGTTCAATGTAAGACTTTTCAGTCTTCGAGGCTTTTGTGCTGCAATTTTGAGAAATGGACTTCTGTAATTTTTATGTATTTTCGAAGGAGTGCGCAGAGTCAAAACACCCCTACGTCTCGCAGATATATGTACTTTTAGTCACACAAGGCAAAAACTAATAAGACTCTATACAAATCTATATCATTAGAGTTACACGTAACAGCTGTATCGCCTTCATATTTTACGTCTAAGAGCATTAAATCAGTAGGTCCTCAGACCCGTAGCTCTGAGAAAAAACAATAAATTTTGATAGCACAATATCAAGATAAGGCCGACATTGTCGCATGATAAATGATCAGATTTAAATTTTCAAACCAAAACTTTGGTACGAGAGCACCTTATAACGAACGGGACGAGCTCCGTTTATAATTATAATTAATATTCTCACAGTATTAGAGTGGTCGACAGTAAAAAAACAAGATTCGACGCGAGAATTAATAACAAACAAATGGGCTACCTGCGGCGTTTTTTGTGAGCCCCCACAGGTAAGCTCGTCATGATGAAAGAACTCATATGTGTCTGTCTTAAGTTATAAACAATATTGTACCATTTTGACACGGTTGCACCTTTTTATAACGATAGGCAGGCTTCCATTCATAGGAAGTAGCACCGCGGTAAATACGATGAAAAAATTATACCCACTCCGCGAATTCCGCTACTGGCCGACAGATGGCGGTTAGTACTGTTCCAATTACCTGTGGAAGATAAAAACAAATATTACTTTTCCGCAGATTTCAATACTTTCTTACTGCTAATATAAATAACAAATGTGCAATGTGGCACTAAAAGAGGAAATTCGAACAACTGAACTCTACAGTCGCAGGTTTCACATTACTTTGCCGCTGCGGTTGATTAAAAAAACAAGCACCAGTGCTGTATTGGAAACAAGAAACCAACGACTCGAAATCTTGGACAAAAGAGACGAACTCTAAACGTGATACCATAATGACAAAACAGAAATATGATTTCGATTAAATAGTGTGACGGAGACGGCTTGATGGGTGCTTTTATGGATACAAAAAGGACAGGAAACTAGTTAATAATAAAAATATTTTATTTGTATAGTGGGGTAAAACACCCCCGCTGCGGGCTGTTTGGTCGGGATAGCATCCATCATCATTATATTAACCGATTTAACACTTTTGAACAGATTCCTACCGCGGCGGGTGTGCACGCAGAGTATGGTACCGGGGGGACCAAATATGTGCAACTCTGAAATGAACTTTCTGATACAAAATAAATTATTGATGGTGTAGCAACCATCAATAATTTATTTTGTATACAATTATTTACTTAATCCTTATCGAGCGGGCAGTATGGGTACAGTGATGCCTCGAGAGAACGTTATCGATTGAAGTCAATCTAGGCCCGTACGGTCCAAGTTAGGAATGAGTTTCTGACCTAGCCTATACAATTCCCTGTTTGGTCACGTCTCGTGAGGATTATTAATTACAGGAGCCGTGGAAACGGGGTCGAGACATTTTTATCAGATTTCTAATTACAGAGCTTTCAAGTTCTATGTGGACGTTTTTTTTTTTAAAAACAAAATGTCTACTTTGATACTTCAATTCAAATTAAACAAATTGCATTTACAAAGCTACTATAACCAAACTACGTACGTACCTACCTAGTTATAGCCTAAGTGCAGATAGATACCTACTTTAAAGAATGCTTTTCTATTTTAGATAGCAGTTTTTTTTCATACGAATTGTAATATATAAGGTAAACTTAAATAGATTATTTTATTGTATAATTAAACAATTATTTCTTAGCTTTTCTAACATTAATTGGCATGTAACATGTTAGCGTTATAAATATTAAACAGTTTCTAAGCAAAGGCCTTCAAATAAAATGTGGAATTATCTATCCATCTATATGGAGGAAATGCAATTAGATGAAATGATGCATGTCGATATTAAAATAGGCATTGATATGCAAAGCTGCCTCGTTACCGATGCGGGCGGTGGCCACCGGTCCCATCGTTTGTTCACAAATTTTTGTTCACTAATCAATAAGATTGACCCTAATACCAATTACTATTCAACAGTAACAATGACGTTAGCTTACAATAGAACCAGTATTGTTTATTCACTGGCTATTCTATCTAGATGGAGGTTAGAGAACGTTACATAACTCGACTCGGTATTTGCTCGTAAAAGCCAATAATGATAAAAAATTGGTCGGTGAACGCATTCAAGGCAGAGCGAAAGGGCCCCTGCGAGTGTGGTCCGGACTTTACCCAATAATTACAAGCAGTGATTAGATTTAACGATAAGACTCATTCCGCTAATTACTCCCTAAAGCTAAACACGGTTTTTGCCAGCGATATAATTTAATAACCATATTAACCCGGGTGATGCTATAGATAGGTGCTAAGCCTCAAGCGGTTCTCGCTAATATTTTTATAATGTTGTTAAAACAGCATGTCTTTGAAGGAAAATATTTCAGACAGAGAAACAGTCTCGTCGCGAGGTCAAAGATGAATGACCATGCAAACTCGTAACGACAGCGTTGCTGACTCAAATCACAGTAGTTTAGAACTCATACACATTACAATCAATTTAAAACACTCGATGTGTACGAGCGCTATGACATTGCGTCTGGGCAAGTTTCCATTGCGTGTGGCAGCCACTGTCCGCCTCAGTGCAACGGTTAATTCAATAAAACGGGAAAACATTGCTCTTGTTTGACCTCGCGATATTGAACTTCTAAACATGTCAATAGATGCAGTTCACGGATTCTATACAAATGTTAGTAGATGAGATGCATGTTTGTGTAGATAGGTAATAAAAACAGTGTCACTATGCCTGAGAAGCGATCAGACCTCTCCTTGCGATGAATGGTTCCCATTACCATCTCATAGGTTTAATTAGGGGTCCATGCAGCGGACGGTCGCCCACGTCAACGCGTGCGGCGTGTGGGCAATCAAATTAGACGCGGCAGACAATGGGAGCGAGTGGAGCGAACAACCCCACGACAAAACGTTTTCTCGCAATCTTCGATCACCGGATTAAGGGAATCTCGTCTCGCACGTTTTATCTCCGATTGTCCGCACTTAACGCGCACTTTACGCCGAGTGCCCCTCAAGAGGAAATTGAAAGCGATCGCTTTCCCGGCTATCTTATCTGTAGTGTGTACTAATTAATCGATGTAGCGCGAAGAGGTCGTCGTTAGAGGTAAATAATGCTCGCATTGTGACCGCAGGCGGTGATTTATCGGTGTGAATAGACAAAAGTGTCGCGGGCGGAGCGGGCTGGTACAATGGTCTGGAATGTCGTCGCGGGCACTCGCTCGCCGCGCTCGTGCGACCCGTGAATGCAGATTATTAATAACCTGCTCCGGTTCGGCACGACGCAGCGCGACGGTTTGAGTGACTCCCATCGCACTCCTCGCCTCGAGCGCCTCCACCTGCACCATGTGATACTGCGCACGCTTATTCACCTTAACTTTTAATGACTGCATTGATTCGCATGCATTCCGCGTATAAACCAGTCTTTGTTATAAATAATATTTAAAAACAAACATCATTTTCGCAAATTCTTAAATTATTATATTCATCAGCGACCCCTCTGCCATGCCCTTTGTACATCATCCCTGCATCCGTGGTAACAATGCACAACAATGGCGTCGGTGCGGATTATAACAAATTCCCCAAATTGTGTGGGTTCATATTTAAGCCTAACAATAAGACAAAATAGTGATAATGTCACATGTGTGGTGTTACCGCATTTGGAACTAATTGAGAAAATTTCATAATGTTGCGATTATGTTCAATGTAACATCTGCCTAAGCTAAATAATCATAGAGCGTGATGCGTCATGAATGTCATGATTGACTACAGCACTATTGTGTAGTTAGGTATTTCATACCTACTCAATGATTTTAGAGTTATTGTTAAATATTCTGTTTATGAGTTGAAACCATACTTATTAGTATCGTGATTATCATAAAAAACTGCAAAAAAATACAAAAATGTCGGACAACGAACTGTAAGAATGACATAAACTAAATTGGTAAAAACTCAATAGCCAGTAAGTACTTACTTAATTTAAAATATCGACAAAAAACAATGAAAGTGGAAAGGGCAAAGTGCCTACAGGCGTGGTAAACAGAAAATGCACTATGAAATTACCTTTCACGTTTTGTTGATATCGGTGAAACTAAATGAGATCACTTTTTGTCGATAAGTAGGTACAGCCCTGTGTTGATAGTCACGTTCGTCGCATGTCGCAACAGGCGCTATTAAATTGACTGTCACCCAGCACTATTGGACGTTTCTTACTAAATGATCGACTTATTAAAGAAAAGTTTCAGTTATTTGATTATCACATTGATAGCTAATTTCGATTCTCCCGCCGATTTTGTTTCGTAGGACCTATGAATAATGAAATCAACTTTCACCAAAAAGTTGTTAACTTAAAGCATTAATAGAATTGTTTTATATTCGTAATGTAGCAATGGCGGCACTATTGAATTAACTTCGATATTCACGATTGTCTCCTTTAAAAACTTAGCTAGTTGAGAACACGCTGTATGACAACGGTCCTCATTATCGCTTTTTTGGTTCCATTTATTTTCTAAGATTTTGAATGTGTTGAACTCACGATTTAGTTTTTGCGTCATTTCCATCGTCCACTAAGTAAGTGGCCATGTCGTGAGTGGTTCGATTCGTTACCGAAACTATAATTAGTTTTACCGTTACCTAATACCTTACATTTTCAATGTATATGGAGCTTATTGATGGCTATTGCAACAATGACAAGCGTGACCACTCATTGTTTATTTTCTTGATACAATGAGGACTCTTTGTTCATGAATTTTTTTCTGCTTCATACAAAAAGCTTGGTATGTTTTTTAATTAAGTAAAAACATTTAATACTCAAATTTTTACCAACATTTTCTCAGCTATTGATTGGTTTTGTGCTCACTTATTAGTCAAGTACGAAGTTTACGTCAGTGTTCAAATTTCAAATTTGAGTCATTAACACATTTGTAATGCTAATTGTTCGATGTATTGCGACAAAAACATGTCATTTCGTGTAACACTTATTAAATGTTGACTCGCCTTTTTCTCAAAATTTAATTATCAACATTAGCTTGACACCAAAAACGGTGCGGAGAAAATTAGGATGTTACAGTGACAGAGATATGTCTAGTTGTTTGCAAAACTGTTCATCGAGTAACTAAAATTCCACTTCAATTTGTGAAAAGTCGATAATTGTTAGAACGGTCACCACTTATATTTGAAATGACAATAGCTTGTGATGTTGTAAGTGATTGATTGGATTCTACATTAATGACTGCTTCGACTATAATAGCGCTTGGTATCGCTAAATGGATGACATTATGTCAGAGCATTACCACGTCAAATATGAAGGATGATCTCAAACATTTGTCCTGGACTTGTATTCTGTCTGAATTCAATGGACTGGTCCCCGGCCCTTTGAGACCAAACAACAGTTTTAATAGCGGACGGATATTCATTTCTAACTTCATCATTCCAGTATTATTGTAAACAGGCATTATTTACAGTTATGTCATCCTTCACTAAAGGTAAGAAAAATTATAGGCCATGTAAAATATTGGTTACAATAAATAGACGTCATTGCAGTGATACGTTTTATGATCCTTGAGATATTGAGTAAACATTATTTGTAATAACACTCAAATTTGGTAATATAATACCTACTCTACGAATCACTAACAACATTCGTGATATTTAAACAACATGATGAAACCGTTAAACCTAAAAAATAAATTAGCATGAGTATTCAAAGACAAATAATAAAGCCAATTTACATCTCTGCAACTACGTAAAGACTATTAAGTTATAGATACAACTATTTGAAAATGTACCATGCGTGATCATTGCGTTAGCATGCAGGCGACCAATGAGATCGTCTGAAAACCTTGCCTCTTCATGAAATCTCTCAGTAACAACACTAATTTGTATTTTATATATTGTACGTAAGGCTTAAGTTAGTATACTCGCGACAGATAGGGCGACACTCAACCCATAAGTCAAATGGATTTAACCAGGTGTTCGACAAGTGGAAAACTACTAATTGAAGTAGGTACCTACTTGTACACTGAGACTTAAATGGAATAATGCACACTCGGTCGCAAGGAGTTTAATTAATCTGGCTGCTGACGCAACGCACAGATCGTTTTCTTTCTATTAGTGTCCGAAAGCAGTTTGTTCAATTGATTTGCTGTGTAGCAATAAATAATCTTAGTATAGACACTGTTTGTGCTATGAATTTGAAGACTTAACGTTCTTTAAGATCAAAGAAACGAATGATTAGCGAATCAGTTGTTGATATTCTCGTTACATAAGCAAACACTAATGGTGCTAGGTAAGAAGTAATTGTGATGTACGTTTTAGCACTTCTTTATGCTCAAGGACTACAAATATTCCTTAATTACGAATTAGTCTTGAGCTTTTGACATGAATAAACTAAATGATTACCATGATTGTTATTAAAATTACATGAGAATACAAAATCATTGTACCGAAGATACCTAATTCATATCGTTAGAATAATTACGGCAAATTGTCGTAATAAAATTTGGGAGGTTGCGCTGTTAAAATGTGTTCGAATGTGAGACAATGTGCCCCTAATGAACGGTGGGAGACGTAAAATAAATTATTTACGCCACACACTGCGACGACACTGCTACAAATTTGGATAGACATAAAAGAAGATGTAGAAATCTGGGTAACGACACAAAGTGAATGGACAACAGCAATTACTGTGGGCCGTGGTGACGCTGCGGTGCGTATCGTCACATCACTAATTGTCAAACTCGAGGACATTGAGTCACTTAATTTATCCGTATTATATCAGAGTTTTATTTTTATTACAACAATTTGATTAGAAAACGTATTTTTAGTAGATAAAATTCTTATATTATTCGGATCGAACATAATATATTATGATACAATAGATCCGTTCCTATTGTAATAAAGAAGACGACATTTGGAGGACATTAAAATCCCCTGGATCGTATAATTACATATGACACATTTTAACATTAAGTCACCCACGCTTGGTCTATGTTGTGGCATTAAACTTGTATAATTTGTGTTAAAGCTGTAATATATTATAGTTTAGGAGCTCACGTTCGACGCTCCATGCATCGATCGTTAGTAAAATTATCAAAATCTAAACTGGTTTTTATGGATTGGTCGCGAGTTGCGGGTGCTCGTGCGCCCAAACTTCGTTTCGGTTGCTCTTATGAATGGAATGGTTTTTGGTATTTTAAGTGTTTATAAAGGTCGTAAATAATTTATCGCTGCGTGATACTTCCGTCGGTCGAATTTAAATGTTCAATTCGATGAACGGCTAACTCGCACTGCTACCGGCTTTTAATTCGCGTACACGTAATAAATGACTAAACTTTTTGATTTATTTTAGAATGTTTAATTACGTAAGTAATTTAGATTATTGATTTAATTAACGGAATCGTTATTAGATTCGTATTCGAACTGTATTAATCGATTGCACTATGGTGATAAGTTTTGCGAAACACTATTAAAAAGTTGGAAAGTCCATTACTTTAAGTTATTATGGTTATTATCGCGTATAAAACTTTCAACTGTCACTTTTGCATATTGAAGATGTAGCTTCATACTATCATCGAACCGAAAAACCGCATCGTAATACAAACATATCTACCTTTTTTATGTAAACAGCATATTTCACATTGCGTCAGTAATCGTGATTCAGTCTAACACTTCAGTGTGCACTGGGTGACCAACTATTCAGAACACACGTGGACACGGTTATGGCTGGCCTTACACACCTCTGTTTAATAGGTTAACGACTTGTCTTTATCGATTTACGAAAATAATGGCAGATTGATTGCTGTACCGTGGCTAAAATGCCAATTTAATTTGGTGCTTGGCGAAGAATTTTGGTTTAGGCATTTGGTCAATTTAAGGATCAAATATTTTACTTTATTATTTTGTTTTTCCTTTAAAGTAATCATTCGAGATTCCAAATATATACACATATAATCACGCCTTTATTCCTGGAGGGTTAGGCACAGGTGAATTAACAGCCATATTTCACGATTAATTGTATACGTTAATAAAGGGTGAATCTATTGCCGTATGCTGGGCAACATTATTGAATCGAGGCATGCATCTTAGGTTCAATTTAGGCCGTATATATCTGTCTGATGTTAAACAGTCCTATCCCTTAGTCGCCTTGTATGACACCGCATGAGAAGAGATGGAGTGGTCCAAATCTACCGGGAACCACGCTAAAAACTTTGAAATAATCAACACCATCAACACAAATAGTACTTTGTTTAGGTATTATCGATCAACTAATAATACCCCAAACCAAGCCGAAGTTTTTATTGACAATTATCAACTGACACTTTTCAGGAGGTAACAAACATTCTAAATACACTGTTATCTGACTTGCATATTGCACATACTAATATTAAGTTTATTACGAACACTTATATAATGTCTACTAAATGTGTGTCTTCGGATTAATAAATATTCAGCTGTTACACACAGTATACTCTTAGTTATTTATAGTATGTTGTTACGTAAGTTTTTCGTACATATCTTAAGTGTTTCGTGGCAAAAGTCAATTGGCAATTCGTATGGAATCACTATGTGTGACGATGTGTGTGGCCGCGTCAATCTTGAAACGAGCGCTGATTTTGACAGGTTTAACTTCATCACTCGTGAGTTCTGTTTATATATACTTGTCTGTAATACTTAAAATCTTTAGAAACATGAATTCAACTCACTAATCCTATTAACTGATTCGTAACAGTGAATCATATCCTTAATGCAATCAAAGCTGGTCTCAGACTGAGTTATGACAAATCATTCGGCCAACGATTCGACGCAAATACCTATGTATAACAAAGGGCAAATATAATGGAGCTTATTAACTTTGGCATTCGTTTCTGTGCGTATTAAACAAATATTGATTAACCAGGTGACGAAAACGAGCCGTCTGTCCCCTAGGTGGCCAATGAAGTAATATAACCTACTAAAATAATTTACGTTTTGATAACATCATTTAATAAGAATCAGAAAAAGTAATTCAAAATAGGAAATACCCAGGTAAACGATGAATCAGTAGAATCCTTAAAACATATACAAGATAATTCCATAAGGCATCCGATGATATCAAATTGCAGTGACATAAATAACCTTCTTTTGTATGACGTACAACATGTATTGTAACAGAAATATCCAACTGCTGATAATGTTTTAAGTGTAAAACCGGTAGCCCGAACCTAAAGAGGCTATTCATGTATTGGTATAGATACATGATCTAACCTTGGAAATGGCTACATGTTCAAATCTTTATGAATGGATTAATAGTTGAATATGAATGGACGTTGGTCAATGCCTAAACGCGAGTAGAAATCAAAATGTATGACGTGATCAGCTTTGAGGTTGTCCGCTGCTGTAGGCACTGATACTCTTGTGTAGTAGGAAACATCCGTATTTAGAATATAGTGTAAAACATAATGAAGGAGTTCTTGTTTATTTTTAATAAAAAGGAGATCCAAATTATGTTATTTTGGTTTGTTTTTGTATTTGGAATTATTAAGTCTCGATTTTTGTATCTATTGTATTTTGGAGTATCATACGCTTTTTATTCATGTTTTAAAATTGGGTATTAGATTGCAAAAAATAATATTGTTCTTTCAGACCAATGTTTTTTTATATATCTTTATTATAAATATTAATTTTTATTACTAGTTCGTTGTTATAAATTGTGAGTAATTTAATGATTTTACGATGTCTATTAGATTAGAAAATCTCTATAAAGTAGGCAAGCTTGTTGAAATTATCAGTAGAACAATTGACATAATCTTGACGCCCACGTATTTTTTTTATGATTTTGATCCTAACTTGAAACCGTAAAGTTGTCGAACGCAACGTGATGTAATACGTGATAGAAAAATATATTTATTTAGAATCAGTTCTAACCACTACAAGTATCAGCTAAGACGTGAAGACAATAAATGAAATAATTAACATGACACAAAAAACGGTAGTCAAAGTTTTTGCATAGGCATGTGTACAGTAGAACGGAATGACTGCGCACAAAAACAGATAGTACTATAAAAATCGAGCAAACAAATAAATGAGTTGATATAAAAGGAATACTTCTATCTAATCAAAAGAGGCAAAGTTGGTTGATTTTCGACAAAAGCCAACAAGTGAGCGCTATGAGCGATAATGAGTGGCGCGGCGCACGGGTAAAACCGGTAGTACACGACCATCTCTCACCGTTACTTAGCACATTCTGCTTTTTAAACGATGTGGTAACTGTGATTTCAATCGAAACTACTTTTAATTAATTTCCAACTACATTATAGATGCTATATCACTCGTATATCTACCGAACAGTCATAATAATCAAGAAGATTGACTCGATAATTATGATTGGTTAAATTATGGAATAGTTTTACAGACACTGTGATATTTAAATTTTCACAGAATTAATTTATAAATCACTCGGTGTTGATTGAATTATGTTTATGATGCGGAATGAGGTTAGCCGAGAGTTACTGGTCGAAGACAGCGTGGGTAGAATATATTTCTTTTGTAATAAAACTCGACCAATTTTGACCTTAACACGTTAACACTAAAAGACATCGCTTGAATACAGACTAGACATTTTCGTCCAACAACTTTTAACGAGCTTTCAGACACACGTAGATTGATAATCAGTTTTACTTTAGAATAACAAAGCTGGTATCAAGAATATACTTGTTTTTTTCCTTTCAACAAATTAAGCGGTTCTACTTAAATTCCGTGGTAATAAAAAGGCCGAATTAGCTGAATCCGTGAGCACTTTATGTAATATCGCACTAGGCTTCAAGTCACGTCATTGTTATCTCTATAGTCCTTATTTTGGATTAAGCAGCCTGTTATTTCAACAAGAAACTAATTAATAAACATCTCATAATAAAGCCTTGAACTTTTGATAACCGAGAACAGGACAATGAGTCTCGTTATGTTATAAATGTCTTTACTTACACAAACTAGCCCACAACTTACCTACAACAATCGGACGGACGGACGCGCATATCTAAGTAATTAATCGTAACTTATGATTGATTAAACACATTTAAAGTGAGCACGATTCCTATTTAAATATTAAATCTATTACTACGGGTGACATAATACTTAATACAATTTTAATCTGAATTATTGCATAAAAGATACGGATATATTTAAGTTGAGGAAACAATATGGGCGGCTCATGCATAATGTATGAATTGACGGCAAGTCTAATGGAGAACATATTAGAAATTTATGTTAAATAATTACAATAGTTTAATTGTTGAATAAATGTTATTCTTCGCTTGTACATGCTAGACAAATGATTCCATTTAATATTAGACCTTATGTATTGGACAGAAACAAAGCATTTCGTAATAGGAAATATTACGTGGACCTAGTTTGATGAACTATTGAAAATATTTAGTTAGTGTAAACGAGGTAAACACGTGTGTATTTATCGACACCAGTTTGTCGAGTGGCCACGCCATCCCTTTACACGCTGGCACCCGCGCACGTCACTAAGCGCGCGGACTTCGTCAAATAAGGGCTAGTGATGCGTAACGCAAACTCTGTTGTCGATATTTACCTACGCCACAACAAACACTGACACTCGATATTTGTCCAGCTCGCGAGCTAATGGTAGCAGGTACATTATTTACTATTGTAAAATTCACACGAGCGACACAGCTACTGTAATAATAAACAGGTAATAAACAGAAAAAAAACAATAACATATCTCTAACGAAGCGTTTATTTAAGGTTAGAGATCAAAATTATTTTTAACATATTAGATACCGGTTTATGAACTGTAGGTACGCAGCGGTCATAACTTCACCAGGATTATATTTAAAATAAAATAAAAACGTTTAAAACGAGTGAAAAAGGAATGTAAAGCCATAACTTCATTTTGAATTCCGTTCGGTTTGTTCCCGTCTGACTGTGAACGCACCCAGCAGGGGGCGCCATCGTTCTCACCTCACGACGCGAGTGGTAGCTGGTCTTTAATAAGTATCGATAAAATATGTCGATAAAATATGAATATTTATAAATATTTTTGATAGCAACTCACATCGCCTACTTCTAAAGTTTGTTACTTTAACAGGCTTGAGGTAACGTAACCTCTGTTAAGTTTTATATACCTATCTTGCATTCTATTTTAAAATTAAAAACATTAATGATTCTAAAATGGACGTCAAAATTACTTTTGCCTTTAAGAAACTATAAATCTGTATATCCTAATGTTATTATGGGCGCTTGGACCATTCATGTCAACATTTACGCTAAAATAGCAATAAATCTGCATTGAACATACCGGACCAAGCTCATGCAATGTCAAAAACGTACTTGCTCTACAGAAACGAGTTCTCAAACATTCAATTTGTAAGAGGAATTATTCGGCTTTAAATTAATAGCCGGCAAAGTGTATGGGGGACAGAACTAATTAATCTCTTGATGGTATTTCACATTAATTAAACAACTCATTAATATTCAAAGGCAAAATAGGTCCTATTTCTTCAAGATAAAGTCTATATTTGCGTGGTAAGATTAGTGATCTGTACTTGGACGATATAGTTGAAGAGTTGAAGGCTATCATAGTGTGAGGTCTATTTTATTATTACGAAACTTTTTTTTTATATAAGCCTACGTTTATCCATGAGAAAATTCATGAAAATTAAATGTCTCATAACAATAGGATATAGTCGCGGACAAGTACATTATAAAGAGTAGTTTACACGATATGATCTGTAAGCTCGAGGTCCCCCGTGAGATACATCAAATTATACTTTTTTCAACACCAACTGCACAAGTATAAACAAAATCGTTTTACAAAAGTAAACGAGCGGTACTAAATATGATGAAATTATCATGATACAAGGTTTAAGTGTGGACAAGCTAGTTGCGTTGTTGTCATTGCCTTTGTTTTACCTATTGGTATAATTATACGAGAATAACAACGAAAATAATTGTGGCTTTGAAATCCTGAGCAATAAATCATACAATCTATTTTTTTATGTCTAATAGTTAATCAAATTTACAATTGTTGCGAGCAAGTGTGATCATTTTTTGTTATCATAACGCGGAACCTCTGCTAGTTCGTCGGTTAGACTTAATTTCGCAGCATTAATCTCTCGTCAGCGATCACGAAGGTAGATACTAAAATTTTTCCACGACAATTATTTATAAATATTACACCACTTATTCAAAAGTGTAGGAACTTAAGGTCGACTATGGTTAATCGTTATTTAGTGACAGTGTAGCCATGTCCATGTTTTTACGACCGTAATCAAAACATGATTGTCGCGTATCCAAAAAAAACTGACTTAATTGTGTCGAGCGAGTGTTGATGATATAAACAGTAATTACTTACCTCCGCATCCCAAATGTTATTAAAATCCGCTTAACGTTGTGATGAACAAGTACATGTTTTACTTTTTGATAGACAAGCGAGTGACAATTTCTATAACATGTCATTACTACAGTCAACAAGTAACGACAAAAATATCGTTACGTAATAGTAATCAATGTCACCTTAGTTTCTGTAATAACAGTATCAAGTACATTCATTAATATGTTAACTAATACTTATATAATACTATACTTTATTTTACTGAAAACATAAAACGTTATATCAGATGTAACTACTTACAATACTTTAAATGCGATTGTTTGTTTATTGTTTAATCACGCTCCAATGACTTGATAGATTTGGCCGAATTTTTGCACACAAGTAGAGAACACATTATATTTAAAACTATTTTTCGACTTGAGATAGATTCCTTTGGGTCTAAAGCATGGTACTAAAACGTGTTCACTTGGACAGGGGCGGACATATGCTACCTATCCTGCCATTTAGTCTTTTTAGGTTATAAGTCATGGAAATTGAAACATAGAAAGGAAAAATAAATATGTAGGGTTCAATGATTTTGTGAGAAATAAATAAGTAATATTTTTATCTACGTAATAAACCACACCTGTAGTCTCCAAGGAGCATTTAAGGCGGTATATTTTCTAAAATAATTATCATGAACATCTTTTGCGGCAGTCAACGCCTGGGGGTGCTATTGTTTTAAGGAAATTTTTTATTGCTTTTGGCAAGCCAACAATGGGAGCGGCCGAGAGGGTAATTTCGTTCGTCCGAGGCAGTTTAGCTTGTGGCGTTTCGACGACACTATACAGTGTGCACACTGCTTTACTTTGTACCTTTTTTAGGCTTTATAATCCATTCAATTTATAAATGTTACCGAGTTTAACTCCGTTGGTCATACAAAGCTATATTTATACATACGCGTGTATTCAGGCTTAATTGATTTTTGTACGATAGATGTTACATTTAAAACAAAAATTAAAGCCCACAAATAAAATAATAATAAATAAACTTTATATCAGATAAAACTTAAAGCACACAAAACCAATATAACGATATATTAATTTAATTACAACCCAGTTAATTGGCTGATATATGTAAAATTGTTTTCACGGCCACTCATTTTACTGCTAAGGATAATAGTCTGTATTAAATTTTACACCTTTGGACTCGATACGAAATAACGAGGACTAATATTAACGTGTAATTAAATCATAAACTAAGATAAAGATCGTACGTTTAAAAACGCCGCTCGACTGTCTAATCCGTTGATTTACAATTACTCATAATTATTACTTAGGCTAATTGCGGGCAATTTTAATTATCAATAAAATTGGAAATTTCGTATTGGTTCGATTTATGACGGCACTCGTACGACAAAATGAATGCTGATTAAATTTTATTATTCTGAAATTAATCGATTGTAAATGCCTAATAATATGCTTGGATGTGCCGCAGTGCCACCTACCTATTTGTGTAGGTTTCACATGTTGTGTAAGGTATGCAAATTTATCAACAAATTAATGAAAAAATTTTTCAGTAGGTTACCACCTACTTAATGCAACTGAAATAATGAAGTCAACAGTGACTTGAACTGGAAAAATGGGAAAGACTAAATTGAAGTTAGATAATGTCTACTCCCTACAAAGAAAACAAGCAGGTAGTTCTCCAGAGAAGTAAACAAACGAAGGTTACAAAGAGATTAAAGGTGGTTGACCAGGCTTATATTAGCCTTCCACTTATTACCAACGTTAAATAGACGTGATCTAAGATAAACTCTGTTTTAGCGTAACTACCTTTTACTATTGATTGAGAAAACAACTCTGATTAGTGAGCGCAGTATTTTAAAAGTAGGAACTTATAAAAACGCAAGTTACTAAGATACATACTCATTTGACATCATAAGACTCATTTGAGGAAAACAAACGATTGTTTTATGTCAGTATTGGACTAACAAATTTCGACACGGAGACAATTGGTGAGCTGACCATCGAAAGCCAGTGCGCTATCCGTCTTTATATCCTGTTCGAATTCTATTAAATTAATACTCAAGTCAATTACGTCGAGTCGAAATGAATCACCTTTCGCAGTAACGAAGTAATTATCGCAATTAATTATCAGTAACTCGGTCGTTGAGATATGTCGAGACTTGAGAAGGCCTTACCCCACCAGTTTAAAGCTACATCATAGTTATTTCTGTTCTGAAAACAATGAGGGGATACCATTTATAATGAACCTTACAAATGTCCACCACAATTGCAGCAAACACAAAACTTAATTAAACTGACACTTCGCATGCATAATGAAATGATTCACTCGCTTATAACGACTTACGAACACACACACACACTAACTCATGGTTGGACTTACGCATTCACAACCACACAAGTATATGTGTGGATAGTTTCTCAAACATGGAGTCACAGATGCACAATAACATGAAAGCTTTTTTATTTCTTTATAGGTACTAGGTACTCTTTGTAGGAGACATTATTTCTGTCATTATTTAAGGTGTGTTGTTGACATTTCTGACCAAAGTTGCCCGCATAGGTACCTACTTAATGTTTTATCTATAGGTACTTAAGTCCGAACATGAAATTCTAAAATTAGTGCTTATCGATATTTATCAATTACTACTGAATGAGCAACAATTAATTACGTATAAAAAAGTAAATTTTATTGATCTGCTGTAATAATGGATTAAATTAAATCACTCAGTAAAATTCACAACAATTTTAATCTAGTTTCCTTTAAAGTAATTTCGTAGTCATTTTCACTATGACTTGAAAATCAATCAATAAATTATGATTTTTAAAATCACTCAAGTAGGAAATAAAAGTACAACCCACTCGGTGTTAAGCGGTAACCGTAAGCTATGAATACTTGTTATTCAAGAGAGTTAATGCGTGTTGCCGAGCCTGGAAAATTAATTTTGAACGCACATGGACATGAAATCTTGTATAAAACTAATGATTTTTAGATCTTTGCCAAGATCTTCTCTGCCAGCTAAGTATCCTAGGACTATTGTTTTTCAATAATCGTTCTTTTCAAATAAAGCTAGTTATTAGTTGTGTTGTTGTTATGTCTGACTCGTAGATTGTAATATGTACTTAAGTTCCACTTTCTCAGTCTCCTGCCATAGGTATGTCATCAGATGAGCTAGTCTCCTCCGCCATAATAATATTTCTGTAAATGTTGTAGTTGAACAATTTAAAATGATTTGTATGAATAAGATTTTGGTTAGTCCTAACTACTTCTATTATGGATATAATCAGTGTTATGCGGTTATATAGTTGTGCCTAGTTATTCTATTGTTTAAGGATTGGATTAGCAATGAAAAGAATGGTGTTTCAAATTCAATACAGTTCATTATCGATTGCAAACATTTGTAAGGGTTGCTTTCCACGACCCGTGATTTTACAGTAGCGTGCGCGAATTTGCGGTCTTTGTACGCACTATGGAAAGAGGCTCGTCCGTGGTATTGCAGACAAGTCTATCATAGTACCTTAATGCGTACATGTGTGCGTCCGCGTCAGTAAACCTTCTCACCGTAGAAACCTGAAATTACACATACCTAGTTCGTTATCTAATACTAGTCACGATTCCATAGGTGTAGCCTAAGTTTCTGGATTTAGATTATTTTAAATAAATCAGGTCTGTAATTGGAATATTCAATTTTCATGGTTCGGCTGACATATGGTAACTTTGCAAATAAAACACAGTATTTTACAGTCCCAATCTCTTTGAAATCTAGTTTCGTGCTCGTAAATGACATTAACACGTGAATAGAAACACAATTAGTTCTATTTAGACACCTCTTTGTTGCACAGTATACCTAAGTAGTTACTTTAGAAATTGACAGTTTTAGGTACATGCTTAAATATAACAGACTAAATGAAATAAGAATTCTATAGTTGACTAAGTCAAAGGTCTAACAAGATTGCCATTTACACGCGACTGATGTAGGTATAAGCTACTAAAATTAAGAAGGTAAAAATCTTTTATTATAAGTAGAAATGATGTCGTTTACTCCTTTAGTTAACTATAATAAATAACAAGTACGTAAATGATGAAGGTCAAGTAAGATACTTCTTGGTTTTCCTTCAATTGATAGGTATAATCAATCAAAGGTGCGTTAACTATTAAGATAATAATTTATATTAGTTGCAGATTAAACTACAGTTTAATACTAAAAATCACCGAATGCAATGGCTCCTAATTGGGAGGATCCACAAGCCATCCACGAGATGGCGGGTGACTCAACATAATTCATTGGAGAAGTTTCTGAGAAAGATCTAGATACCTATATTCAGTTATCAACTTCCTATGGTTGTGATGACGACGATAATACGGGTTGAAACGAATTGCTTTGATTTATATTCTGAAATAATCAAAACATTTCACAAAAATTCTAAACATGTGTGTGAATTAGAAACTTGATAGTTCATTAATTTTCTCTGTTAATAAATCTGTCAAAATACTTACATTATGTAAACGAGCACTGTGTTATCGAGCCCTGTGAAGAGTGTCGAAGAGATACCGTTAAATTTATGTTTAACTTCAATATCGCTGTCGTTTAAATGGAAAATGTTCTTGATCCATGCTAATTCTAAACACATAAAATATATTTCAGATTAGTGTTAAATAGATGTAAAAACAATATCGAGAAAATTGTGTATCGTTGTAAACCATACCGAATTCTGAGCATTGTAACATTTTTAAAAATACTACAGTTGTGCTTATAACATTAAAGGCATTCAAACCGTTTAGTACCTAATACTCTCCGGAACTCGAGCAAAGTGAATCAAATTTTCGGATTTTACTCTTTATCGCCGCTTGGCTTGATTACTATCTCAGCTCATGTAAGTTATGGTGATTCGCTACCTATAGTATATACATATTGTAAATGTTCTCCGGACTCAAATAAACCTTGCATTGTACATTGCAGTTATCGGAATCGTAGGTAGGTACTCTGAGTGTCGAGACTCTGAAAATCTTTACTTCTTGTAAATTATAACAAGGAAACATGTAGAAATCTTCTTTTTTTAAGTTGATTTTTCTTTAGAGTCCTAAGTGGTATGTGTTACCTTCTGCTCCTTTACAATTTTCCCATCATTTCGGGACCTAAATTTCGTATTATAAATTAAGAATTCTTGTTGGTCACAAACAACAATCAGGAGCACATTATGAAATCTGTGAAGAAAATGCTGCCATAGTACCTTCTATAAGGAAAAGGTTTTGAAGTAACAATCTAGTTACAAACACCTCACAAGCAAGACCAAAGCAAGCAAATAATTTAAAAACCACAATTAGAAACCAGGCCGCCTTATGATACCTATAGCGAAAAGTAAATTTTAAATTTCATGAACGTAGATTAAAATTCGAATCATTTTAAATTTAAAAATGATTTCATTATTAAACCATTACTTTTCTTTATAGCCTTTATACTAAAGATCTTCAGAAAGGATACCAAGTTAGTTTAAAATTCTTGAACTAAGATGATTATTACGATAAACGTCAAAATTTCTATTTGAAAGTTAATTGAAAGTTGATTAAATAATTAACTATATTCAATTTGTCATTTATTGTAGAGATAAAATATGTTTAGTGGGTGCAGTTTGTACTTATTTAAAACTTTAACTAACTTCTGTAAAATGATATTACTCATAGATGATTCGTTTTTTTTCAACATATTCAAATGTAGGTACTTTGTGATCAATTATATTTGAGAAGAATTCTAGTGTAAATCGTTTGAAAATAAAAAGAAAATAGCAAATACACGAATTCTCGTTATTGTATCCATTCTCATCACGAATTCTCGTTACGTAAATAATATTTGAATTCACTTGTGTAACTTCCCTTCAGATAAGGAATCCAGGTACCTATGGAAAATTAAAAAGAGAAATGTA
The DNA here is from genome assembly GCA_963662185.1 of Eilema griseolum. Classification (NCBI taxonomy): domain Eukaryota; kingdom Metazoa; phylum Arthropoda; class Insecta; order Lepidoptera; family Erebidae; genus Eilema; species Eilema griseolum. The sequence goes on from OY759243.1 coordinate 10,454,686, forward strand.
GTGTTAGAACATGTATAAATTTATCATTAGAATTGAGATACTTACTAATCAATTACACGCATAATCGTATAATATTGGAATGTTATGTTATGTTATGCATAACATATTAATTACATTTAATTTGACTGTGTTATAAAGAAGATAGTTATTATATTACATCAAATTGGATACTGTTGCAATTTAAATTTGAAACGAAATCAGTAAATACTATAAAACTAGGTATACCAAGTATCCGCAGGACTATTCTGTAACAGTTCAAATTCAGTAAAAATAATACTCATGAAATTAGTATACCTTTACAATACTCACGATAAAAGGGAATACTAATATAATTACTTAATAATATTATTTGTATAAGTTTTAAGGCGGAAGAAGCTTTCTTTGATAGTTTAAGTCATAGGCAATGACCGTTTATCGATACAGTGCCTATCGATTATTTAATAGCAAACATAGAAGATAACGTTTTGGGAGTTATCGCTAATTATTGGAAGATAACAAGGTTTATTACTGAATTGAAGTGGGTTGATAATGCCGAAGGGTCATTCTGTGGCATTTTGAATATCGTAAATTAAGCGTAAGCACCTGTGCAATGCAATACCTAATGAGCATTCATTAAACACGTCAACTAGCAATACCAATTTATGGGAAGTTTAATGTATAAATGTATTTAAAATAATGACCATTTTATATGTATTTTGACACGAGAGCTTTTAGTATTTTTTTTATTTACTTTTCATTATTTCACCTGGTTTACTGCAAGTGTCTATAATAGGAAAAAACTCAAATAAACCCATTTATTAACGAAGTACCGACTGAATAGGTAATAATTCAATAATTCACTATTGGAGTTCCTTGAAAATAATTGACATAACTACATCATAATAAACTGTTTTTCACAAATGCAGCAAGAAAAGCAGTTAAGACAACTTGGAAGTACAAAAGAATAATATCACATAAATAATTCTAAAAATTATAGACTGGCCCTACAATGACAGAGTCGGAAATTACATTAAATGTTTATGTTCGATATCTGTATAGATACGAGGGCAATATACAACGGATTATGAGCCTTATCTTAAACAATATCATTATGTACTTTTTAATTTTTAATATTAATACGTTAACTTGTTGAGTGGGTATCTAGATAAAATGCCGGCAACATGAAGATAAATTATTCGGCATAAATTAAGATTAGAAATTATACGCTGCAATTTTGAATGTCAGAATTGCGTATTCAATATATAGGTGCCTAAATATAGTTAATAAGTAGACATCAATTTTTTCTGGTAATTAGCTGTAACAGCTACTGGTATAATATTCACGGATCTCTAAAAAAAGGTGATTTGTCAGAGGTGTCAAAAAGGTGCGCACGATGTCAACCGGAGCGGCGCGCGCGCAGACTCCTCGCCGCGGGCGTTTTGCAATAACCAAGCTCAAATATTACGAAAAAAAAAACACTGTAGAATCATTATTTTTTACCAACCTCACACAACTAACTACAGAATCTTAAATACAAACTTTTTGTTCGATTAACACATAAATTTGAATCTACGACTATTTAGTATCAATAAATACTGACTAGTAGCACTGAAAGCATAACAACGACTATCGTAAAATCTAAAAAACTGTTGACGCTAAAGTCGAGTCGAGTTTCATCGGCGCGAATAAGGACAATGGTTGGGGCAAGTTCGTCGTCTGGCCTTGAAGGAACCAGTCGGTCTCGTCCGAAACACCTCGGGGCAATTATTCAATAAAACAAAAGCATCCACCACGCTAAGTTTACGCCACACCGACAGAAAACGTTCGCAAATTAATTTAGCTTAATAAACCAACTTTCTTTTTTGAAATACAGCTTTTCACATGATAGTAGGAGATAGAATAAATAGGTATATTTAGTTTATTAGGTTGAATCTAACTTGTGAAAATCTGTTCAACTAACTGAGACCTCATGTTTTAAGTACTTATACTTAATGTAACAACATTGACGAAAACGTAATGACGCAGTTTAGTTTTTAATTGATCTCTGGTCCTATTATTCGTTAAATTCGTACTCAATCATTTAAGTACGTTCTTTATAGTAATGAATGACATAAATAAGAGAGCTTAGCTTTAGGTATACAAAGATTAGATAAGTATAATGGGTAAGTACAGACCGTATGTAATATATATTTTAACATAAAATGGGGAGCATGTTCGTTGTACAAAGTATCCACTTACCTACCTACCTACTACTTAACTAATTTATTCTGCGCTATGTAACACGAGTTAAATAGATAAGGCAAGCCACACAAGAGCCGAAATACCGGTGCCCATTATTCACGCACGTGCTCCAGAAAATGAGCCCTATTATCACTCAGCTGCGCTCCGTAACGTACGACACGAGTCACTGAAAAATATACCAAGAAATTTGATATGACATATACTTAAACCTTTCATCGATATAACGCCTCTCCCTAAAGCATTGTAAGTCCTAGTGGCGCGAGCTGAACGAAATATTTCAAATGCAAATCGTGCTAACGCTATGAATGTAATAGTTTGTCGTGCCATGCGCACGCGCCGCGTACGCCGGAAACAAATTATCATACCCATATAAGCACGTACAAAATCGACGAAAAACTTATTGATGTCACTCAACGCTGATAAATTGCGCTAAACAAGAAAATGGTACCGGAGACTGGACGTAATCTGTTGTGCATACAAAATATGAGACGCCACCAAACTGTAATCGAGTCAACTGCCGAAGAATTATCGGCGACATATTAATAATTCACGAACTGTTTGTTCTCTTTTATCTAAGGGTTTCTAAGGCTTTCTATAGTACATAGGTACCTTCTTTTTTAACTAAATTGAGCGGATTTAAAAATATTATTACATTTAATCATGTAAAAAGAACAGATGCAAAATATGGGGGTTGATAGACCTCTGTCTGTCTTTTCAGGCACATAAAAAAAACGAATGAGTTTGTTATTGTAATAGTTGCGCTGGAACGCAGCGTTAAAAATTCGGAAATCGATTTGTTTGACGTCGACGTGTTTGTTGACATTCGATTTAAAAGTTGAACGGGGTCGATCTAGAGCGGAAATGTATGATAGATCACATTTTGGATTGAATTTGAAAAATAGAATAACGGTCATTGCACGATTGTAAATAGGTAAACGGTGCGGTCTTCTGTGAATGGGAGACACGTGCAAAATTGTAACGGTCACTTGTCGTTTTATTTCCATCAAATAGCAGTAGGTAGTGCAAATAAGTCACCATTTATGTGGTCTATTCTTTATCTTCTCTATTCTTTTCTAACAAAAAGGTTTGTCTGGTGAATTTGTAGAAAAAGATGTCGTTACAGTATTCCTTTTTAGAATTTAGTCACACTTTCGAAATAAAATGGAATATTAAATCATTTTTATGAATGAAGTAGGCGTAGATAAATACGGTGTGAATGTGGCAAATTTGATGCTAATGACGGTTATGTTGTATTCAGAATAACTGTTACAGTTTTATAAATATCAAGACCTATGAACTCAGCTTCTCAATGGTGTGTATTTGAAGAATGGTATCAGATCGACTGAATGTATATGGTATTGTGTAGTAATGTAATGTATCTGGGCGAAATGGCGTTGTCCTCCGACAGGTCGCTGACATCGCATATATTTGTGTTTTTTTTACAGATAAGTATTGTCCTAGTTGCATATTTTTCAAATTTATACAACAACGAAGAGAATTTCTGGGAAAATTATGCTTTCGACGCATTTGAGGTGAGTATCAGGTAGGTATTCCAGAATCGTGCAAATGTAAATTTTAAATTATATCTATATTATTCTGAACGTTTTGAAGCAAATTTCAACAGGATTTTAAATTCCTAATCGATGCCATAAATTAAAAAAAGCTTAGTCATTGCTAGGTATTATCAAACACATAAAATAACAAACATAAAGAAGCACTTACAAAAACGTTATCAATACAAGTAAAGCAAAACTAAACAATTAATTGGTGATATATAAAAAAAAAAGTGTATAATCTTCCTATCGTTCAGTATATAAAATTTGTTTCACAGCTATCATGAAGTTTCCCAGACAAGCTTCCTCTACCGCCCGATAGATGGCGGTAGTAGTAGAAAGTTTGTAAATATGAACTAGTAACGAACACACAACAAGGTACATAGTTTGGAGAAAATTTTGCCTGCTGGAGATTTGAGACAAGACAAGGCTTAGGGAAGGTAAATATGTATTTTATTATATCTTACGAAGAATTGTTATCGCGAATCTTTTCATCTTAACAATTCTTGAGATTGAGATTGAGACACATATTCTAAAAAAATAGAATTGATATAGTAATTTGAATTGTAATCTACCTATCTAATTATTTATTAGAAATCTATCGAGACTTAAGTAAAAAAATATATATTGGCGATATTCTAAACTAATTTTTGTGTTTTGTTAAGTTACTTATTCTGAAATCAAAATTAGCTACCAAAACTTAGTTTACGAAGTATGCAAAAACTATTGAAAGGATTTTGATAAGGAACAAAATAGCAATATCTATGGAACAAAACAACAATCGAAGGGAAAGCTTGCGCCAGAGCTTCCTTTTTCTTCTTTTGGTTTAGTTTATACAGTTTTTACTTTCCCAACCCCGAGAAATGTATCCAGATACAATAGATATATCTAGTTGATAAAATTGGGTACATAATACAGTTCTAACCCAATCAGAGACAGCGTGAGAACACCATTTACGACATTCAGTTTCTGACCCGAGGAGAGTATGTAAATTACACTAAAATTAACAACTATCTTCCCACCTAACAAACAATAGATTAATGTATATACCTAGGTACCTTAAAAGATAAATATCTGACAATACATTCTCTGAAATATAATATAACGTCTGTATTTTTTACTTCGTGTTCTGTTTTCACACGAATTATATTAAAAGATCAGATCAAATCAATCAAACAAAAACCTTTCTCGTTTAAATTTCAAACCGCCTAACTAAAGAAGTGATAGATAACATAAGTTGAATAGTATCTACATGTAGATGTTCCTTCTAGACTTAGTGGTTAGACTTTATGGATCTTAATTTTATCTGACCAAGGAAAATCGTTATTTTGGCCTCGTGACAGATCATACCACGGTTTTATTGGTCCAAAATACTTGAGAGTAAGAGATGAGAGATAAAAGGCAGGAGAGATTTTAGTTTAGCTAGTGACAAATTAAACAAAATCGACACCAATTATGTACAAATAAAGAAGACAAACAAGGAAACTATAAGCACCTCTGCTAAGTACCTACAGACCAGAAGAAATAAATGACAGTTGTACCACGGATCCAGATTGAAATATTGACCACGTTTGCACAGACCCACAGATATTACAGATATTACTATTCACGGGATAAAAGTAGCCTAATGTGCTATTCCAGACGATAATCTATTTTTGCATCAAATTCATCCAAATTCATTCAGCGTAATGAAGTAACAAATAAGCATCCGAACATAAAAAGGTCATAGTAAGTAGGAAGGTAGTACTTAACTTTATAACAGAACCGTCTTCAGCAATTCGGACAAACAAAATATGTTTAAAGAGGTTTTCTCTATTATGACATTCTCAGTAGCCGCTCGTAGTCAGGAAAAATATAGGTAGTGTTACGAAGATTGACGGCAATTATAGACTTACTCCCTGTTACGTGGGACTGAAAACAGCTGGTGAAGTATGAAGTGTTAATTATACCCCAATCAACCCTTTCTAGGATATGCGCCTATTATGTTAAAAGAATACGTTCTTATGAATATAGCTGTTATTGATTTTCTCTTTTTCCTGCTTTGGTCAAACATTTGACAGGTCAAAGATTTCATTCTCCAATGACGTAATTTTATGAATGAAACATACGTTTGATCAAATATGATGACTGGCATTCTACCAGTTGTAATTTTGAAAGAAAGATTGATGAAACATTCACTAATATCTAGCCCTGAGCGATCAATAATTTAGATTTTTTTTCAGAATTTTAATCTAAAGTGACAAGGGGGAACCTTTGGTACTCTAATTGAATAGTTAACTTGTGTAATCATTATTTATTTTAATATTATAATTAATATACAAAAATACAATACCTACAAAAATTGCTATTTACGAAATTAATAACCAAATTAAATACGTAATCATTAAGAATAAGAATAACCTAAATTGGACTACATATTGTAATTATTAGATTTTACGACAATTGTAATATTTTGTTAAGTACTACTCTCAGTACCACTCTCATTTACTCCAAAGGATAATATGATATAAGCGTGGGATGCGTGGGTATATTCTTTTTTCCAAATATTAGTTACGGCAAAAAAATTAAGTGTAAAAAACTTGATAATTTATGTTAAAAATGGACGTAGGAATCTCTTAACACTAAATTAAAATTTTATCAACAATTTCAACATTTACGTTATCTATTGAATTTTATTTACATCTTGTCAATTCTAAAAATTAATTAATATTAGAAATTTTCCTCACTTATATAATCGAACCGTGATTGCAACCTTGAAACTATTTTAAGCGCATCAAATTATTATATTTGAAATTCAGAAATACGTTTGGGCCTCAATGACAATTTTCCTATAGGAGGCTCGTAAGAAGAAACGTAAAAGTACAATCATAATAATGCATAGAAGAACAGGTAGGTATCTATTACTACGGTTAAATAAACTACAGAGTCAATAATAACACAATTTAAACCAAATAACTTGTCTGTTATATTATGTTGCGGATCAATGGCCTTTCATGCATCTGTTTTTTTTTCTAACCTCCAAAATACTGCGAAAAGTTATCTTGAGATGTTTACGGCATATTTAAGGTGACGGCTAATATGGTCTATGATGTTTATTGTAGAAAAAAAAAGAATACTGTGATGAGTTTTTGACTAATTTGAAAGAAGAACAATAGCTTCCAATGTTCTGAAATGTATCATCCTCATTGGGTGTCTTATTATCATACGAGTGCTCTACAGTAGTAAAAAAATCAGAGCAATGCCATTAAACATGTGAAGGCTCCCTAAGTAGTTTTAGAAGCAGTTAAATCAGATGCAAAGTATAAAGTGCTATATTTCCATTGAACATAAAAAATATTTTCCTAAAAATAAGTTGTGTTAGTGCATATACCTACCCATTTTGTCGTGCTTTATCATTTTTGTTAACCATACTATCAATTAAGAACATCAGCTGCCGAAGTGGTGAAATGTAAAAAAAGTTTAACTTACAATATATATTTGATAGGTGTTGTCAAACATATTGGTAGATGGGTACAATAACAAAGGGCTGGATAAAATGAGATTCACGTATAAAGGTAAGTACTATGGTAAATAAAATGTATACCTAAGTGTTAATAACACAATATCTACGTAAAATAGATTACATGAAAAATATAATAGATATCGAGAGACATAACCTAATACAATTGCTGGAAAAAAATAATTGAGAAACTAAATCCCTGGTCAGTATTTGAAAATCAAACTACTTTCATTAGGTAATTATTATTTAAGCAAGACCTGGTAATAGCCAAGAGGCAGATCAATTTACAGATAATTACATAGGTAATAACTCTAAATTTAAGTGGAAAAACTTTATGGGCTTTCGAAATGTTTACACTCTAAAATGGTATAGGCAAAATACACACAAAGTTATTAAGGACGTGTAGATTTTATGGTTTTTACTGTTAGAGAATGTGTTCATCGATGAGACTATCTTTTAATAGTAACACAGCGTATTCATTTTATGTACTTATCTTTGGAAGGACAGACACTACATTGTCTAACTGTGATAGACAGATTGTGAATCTTCTAAGGCATCAACACGCTGTTTATTGAATTTGTGTTCCTTATTCCTACTATAAAAATAGCGGTTTTGAAATCTATTAGGTACTATAATAATCTATTGTTATGTTTGATTCAAGATAATGGTGGAAAATAAAATAATCATTGTTTGTGATTATTTTATTTTCACCCTTATCTTATTATATTATTTCTCGTGTTTTTTTGCCTTTTACAATACATATAAACAGCATCTACCTATTACAATTAGAATTAATTAACTATTTGGTACTTTTCTAATATAAAACTTTATCCATATCTAAATTTAAAAAAAAACAAAAATTTCTTATAAAATTTTCAGAAACATTTAGAAGTTTATAGTATCATACTGAACTTAAAACAAAATGATACCAAAGTAGGTATAAATAACGACCCATCTAGAAATAGGTATACCCATCTATCTAACCATAACAAAACATCAAACCACATAAACACTCATATTTTTGTTATTGAACACGAGTCAGTCGTTGAAATGTGATGACATGAGGTGTCTAATACAAAAATTTACTTAACAAAGCATACCGTGAAGGTGCTTTCTTAACAATTAAGCAAGTGTCACGTCTATGAGGCCGATTTACATAACGCCTTTGGTGGCTCCATTGTAATCTTATTCGCACCGTCTCAAAGCCCACGCATCCAAATCAATTATTATAGAAGTCATAAATTAAATACTGTTTACAATAGATATAGATCTTTATGATAAATGGATCTATGTGTCCCGAATGTAAGTATATCAGAAAATCTCGAGCAATCTCGCCGCAAGATGGCCGCCTGTAGCGCGGGAATGCGCCCGCGCAAGTACGTCCTTATTTGAATTAGAATTATAAATTGTTAATTGGAATGTTATTTTTTCTTTCAATAAATATTGATTATATAGGGTGACGAATTTAATTAGGTACCTAAAGTCAAACAAAAAGTAATAGTTTCAAGTAAAATAACGTCAAATATTTTGTCTTGAATGTGAAGTGATATTGTTTGCGTTCACGTTGACTGGAACAATACGAGTTTTGCATTTTTACACGGCGTTCATATTGTGATTATCAAATGTCACGGGTTTCGTATTATCGTTTAGATTTGGGTAGGTACAGAAGAAAATTAACTGCCTGATTAAAAAGTTATTCAGCATTTTGCAATTACCAAAGATATTTTATGAGTCAAATACTAATTAATATCGTCCATTTTGGTTATTTGAATCGAACTTTTTGTTCCTTTTACGGCAAAATATCTTCGTCACGGTATTTTATGGCTCTAAAATTTACTTATAAATGTAACCTAATCTCGTCATAAATAAACAAGCACATAATTTAAACTAACCTTATTTAAAGTACCAAAAATAAGAAAAGGTTTCGAACAAGATGTTTTGGTTTGGAACTTTATTGCGTTAGTTATAAAATCAATTGCGCTTTATCTTTAACCTGTCAAATATATTACAATGAATTACAAAGAATTCGAAGAATGGATGGGAAAGTGGCTATAGTCTTAATGAATAAGTTAAAAAACATAAATTAGAATGAAAACAAAAAAAATCTTAATTCAATATCCATCATTTTGTGTGATAACTTATCACATCGCGAATTATCATCATAATTTTTTTTCGGTGTGATCAATTTTATTCAGTCTCACATTATTTTGTCTGTGAAAGTAATAAAATTAGCTATACCCACTTAGGTAGGTACTGTTTTCATTTCCTGACCACTTTTTTGTGCAATTAGATTGTTGGCATCTCTTTTTATGTCTTCGTTGTAGAACTTTTTATTTGCATCTAACACTTTTTATCTCTTGCGAAACAGTTGTGCGACGGAAAGTGTTTAAAAATTTTATGCTTTTAATATAATATTACAACACCTAGATTATTTGATATGAGTCAAACTAGAATAAACATAATTTTAAAGTTTATAGGCAGGTATTCACGTTTCGTTTTTTTTGTTTTATCGAAATCTAGGTATTTCATTATTTTTTGTTGTTCATATTGGTGTCCATTTAGAAAATCGACTAGAGTTAAAGTACCTACCGCAAAATCATTAGAATCTATTTTTAAACGAAAGTTTTTGGATTTAAGTATAAATTTATCGTATGTAGGTACCTAGCCATAACCTAGAATATGTATGTCGTAAAAATAATTTGATGAATTGTAACCAAAACAAACTAAAGAGAGAATTTGTAGGTGGATGAACAAGTGTAAGTCCAATAATTCAATCTTTAAAATTAATTATTTACTTATTTAGTTAAGAGCATGTATACAAAAGATTACGTATAGATAATATTATTTAGCAATGACTGCTTTATTTTGCCCACATCTTTGTTAATATTTACAGAAATAGATACCAAAGCAAGAGTAGCGTCATACAGCTGAGATTGAAAATTATTAGAAGTGCCCACATTATTTGCAAAAACAAAAACAAAGTTCAAAAGCATAACGGCGACCCGTTTCAAAACTCCACTGAATTTTTTCGATATTATTTTCAAAAGTTTCCGACTCTGTATTGGAAAAGGTGCACAATAAATCCTAGATAAACACACCGAGATCTTGAGTCTAACGAGATTCCTATAAGAAAACTTATAAAGTAAATATTAACCTGTGAGCATCGCCCGCAGAACGCAGTTAAACTATTAATTGCTGCATAGCACGCAGTCACTTTTAATCACTTGTCCAGTATCCAAACTATAACAAACGTAATCACTCGGGTGTAGTAGTCAAAACACTTGCAACAATACGTTTACACCAAAACACCCACTGAACTGTTAATGAGGAACTAAAGTTGTGTTGTTGGTGTGAGTTTGTCGTTCGGGGTGCGTTAGCGCAGCGCGCGCGACGCAACACAGTCAACGGTCGCCGGCACACTGCGCGCCCGACGCGGCGACCCCCCGCCCGCAGCGCCGCGCCCCTCACCCCCCAGGGGGCGGAGCCGAGCCGAGCGAGCGAAGGCGATGCCGCTGGTTAATTACGCTCGCCGGCCGAAGCGGGACGGCGATAGCTAGTGGGCGCGAGCTATTAGCGCGCGGAGAGCGGGACGACGCGCGTCTTAAGTATTTTGTATAAGTAATGAGGGGCGCGGGTGCGGGGCGCTGCATCTCCCGCCAATCTTTAATGTTGATTACGGCCGCCGCCGCCTCTGTGCGCCCCTCATTAACGCGAAGCTCCGCCCGTATTTAATTACAACAAGTTTAATTGTCGATACGTTATTGTTTTTGCAAACATTCCACGATTCGAATTCGGAACGCGACACGACGTGCGTTTGTTTTGTTTTGTTTCCAATTGATTGTCTCGTCACGTTAATTGGTTGAAACGTCGGCTCGACTTGTTTCATTACGCACAAGCCATATTTATTACGATACGCTTATAAAATAAAAGAGTACCTACTTACCTATCAAAGAAAATTGGATAGTAAGTAAGCTAGAGATGTAATAATTTTGGGTACCTAATATCTACATTATTTTCGTAAATAGGTAGGTACCTTGTGAAATTTATGTAAATTTAAATCTAAAGGTTGATCGGCCACTAATCATTTTTATCTGCCTACCTAATTGGAATGGTTATAAGTAGGTAGGTACCTACCTATCAAAAAAAAAGTACTTAACTGCCTACCTAAATTTCTACCTAAATGAGTAGGTAAGTAGATACCTAGGTAGGTACCTACTAAGGAAGGTAGGACAGAACAACCTAAATAAGTAACAAAAAGCAGACGGCATGGCATGGCAAACACTATAAATTTGTTTGTGGGTTTGTTTGGAGACATTAAATTAGCGTTTAGATTTTGGGTAGGAAGGTAGGTAGGTAGGTACGTAAATCTTCTTCTCTACCCTTTTAGGTAAGTAGGTACCTTAGTAGGTACCTACCGACACAGTAAGTACCTACCTAACTAAGAAACGAGGTAAAACATTGCTGATCATCATCTCACCTAAGTAGAATTTGGAAGTCCCAGAAACAAGTACCTACCTACCTATCTACCAGCAGCTTGCAAAATAAAGGAAAAATAAGAAAAATTAAAACAATAAGGAAAACGACTGAAGAAGACACACCTACCTACAGAGTGCTTAGGTAGGTATAGTGAGGATATTGATACCCACGATACCTAATGATGAGTACCTACCTACCTTTTTTATACCACTCAGGTGGTAGACAAGCACACGACCCACCTGATGGGAAGTGGTTGCCGTGACCTATGAACGCGTACAACACCAGGGGCATAACACTCGCTACCCAGTCTCTTCACATTTGCTATTTGGGTATGTAGGTACCTACCTACCTACTCCTTTTTGACCTTTTAAATTGATATGCTTGATATGCTTAATATGCCCCACATACTATGACCATTTAACCCGGACATGGGGTAATATACCTAAGCAATTTTTTCCAAATTAATTTGTATCTATAGGTACGCAATAAAATTACCTATTAGGTAAGTAGGCAAGATGATTAGGTATTTTATGTTAATTTTAAAGCATAAAAAATATTGAGTAGGAGGGGACTCTCCAAATTTGTACCTGTGCCCGGAATACGGCAATAGGCTAACCCCCTTTTACGTGGGACCGAATGCAATAATTGGTGAAATGTGGGTGTTAATTTACCCCTGCCTATCCCTCCAGGGATAAAGGCGTGATTATTATGTATATGTAGGTAGATAAATAGATCTATTGCACACAGATACTTGCACCTGGCGGGAATAGAACCCAATATCCAAAATCTGAACTCAAACATATTACCTACCTACCTATATAGGCATGTGTTAATGAGTGAACTAACCGGGGTCGACCTTGTAGAACTTACCTAATATACCTACCTATCTATCTATTTACTGATCAAGTTGACGATAGGTAGGTAGGTACCTATATCCTATATCGAGACTAAGAACGTCCCTGTCACCACCAACAACTGCCGCCATACCTGGCCGCCGAGGGGTGGACTTTACTGGGCCTAGGTATAGGAGGCCATTCGTAGTTCCGAGCCGGGAGACGAAGCTCAAGCCTGTGGACTGAACCGTGTCTTTTACGGGAACGCCTATCGTCTGTTCTCTACATCAGTGACTGGCTTGCAGCACTGACGTCTTCGCATACCTATACTAGAATATATATAGGTATATATCTATTATATATATATATATCTATTATATATATATAATAATATATATATAATAGAGGGTACAGGAAATCAGGTTCGCTTTACCAGTCTAAATGCGGATTTGGCTGAACTTCGATATTTTGGGTGAAGTGACTATAATAATAATAATAATAAATAATAAATATTCCACGACATTCTACGCAACGCTATCTAGACATTCTAGACCCATGGTAAGCATAGCTTAACTAGCTTGTGTTATGGAATCTAGAATGCGGATAAACATACTTAGATACTCTTTTTCTTACATATTATATATAGAAACACCCAGATCAATGCAAATATACATATTCATGCATACAAATATTTGCACTGAGCGGGAATCGAACCCGCGCCCCCTGCATAGCAGTCGAATGCTCTACCGCTACGCCACAGAGGTCGTCATAATAATAATAATATATTTATTTGCTTAGGTAAGATGTGGTAAATACAAAGTGACAAACAATTTATGAGCCACATTTTGCCATTCCGTCATGACATGCAAACATTAAAACATTAAATTAACATAATATTGTGGATTGAATTGTTAAAATAGAACATCCATGCCATCCATCCAACCTGCCATCTGACATCTGAGTGCTCTCTAAACCTAAAGGCGACTTTTTATTTTTTTATACCACTTAGTTGGCAGACAAGCACACAGCCCACCTGATGGAAAGTAGTTACCGTGGCCTATGGACGTCTGTAACACCAGAGAAGTCACAGTCGCGCTGCCAACCCTGTAGGTACAGAGTTTCTGTGTCGTTAGTAGAAGACAACTCAGGACAAGCCTTTAGTCTTCCCACTTACGGCACAAATTCTCCAGTGAGCTCTAGCTACCCTACTCACCGCTGGGAACACAACACGAAGTTATTATAACCGCGGTATTCTGTAGGGCGGAGGTACTTCCCCAGTCGGACTGCTCAATCGGGCGGATATACCGCCGTGTCCTACCTCCTTAAAAATCGAATTATACTGCGATATGGAAGCATTGCAGCTAAACCAGTTGTTAGTTTTGGACCTCCAACTACTCGTAAGGACTGCCATAAATGTTCGTTTATCAACCGAGACCAACGGCTTACCGTTCTCTACGAGGCACGATCAAACCAATTGAAACACCCATATTCATGCATACAAATATTAGCGCTGAGCTGGGATCGAACCCACACCTCTTGTGTGTGCGTTCACTAACGCTACGCCACAGAGGTAAGTGTAAGTATATTTAAAAGAATTTACCTAAGTGAATTTAAAATAAGTTAGATTCAAAGTTAAACAATTTGTTCCTCAGCTAAAGGATAGAGCTAGAGAAATAAAAAGATTGGATTTTTAATAGTAACAATTGTGTATATTGAATAATGAGGTATAATTTAAGAATAAAAAAATTATTAGAGGCTCGAAAAATCTCAGGGTGCAAGTTACTTTCTCGGTTAATTAAAAATTTGTAAGAATAAGAATTGCAGAAAAGATTTATAAGAATAGTAAGATCCTGAAGAACGTATATAATTGAAAACTATGGGCTTTCTCGAAAGATCTACCTACTTAATGACAGAAGGTAAGAAAACTCATGAAGTGTGTGTAGAGGCAGACACCAGACACTGTGTGCGTGACTGGAAAAGTAGATAAGTACCGGGTTGCTCTCATGTAGGTACCTGCTCTAACATTCAATTAGGTTAATAATTAAATACTTATAGAATAGTCGCAAAGGAAGTTTATGGATTTGAAATCGGATAGCAAGTAAAATAATAAAACTGAACTTAAATAAAAATAATATTCGGCCTGTTTTTGCTCCCTAGCTCTGTCCCCTGACAGAGGTCGTTCTGCAACCTCCGACTCCCGAGTTCCCTCCACCCGTTAGAGTATCCTCCATTCACGCTCTGCGGCCTCCATCACGAGCATTACTTGCTCGCAAAAGGAAGCGGCAGCAGCCCACGCATCCACGCAGTGCACCATCGCCGCCAGCAAGGCGGCGAGTGAGAGAGCTCTCATAGCTAGGGCCGCCATTAGCTCCTTCTCGGCGTCTCTCACGCCGGCGCCGGGCACTAGATGAGCGCATTCGGCGTCACAGTGATGGCATTCGGACGTTGACTCTTTCCCAATTCGACGCATATATTTCCAGAAGTACTCGTGACAACCTGCGTCAGCCGGCAAAGGCTGCAGTGTCAGCCGTGTCGCCTCTTTAGCAACTCCCCTATGATGGGTCTTACCGCCGCTATTACGGTGTGCCCTAGCGACTTTCTAACTCATAACAAATGTCCTCTTTCCATACCGTAAATGTATTGTTTACCTACATATGAGAATGGCTGAGAATGTTCCATATACCTACTTATTATAATTATGTAAACTAAAACGTCCAGACCCGGAACATATCGTCATACGTATCGATAAAAAAATCACGTGTGAGATTTAAATTCACCACTAATTTATAACAATACATACAGAAATATATTCAAAAATCACTCAAACGTATTGAAGTCTGATTTAAACGCTCATAAATGTTTGAAAATGTTTAAAACATAACTACTTATTTCTGTTTTTCAAAATACAGAAAAATAAATGTGTGTCCTCGTGCAACGTATTTGCGGCAATCAGACGGCGGTCATTCCGCATAATTATATTGAATACGGTGGTACTTGTATAATCTAGTGTTACTAGCAATTGATAGGGTTGCCAGAGCTCCTTAGCTAATAGGAAATAGATAGGTACAGCTCCATTTCGAGTACAGTTTTTTAATTCCACTTAGATGGCGGTGGTAGCACGTGGCCCACCTGATAGCTTTCTATCCGTTATCGTGGCCTATCGACGTGTGCTACACCAGGGGAATTACAATCGCACTGCCGACCCTGAAAACACAGAGAGTAGTAGTAGTAGAAGACAAAGCAGGACAAGCCTTTGGTCTTCCTACTGACAGCACAAAAACCCTCCAGTGACCTCTGGCTACCCTACTCTCCATCGGGAACACCACACGAGGTTATTATGACCGCGGTATTCTTTAGGGCGGAGGTACTTCCCCAGTCGGATTTCTCAATTGGACGGAAATACCGTAGTGCCCTACCTTCTGTCATATTGTACCAACTAGTAGGTTGGCAAGGAGGATGTAAGAATGAAGATGTCAACAGGACCCTCACATCCATTTAGTTCTATGAGCACCGGAAACTGCTAACAATTAGGCAACATGATTATTTGACAATTTAATAGTAGATATAAAAGCTATGTACTGGATTTCTGTTCCCACGTAGATTTGACTAGGTAAGTACATAATATCAAATAGAAACCAACGTATTACAATACCTACCTATTCTTGTCAAGTCTCTAAGTTTTTAAATCAATATGAAAAACTTAGTTTCAGGAGACAATGGTACAAGCATGAAAGGAGAAAAACGTAGAATAAAAGTCCGTTCAAATTACACTTTTGAAAGGAAACTCTGAAAGAAAGAAAGAAATGGGAAAGAAAGAAAAGCTTACACTTACAGTGCAAAAAATATTTCAAGCCTCTTGCTGGACTAACAGAAATAAAGATGTTCTCATTATTCGAATACTGGTAATCAGACTGTGGTGATTCGGAATAATTATGAAGAATGAAAATTTATTTCTGGCTTAACAAAAGGGACATCCCCTCTGAATTATTTATTATAGCAATTTTACTGCTCCAAGTGGAAAACTGAAATCAAACTTCAGAATCGTAATTAAGACGGCTCATTGCCAAACGTCTTGTTATTCTGTCATAGGTATATATATCGTTATGATTGTATTGAGTTGAGGAATCGTTTGAGAGTTCTGTCGATTTTACAATAGATTGCGCGCTGTGATTTTTTTAGAGATCATGTCAACGTCTGCTTTGGTCATGGATTCATCTCACACATTTAAACTAGACTGGTCATTTTCGTACTGCCTAATGTAGGATGCAAAAGTAGTCCTATAGTGAGTGTTTGCAAAAGAAATTTCTTTTTTTAGAAAAAGGTACGGAAGCAAAGTGTTACGACATCGAGACAAAATCTATGCTGGTGAGTAATGTAAAACAAAAACGTAATAACCGTTACGTTTTTTGTTTACATTACTCACGTCTGTTTTATTAAAGGTTTTAACTACAGATGGTAGGTATGCCACTTAGGTACTTAAGGATTTATTATTAAAGTAGCTAGTAACTCGAAATAAACCCTGTACCTACCAACCTGTCTGGCCAGCGTGGAAACAGTAAGCTAAAGCCTCCTGACATTGGGAGAGGCCTGTGACCAGCAAAGGACTACGATAGGGTATTTTTTCTTTTAGCAGAGTAGAATTTGGACCACTTCATCTCTTTCCATGCGGCGACATACAAGGCGACTAAGATATATACAGCCCAGACTCAGACTCAGATGCATGACTCGAGTCAACAATAGTGCCAGGAATACGGCAATAGGCTCACCTCCTATGACGTGGGACCGAATACAATTCTTGTTAAATGTGGGTGTTAATTTACCTCTACCTTACCCTCCGGGGATAAAGGCGTGATTATATGTATGTACCTACGATAATATGTACTGACGATAAAAAGAGGTCGCAATATTATCATCATCTAATCTAATCTAATTTTCCAACCATTTTGTTTCGTGTTATAAGGCTTTCATAAAAGTTACTATCGCATGACCTCCCAACCCCGAGAAGAAAAGGAAATCAGCAGGTATACCGACTTGCAGGTAGAGTACATTTGGCCCCTTAGGTCCTGGTATACTAGGACACATAACTAGGTACCGTATATTGTTGTAAGTAGATACCGTAGGTATAATATATGCAATATTAGAAATTATTCAAAAGTACCTAGTAACGGCATATTTTCTTGTAGCCAACTTTAGTTTATTCCAATGTCACAATGTTGTGTGTCTGTCGTCTGTACAATGATTCAGATCGAGATGATAAGCCTATAAAATAAAAGACAGGTAAGTATTGTTGTTTAATGTTTTGTCAGAGAATACGCATAAGGACTGCATCAAGAAAGAAACCGTTAAAACCATTCCAATCGTACCCACAGGTGAAAACGACGAAAGATGTGGAGTTTCTAGAAAATTTCATGAATAAAACTATTTATTACCAATATCCAAGGCTCGATTTATGCGATATACTCTTCAGAGGCGAGAGAATGCATCATGTATCCATCAAAAAACGTTCAACAACTTATAAAAAACCTATTACTTTGTTGCAATGACCAAAGTGACGCGAAATACATTTATGTGGTAAAAAAGTATTCAAAAACGGTATAACGTCAGTTGTGACATGACGGTAGCTATAAATAAATAAACATTTCCCCCATTGCGGCCACCCACGGCGCGCACGCATGCAAAAAATGTGTCCACTTTACTTCAGTGCGTACCTGTGACTATTTGTGTAGCCAATATTTATACATGCTATTTTAAATTAGGGCGACCCTTGATGGAGGTTTAGAGGTGTCTGGTCATGTCTAAATTGAGTTCCAAAAAGACGTACCTACTGTTAGTTGAATACTGTAGGTACACATATACAGTGCTCGATTTGGGTCTACCTAGATATAAGCGGGAAATGAAATGAAATTTGTTATCGGCAAATCAGAAGCACCTCAAGTTTTTTTAAATATGACATGGCAATATGACTGCACTTCAACTGATGGTAAGCTGAAGGAAAGGTCCTAGTGTAGAAGATCACCATTACTGCCTCATCAGAAGCATTTTTCAGCCTCATCAGAAGGATACACGTGTGCTGGTAAACAAGTCCAAGACTTTATGGTGCGGCAAAGAAAAGAGTCGACGAACTTCTTGGATCTTGGTGGAATTGCTTGCGCTGTGTGAGGGTCACGTCTAAGCCCTGCACTAGTTGCATCTGTTGCTCATTTGGATAGGAGTAGACATCTAGTAACTTTACTAGTTATATTTCTAAATTAAAAAAAATGGTCAATAAAGAGTTACGAATTATGTTTTACATACAGTTCTACAATATAAATATTGCATGATATTTCAAATCATACTAAAAGGCGACCAACCCTACCATTGGCGAACGGGACATTAATCAAATTTATTTTATTTACTGGTAGGTACTGCACTTGAGACTTGCATCATCATTGTTGTCATTATACCTATATTGTTCCTCACTGCATCCAAGAAATTTCTCTTCGAAGCTTGGAATTTGCTAACTCCTGCTCTTTTTGGTTAGGCTTATACCACTTCCATGGGGGCCTAGCAAGCCTACACAAGAGACTCGTCCACCAATATGCAAATGTATTTGCAGTATATGGGTGACTGACAAGCTCACGGCCCACCTGATGGGAAGTGGTTACCGGTGGCCTATGGACGTATGCAACATCAGTGGCGTTACACTCGCGCTGCCGACCATCAAAGTTGGTAGAGGAACTCTAGAAATGTACGATGAAAAGCAAAAAAAAGTTTATTCCATCTTCACTTCACACACAAAACCGGGAGAAAGATAGTGGTATGTACGTCTTAGGTATATTGGAAGGCAAAATAGCTTTTAAGGTACGTGGGTATCAATAACTATTCAAAGAAAAACTGCCTTGTCCAAGTCCTGTCACATTGGCGTTGTTGGGGACGCAGACGGCGAAGAAGTGCCGTGTGTACACTGTAAGTACATCCTGTACCTACTTTCTGTAGGTATGTATTGCATCGCGTCTTTTTTTAACATTTTCTATGAGAAATCGTAGCATCCGCATTATAACTCTGTTGTATCTGGCTCGGGCCTTAAAGTATAAATTAAAATATATTATTAGGAATTATATAAATATATTAATTACTCTTTATGTATTCATGAAATAATGTGTACGTCATTGGGAATTTAAATTTGAGGGGCAACTCTAAATTTATTTAGATTATGTGGATTCAACTGACCATAAGCAATAGGAATATAAAAATTATCCTCGCATTTATAGCAGCGGTGTAGTGAAGATTAAGAAGGTATTGTAAGTTCGAAGTTCAATTGAAAAACCTGAAGAAATAAGCTTACCTATCACATGGACCCAGAAGTACGGATCTCGGAACCGGTAAGAGAGGTTACGGACTTGAACCGACTATAACGCACGACGTCTGGAGGTCGTTGTTAGTTGGCGGAGGTAAAGTAGGCAGGCATATCCCTTGCACCCCGGCCGTCTCAGGGCCATCTCTCTCGACCTGACCATAGAGTACCCAACTCGTCTCCGGAAACGTGGAGGCGTGCCAACGCCGCGGTCTGCTTCTGCCACGGGGACAGGCGGCTGCTCATGGGGGCAGAGGTCATTAATCGACCTCCTGTTCGACGACGTTCCGACGCTCGAGTTGCCTCATTATGTGAGCAGCATGGTTTGCGATCCTCCTTCGCTCCCGCTGCCGCGTATTGAGTTAGGTCTCGATAAATGGTAGATATCTATAGGGTATCTAGCGGGGCACTCGATTATATTGTTAAAATTTTTCAATGTAAGAACGATGTCAGAAAACGGTACCTACCCAGTTGACGTCAATAAGCTAACGCCCTAGATTTCCGGATGTGACTTAAATCTGATTAGTCGTTACAGCAATTTACTAGGTACAAGAATATAACAAACACACATAGGTACCTACCTACTGAAGTGAGCCCAATTCGAGCACAACCACATTATGTTTACAATAAAGCATAAATAAGCAATATAGCTTGGTTTGGATTAGGACAAATACTAGTGATTTAGGTTAATATATTCAGTTATAGGTACTAGGTACCTAGAAAGATAGAAATTGTATAAGTAGGTAGAAATTATTGTCAATCCATACTAATATTATGTGTCTGTATGTTACACTTTCACGTCTAAATCATTGAATCAATTTTAATGATATTTAGTATACCTACCTAGGGGTAGATTTGACTTTGAGAAAGGACAGGTTATGTTTTGTCGCGATAACCGACATCAACGCGAGTGGAGGCGCGGGCAACAGCTAGTAGTTATAAATATTGTTTAATGCATGAAATAAAAGGTTTATAATTGAATGAAATTAATATGCGAACTATTCAAAATTGCTTAAGATAGATAAATTTTCCCTTACAGGGGGAACGCTCTGACCACTAAGCCACGGAACCTTTGTCTGAAACCATCCAAATTCTTCAATACGGTGGTAGCTATCTACCGATATTCGTACGAACTTTAAGGGAAAGATCGCGGGTTCCAATCCCACCGCTTCAATTTTTTTATCTAAATCGAGGTTTTTTATTAGGTATTACCTACAGAATACCGCGGTTATAATAACTTCGTGTTGTGTTCCCGCCAGAGCTCACTGGAGAGTTTTTGTGCTGTCAGTGGGATGACCAAAGGCTTGACCTGCTTTGTCCTCTACACTGACGGCACAAAATCTCTGTTCTTACAGGGTCGGCAGCACGGATGTGACTCCACTGGTGTTACACACGTTCATAGGTCATGGTAACCACTTTCCATCAGGTGGGCCGTGTGCTTGTCTGCCACCTAAGTTGTATAAAAAAAAAACAAACTTGCTCACTAATTCACGAACTATCAAATTTTAAGGTAGGCAGGTATACCGACACCAACCTATTAGTAGATGATTTATTTGAGGGCATTTGGTATGCACATAAATTAAAATAATTTTAATCTATTCAATACCCGTTGATACGTTTCGTGTCAATTTCTAAAGAAATAACATCAACATTATTAGTTTAACTGTCAATTTTTGAGTACCTTTAAGTTTACATTATTTACTAGTCAGGTCAGGTACCCTCCCTGTATCGGCTCATTTCAGCAGGTGGTACCGGCCCACATGTTGATTAAAGGAAGAGTCTCTGGTGCAGGCTTTGCTCTCAGGGTTGGGAAGTCAGACGATAATCAAATCAAGAGTAGGAGATCGGATCGCAGCCTCCGAAGATCAAGCTTGGGATGCAACCGGTACTAACATTTTCTTGATGAACATGATGGAGATGATGATGATGGGGTAAGCAAAACTTTGGAAACGAGTACTAAGTAAGTAGGTAGTTCTTAAGGCAAAGTCTAACGAATATTGATCAATACACAGAGATCAGAAGTATGATTTTGTAACATTCACACTGAACTGCAATTTATGATATTAGACAGAAGTGGTTTTCACGGGAGGTAATAGTACCTACCTATCTAAGTTTGTGGATGTCACTTCTGTTAACTTTCTACTACATGAAAAGGATGCGAAGAATATTTTTCTTTTGGTAAATACTATTTTTACAGCTGAATTTGAATCGCTTGTGTTATCTACTATCTATCTACCTACCTACTACCTACCTGTATTATGAATCAAAAAGTGTTAAATTTTAAATATTTTTTAGTAGTAGGTAGGTTTAACCATTAAGGAAAGTACCTTTAGGTAGATATAGATAAAGGAGAGATGATTTACTTCCTATGTTTTTTTTTTAATTTTCGACTTCACTAGGTAGTTATACCTAATCAAATATAAAAAGTAAAGCATTCTTTATAAATCCAGTTTCTAACAGATCAATGAATTGAGACTTGAATCACATAAAATTATACTAGTTTGCGTTTAGTATTGTATAAATTTTGCAAATGTGAGCATTATTTACCGATTATTGAGATTTATAAGTATATTTCGGTCGATTACGTATTCTTACTAGTAATAACTCTGCTGTTATTTAATTTATGGAGGGTGCTTAGTTTTTTATTTATATTTCAATATAGGCACTATTCATATTTACAAACCCAGTAGCATTTATGCGATATAATAACAGCTGGATAAGTGGCTAAGCATAGCAATTTAAAATTTAGGCAAATTTCTTATGTCACTTTACTGAATCGAAGAATCGCAAAAATATTAAGTGAAATTGTGATATCTTCTTGTACGATACAGGAACTAGGTTGTGCCTTTAACCCACTTTAGGTTATTTATTTATGCATAATAAAAAATTAGTAGGTACTTATTTTAGTACAGTCGTATATATGTAGATTTGACACTCCAACATCATATAGTAAAAATAAATAGCTGTATATTAGATATCGTTTTGCTGTCATAGTTTTTATAAGTCATAATATTCAAAATCTATTAACTTTGGGTGTGGTGATGTAAAATATTTGGGTAAGGGTTCCGTGTTTACGAATTGTCGAGTGCTAGTTTAAGTGAAAAGAAATTATGTTAATGAGGATGTTTGTATTAGTTTGACAGCAATGGTACTTAAAAGTTCATTTAACCGAGATACTTTACAATATCCTATCTATCTTTTTATCCAGATACTGTACGCACCAGTATGGTTGATTTGGTTCTAGAGTTTACACTTTGGATCCAGGATCTGTGTGGATATTCACTTCGATACCCCCCTGCGGGGCCAGTGCATGGTTATATCAGACTCGCCGCACGGCCGTCTTGGACTTTCAGTTGCCGGGGGTGGGGGTAGCCTCTGGCATATTCCTCGCATACTCCGTCTGACCCAGGGCTATTGAAGGCCCCATCGGGTGCCTCCCATAACTGCAATATTTGGTTTATTTTGAATTTTACAGGAGCTCCTGCAGATTGAAAACAATAACAGGCATCCAATCCAAAAGCAAAATGTGTTTGTCTGTTCATTCATTGGTGATTAAAGAAATTTAGAGCTGATTGGAAACTACGTTGAAATCAGTGCCACCTGTCTAGAGAATCTCCATCCATAGAAGATCAAACTACTAAAATAAATTTGGAATTGTTGTTGCTTGCAAATGCTGCCAGTGTTACAACAACTTTTATACTGTTTAGACTTGCAAGATACGCTTTCTACCATTGTAATTGCTCATCACTTTTTTATACCACCTTATTATACAAGAAATAAACTAGATGCATTGTAATACATAAAGCTTAATGCTACATAAAGCTCGTGTAATTAGGAGTAGAAGTAAGCACAAGAAAAGCTGAATGTAATCAAAGACGTAATGGCAAGAAAATAAGTAGGTAACTAGGGAGATGACGTCTGATGCTGACAGGAAAGTACTTAATGAAGAGAATGACATGTTGTATATATTTGAAGGAGGTGGGCCACGACGGTATTTCCGTCCAATTGAGCAGTCCGACTGGGGAAGTACCTCCGCCCTATAAAATACCGCGGCCATAATAACCTTCTGTTGTGTTCCCGGCGGTGAGTAAGGTAGCCAGAATTCACCAGACATTTTTTGTCCTGTCACTAGGAAGACCAAAAGCTTGTCTTGCTTCGTCTTTTACACGGACGGCACAGAAACTCCCTGTGCTTACAGGGTTGGCAGAGTGGGTTTTGCACACGTCCATAGGCCACGGTAACCACTTTCCACCAGGTAGGCCGTGTGCTTGTATGCCACCTAAGCGGTATGAAAAAAAGAAAACCCCAAATAATAGGACAAAGGCAGGTAAATGAAAATAATAATAATATTGTATTCTAAGACTTCTATTTACATTCTTAAAAATAAAAAACGATTCTGCCATTTTAGTTTCTTTAGAACTTATTTACACACAATGCTTATTACCTATCTACTTAGGTATAGGTAGGTATACAAAGTATAAATATTAAAAAAAGAAATAAGTCCATTCTCTTAAATTTTTTCATCAAATCGAATTATATTGGGAAAATAAGAAATATATAAAAGTGTACAATCGTGGCGAGAGGTCACGGCGATTCAGTCACAAAGCGGTGCGGGCATTGACCCGCGCGGCCAACCCCTGACCTTGGTATCGTAAACTGTACCCGGTGACGTAAGCGTGACTCTTTCCTACTACATGTGATGGTACGCACTTTGTTTACCTTTGTGTTTACAAGTGTACTTCGGAACCCTTTGCTTAGGAGTAACTGTAAGAAAATCAAGTGATACAAATGTAATGTCGTACTCGACTTAGACCGTTCTTCGCGACTGTACTAAGGACTGTACAAGTAGTACTTAGTAGTAATTTTTTAACCTTGATTCTTAAAAGAATTGAAATAAGGAAAGATGTGATTATCCTAGAACAAATGGCTCCAACAGGGATCCTGTCACCAAACTAATTTATCAGTGTTAAGAAGCAGTAGTAAGTGATGGGTCTCTCAACATCTTTGAAGTCCAAGCCAAAGTCTCTTGCAAGTACGACGCTCTAGTGCAGGCTTGCTTCTTAAAACAGCCTTCGGAGGCCTTGGGTCAGCGAGGGATGTGCCCGAGGCTACCTCATCCTCGGCAACTTGTGGCCTGAGAGGCCGGCCATGCAGTTTTGATCGGTTAGAGTTCGATATTACCACCTCCCTGGCTGTGGCGGGGAGGTTTACGGGATTGCCGAACGTTAAAAAAAGGGTTGGAAGATCAGACAGCAGTTGTTCTCGGAAACGAACAAACCAATCAAAATTGCAAATTTTGAACGTATTCCTACTTACTTAGTAACAATCTACCCGACTGCCAAAGAAGGCTTTATCAAATCAAGTTCATCAAATTCATCGAAATAAATGATTATTGTTTTACCTATTCGAAAGATTATTTAAAAGAAATAGCTATCCGTACGATCAGGATTACATTCCGAACGATTCAAAGCTAACATCTCAATCTATAGCCACAATAGCCATCATTCACCGTCATACCATTTAAAACAGAAACGTTGACCAACTAACACACACTGCCCCCTATACGATAATTGCGAAACTAAAACGCAAGAAAAACTTACCCTTTTCTACTTGAGGAAAACTTGAGAAAATTCCTTTTATTAACGTATGTGGAAGCGCTAGCATCGTATGTGAGCGGCCATGCGAACCATCGACCCAAATACAAACCTTCACACTTGCAAACTAGCGCCATCTCTTAGCGGATAGGTGAATAACTTTTACAGGGTATTTTTATGAGACGAATGCTACTAAAATAACACTGAATTGTTTTATGGTTAGTATTGTGATTCTTAAATTCCTACAGGTTGCTTGTAAGGCGCATGTTTACCTCTTAATTTTGTGGGTTTCCCTTACGATGAATAACAAGTCGCGGGTTTACCTGCAACAAAAAAGTACTTTATTAGAATTGTTGTCGGTAATAGATTACTTTGAGGATAACTCAAATGTTATATCTAGTACCAATGATTTCTATGTGTACCAATCTATTAGACAAGTTGAACAACTTATCGTGTAGTAAATCTAGAATAATAATTGATTGGGTCACAGATCCTAGGTGAAACAAAAATGAATTTTGAATTTCGATTCCCTATTTGAAATGAGATTACAGACTAGGTTGTTTTTTTAAGAGCTGATCGTCATTATTTTTGGTGAAACATCCAGGGCTGTTTAATATAAGAAGATACGTATTGTTTTCATTTTTAGTTAATGACCTACCTGTATAATACTTACGCCTTTTTGTTATGTCATCTTTAAAACAGCTATAATATTGTGCATTTTTGTAGGACAAGTCTGCCTATAGATCTTACGAAGATTGTTTTCCGCTTTAGTAATTGCTTATTTTGCCCCACATCGCTTGGTACGCCTTACCTGATAGTTATAATATTCACAGCTCGCATTCAAGAACCAGTGTAGTATAGGCTATTGCTGTTCTTAAGGAAAGGTTTCGTTCTGGTTACACTGACTAATGCAACTGGTCGAATTGTCAGTCAATCCAAATGTAGGTATATAAGTTTACCTATCTCATAAAAATAATGTTTACTGTTGTAAATATTGTGTACAGTAATATATCTGCCTACCCTCTTCAATAAAATCATGATAATACAATACTTAAAGTCCTATCCGTTTATACGCTAGCGATATTCGATATCGTTTGGTTTGACATTTTCGCAAAATCGATAGCACCCCTTATTGGTACCGAAATGATTGAACATCCTATCGCGACATTTTTCTAATGGCGGCTCGTGTTTGAGACCCTTTTTCTTTATAATGGAGTTTACACACACTCCGGGTATGTTGTTTTATGTGTGCTTATTTTTTATATGTAAAATTTCAGAGGAGGCGAGGATGGGGTGCTTAGACAGCCACCACCCCAACAAGGGCAGAAAGTGGACTCGAAATGAATGAAGCCACGTGGAGTACTTTTATGAGATCTATTTAAGGGGGTTGTGAGACCTTTTTAGGAAATAGATCTTAAAAGTTCTAGAGCCTAGACTATATTATGTCAAAAATGCACTGCTCCAGTGTGCAATTGCAAGGCATCGGAACAGTGTGCTTGGTATAGGAAAAAGGGTTGCCTTGATATTAACCTGCCCATTAGTGTTTATGGAAGCGGTTAATCATTTTCAAATGAATGGAATGTGGAAGTAACTCTGTCTGTATCTTACGCTTTCATGCCTAAACTACTAAACCGATTTTGATGAAAATTGGTATAGGGGTAGATTAAACCGAGGTTTGGTTTGGTGAGATGTTTGTTCGCGGTAATCGATATCCACGCGGGCGGAGCCGCGGGAAACAGCTAGTACTTAATATTATTTAAGTAGATGAGTAGATTAAAATTCTAGAATAGTTATAGACCAACATTTTTTTTGATTACGTGTTAATTTATTTAAATAAATGCTACGATTGTTATGCACTATACTTAATTTATACTTAACACTTATGTTGTAAATAAAATATGTGGAGTTTAATGTTTTATTTTTAATATATGAATATGTATATAACTATAAATTAATATTCATAATATTCAGGAACATACCAAACGGCACCATCGAAACCCAATCATGCTTAAATTATCGGTTCTAGAACACGGATTTACATACTTAG
The DNA here is from genome assembly GCA_963662185.1 of Eilema griseolum. NCBI lineage: Eukaryota > Metazoa > Arthropoda > Insecta > Lepidoptera > Erebidae > Eilema > Eilema griseolum. Next base: position 10,482,241 of record OY759243.1, read on the forward strand.
ATACCTTACATGCGATAAGATCTATATACCTACTTAACTTAAATACCCAATAAATAGACCATAAATATTTGCACTAAGCGGGAACCGAGTCCACGATATTGGACGAAGTAATCGAACACTCTACCATCGTATCACTTAGATGTCAAAACCATAACAATACATTAGCCACACTATCCCCTTAGACTTAAGACCTTATATTTTAAAAACAAAATATGCACGGTGTACGTAAATCAACCGGAAGTATACACCGACAAGTGTGTTCGCACCACAAGACCCCTTTTCTTTTTACATGTCGCAAGCTAACGACAATACGAAATCAATACCAACACCATCGATGCGAAAATCGTGAATAGCGAAGTGACTTACACATGGAAAGCTTTGTGTATGTGTGCGAAAATAATATGCATGCGAGCGAGTGTGAAGCGAAGACGTCTGTACGGTGACTATGAGTTGGTGTATTTGTGGATGTTTCATTTATGAAAAGTGATGAGTAATTACCAGTAAAGTGTGAATTAATTAATCTACCTACACTAACTAGCTATCTGAATACAATATAAATCTACTTTAGGTCGATATTAAGT